>OY740719.1:95658497-96372014 GCA_963513945.1 Hydrotaea diabolus | reverse complement strand
GTATTTCCGCCTAATCTATAGAATGTTAATAACTGCGTCGTTCAACTGTAATGGAGACAACAACAGTTTGCATACTCGCTCAACACCAATCGAAAAGGTAAGTGCATTTTTCAATTTTTCCATTTACAGTTTTTTTATTTTTGCTTGTTTGCGAAGAGAATATTTTGGGAGATGTTAACAGAGAAGTTATATTAAAGAGAGAGTGAGAGAGAAAGTTCAAAACCACGATTTCCGGTGTGTGTGGATTTCTTGACCAGTGTTGCTGCTGGACAGTTTCTTTTTCCGTCAAAATATTAGCAAAAAACCGGCGAAAACGGCCCGAAATCGACTGTTTCCAACCAAATTGTTAAAAAGTCATTGAGTCATACAGTAGACCCTCACAAATTAGAACCAGCATTTTATTTTGATGCATTGACAATTTGGAAATTAGAACCAATAAAGACTAAAAAACGTACAACTATTACAGATTACGTGTTATATATATTTCTAGCCTAATAATGAAAATGCGAATATTTATCAGCATAAATGATTTTATTATTTTTCAAATTATTCTCCAGCATGATTCATACACTTTTTCATGCGCTCAATCTAATTGTCGAAGCACTTTTTCCACTCCGATTGAGACACTTCCAAACCATGGTTTTTGAATGCTTCAACAGCATCTTCTGGCGACAAAAATCGTTGACCACGCATTTTTTTCTAGATGTGCGGGAATAAAAAGAAGTCATTAGGTGCCAAGTCAGAGCTGCACGGCGGATGTCCCATCAATTCGACGTTTTGGCCGGTCAAAAAGGCGCTGGTTCTCCGTAGACTTCAGGCAAACAAATTGTGGTGTACCACTCAGAATTGACCGTCCTACGTTGCTCAAGCGAAACAGCCCTCACATGACCAGTTTTGCCGAAGAAACAGGCGATCATTTGTTTCGAAGTGCTTCATCCACGAACAACTTTCGTTGGATTTGGCTCGTCTTCGAAAACCCACACGGTCGATTGCTGTTTTGTTTCGGGCTCATACGCATAGTTCCTTGATTCGTCACCTGTGGATCTTATTAACGTCTTTTGAAACACGATCGTATTTTTTTAAAATGTATTTGCACCAATCCACACCAGCTTTTTTTGAGTCATTTTTCAAAAATTATAAAACTTGTTTACTTCAATCACCTGTAACAAAGAAAATAATCATTAAATATTTCGGAAATTTTGACAGATGGCGTATAAAAGATTGCTTTTAAAAACCAAAAAAAAAAGTTGCTAGTAAAACAGAAAATGTGCCAGGCCAGTTAGTTTTGCGGTCGCCCCTCGGATCAGTTCACGCACGGCATCAATGTTCTCTGGCACCACGGCCGTTTTTGGACGACCTTCATCTTTGAGCGAGCGACAGCCACGGTTGAATTTATTAAACCAGTTTTTCACAGTGCTATAGGATGGTGCTTCATCGCCACACAAAGATTTAAGCTCATCGATGCACTCTTGTCGTGATAATTCACGTCGAAAGTTGTGAATCGCACGAAAATGTTAACTCGTTCCATTTATTTTGCCAAATTGATTATTTCAAGTCACTGTAAAAAACACAAATGATGGTTGTACGTCAAAATGTTCTGAGTACGTTTATGCTTAAAAATGTCAAACTTTCCAATGGAAATGTCAGATGGCCAGAAATATATATAGCAACTAACTAATTTAAGATACACTGCCACCGCACTCCAGCAGTTGAATAATAACATTTTCCTTTAATTCAGTGAACTATTTTAAGTTTGAAACATTAATATGATATAATTTCACTGAAATGTTATGTAGGTTTTCGTTGATCTTAATAAAATACTCAAAATTGAATAAATATAGTGTATTCGCCTTATTTATTTGTAAAAATAAAAAAACGTACAGAAATTAGAACCACCCGAAAAACAAAGTGGTTCTAATGTATGGGCGTCCACTGTATATTGATAACAGTGTAGTTTAAGGTTAAGCCTTGACAAATAAGACTGAATTATATAACCGCAAAAATTAAGTCATTTCATAACAAAATGTGTCAATGCTCTTTGCACCTAAAGGAACAGTCAGAATTTATATGTCTTCAAAAAAAAATTAAAAAAAAATAATTTTTGTAGCCATTCTAGTACATAACCTGGATAACTATCGAGCCTTTAGACCTCTATCCATGCTAAATATTAAATAGACGACAACAAATTATTTTTCTTAAATGATTTTTCCAGAATCGAGACAAGCCAAAAAGAGGCACTTTTTGTAAAAAAAAAATTACTCAACTAATGCGGTTTAACTATTTATTTATTTATATTATTTTTTGTTTATTGACCTCGTTGTAAAATATTTAGTGACCAGAAATTGACCATGATCTAACCAAACTACAAAGTTTTACAATTTTTTTTCCGACCACATTTGGTCGAAATTGACCAAAACGGCAACACTGTTCCCTGAAACTAAAAGTCGATCAATCGACTTTTTGACTATAATTATAATGAATTACATATACCCTCACCTAAATATGGTTAATTTTGTAACTTTTTAAATTTAATTTATTTAAATAATAATAATGTTAAAGCCACTTATTTTCACTACCATTGCCAGAAGCGTTTTGATTTTATTGAAATCTTGTCAAGAGTCAGTTGTGAAAAAGGCGTGGCTACCACTTTTATTGTACGCGTTTTTAAAGCTGTTATACAAATTTTTCGGTGTTCACAATTTCATGCCCTTGCCTACACATTTTGTGGGTTCTAACTGCACTGGTCTTGGATCATTTGGGTGATAGGTCCCTGAAGAATTGTGACTAGGAATCCATTTTTTTTAACAAGTTCAACTTATTAGTACATCCCTAAATGTGGAATGAATATAATGACATGAAAAGTTAAAAAAAACAAGTAAGCAATTTGTACACGCAGAGAAAAAACATGGTTACTACATGGTCACGGCAATAGTAATATGTTCTACGCAATAAAAGTATGTTCGTCGCAACCATAGCATTGTAAACTAAATTTATTTTTGACAATACTATGATTGTCGCAATATTAATACTGTTGAAATGTAACAATAGTATTATTGCCAAATTTAAAAATGAAAATATGGTTATAGCAACAATATAAATATAGTTGGTGCGACAAAAGTATTGTGTTTTGCGTTTAATGTTAACAATAATATGATTACGACAATCATACTGTATGATTGTAATTTTTCTTAATTTAAATATGCTTTTAACAACAAATGTTTTTAAACAAGCTGCTTTGGCTTTGTTTATCCGAAATATTTTTAATAAAAACGCTTACGTTTATTTGAAATTTTTTTTTCTACTGTGAAATAAATCACTCCTATTAATTTGAATTTATTGTATATTTAAATAATTTCATAATTCAACTTAAACCAATTCTAATAAATAATATTGGGGATCTAATCTATTGTAGACAACTTAAACAAATTCTAATAAATTATATTGGGGATCATAGTATAATTGTGTGTGATCATACTATGGTTATAGGGATCATAACATGTTGTATATGAAACATACTATGGTTGTGAGGATTATACTATGGTTGTGGAGATCATAGTATGGTTGAGTGGGAATCATACTATGGTTGTGGAGATCATAGTATGGTTGAGTGGGAATTTGGTTGTGGGGATCATAGTATGGTTATGTGTGAATCATGCTATTGTTGTGAGGATCATAGTATGGTTGTATTTGAATCATACTATTGTTGCGAGGATCATAATATTGTTGTACCACAACCATATACCCAACAATAGTATTATCCTCTTCGAATATTGTCACCACAACCATACTTTTTTTCTGCGTGTAAGTTCTGCTGGTCGAAGCTTCTATACTTCCACCATGAATTGCGTTGTATATTCAGGGTGTCCGTCAGGAAGGTATACTACTTTGTTGGTTTATATTTTTTGATTAAATGAAGGAGAATGGATCTTAAATTGATAAATGTCTTATTTAATGTCGGCAATTATGTATGGAATACAATATCAGATAAATGTCCGCCTCTGCTAGCCTCACAAATGCGAGCCCTTTTAAGTAAATTTTTCATTACATTCTCACACATTTCACGCGGTATGCGTGAAATGTGAATATTTTGTTTGAGTTGCTTAAGCGTTTAAAAAAGAAGTCCGAATCAGTCATATCGGGTGACCGCGGAGGCCAATCAATATCACCATTTCTTGAAATAACTTGTTGTGAAAACAGGTCTCGCAGTAATTCCATTGTAATCCTGGCTGTATGCGATGTGGCACCGTCTTGTTGATTCGAGTACCACATGTTAATCAAGCCCAAAGCATGCAGTTCTGCCGTTAAAAAGTTTTCAATCATATCACGATATCGCTCCCCATCGACTGTTACCGTTACGCCGTTTTCATTTTCATAGAAGTAAGGTCCAATGATTCCTACTGACCAAGTTGCACACCAAACTGTCACTTTTAATGCATGCAAAGGTGACTGATGAATAATTTGAGGGTTTTCCGTTGCCCAGAACCGACTATTCTGTTTATTCACATATCCATTCAAATGAAAATGTGCCTCGTCACTCATTATGATTTTCATTTCATGAAAATCGGGGTTGTCATGGGCGAGCTATGATGTGGAAGAAGCTTGAAACAATTGCATATCCTTGTAGGAAATTCTGGCCAAAGTTGTCCTTTGAAGACCAAGCTCCTTAGCACGGCGTCGAATTGAGGTTGATGGATTGTTTTGAACACTTTCTTGAGCAGCAGCCGATCTTGCAGTACTTTGTGTTCCCTCTTACTTCGAATTCATTCACTGCAAGATAAATAGAGCGTTTTGTTGGCAGGTTGTTTCTCCCAAAAATTTCACGTAACTTTCTCATCGTCACAGTAATCGATTATTGATAAAAAATTTTAACGATTAAAACACGTTGGTTATCGAATATTTTCCCATAATAAATTTGCCACGTCTCTACTTCACAACTGCCAAATATGAACTGCCAAGACTTATGTTTACCAAAATGGCGGCAACCTGTACAAATTTGAAAAAAATATGAACCGATGATTGCACCAGCCCATTAACCGCACCAAACCGTGGCTTTTGCGGTGTAACTCTTTCCATAACGAAATGGCAAACAATACTAAAAAAACCAATAAAGTTCAACACAACTTTTACTACGATAGCTAATGATTAACCTGAGATTTGGGACGCGGACTTATGGACCTGTTAGGTCCAAAAAAACGACAGTAAAAGTCAAAACAAGCAACCAAGTTTCAAAATAGAAATGACAACTCTAATTTATTCAAATTTTACTACAAATACAAATATCGTCATATGGACTTGTTCTTAAGATTTTCCTAAAACAGTGAGAGCTCTCCTTTCGGACAGCTCTTATTGCCGGACAGCTCTCTTAAGCGGACAAATTTCTTGGTCCCTAAATTGTTGCCTTGTTTCAGGAAGAAATCATGCTCCCTGAAGCGGACGCTCCCTTGAACGGACAAGGACACTTTTTTGGTACGAAACATCTCCCATTAGCGGACAACTCTCCCTTCAACTTTATCTTGCTTTTCTATATTTTAAATCATTGGACGGCAAATGCATAATTTAGAGTTTGTGTGGGTGAGTTGCTCTCTTCTCTCCCCAAATTGTTATACAGTTTTCTCATAGCTACCCAGTAAACCAAATTTGCCGACAATGTCTGATATCAGACAACTCTGAACAATATCTGAACTCTATCGAAAATTATTACCGATCGTTACAAATTCTGTTCGATTTGTATGAGGATTTTTTATTTATTATGTTAAGAAATATCTGAACGAACTCGGCCCGAATTCTGTTAGACTTGTCTGTGGGATTTTTATTAGTGTTTTGTTCAGACTTCTCTTATCGAACTCGCAACGAATGCTGAACTAATTATCTGAGGAAGTCTATTCGTTTAAAATTTTTGTTATTTGCTTCATATTTTACAGTTGTTGTTCTTGTGTTCAGACATGTGGCATCAAATTCTGAACGAATTCTTAACTGTTTGTCTGAGGTATTTTTATATTTCAAATTCTAAACGTTTGGTTAGCTTAGCTATGCGAGGAATTTTTATTGTGTTCGGAGGAAAACTCTACTGCCGCCAGTTCTCGTTAAATGCAAAACTGGTTGCCCTTAAGTGTATAGCCACTAAACATAGTTACAGCACATATTTTGGGGGAAATTTAGAAATATAGTTTAAGTATGTATTAATGATAAGTTGCAGTCCACTGCAACTTCAAAATTTGTATTATTTAGATAATTTTAGATAAGTATTTGCATATACGCTAGAAGTTAAGAATTAGCATTAGTCGAAAGATGTATTAGTTTAAGATATGGAATAATAAATTGAAATCGAAATCGAAAATCATAGTTACAGCACAATTATTGCTTGCGATATTATTATATTAAGGTGACACTCTCCGAAACTGCAGACAACCCTGCTAAAAGTCTTTCGAACGCTTTTTGAAAATGTTTTACAACTTTTTCTTTGTGAAACCAAAATATTTTCTTCTTTTTGATTGTTTACATTCAGAATTTACCATGACATAAGCTCAGAATTCGTTCAGAATTCGGTTCGAAAGTCGGAAAAAACATCAGAATTTAATAAGACTTAATGCCACAATTCTGACCGAAGTCGTTCAGAATTAGTTCAGAATTCGATACGACAAATCGAAATTTCCTTTCGAATTTCCCAAGACTACAGTTCAGAATTCGGTCAGAAATCGGTTCGAAATGTCGGCAAAAACATCAGAATTCCCTCAGAGAAGTAGTTCAGAATTCGTGTCAACCCCTCATATGTTTTTCGTTACGAACTCGCTAAGAATTCTGATCCGAATTCGGAACATTTTGCCGATTGTCGTACAGAATTCTAACCGAATTCTGAAGGTTTGGTTTGCTGGGTATGTACAACTTTTTAAACAAGCAAGTGGTCGGCCATCAATTCCTTCTTAAGATTTTCAAAAGGTTTAACATTGGAAAAACGCAATCTGCAGCAATTATCTAAAATGAAGAGCACATTAATGCTAAATGAAAGTCTGGGATAAATATTAACCAAAAAAGAATTTTTCTGACACCTAAGGGCTCCCAGGTTAAGTTGTGTTATAACTGGTTCGCTGTAGCAAGAAGCAAAAACATCCCTCTTTCAGGTCTAATAATAAAACCCAAGGCCAAAGAAATAGTAGAACACATAGGATACACAACATTTTGCGCATCAGATGGATGGCTTCAGAAGTGGCGACATAACGAGACATAACGTCGCATTTAAATGCATATCGGGTAAAGCTGTTACAATATTAGGGGAACATTCTATTTGTATTTTTTTAATTTTGCTTCAAAATCTCTATTGGACGGACATCTCCCTTGGGCGGATAAAATCGCTGCGACCGTCAGTGTCCGCTTAAGAGAGTTTTTACTGTAGTTGTCATATCTGCCATCTCAACAGGGTATACTCAGTATTTTTATTTATAAGAAATTACAATATTTTAAGCTAAACTTATTCACAAGCGTTGCGGTCAGTGCCACATTGGCTGCGCCTGCTCGGTGTTGCTGTAGCAGCCGAATGCCTGACGAAATTTAAAAAAATGATTCAACGGCTTATTCGCGCGCTCGCAAAGGTCATAGTGGAAATAGCCCATGGTATTTTTACCGCAAACGGGGCCACAGAAGTTATGAGCGTAATTCAGGAAGAACACCATGTCCATGGTCATTACGCCTTCGCCAATGTTAACCGATTCTTGGAAAGCCTTAGGTTGCACCTCAACAAATGCGTCATAGGCCAGCTTTAAGCCACCGAGATCGTTGATGACTTCATCTGCATTGTGCTGTTCATCTTCAAAATCGCCCCACAGACTTTGGGTGGCTTGTTGAAATTTCCAATTCCTACGAATGGCCTCATCCATGACCGAGTTGTAGTGGCCATCGGCGTCTATTTGCAGGTAGCGTGGGTCAAAGGCTTTGACAATCTCGAGCGAGAGGAGGAAACCAATGGAACTGTAGGTGTAGAGATCGCCCATGCCATATTCATAGTAGGGCGGTTGCAACATGGTCACTGGCAAAAATATCGTATTGAGTCTTGGATAAAAGTGGGGCAAATTGTAAAGGGCCAGAGTGTCGTTGAGAGTTTGATCGCCTTCAGGCGTTCGTAGGCGGAGCAATTCTAGGGCATGGCGTTTTAGGGTGCGCGAGAGCGCGGCATGCGAAGCCTGGAACTGTAAATTGTACACTTTCAAATGATTGCCATAGTAGTCGGAGGGTAATAGATTTAAGCCCTCATAGTACTGGGTCAAATCTTCGCCGGACATATCACCCACCATTAATTGTAGCTTATCGATTTTCGCCTGCAAATAGCTGACCACATCGGGGCGGAACTCGTACCAGTTGTCGCTCAAAGTCTGCTTAAATTTCCTTTTGAGATTCTGAAAAAGAGTGCGTATATACTGAGTTTCCCACTCCAGCTCCAGATGATGTTTCTCGTAGGCCCACTGCATGACCAAGGGGAAGAGTTTCCTGGTGCTCTGCACACAAGTGCCCCGCTGCCGTAGGGAATCGTTTAAATACTTGAGAAATTTGATTTGTATGTAGTTGCACAAGAAATGATTGTCATAACCACTGACGAACTCGTAAAGGCGGTGCAAATATTTCACACTGTGCACATAGAGCTGCATGTCGAGATCCACTTGGCCCTGGTCCAAGAGCACACTCAGATACTTGTTCAGCCAGGGCATTTGAAGTTCCCTCAATGTGACCAGTCGTGGTTCCGCCTCACTGGTCTTAGTCATGGTTTTTATCAAGAAGCCAAAGTCATCGCTTTCTTCACTTTTGATCAACTCCATGGTCAATTTTAGAAGCTTCGCTTGAAATTGGCGAAATTTATCCATGGCGGCGGCACTCAATTTGTCGTCCATGTTGTACATATTTTTGCTGAACTCGGTGAGAGCTATAACCGCCGGCCGTTTCAGTTCAATCGTCAAGCGAAGGGGATCATCTTTGCTTTGTATGACGTCTTCGTGGAAGAAGAGTTCATTGAAGCCACACTTACGGGTCAAGGCCAACAGCTCCAGCCAATTGTTCTCGGCCGCAGTGGTCACGACCAAAGGCCACGATACATTGGCACGTTCATTCATCCATCTCAAATAGCCCAGGGGGTCTTCAGACTGTAGGTTTTCACACGATTGATAATAGTTGTATATAGCGGGCAAAAATTTCGGCTCTTTCATGGTACGAAAACTCTTGATAATACCTTCAATTTCCCCACTGACATGCTGGTCGAGCAGGTGTATACTTTCAGCTTTATAGGACTTGTGCCAGTCTGCACAGGCATACTGGAAAAAGTCGCCACAGGGTGAGTGCAGCTGGTTCATGCTCAACTCTATGGCCTGCAGACGTTTCTGGTCTCCCGTCAGTGAAGTTTGATTTGGACTGGCTTCATCGGCAAGGGCAGACTTAGAAAGCAAAGCCAATGTCACCACGGCCACTTGCATGAAATTATTCTTCATTCTACCGAAATTTAAATTCTGTGTAATTATTTTTTCAACTTTTTTCGATTTAAATACTTTGACTGATTGTTTTTAAATCTTCGCTACGTATTATATAGCAAACATCAAGTACGCATCTATTAAATTCTGCCCAGATCTTGCCCAGACACACCGCCATGCTCAAAATTATAGCACTCGTTGGAGTTGGCTCTATTGCGTTGCCAAGAATTTTTTTGTTCCTACCCTCTGCGAAACATCAACGATTAGGTATCCGAATCCCTTTGGATCTGAAATTGTTTTGCAGGATTTGGTGTCATTTAAAAATATCCAAGATCTTGTTTCTGCTTTCTTTTACCCTTAACCTAGAGCAAGAGGTTCCTGTTCTCTTTCAGCGCTCAAGACTGCTTGCATTTCTGTTTTAATTTCGATTGCATGTTTATCAATACACCAGATTGCAGTATAATGTTATGTAATTCATACTACGTTCTAATGTACTTGCATGTTCATATTAGGGTGTCCTGAAAAATTAACTGCTGTAACGCCATTTCGACAAATAAAGTTAAAGCATGGAATACAAACGCCTGTGGTTGGGTGCATCGGTGCGCAGTGGCTTAGAATCGTTTTTTACTGGCCAGAACTTTGTAACTTTTGAACCGATAGTGATATTTTATTTTTTGGTTCGTCAGATAACTCCTTAAGAAATTCTCCAACTCTTCTGTGATTGGAGAATTCAAGCTCAAGATTGAACTTTTGATTTTTTTTTTTAATATTTAGCCAGGAAATGTGGGTTTTTGTCATCTTTTTTTATTTTTAAGAGAAGGTTAAAACATTTTAATAAATTATTTTGAAACTAGAAAGTTTGTGAAAGTAAATAACATATTTATATTAATTGCTGACAAAGAAGGTAAAACGGAAGCCATAAAAAAAATTTGACTACCGGCTGAAAATAGATAATATTTTAGCGTCTACAAGGGTTGTTATTTATATTTCGTGTCCTGACAATACTAGTGTTCCCAGATGCAAACTTAAACTTCCATTGGAAACTTTGACATTTTTTAGCATAACTTCACTCAGAACGTTTTGTCATTTGTGGGCAAATTGTTTTATTTACAGTGTGTTGAAAAATTCATCGCAGTCAAAGAATGGAATTATCCCGTGAACATTTTCGTGCGATGATTTTTTACGACTTTCGGCAAGGGTTATCGACCCAAGAGTGTTTAAATCAACTTGTTTCGTCTTTGGGCGCTGAAGCACCATCAAAAACCACTGTCGCCGTTAGCTCCTGGATAAATTTCGTGAAGGACGTCCAACTTCGGTCACTTTGCCAGAAACCATCGATGCTGTGCGTGAACTGATAAAGCAAGCCCGACATGTGACATACCGTGAGATTGAGGCATCCTTGGGAATAATTATGACAAACATCTTTAAGATATTGCATGTTCATTTAGCCGTAAAAACATCTTTTCTTGTTGGATCCCACATAATTTGACGAATGCTCTAAAAAAGGTTCGTATAGCAATGCAATCGTCTTAGCAAAGAGACGTTGAAAAAGTATAACTGCGGTAGCTCAAAGGCAGTGTATAACCTTGTTACAGGCGACGAATCATGGATCTATGCATATGAACCCGAAACAAAACTGCAATCGACCGTATGGGTCTTTCAAGACGAGCCAAACCCAACAAAAGCTGTTCGTGGAAGAAGTACATCGGAGCAAATGATTGCGTTTTTTTTGCGGTATAACCGGCCATGTTGCCACAGTGCCTTTAGTGGAACGTAGGACGGTCAATTTTGAGTGGTATACAACCTTCTGTTTGCCAACAGTGTTCGAAGAAATGAGAGAAAATGGATCATTTTGCATCACGACAATGCGAGCTCTGACACACAGCTGAAACGATGAGCTCTCAAGATGTCGAATTGATGGGTCATCCACCGTGCAGCCCTGATTTGGCACCCAATGACTTTTTCTTATTCCCTAGCATTAAGAAGAAAATGCGTGGTCAACGTTTATCGCCCGAAGCAGCTGTTGAAGCGTTCAAAAATCAAGTTTTGGAGGTGTCTTAATCGGAGCGGAAAAAGTGCTTTAAAAATTGGTTTGTGCGCATGCAAAGATGTATTGATCTTAAAGAAGAATATTTTGAAAAACAATCTAATGATAAATTATTGTGTTTTTATTACCGGGCCCGAAATATAAATTGCGACCCTCGTATTTGCACACGCAGGAGATTGAAAAAGCATCCAACAACTAGCCTCCAGAACAAAAACGATGGATTAGTAGACAAACTATCTAATCTTAAAATAATAAACTTGACAGCAATGAAGAAATTGACAACCAAAACAGCGATACCTTCGAGAATTCACAAGAACGGAACGCCCTTTCGACCAATTTATTCCTCCATAAACTCTCCAGCATGTGGACTCTCTAGATACATGGTAGACATATTAAAACATTTAACGAAGGATTCACCATCCAACATAAAAGATGTAATAGAATTTAAGTTTTGACTTGACAACATAGTACGAGGGCGGTTCTTAGCCTAGCACAAATAGCGCGGTATAAACAGAAAGAGTTAAGTGTTTTGGAAACTTCCATCTTTGCTATGAACACATGTAAAATTTTGTTTCGATCTGGCTACTCCTTCATATAGAAACAGGTGTTCACAAAAGACGCATCCGCGATGTTTTTACAATGGAAAAATTAGAAATGCGTGGTGTCATTAAATATTTACATAAAAAAGGTTTATCGGGACAAGAAATTCATAATGATATGGTGAATGTGTTAGGTGAAAGTGCTCCTTAATATGCAACAGTAAAAAATTGGGTTGCTGAATTTAAACGTGGTCGTACAAGCATTGAAGATGAACCACGTAGTGGACGTTTAAAAACAGCAACAACAACAGAAATTGTAGCCAAAGTGCCTGATATGGTATTAAATGATCGACGAATAAAAGTGCGTGAAATAGCTCATATCATGGGCATCTCAAATGATCGAGTCCATTTAATTTTGCATGAAGAACTACAGATGAAAAAGCTTTCTGAAAGATGGGTGCCGCAATTGTTAACAGTCGACCAAAAACTCATAAGAATGAACGTTTCTCAAGCTTGTTTGGATCGTTTTCAGCGAAATAAAATGGATTTTAAGCGTTGTTTCATAACTGTTGATGAGACATGGATCCACCACTATACTCCAGAGACAAAAGAACAATCCAAACAATGGCACCAGCGCACAAGAGTGTTTGAACAATGGCTAAAATCAACGAATTAAAGTACGAGTTGCTTGACTACCCACCTTATTCTCCTGATTTAGCTCCCAGTGACTTTTACCTGTTCCCAAATCTAAAAAAATCCTTGCTGGCAAGCGTTTTACCTCAAATGAAGATGCAATTACAGTTGTAAACCACTATTTTGAAGACCTTCAGGAAAACTATTTTAATCAAGGGATAGAATTGCTAGATAAGCGTTGGACTAAGTGTATTGAAGTTTCAGGAGATTATATTGAAAAATAAAAATATTTTTGAAAAACTAACTATTCTCTTTCATTGATAGGCTAAGAACTTTCCGAACCGCCCTCGTAGTTGATGACGACGAAGTACTGATTTCTTTTGACGTGGATTTCCTGTTCCCTAGCATTTCAATCAACTTTGCGCTTAGGACAATCGTGGGGGTTTCTGAAAAACCATACACTAATGAAATATCCATGGAATTAATAAATTTATCCATTAAGCAGTAGCGATATTTTAAGTAAGATGACAACATTTATGGACAACTAAAAGGAATGCCAATGGAAACACCGGCATCGCCGGTTATAAAGCGTGTTTTTTCGGACGTGTAATTTTTAACACGACGCGAGATAATGCGTTCACCAAAAGTTTCCTTTAATGAATTGATTGTTTCGCCGTTTTGTTGGAACCAAAGGTCGTCCACATCAACATACTCCAATTCAGGCACAAACAATTCATTAATAATGCCTCTAGCGTTCCCCATTGACTGTAAGATTATGGCCGGCTTCATTTTGAAGAAATATGAACCAATGATTCCCTCTGCCCAGAGAGCACACCAAACAGTGACTTATTGTGGATGTAACGGCGTCTCAACAATGGCTTGTGGATTTTCATTACTCCAAATGCGACAATTTTGGTTATTAACGTACCCATTCAACCAAAAGTGAGCTTCATCGCTGAACAAAATTTTAGTGTAAAATTCCGCATCAGTGGCCATCTCGTTTTGGGCTCATTCTCCACGGTTTGCAAATATTCATTACGTTCATTACAAGGGCAGATATATATATATATATATTTCTGGCCTAATAATGAAAATGCGAATATTTATCATCAAAAATGGTTTTATTGTTTTTCAAAGTATTCTCCAGCATGATTTATACACTTTTGCATGCGCTCAAACCAACTGTCGAAGCACTTTTTCCACTCCGATTGAGACACCTCCAAAACATGGTTTTTGAACACTGCAACGGCATCTTCTTGCGACGAAAATCGTTGACCACGCATTTTTTCTTGATGTGTGGGAATAAAAAGAAGTCATTGGGTGCCAAGTCAGGGCTGCACCGCGGATGATCCATCAATTCTAGGTTTAGTCGGTCTAAAAGGCGTTGGTTTGAGTTGATGTGTAAGAGCTCGCATTGTCATGTCGCTCAATGATTCGTCTTCTCTTGTTCGTTTTTCGAATTTCTCCTAAGACTTCGGGCAAACAAATTGTGGTGTACCACTCAGAATTGACCGTCCTACGTTGCTCAAGCGGAACAGTCGCCACATGACCAGTTTTTCCGAAGAAACAAGCGACCATTTGCTTCGAAGTGCTTCTTCCACGAACAACTTTCGTTGAATATGGCTCGTCTTCGACGACCCACACGGTCGATTGCTGTTTTGCTTCGGGCTCATACGCATAGATCCATGATTCGTCACCTGTGACGATCTTATAAATGTCTTTTAAAGCACCACGATCGTTTTTTTTTTTTCAAAATTTCAAATTGTGAGGGATCCAACGAGAACAAGCCTTTTATAAGGTCAGGTGTTCTTGAAATATCGAATGTATGCTGGTGGAAGAAAGGCCCAAGGTGCTTCTATATCACGGTATTTCACATGACGATCTTGCATTATCAGTTCACGCACGGCATCAATATTCTCTGGCACAACGGCCGTTTTTGGACGACCTTCGTCTTTGACGAGAGTCGGCCACGATTGAATTAATTAAACCAGTTTTTCACCGTGCTATAGGATGGTGCTTCATCGCCATACAAAGATTTCATCGATGCACTTTTGTCGTGATAATCCACGTCGAAAGTTGTGAAAATGATTGCACAAAAATGTTCACGAGTTAATTCCATTTTTTTGTCAAATTGTTTTTTTCAAGTCACTGTAAACACAAATAATGGTTGCTCGTCAAAACGTTCTGAGTACGTTTATGCTAACAAATTTCAAACTTTCCAATAGGAATGTCAGATGGCGCCAGGCAACACTTAGTGTCGTCGACGCCACCGGCGCTGCGTAGTTCGCTACAGAGCGACCGTTCGTTTTGTAAGAGCTCAACAAGGTTTCTTTGCTGGCTCCCCAAGAACTGCCGGCAAGTGACTTGAAGACCTTGTTCCTACATTTGAGCTTATCGCAGTTCGCTGTAGGATCGAAAAAGGCTGTCCCACTTGACTCCAAGGATTTTAAGGGTAGTTGGTAGTCGGGATGTTGACGTCATATATTGAGTGACAACCGCACCTCTGCGGTCCATGCAGTAAACAGTGTGGCTGATTTTGAGGGGAATTTTTTCATATTTCTTGCAGTGAAAAAGCGTGATAAGTCAGCCACCCTTTAGTAGATGGGGTCTCCGAACAGTATTTCGAAGTGTTGCACACGATATGACAAAGTTAAAATACCCTCTCATATGATGGAGGTTATAAAAACGCTAAATACAACAATTTAAAATAACCTGGAGTTTTTACGTTTCAACCACTTTTTTTAGTAGTCGAAACCACTTTGAGACTCTGGTAAATATTTTATTAGCACAATTTATTAGATTTGTGCTTTCCAGCTACCAGACGATCAACACTAACTCAGCAAATTACAAATAAATCTCAGCAATCATCAATTTGAACGCTTTCAGTGCCAAAGACTAAATGCGTATTTCCTGTTGCAAAGGCGACTGCATTTAAAAAGCCAAGAAAAACCACGAAGAAACACTCTTGAGATAGAAAGTTGACAATAAATCAAAAGGCAGACAGACAGACCGACATGTTGGTTACATGAAGATTTCCACGGACTGTGCACAGAGATTTGTGTTATTTTTTTTTGCAAAACGATTTGAATCTATGCAAATCCAGAAGTTGTGATCTTCACATTTCATTAGAAATCTTCAAGTACGCATCTCAATAATCGAAATGAAAATAATTTATTAACCAGTTCCCAATTTAGTTGCAATTTTCCCACTTTTTTGTATTACCTTCAATGTGTTTTTAAGCGTTTTAGCCAATTTCCATGTTAGCCATTCCCAAGAGTAGATTTATTTCGTAGATTTATCATGATGAACGTATGTACGTATGAACAGAAGACCCATTCAGATTTCGACTTGGCAGCCTACGCTGCGATAAAAGGAGAAACAGAAGGTAATTTATGTCTTTGAACTTAATTGATTTGTATGGAAAAGAATTGTTTTTAAAGAAATGCAGAAAAATAAATAGTTTTGCTGTTAACATTGTATGACGGCAGGGAGGGTTGCCAGGTGTGGTTTTTCTTCTTTAAGAAGTGATTAAAAGATGTGCGATCAAGAAAGCCTGTGTTGTAATATATTCAATTTAATATAGATTTGGACATTGGCCTCCTAAACACGAAGTGGCGATCGTCACTGGCTTATGGTGGGTTGAACAGGGTTTTCCGTTAAGGACTTAACAATTTAAAATAGTATTAATAAAACTCAGAGTATTTAAGGTAAAGAGCTCAAATTTATTCCAGGTGTAATGCAAATGTTAAATTTTAAGAATAAAATTAGATTTCGGTCATACCACCACCAAGAGCCAGTGTACAGCAATCTATTCTTTGGAACCAATTTTCCATCATTCTTGCACACATTTCCATCGGAAAGTTGGCAATTTCGCGTTGGATGTTGTCTCTGAGCTCGTCTAAAGTTGTTGGCTTGCTGGCATGGACCTATGGCATAATGTGGCCCCATAAAAATAAATCCAATGGCGTTAAATCGCATGAACGAGGTGAAGTGACCCTTAGACTCCGGTCTAATGGCCACCTCACCTCGTTCATGCGATTTAACGCCATTGAATTTATTTTTAATTTTCGAGATAACACGTTCACCGAATTTGCTTTTAGTAAATCGATTGTAACGTGCTGTGTGGCCAAAGGCACCGTCTTGTTAAAACTACATAGCGGCGATTTCAACCTCATCCAATTTTTTTTTATAAAGAAACGGTCAGATTGGCCTTCAGTTGGCAGCGTGCCTGTAAGTTTGAAACCTACAAGCAGAAAAAAATATGGTTGTGGTGACAATATTCGAAGAGTATTGTACTATGGTTTAGGTATAAGGTTGTGGCACAACAATATTTTGATCCTTACAACAAAAGTATAATACACGCACAGCCATACTTTGATTTTATGATCTTTACAACCATAGTATGTTTGTAAAAAAGGATGGTCCAACCATACTGCACGATATTAATTGTGAGTCACACCTTAAAGTCAAGATTTTTTGCCCAACTTACGAGGGCGGTTCGGAAACTTCTTAGCCTAGCACAAAAAGCGCGGTATAAACAGAAAAAAGTTAAGTGTTTTGGAAACTTCCATCTCTGCTATGAACACATGTTAAATTTTGTTTCGATCTGGCAGCTCCTTCATATAGAAACAGGTGTTCACAAAAGACGCATCCGCAATTTTTTTACAATGGAAAAATTAGAAATGCGTGGTCATTAAATATTTACATAAAAAAGGTTTATCGGGACAAGAAATTCATAATGATATGGTGAATGTGTTAGGTGAAAGTGCCCCTTCATATGCAACAGTAAAAAATTGGGTTGCTGAATTTAAAAGTGGTCGTACAAGCATTGAAGATGAACCACGTAGTGGACGTCCAAAAACAGCAACAACAGCGGAAATTGTAGCCAAAGTGCATGATATGGTATTAAATGATCGACGAATAAAAGTGCGTGAAATAGCTAATATCATGGGCATCTCAAATGATCGAGTCCATTTCATTTTGCATGAAGAACTACAGATGAAAAAGCTTTCTGCAAGATGGGTGCCGGACTTGTTAACAGTCGACCAAAAACGCATAAGAATGAACATTTCTCAAGCTTGTTTGGATCGTTTTCAGCGAAATAAAATGGATTTTAAGCGTCGTTTCATAACTGTTGATGAGACATGGATCCACCACTATACTCCAGAGACAAAAGAACAATCTAAACAATGGACTGAAGCTGGAGGAAGTGCCCCAAAGAAGGCAAAAACAATTCAATCGGCTGGTAAGGTTATGGCAACGGTTTTTTGGGACTTCAAAGGTATTTTATTGATTGACTATCTGCAAAAGGGTAAAACAATAAATTCAGAGTACTATTGCAACCTTTTAGATCAATTAAATGTACAAATTCGAGAAAAACGTCCTGGCTTCCAACACAAAAAAAAATTGTTCATCAAGACAGCGCACCAGCGCACAAGAGTGTTTTAAAATGGCTAAAATCAACGAATTAAAGTACGAGTTGCTTGACCACCCACCTTATTCTCCTGATTTAGCTCCCAGTGACTTTTACCTATTCCCAAATCTAAAAAAATGCCTTGCTGGCAAGCGTTTTACCTCAAGTGAAGACCGTTTTGAAGACCTTGAGGAAAACTATTTTAATCAAGGGATAGAATTGCTAGATAAGCGTTGGACTAAGTGTATTGAAGTTTCAAGAGTTTATATTGAAAAATAAAAATATTTTTGAAAAACTAACTATTCTCTTTCATTGATAGGCTAAGAACTTTCCGAACCGCCCTCGTAATTTCAATTTTCTTTCGTTCAGTGTTTGACAAAATCAAATATGGAGAGGTAAACAGTTGAGCAACGCTTTTTTGGAAAATGAACATTCAAATTAAAATGCACTTCGTGATTTTTGGTCAGCATAACACTAATTTACAATTTATGATTTTATCCTGGTCCAGAGTTCTAAATATTTTTCCTATCGATTTTGGCCTCCTAAACACGAAATTGAATTTTAAAAAATTTCCTCTGAAAAGTTTTCAACATTGAATTTTTGGAATTTTTTTACGATTTGTTTATGTGATTCTCAGGTTTTTGGACCATAACTCCCAAACGTTATTACCGATAGCTTTTCTTAAACTTTTTATACAAGGTATTAAAACCAGTTCTACAGATTTGACGTTAGAGGCATTTTAAATTTAAAAAATATAATTTTTTGTGCAAAAATCTCGATTGTAATTAAAAAAAATACATTGTGATTCATTCACGACTGGGCAAATTTTACCAGCGTATTCCTTGGCTCGTTTCATGAATTTCTGAGTTTTATACCCTCCACCATACAATGGAGGGTATATTAGTTTTGTCATTCTGTCTGTAACACCTTGAAATAATCATCAGAGACCCAACAAAGTATATATATTCTTGATCCTCGTAAAATTCTAAGACGATCTAGCCATGTTGTCCGGCTGTCCGTCTGTCCGTCTGTTGAAAACAGGATAGAGCCTGCATGAAAACAGTAAGGTAGCTGAAATTTGGCACAAACATGTGTAGTTAACCTAGCATGGTTGGTATTGAAAATGGGCTATATAGCTCTACGGGAAGTTGGTGTTGGAGACCCTCAACCGACACTACCTCATAAAAATTAGTTTTTTATTTGGAAATATCCGTCCAGTTTCTTAAGCAAAATCACTAAAATGTTGCAAATAATATTCTCTATATAGGGGCAATCATCTATTTTAAAAATGGTTTAGACTGGGACACCATTTCTTGTACCTCCCATACAAACGGCCTTGTGGGTCTTGAGATATAATATGACTAAAACTCACCACAAACTTGACCTATCGAAATGAAATTTTACACATCAAGATTTCTATATACAACACACCTCTACGCTGAATTCGGTTGAGATCGGAAAAGTCCTACTGGTACGTCCCACACTAACGGTCTCACGGGCCTTGAAAAATTATATGACAATAACTCACCACACACTTGACCTATCGAGACGAAATTTTCGGCATAAAGATTAATATATAGAACAGACTATTGCGCTACTGGCTAAGATCGGAAAGGCCTAACTGGTACCTCCCACACAAACGGCCTCATGGGCCTTGAAAAATAATATGACAATAACTCACTACAAACTTGACCTATCGAGAGGAAATTTTCTACATAAAGATTTTTATATAGAACACGCCAAATTCTGTTGAGATCGGAAACTCCCTACTGGTACCTCCCACACAAACGGTCTCATGGGCTGTGAGAAATAATATGCCGATAACTCATCACAAACTTGACCTATCGAAATGAAATTTTGCACATAAAGATTTCTATATAGAACACACTTCCGCACCAAATTTGGTTTTATTTGGGAATCTGGTGGAGGGAATCCAAAGTTCGGCACAGCCAAACTTAATATTTTTTACTTGTTTTGTTTGGAAGCGAGATAACAGCACACATTTGTATTTTAAGTAAGTAAATTAACACAAAAAAAATTTTGCATTTCTGTCAAATCGTCATAACTTTAGAACGGTAGGACCTCTGGGCTTCGTTTAGCTAATTTGAAAAGGTAAAAGGTAGGGCTATAAGTATATTTAAAGAGAAAAAAAAACAAAAAAAATCCGACCACTGGTTCAAAACTTGGCAATTTTACCCTAGTATCCTTTGACCACCAATCCGAAAATGTTTGCTAGATATATTTTAATGAAATGGGCCAAGGAATACGCTGGTGAAATTTGTCCAGTCGCGAATGAATCATTCTGCATAAGTAATAATATAAAAACATAAATAAATTAAGCATAAAGTTTCGACTTTCTCGAAGTAAGAAATAACACAAAAAAGCCGTAAAAAAAATTACAAAAATTATATCTTAAAAACTAATTAGAGGAAAGTTTTTTAAAATTCATTTTCGTGTTTAGAAGGCCAAAATCTATAGGAAAAAAATATTTAAAACTCTGGGTCAAAATGTCTGTAAACTAGTGTAATCGACCAAATGTGTTCACAATAGGAAGAATTGTGCACAGCATGGCCACAAGTGGGCAAATGATAAACCACTCGTGATTGTTGAAAAGCCTATGAATCTAACAAGAGCGATTCTTTGGTGCGGTTTATAGGCGCTGGCGGCGACATCAGGTCATACTTTTTCGAAAATGAAGTCGGCAAAGCATATATGTGACAGCGCATAGAGAAAGGGACCTAAGAGTAAAAAAATCAATTTTCATTTCTTTTTTTGATGTGGACAACATCTGAGCATCGAATGAGACATGCCCCAAATGTGTTCCCTCCCAGAGATATGCGCATTTTATGAAAGTGAAGTCGACGATTCTAAGCGCAAATAGAAAGGGACCTAATCTTTAAAATGGCTCTCCTGAACAAAACTTTTCATCAACTTTTCACTTTTTTTTTTTGATGTGGACAACATCTGAGCATCGAATGAGACCGATTCCATGCCCCAAAAGTGTTCCCTCCCAGAGATATGCGCGTTTTATGAAAGTGAAGTCGACGATTCTCAGCGCAAATAGAAAGAAACCTAATCTTTAAAATGGCTCTACTGAACAAAGCTGGTTTTTAACCTTAGGTCCCTTTCTATTTTGCGCGGCACATATTGTAAATGGTGTTGCTATCTCGACTGACGATGTGATAAAGGACTTCTTGTGGCCTAAAATTGAAGATATGGATCTGGAATTAAGGATATGGACCTGGAAGATGGTCCAACAGGATGAATCTACTTGCCCTTTTGCGTGAGAATAACAATGGTCATGTTTTCTCACGTCGTGGTGATGTTAATTGACCGCCACGATCATGTGAGTTGACACCCTTGGACTTTTTTCTTTGGGGGTATAAAAAAGAAAAAGTGTTCGTCAATAAGCCAAGAACAATCCATGAGCTAAAGGATGGGATAATTCGGCACATTAACGACATTGAACCTCGATTATTTCGTTGGCTGTATGGCATGTAACGCCGTCTTCTTGGAACCGTAGGTCGTCCACATCAACATTCTTCAATTCGGGCACGAATTTCATTAATCATGGCTCTAGAGCGATCCCCATTGACTGTAAAATTATGACCGGCTTTACTTTTGAAGAAATATGGACCAATGATTCCCCCTGCTCATAGAGCACACCAAGCAGTGACTTTTTGAGGATGTAACGGTGTTCCAACAGTGGCTTGTGGATTTTCATTAGTCCAAATGCGACAATTTTGGTTATCAACGGACCCATTCAACCAAAAGGGAGTTTCATCGCTAAACAAAATTTTCTTGTAAAAATCAGGATCGGTGGGCATCTCCTTTTGGGCCCATTCACCAAACAAGCGACGCGCTTGATGGTCGTTCGTCTTCAACTCTTGCATGAGTTGGATTTTGTAAATCCGCAAACCAAGATCCTTCCGCAAAAACTTCCCTAAAGTGGATGGGCACAGCTCCAATGGTTGCGCTCCATGGCGGATGGACTCATTCAGGTCTTCTTTGATACTCTGCTCCACAGCAGCAATAGCGCCTTCGGTGCGCACTTTACAGCGTCTCTGAGGATGCGCATTATCCACTAGAGTAAACGTGGTGCAAAACCGATCCATGGTTGCTCGAATTATTGACTGCTGGGCGATTATGTCGACCGAATATTAAACGCAGCGCGCGATGCGTCGCTCGAACCGAACCATTATTTTGGTAATAAATTTCCCCGATTTGCAAAGGCTGTTCCGGAGTAAATCTATTCATTAAGGAATGGCAAACCAAACTGAGCATAAATCAAGTGAAGTTGGTCAAAAAGACCAACTTCGAAAAGGTGTGACCGGATTGAAAACCATATGTCGGAAAAAACAACCTTAATTTACAATTAACATTGTTCGTTTTAGCTGGATCATGCTCGTAAAAGCATGCGCTCAAACCAGTTGTCGAAGCATTTTTCCACTCCGATTGAGACACCTCCAAAACATGGGTTTGTAACGCTTCTACAGCATCTTCTGGGGACGAAAATCGTTGACCACGTATTTTTTTTTAATGTGCGGGAATAAAAATAAGTCATTAGGTGCCAAGTCAGGGCTGTACGGTGAATGACCCATCAATTCGACGTTTTGACAGGTCAAAAAGGCGCTGGTTCAGCCGATGTGTGAAAGCGTGCATTGTCATGGTGCTCAGTGATTCAGAGTTGACCGTCCTACGTTAAGCTCAAGCGGAACAGTCGCCACATGACCAGTTTTTCCGATGCAACAGACGAACATTTGCTTCGAAGTGCTTTTTCCACGAACAACTTTCGTTAGATTTGGTTTGTCTTCAAAGGCCCACAAGGCCTCATACCCATAGATCCATGATTCGTCACCTGTCAAGATCTTATTAACGTCTTTTTAAGCACCGTGATCGTATTTTTTCAAAATTTCCAATTGTGCGGGATTCAACGAGAACAAACCTTTTTCATGGCCAGGTGTTCATGCAATATCGAATGTATGCTAGTGTAAGAAATGCCTAAGAATGCGCCTATCTCGCGTTTGACCGTCCTACGTTGCTCAAGCAAAACAGTCGCCACATGACCAGTTTTGCCGAAGCAACAGACGACCATTTGCTTCGAAGTGCTTCTTCCACGAACAACTTTCGTTAGATTTGGCTCGTCTTCGATGATCCACACGGTCGAGTTCTGTTTTGTTTCGGTCTCATACGCATAGATCCATGATTCGTCACCTGTCAAGATCTTATTAACGTCTTTTGAAGCACCGTGATCGTATTTTTTCAAAATTTCCAATTGTGCGGGATCCAACGAGAACAAACCTTTTTCCTGGCCAGGTGTTCATGCAATATCGAATGTATGCTGGTGTAAGAAATGCCCAAGAATGCCTCTATCTCGCGTTTGACCGTCCTACGTTGCTCAAGCAAAACAGTCGCCACATGACCAGTTTTGCCGAAGCAACAGGCGACCCTTTGCTTCGAAGTGCTTCTTCCACGAACAGCTTTCGATAGATTTGGCTCGTCTTCGAAGACCCACACGGTCGATTGCTGTTTTGTTTCGGTCTCATATGCATAGATCCATGATTCGTCACCTGTGACGATCTTATAAACGTTTTTGAAGCACCGCGATCGTATTTTTTTCAAAATTTCCAATTGTGCGGGATCCAACGAGAACAGACCTTTTTCATGGCCAGGTGTTCATGCAATATCGAATGTATGCTGGTGAAAGAAATGCCCAAGAATGCCTCAATCTCGCGTCACATGGCGATCTTGCATTATCAGTTCACGCACGGCATCAATGTTCTCTGGCACAGCGGCCGTTTTTGGGCGACCTTCGTCTTTGAGCGAGCGTCGACCACGATTGAATTCATTAAACCAGTTTTTCACAGTGCTATAGGATGGTGCTTCATCGCCATACAAAGATTTAAGTTCATCGATACACTCTTGTCGTGATACACCCAAGTCGAAAGTTGTAAAAAATGATCGCACGAAAATGTTCACGAGTTAATTCCATTTTTTAGTGTTGCCTAGGCCAGAAATATATTTAGCAACGCTCGTATTATCTTAGGTTGAGCAAAAACGCACAAAAGTGTTCTTTTGCCCGAAGATCCTTAATGCCTTTAAACAGAAACTTGTCTCGCCCTGGGTCGATTTCGGCTATTTACTTACCCCATTAACAACAATGACTTTAAGCCATCAGTGTGCAATATTTAAATTTTTCAATTCAATTTCATTTATTCCCAAATCAATTTTTGTTTTACATTATAGACTAGCTAAATATATGTGACAAAGCATAGAGAAAGGGACCTAAGGGTAAAATAAATCAATTTTCATTTATTTTTTATTTTTTTGATGTGGACAACATCTGAGCATCGATTGAGACCGATCCCATGCCCCAAAAGTGTTCCCTTCCACAGAGATATGCGCGTTTTAAGAAAGTGAAGTCGACGATTCTAAACCAAAGATACACTTATTTAAATCTTTAAAATGGCTCTCCTGAATAAAACTGGTTTTTACCCTTAGGTCCCTTTCTATTTTGCGCGTCACATATATACATTTCCTAGCATACTTTGTATTCTTCTAGGAATATCTTTTTATATTCTAATTCTAATAAAATAAATTTGTGGCAAGGCCAGCCCATTTAGCCAATCGTTTTTTTTTTTTTAATTTATCTGTCCAGTCATTAGTTGTCCGTCAAAAAGGGAAAGAAAAACTTACGGATCGCTCTCTTGAGTTCATTTTTTCTACTAAAATAAAATAAAACTTAACACTAGTGGGCCATGCCCCACTGTGCAATATTTCAACATTCGAACTTAAATAGTAAGACCGCAAATGAGCTACAGACTCACGGATGGAGGGGCGGATAAGATTGTTTTGGACTTTTCGGTCTTCCATAAAATTTTGGAGGTGTTGCAAAAAGAATGACAAAATTTATATATCTGTGAATACAATGCCTCGGCAGCCGGTTCTATGGACCGGATTGAGCCGCAGCGATTATTCTTGAGCCAAGGGCTGCCACCTCAGCACACAGTTGCCGCTAAAACAACAACCACTAGATTTGTGTACACTCCTTCCACCGATAAAAGGTGTAAAGATGAACCCCTTTAGATACTTTTTAGTTCCTCTTTTCCCCTTTGGGTAACCCTGTCAATCTTGCATAAGAACGTTAAAGCACTTTTCTGTTAACTGGAATGGAGTAAAATTCCTCTGGGCTGTTGTTCCCTCCCTACCCATTGAAGTCTCTACAACTACATTCTTGTTAACGTTCGTACGGGCGGTCTATAAATTTCCTATGAATACCGGCTGGCTTGGATGTTGCCTATTTTATTGCTCCGTCCGTCCGTCGGTACGTCCGTCAGAGGTGTCAACGTTAAAATGTGGAAAATATTGTTACTCAGTCACTTGGTCAGTTGAGAAATAATTCCGTCGCTCGCCGACTTGCTGTGCACATCAAAAGTAAATTTCTCTTATCTTAAATGTGTGGCATTTAGTCATCCATCCATCCATCCGTCCAAGCCAGCCAACCTGCCTTACCTTGCTAAGCCTTGCCGTGCCTTCGCTGCCAGTGCGTATCGCGTATCCATAGCCACCATCCATCCATCCCATAGCATATCGTTCATCGTCCATCGTTCATTCGTGTCTGCTGGTGGCCTGCCGCCACCAGGCCTCAAATGTTGACAGGTCTTTTGGACATTTTGCGTTTTTTTTTTAATATTTTCGTCTTTTTTATTAAATATTTTCAAGTTGCTCGCTTCATCACAAGTGAAAATGAAAGTTTCCTCTTTATTTCTCACTTTCGTTAACCGAGCGATCAACCGAGGCGACCAAAACGAACGCACTTTTATTTTACTTTTTTGGAAAATGTAAATTAATTATTGGACATTTTCGCACCAATTTTTAATAGAGACGTAATGTACTCTTGACAAAGTTGTCGCTGCGGCTGCGGCTGATCTTGCTTTGCTGGTGGCAAAAATCATTGACTTAATGTGTCAACTCAGCGGCAGCCACACCAATGGTTTATGGCATGAGCCGAGGTTATCATCATAATTTGCGTAAAACGACAGCAGCAAAAACTTTCAATAACTTACAAAGAGTTGGCCAATCCTTTCGCAGAGGATTTGTCGATTGGGATTAATGGAGAGTCAAAAAAAAACTATGATTGACGAAAGAAATTGATGGACCTACCCATCTACCTGTAACCAGAACAGAAAATATAACTTTGAACCGTATCTAATTTTTTTTTTTATATAGTGTATTTTTATTTGCAATCTATTTACAATCAAAATATTTAGCAAATACTATCAAAACTTATAATTAACAGAAAAGTTAAGTTCCATTGAACTTAACGGCGGTACGAACTAAGTCCCCAATGAACTAACTCCCCAAATCCGAAATGAACTTAGCCCCCAAATTTGGGGACTTAATTCATAATGAAATAAATCCCCAAAGTAGAAAATGAAATAAGTCCCTAACAAAGTCAATTAAACCCCCAATACAAAAATGAACTATGTCCCCAATGTTGAGGTTTCTTCCCTTAACGACAAAACCCCCCAATTCAAAAATGAAATAACTCCCCATTTTTCGTCTTTGGTTCTTTATCCAAAAAAAAAGAAAATATTTACATACATATATAATAATACATATTTTCAGGCAATAACAAAAAAAAACTAAATTCATTCAAATATAATATAAAAAAATTAGGTGTAGACATGCATTGAGTCTTCTACGACTTTTTGGCAATACGGGCAATTGTAATTTGGCATACCCTTTGAAATAGCATCAGCCTGTAGTTTTAGGTTACATTCGTCGCAAATTTTTAAATGCTTACACGGTATAAAAACTATATTTGGGTTTTTGTCCTGACAGACAACACAGGCATTTTCTACGTTGTATGATGGTGGTTCACTAATATCTTCAAACAAATCTTCTTCCGAAGATTCTTCTTTAAAAATATTTTCCTCTTTTACCATATTTACACATATGCCATTCTTCTTCTCGTACACCATTCGGGACAGAAATGTAGCCACTGTTATTTTTCCCTGTTGCAATAAAAGAGATGCTTCCTTTATTTTTTCACTTTTTTCTACACTTGACCTTCTTCTCTTTTTCGCAAGCGATCCCCCACTTTCGCACAGCATTTCGAAATGTCGACTTTTAAAAAAACTCTTCATATCGAAGTATTCGTACGAATTTAAAAAAATGACCATTTCTTTCTGCAGAGCGTCCAAGAATTCCGTTGTAAGCCTCAACGGCAGATGTTGTCCGGGTATCCTGGTTATGTATTGTGAAGTGTTCACATCCAACCTGAAACATTACATATGTACATAGAAAAGAAGAAACAATATTATTTTATGGAAAAATTATGTGATGAATTTTTATTATTACCTTATTAATCCACTGGTTTTCAAAATATTTTAAAAATGGCAATTAAAAAGTTGCTATCCATCAAAAAAATTTTGGATTTTAGGTCAGTAAAAGAACTTTTTATTAATTCCGGCGGCAATAAAGGAAGTGCTAAGATTTTGTGGTAAAGCAATGATGCACTTTTGGAAGACCTAATGTATTCCAATAAGGATTTTTGTTTTGCCATATTTCGCCTTACAGCCTGGCAAAAATGAAACCTGAACGACAAGAAAGGAAACATTTTGTGAGTGTAATCTCAAACTGAAACCCTTAAGTACTTAACTATATGACATTGTTGTAAGTATGTTTAAAATCTATTTTAGATATGTATATGAGCAATATATCAAATCTCTTCGGTTGTAGTGTTCTGAAATTTGTTTCTGAGTGTAATTGGGTTAAAAATAAAAAATTCGCGCGAATTTTTTATTTTTAACCCAATTACACTCAGAAATAAATTTCAGAACAGTACAACCGATAATGTTTAAATATATGAGAAATGTTTTTTTATACTATATACTTACCAGCATCCCACTAGTTTTGCTCGAGGGTAAACAAAATGCACAGCACTTCTCAATCCCTGTTCGTAGTCGGTTATGAATATTGATGGGTCCAAATCAAATATATTTTCCTTAATATATTGAAGGAGGTTTTTGTATATTTCATTTGTTTTTTTGCTCATCAAAACAAAAAATACTGGAAAAATCTAAGAAAACAATTTTATTATCATGCATATAAACATTAACCAAAACTTACCTCTTCAAAATATTCTATGTAAATTACAAGTAACTGCTGAAAGCAGCCATGCGGCACTATTTTAAAGGTCCCATCCATTAAATACGTCCTTTAAGAAGCTGGAATATTTTCTCTAATCAAATCAATTGTTTTCAATGAAGACAACAAGCAGAAGGAATAATTGTCTTCCTCTATTGCCGCCGTGAAGAAATGCCTGGGTTTCAAATTGTCTTTCGACAAACCAAAATCATTCCACACGTGTTCCAGATTGAAAGCTTCAACTGTTTGAAGAGCAGTCTTGGGAGACGTCACCAAGTTTCGGCTAACTATTTTTTGCAATCCCCTTTGAATTTTTGAAAAACTTAAATTTTTTGTGTCGTCTTGCTTGCTATATAAAATCGTTGCTTAAAATATAAATTATAAAAATGATTTCCAAACATGTACTTACCTTTCACAAGTCTTTCTAAAAGCGCTTCTTATAGTACTGAGATTAGTCTTAGTACCACCAAGAGCTGCCGCCGCATCTTCACAATCTCGCTTTATTGCATTTAAAGCCTTCAACTCTTTGTAGGCTTCCTCCTCGCTGTCATGATCGTGTTCAACATATTTTTTTGGAACAACACATTTTCCATCAGACAGCAAGTTTACACGAGCTTTGCAATTTTGTTGTCTGCACTCGTATTTCGATACACCTTTATAAACCGATTTTCTCATATATATCATTTTTTGCTCGATCACGTACAATAACTCACTGTTTCTCCTTTTGCCAGGAATTATTTCAAAATTAATTTTTTTACTACTTTCCACTTTCACGTTTTACTGTCGCTAAAGAATGGACCATGAATGAGTCGAATGAAAACATTGTTTCATTCATTATAACGGTTTTTACATTGGTATTTTTACAAATTATTTAATTTTAAAGAAAATGAACTAATCCCCCAAAATAATGAACTAACCCCCCAAAAATAATTTTAGGGGGTTTGTTCATTTCTATGAATTGGGGAGTTGTTTCATTATGAACTAAATCCCCAATTTTAAATATGAATTAAATCCCCAAAAAATGAAATAAGTCCCCAAAAGTCGTTGTTGTTTTTCTCTGTATATAATTTTGGGGACTTAGTTCATTTCGGATTTGGGGAGTTAGTTCATTGGGGACTTAGTTCGTAACGCCGAACGTAACACAAACAATTTATATTACATTATTTAACAACTTATATTTGTACCAAAGAGATTGTTACATTTATAATGAAAATGGAAGATCTAAAATGTGCAGTCTTTTTAGTCTTCTTACTTCTTCAGTATCGTCTAAAAGTGTTATTGCCAGAACATTAGGGTGATTGCTAAGTCTATTTAAATAATTTAAGCTAAATCGTTTAATTTCATCCCTAATGAAAGGGACACTAAGATCATTGTGGATTGTGTTGTTTTTGACAAACCAGGGAGCACCAACAAGTAACCGCAGAGTCTTAGATTGATATTTTTGCAGGATGTCCACTAGGGTGGAGTGAAATTCAAAAAAAAAAAAAGTTAACCTCGGAAAGAGATGTAGTCTGGGGTCCTGAAGAGGGGAAAAAGAAAAAGAAAAATTTAAAAAAAATTTTAGGGGTTGCGCCACTCCCTAGAAATTTGGAAATTATCGCTATTTTGGCGTTGATTTTAGAAAAATCCTAAAAATTAACGACTTAACTTATTCGAAATTTAAAAGTTTGAGCTTGTTCAGTGCCCAAACAAAAGTATTTGAGGCAAATATGAGGATAATCGACTAATATTTGTAGCTTTGGTGGCGATTTCATTGTTCAGTCAATTTTCTGAAGAAGGGACGATTTGACTTATTTTACTTTTTGAAATTTTTGAACAATGAGAAAAATTTTTTAAAATTTTTTCATGCCCTTATTTCATTGTTTACGCTATTGCAAACATTTATTGACATAAAACTTTAAAATCGGTTCAGGGGTTAGGAAAATTCACGCCTTCAAACATGTGTATTTGTTTATTTTGGCACGACCCCTAAAAATTTTTTTTAAATTTTTTTCTTTATTTTTCCCCTCTTTAGGACCCCAGACTTCATCTCTTTCCGAGGTTAACTTTTTCAAATTAAAAAAAAGCATGTTTTCACTCCACTCTAATGTCCACGTTTGAGTAAGAGGCAGTTCCCCATAATTGGATCCCATATGTCCAAACAGGTTTTAAAATTGTTTTGTACAGAAGTACCTTGTTTTCAATGCGTAACTGAGACTTTGGGCCAAATAGCCAGTACATTTTCTTCGTCTTTATATCCAGTTGTTTTCTTTTAGCAGTAATATGATCTTTCCATGTTAACCTCTTGTCGATATGTAGGCCCAGATATTTAACAGTGGTGGATTTCGGAATAACGATTCCATTTAAAAACACGGAGGGGCAGTCGCCATCTTTAAGCGTAAATGTCACATGGGTCGATTTGTCGGCATTTACTTTTACGTTCCATTTATTAAACCAATTTTGCATGGTGTCTAGTTGCCTTTGGACTACTTGGGAGGCTTGAGTTGCAGAATCTTTGACGGCTAGTATAGCTGTGTCGTCGGCGTATGTCGCAATCGTGGCATCGGAGTTTGTAGGCATATCGGACGTATATAAAGTATACAAAACTGGACCCAAAACACTACCCTGTGGGAAGCCAGATTTAATAGCACCAATTTTAGAATCTTCGTCGTTAATACTTACGTAAAAACTACGTTCAGTTAAATATGACTTAAGAGAAGGGTAAAACGGCGCAGGCAATTCCTTTTTTTAGCTTAAACAGAAGACCTTCGTGCCAAACCCTATCAAAGGCTTGCTTTACATCCAAAAAAACCGACGTACAATAACTTTTGGTTTCTAGAGCATGTCTTATTGTTTTTACGACTCTATGGCATTGTTCTGGAGTTCCGTGCTTATGCCGGAATCCAAACTGGTGATCAGGTATTATCTTCTTACTTTCAAGGATAGGCAACAACCTTTTCTGGAAAAGACGTTCAAATATTTTTGAACAAATCGGTAATAAACTTATAGGTCTGTATCAGCTTATGTAGTTCACAGGCTTATTGGGTTTTGCTACCATTATAATTTTTGCATGTTTCCATTGAGCAGGAAAGTGGGTCAGCCTTAAGACGGAGTTGAAAAGCATTGCCAGGAAGATTATAGCCTTTTTTGGTAGAGATTTGATAACCTTAGCATCAATATTACCATAGCCTGGAGACTTTTTGGAGTTCAACTTTTTTATCTCTACCTTGACTTCCTGAAATGTAAACGATGTTATTGGTTCACTCATCTAGGAAATTGCATATTTCTTCTGATTCTATTGAACTGCAAAAGGAAAATGGGGTAAAAGTGTCTTCTAAATATAGTTGAAAAGCATCAGCCTTGCTTAAATCTGATCTATGCCATACTACAGGGCGATTTGAAAAGGAACCTTCTAAGGAAGACACTACTACCTATTGTTGGACTTGGCCTTAATAGAAAATAATTCCAATTTTGTCGTTCTTATTCTTATTCTACTATTCCGTTTTGTAATACCAACGACAGTCATATCTTCTTCCATCGGAGCCTTTACACCCTCCATGGTAGTTGGCGTCTAATACTCTTTCAACTAGAGCGTTTGAAACCATTTGAACGACATGTTCTAGTCAGCGCTATCGCTGCATTCTGATCTAACATTGAAGTCCTGTGATAGAGGTCAGCCAGATTTAAGCTTTGGCCTTTGTCTCGGCTTTTTGCTGACTGGGCATGGGTCGCTCAATGCGTTTTTGCACAAGAGGACCCTGAGCGATAGGGAGTCGTGTGATTGTGGTGCGGTTCTTCTGTGAATGTTCTCTTTATGAAAGTGTTAGGGATCTAGGTCGGTTAGGGATTGGAATGACGGACGGACAGTGGGATTTTAGAGGGATGGTTGCTTCACAAGGGGTTTTGGCTAGGGCGAATGAGTTCGCAAATAGGGTTTTCTCGATGCGGCGTGCTAGGGCGAATTTGGCAGTTTCGGAGTAAAGGTTGATTGTTGGTTATAGGATGTCGGTGGCTGTGGGTGACCAGTCCCATGTTGTATTTAACAAAAGTAGCCTTTTGGTTACGAGATCTGACCGGAGACTTAAATTTGGTATCACGGCTAGTCAGGAGCCCCCGAAACTGTTGTTCTGGCCTGACTAGAAGGTGCGGCCCCTTGGGGAGTATCGTAGTGGCTGTGGTTTAAACCCAAATCGCGGGGAGAGCTTCGGCTCGGCGTGGAGTTGCATTGCGACCGGGTGCTGTGACCCATAGAACATCAGAGGTTTAGATAGTCCTCGACCCCTAACCAAAAGGGAAGTTATGGCCCATATCTGTCATGCTTTAAACTGGTACCGTCGCGATTAACCCAATGGGGCGTTGGCCGCGGCATTGTAACGGCCCCAGTGTGATGGCACACCGTGGTTCAGGCCATAGTGGCGATAATCATGTTAAATCCGACATTCTCTGTAGTCCTGTGAGACCCGCAGGGGATGAGTCGGGTTGGGAGCTCCCCTGCTAGATTAAAATACATCTCGAATTTAGTCTTATTCATTCTCTATGTTTGATGGTGGCATAGAGCGAATTTTTTGGTGTAGACATTGAAGCTACAAGTCAGACAGTGCAAAGCTCAAACTGGAAGTAGACGTGTGCTACGAGATCGCACCGGAGACTTAAATCTGATGCCGCGGGTGATAAGGAGCCCCTAGAACGTTGTTCTTGCCTGATCTGCTGGAAACGGCCCTGCGGGGAGTTTCGCGCATGTAGAATAATAATATGGTTGGGGTAACAATATTCGAAGAGTTGGTTATATGGTTGTGGCACAACAATATTATGATCATCACAACAATAGTATGGTTCACACACAACCATACTAAGATCCCCATAACAATATTATGGTCCTCACAACAATATAATTATTCACACACAACCATACTATGATCCCCATAACCATATTATTATTCACACTCAACCATACTATGATCCCCACAACCATACTGTAATCCTCACAACCAAAGAATGTTTCACATACAACCATGATGTGCATGATCCTCACAATCATAGTATGACATACACACAGCCATGCTATGATCCCCAAATTTTGTTGTAAAGATTGGGTTAAGTTGTTATTCAACAATAGAGATTTTTATTAATTAAGTTATGTCAAAATACATAAAACTCTTTATAAAGGGAGTGATTTATTTAATAGTAGAAGCAATTCTTTTATTAAAAATATTTCAGTTATATTAATCCGTAGTTTGTTTTCAAAAATATTTTAATTTATTTATAGAAACTACTATTATTGCGTAAGATTCGTAAAAATACCATTGTCAAATTAAAAATAAATTACGATTTTGCCTGTATGATTGCCATAATCATGTAATTGTTAACATATAATCCATGAAACAATACTTTTGTCCCTTCAACCGTATTTATAATGTTGCTACAACCATATTATCATTTTTTAATTTGGCAACAATGCTTTTGTTACATTTCAACAATATTAATATTGCCGCTATTGTCAAAATTAAATTAAAAAAAAACAATACTAAGGTTGCGACAATAATACTTTTATTGCCGTGACCATATAGTAACCATTTTTTTCTCTGCGTGCGGTAGCTGTGGTTTATACTTAAATCGCAGGTAAAGTGCACGCTCCAGTGCTATGGAGCACCGTGGTTGAGGCCATTTATGGCGATAAATCACTTAAAATCCGACAATAATCTGTTGTCCTTTGAGAAACTGGATCATATCGGTTCATGTTTTCGAATAATCCCGCGCAAAACACTCTTCCGACTTAAGGTCCGCCTTAGAACAACTTATTAACTGCGATTTGGCTTCAATTTCACAGGGAACGTTATAAGCGGCCCATAATTAGTTTTGTGAAAGTAATTCGTATCGGTCCATGTTTTAGAATGGCTCCCTTACTAAGGTCCCTTCCGATTTGAGGCCCTTACGCTCTAGAAGTCGCATATTTTCTTCGCTCAAGCTCTAATAATCAAAGAGTGTTGTACCAGAGCTTTGTAAGTGAGCCTGAAAAAACAGCACCATATCGGTCTTGTTTACCTAAAGCGTCACGCCCCTTCCGAGTTAAGCTTCTGCTGCTCTAGAAGTCAAATGTAACAAAGTGGGTTATTCACGACATATGACCGACCATTCCCACCGGCTAAATTAGTCTATCTTTTGTTATAGCCTCCCTACAAATTACCAGTGTGATGCGTCCTGCCTAAGCACAGGATACGTTTTAAATTCAATTTATGTGACAGCGCATAGAGAAAGGGGCCTAACGGTAAAAAAAAATAATTTTCATTTATTTTTCTTTTTTTGATGTGGACAACATCTGAGCATCGACTGAGACCGATCCCATGCCCCAAAAGTGTTCCCTCCCAGAGATATGCGCGTTTTATGATAGTAATGGTACACCAACGATACACGTATTTAAATCTTTAAAATGGCTCTCCTGCACAAAACTGGTTTTTACGCGTCACATATTGTGAACGAAGCATACATAAAGCCCAATAATATGTGTAGCTCCCGGTCCAGAAGTCATATATTATGTAAACGATGGTCCAACTAAAACGAGCACTGTTAATTGTACTTAGTAGGAACATAAATACCGTTACACACGTTTTATGCTGTAAAACAAAAAGTACTGAATGTTTTTGGACCAAATATTTTTTAATATATTTATTGATGTACAAGTATATTGTATCCAAAAAGAATCTACTTATTCGAAATGTCCGCCTTTTGTCTCTACGGGCGGCTCGGAAACTTCTTAGCCTAGCACAAATAGCGCGGTATAAACAGAAAGAGTTAAGTGTTTTGGAAACTTCCATCTCTGCTATGAACACGTGTTAAATTTTGTTTCGATCTGGCAACTCCTTCATATAGAAATAGGTGTTCACAAAAGACGCATCCTCGATTTTTTTACAATGGAAAAATTAGAAATGCGTGGTGTCATTAAATATTTACATAAAAAAGGTTTATCGGGACAAGAAATTCATCATGATATGGTGAATGTGTTAGGTGAAAGTGCTCCTTCATATGCAACAGTAAAAAATAGGGTTGATGAATTTAAACGTGGTCGTACAAGCATTGAAGATGAAACACGTAGTGGACGTCCAAAAACAGCAACAACAGCAGAAATTGTAGCCAAAGTGCATGATCTGGTATTAAATGATCGACGAATAAAAGTGCGTGAAATAGCTAATATCTTGGGCATCTCAAATGATCGAGTCCATTTAATTTTGCATGAAGAACTACAGATGAAAAAGCGTTCTGCAAGATGGGTGCCGGAGTCGACCAAAAACGCATAAGAATGAACATTTCTCAAGCTTGTTTGGATCGTTTTAAGTGAAATAAAATGGATTTTAAGCGTCGTTTTATAACTGTTGATGAGACATGGATCCACCACTATACTCCAGAGACAAAAGAACAATCCAAACAATGGACTGAAGCTGGAGGAAGTGCCCCAAAGAAGGCAAAAACAATTCAATCGGCTGGTAAGGTTATGGCAATGGTTTTTTGGGACTTCAAAGGTATTTTATTGATTGACTATCTGCAAAAGGGTCAAAGGATCATTTAAATGTACAAATTCGAGAAAAACGTCCTGGCTTACAACACAAAAAAGTAATTTTTCATCAAGACAACGCACCAGCGCACAAGAGTGTTTTAACAATGGCTAAAATCAACGAATTAAAGTACGAGTTGCTTGACCACCCACCTTATTCTCCTGATTTAGCTCCCAGTGACTTTTACCTGTTCCCAAATCTAAAAAAAAATCCTTGCTGGCAAGCGTTTTACCTCAAATGAAGATGCAATTACAGTTGTAAACCACTATTTTGAAGACCTTGAGGAACACTATTTTAATCAAGGGATATAATTGCTAGATAAGCGTTGGACTAAGTGTATTGCAGTTTCGGGAGATTATATTGAAAAATAAAAATATTTTTGAAAAACTAACTATTCTCTTTCATTGATAGACTAAGAACTTTCCGAACCGCCCGTACACACGTCTTAAGTCGCACTGGCCAATCGTCAATAGCTGCACGAACCCCGTCCATTGGAAAATTGGCCACAGCTCGAACCAAAGCAGTCGTAAGAGATCCAATGTTGGGGTATGATTTGTGACAAACCTTTTCCTCTAAAACCGTCCACAATTTGTAATCCAATGGGTTCCAATCTGGACTGCCTGAGGGCCATTCTTCAGAGGAAATTAACGCGGGCAAATTGTTTCGAAACCAGGTCTGGGACGTTTTAGCCTTATGTGCCGGCGCAGAATCCTGCAGGAAAGTCCATGGCTAGTTTGAGAACATGGAATTGTTAAGAGACTTCACAACAGCTTCCAAAACGGTTTCTTGGTAAACGTTGGCCGATGTTTTGACTCCTTGTTCGCAGAAGTGCTGGTTAGTGACCCCATCGTAAGAGACACGCCACCAAACCATGACTAAAGCTGGGTGATGACCCTTTTCCACCCTTGAGATCAGTTTAAATGCTTCCTAAGATGACCCAGCATACACTCTATTATTTGGTAAATTTTTTCTGAACGGTAAAAATTTTTTCATCGGTAAACAAAATTTTTCTGTTCAAGTTATCAGCGTGCTTCACCAAAAGACGTTTGCATTTTTCAGTCCTATTTTTTTTAAAGCTGCAGTCAATAAATGTCCGGTACGTCGTTTGAAAGCCCCAAGTCCCAAGTCTTTTATAATGATTCGACTCATGGACTTTTGCGTGATATTCATCTCGCGGGCCATGATTTTCTGTTTTCGGATCGGATTTCGGTGAATTCTTGTTTTAACGGCTTTGATGACATGCGTTGTTCGAACAGAGCGTGGGCGGCCCGACCGGTGGCGGTATTTTACATCTCCAGTCTCCTCAAACAGTTTTGTGCATCGGTAGACGAACATGCGGCTAATCCCTAGTGGCCGGCTCATTTTAAAAATATCGCTTTTTTTCATTTCACACTTGAAAAGCGCGATACGCTTCTCATTATCTGACCACTCCCTGATGGAAGTTGAAACAATTTTAAAATCTCGTTACAGACTAACGCTATTGAGGTGAGCTTTCAAAACCCATATGACATTAACGGGGTATGTTCAGTTCTACTATTGAAATGGGTGTGTTCAATGTTGTAACAGTAGCCCCTACTAACCGTGGCCCCTACTAAGTAGTTGGCCACGTCCGACTTTAGCTTTTATTACAAGTTGGTAATACTCGTAGATATAAATTAAAAACGCCATTAAATTCGACCGGACCAAATACACATCATATTCAAGTCCCAAAAATATAGGATCCACATTTTTTGAAATGCCGACTACTCAACGAGTAAGAGAATTGTCTCTAAGTCATGCATTAAAACAGTAGGTCCCGGTCAGTGAGTATAAAGTTCTTATGCTCGATATAAATAATATAAGTATTTATATCGAGCACATCTCACTGATCTGAGAGAAGTTTCCCCTTGTTCCTTAATGGGATGTTGCGGGAATTAATGAATAAGTATGTCATACACATATAGTCCTCTTAGGTGGCTCAAAATTCTCGTGCCATTAAAATGAATCGCAATTGTTTCAAATGTTGACCAGTATTTGCTGGCCAAATTGGTTTTTTTTATTTCATATCAGGTGCGGCAATTTTTTGTTAATTTTAATTGTCTGCTGCAATGTTGCACAAACAACACAAACCGAAAATTGTTGCCACATACAATAAATCTGCTGTGGCATGGTAGGGGAGTTGGATTGGTGTGCGCTTTTCGTTGCTGTGCTTGGTTGGGGTTGACATGTTGCTTTTAGACGGGTGGACAGACGGGCGGGCGGGCGGACGTTCGTTTGGTTGGTTGTTTAACAAAAATGTTTGTTGCCATTGTTTGTTTTGTTTTTGACAAATAATCTTTTTGGCATTAGTTTTGTTGTTGTTGGCTTTGTTACTTTTCAATAATATGCAAATTGGCCAAAACAAGTGTGCCAGCCACATACGTGCGGACGGACGGACCGGCAGACCGAGACAGAGTCTGTGCCTAGAGTACTGAGCTGTGTGTGCTCTGCCATGCAGCCTGCCATAAATCTCAATGAAAATTGAAAGCTATAATTTGTGCAACTGTCAATAAACTATTTTAAGTTGTATGCAATTTTCTGTTGTTCGCTTATTCATGTTCACGTATGCAGACTAGGCTTCTACGTATAGCCCGTCCACACATCCATCCATTCGTCTATCCAGCCATTCCATCCGAGATACACAGCGGCTATCCAAAAAAAAACGTGGGCCTACATAATGCTGCGGCAGTCGAGTACTTGTTGCTGTTTTATTCGAGTTTGAGGTGGCGTGGGTGCAATTACTTCCGTTGATTAGATTTTGTTTCATTCGCTTACTGGGCCTTTTCGCAAAATCAATAAATATTTGCATTGTACGAGTACTCGAATATACGATTTTATGCTGAATATGTGTTTGCTCCAAACTGGCTGGAATTATTAGACATTGGCCTTCTTAGGGTATTTTTAGGTACACATTGTTCATTTGATGGATTAGGTGGGCCATTCAAATGATGTTAAATCGACAGATTCGTAACATGTCCATAAAAACATCAAGTACATTTGCATTTTGATAGTTTTTTATGTTCTATTCAAATAAGTGACCTTAGTTTTAACAACAAAAAAACGAATAGATAATTTGCCTACTGGCAGGGACAGTTTTTATCACCATCTGACAAATAAGAACCTTTTTTCTTACCCTTTAACGCAACTATGTAAAGTGTACCATGGTTGCTATATATATTTCTGGATTAGGCAACACTAGGTGTTGCCTGGCGCTATTTAAAATTTCCATTGGAAAGTTTGACATTTTTTAGCATAAACGTACTTAGAACATTTTGACATACGACCATCATTTGTGTTGTTTACAGTGGATTGAAAATCAATTTTGGAAAAAAATGGAATTGACTCGTGAACATTTTCGTGCGATTATTTTTTACAACCTTCGACGTGGATTATCACGACAAGAGAGCATCGTTGAACTTAAATCTTTGTATGGCGATGAAGGACAGAAATATACTTCTATACTAGGTAGGGGCATAAATGTGTGTAACACGTTTTATGCTGTGAAATAAAAAGTACTGAATGTTTTTGGACCAAATATTTTTTAATATATTTATTGATGTATATTGTATCCAAAAAGAATCTACTTATTCGAAATGTCCGCCTTTTGCCTTCACACTCGGCTTTAGTCGCACTGGCCAATCGACAATAGCTGCACGAACCATGTCCATTGCAAAATTGGTCACAGCTCGAACCAAAGCAGTCTTAAGAGATCCAATGTTGGGGTATCTTTTGTGACAAACCTTGTGCCATAAAACCGTCCATAATTTGTAATCCAATGGGTTCAAATCTGGACTGCCTGAGGGACATTCTTCAGAGGTAAAGAACGCTGGCAAATTGTTTCGATGCCAGGCCTGGGACGTTTTAGCCTTATGGGCCGGCGCAGAATCCTGCTGGAAAGTCCATGGCTGGTTTTGGAATAGGGAATTGTTAAGAGGCTTCACAACAGCTTCCAAAACGGTTTCTTGGTAAACTTTGACCGATGTTTTGGCTCCTTGTTCGCAGAAATGCAGGTCAGTGACCCCATCGTAAGAGACACCCCATCAAACCATGACTGAAGCTGGGTGATAACCCTTTTCTGTTCAGATGCTTCCTTAGATGACCGCTCATACACTCTATCATTTTGCTTGTTAAATTTTTCCTGAACGGTAAACATTTTTTCATCGGTGAAAAAAAAAAATTTCTGTGCAAGTTATCAGCGTGCTTCACCAAAAGACGTTTGTATTTTTCAATCATTTTTTTTTTAAAGCTGCAGTCAAAAAATGTCCGGTACGTCGTTTGAAAGACCCAAGACCCAAGTCTTTTTTAATAATTCGACTCCTGGACTTTTGCGTGATATTCATCTAACGGGCCATGATTTTCTGTTTTCGGAGCGGATATCTGTAAATTCTTGATTGAACGGCTTTGATGACTGCGGTGTTCGAACAGACCGTGGGCGGCCCGACCCGTGGCGGTCTTTTAAATCTCCAGTCTCCTCAAACAGTTTTATGCAGCTAATCCCTAGTGGCCGGAGCGTTTTGAAAATATCGGTTTTCTTCACTTCACACTTGAAAAGCGCTATTACAGCGATACGGTTCTCATTATCTGATCACTCCATGATGAAAGTTGAAACAATTTTAAAATCCCGTTACAGACTAACGCTATTAAGGTTAGCTTTCAAAACCCATATGACATTAACGGGGTATGTTCCGTTTTACTATTGAAATGGGTGTGTTCAATGTTGTAACAGTATTTATGTCCCTACTAAGCAGATAACAAATTTTCAAAATAAACTGATTTTTGCAAGGAAATTTTGTTCAGCGATGAAGCTCACTTTTGGTTAAATCGGTCCGTTAATAGCCAAAATAGTCGCGTTTGAAGTAATGAAAATCCACAAGCCATTGTTGGGACGCCGTTACATCTTCAAAAAGTCACTGTTCGGTGTGCTCTATGTCAGAGGGAATCATTGGTACATATTTCTTCAAAAATGAAACCTCCCATAATGTTACAGTCAATGAGAAACGCTATAGAGCCATGATTAATAAATTTTTCGTGCCTGAAGTGGAGGAAGTTGATGTGGACGACCTTTGGTTTCAACAAGACGGTGGTACATGCAATACAGCCAACCGAACAATCAGTATATTGAAGGAAATTTTTGGCGAGCGCATTAACTCGCGTCGTTAGCCTGTGGCTTGGCCTCGTGCGATTTAACGCCGCTGGACTATTTTTTGTGGGGTTATGTAAAGTCGCTTGTCTACGCAGATAAGCGCGACTTGGAAGAGAATATTCGGCGCGTTACTGCTGACATACGGCCCCAAATGCTGCAAAAAGTGATCGAAAATTGTGCCTTTCGGCTGGAATTTATTCGAGCCAGCCGCGGCGGTTACTTGCCCGAAACTATTTTTAAAACATAATGGCCAACCATTTTCTTTATTCTTGTCCATGACATTAGATTATATGCGTTTTATTTCTTCTTGAAAACCACACGTCTAAAAAGCACCCTTTATTTACTACAACTCGAATAGTGCGATCTCTTATTTAAGGAAGCTCAACAGAAATCGAGCAAAGATATTGCTGACACCAAAATCGATCACTTTTAAGATGAGTTTACCGTGCGAGACTCTAGCAAAGGCCTTGCTGATATTCAGAGCCACGATCTTACTCTCACCAAACTGGTGGATATACCGACTCCAGCACTCTGACAAGAACGCCATCAGGTCTCCAGTAGAGCGATTTCTATGGAAGTCATACTGTCGATCACTTAGCAGTATATAGGTAGTATGTCACGTAATGGGTCCCTAATAAATGGGAACCGGTCCCAGTGCCGACCCAACTATATGAAAAGAACCGATTGCTTTTACATGGCTTTGTCTTTGGAGGGATTAAATTAACCCTGCTCAGATACCATGTAATAAATCACAGGACTGATCAAAAAGGACAGGTACCGAAAATAATTGTATCCATCATGGAATACCCATCACAGAACCCATCCTATCCATCCCAACACATCAGTTCAAACTAACAACTAGTCTGATTGATCTGAATGTAAATTTTCATACGAATTTGAATAGATTTCTAAACAAAATAGGCTCTAAGTGTATAAGATATTGCTAAGTGTTTAAGATATTGCTAAAATCAGCAGATATTTAAAATCTTTTGTGTGCGGTTTTATGTGCGAAGTTATGCTGCGAATTAACCGACTTTGCCATTTCAAGTAATTGGCACCATTATATTCATACCGAACCAGTTCTGTGACAGGTTCTTTTTTCACCCATCCTCGATTCGGTACATTCAGGGTAATTAGCTTATCATTTCTCATAGGGAAGAGGTATGCCAATGTTTGATTGAACTACATTTTTGGACACAATGAACCGTTGAGCAATTTAGATTTATGAGACAAATATTAAGATTAGTGAGGATATTCGACTGTCTGAGAAACCATTTGTCGATGTTCGAAGGGGTTCTAAGGAAGGAGGCTATTGAAATTGATATTAAGTTAAAGCTCCCACAAACATATGTTCATTCCATTTTATCTACTTAGCTCTGAAAGCCATATACGAGTATTACATTCAATCTTCATGAAATTTGTCACACGGCGGTTTTTTGGACCAAAGAAGAAAGATTCCCAAATTAGAGAAAATCTGTTCAGATTTATATAGAGCTCGCACACATGTTCAAATGGATATTAGTGTTGTGCTCTAGAAGCCACACATAACATACAATTCCACAAGGGAACAGAATTGATCTTTTTGTGTTTTTTTGTGAATGAAACTTTATAGCAATTTTGTACTTATTTCTGCACGGTTAAAGTTAATCGCTTGGGAGCAAGTTGTGCTTTTTGAACATTCATATTAAATTAGCTTTCCAAAAAATGTAAGTGCATAAATATCGGATAAAAATTTAACGAGTCATGCTTAGATCCGTGATAACACATTTTTCGCCATTTTTTTGATTCTATCTAAAAAAAAAAATTAAAATTCTGTCTTCATAAAAATCATTACGGGGGCTGCTATATATATTTCTGGCCTAATAATAAAAATGCGAATATTTATCATGAAAAATGGTTTTATTATTTTTCAAAGTATTCTCCAGCATGATTTATACACCTTTGGATGCGCTCAAACCAATTGTCGAAGCACTTTTTCCACTCCGATTGAGACACCTCCAAAACATGATTTTTGAACGCTTCAACAGCATCTTCTGGCGACGAAAATCGTTGAGCACGCATTTTTTTCTTGGCGTGCGGGAATAAAAATAAGTCGTTGTCTGTCCGGGCTGTACGGCGGATGATCCATCAATTCGACGTTTTGGCCGGTCAAAAAGACGCTGGTTTGAGCCGATGTGTGAGAGCTCGCATAGTCATGGTGCACAACGATTCGTTCGTTTTTCGAATTTCTCCGAAAACTTCAGGCAAACAATCACTCAGAATTTACCGTCCTACGTCGCTCAAGCGGAACAGTCGCCACATGACCAGTTTTGCCAAAGAAACAGGCGACCATTTGCTTCGAAGTGCTTCTTCCATGAACAACTTTCTTTGGATTTGGCTCATCTTCGAAGACCCACACGGTCGACTGCTGTTTTTTTTTCGGGCTCATACGCATAGATCCATGATTCGTCACCTGTGAAGATCTTATAAACGTGTTTTGAAGCACCGCAATCGTATTTTTTTTTAAAATTTCTTTACACCAATTGACACGAGCCTTCTTTTGAGCGATTGTCAAATTGTGCGGGATCCAATGAGAACAAACCTTTTTTATGGCCAGGTGTTCATGCAATATCGAATGTATGCTGGTGGAAGAAATGCGTAAGGATGCCTCTATCAGGGCGTTATCAGTTCACGCACGGCATCAATGTTCTGTGGCACAACGGCTGTTTTTGGAACACCTTCGTCTTTAAGCGAGCGTCGGCCACGATTGAGTTCATTAAACCAGTTTTTCACAGTGCTAAAGGATGGTGCTTTATTGTCATACAAAGATTTAAGTTCATCGATGCACTCTTGGTGTGATAGTCCACGTCGAAAGTTGTGAAAAATGATCGCACGAAAATGTACATGAGTTAATTCCATTTTTTGCCCAATTGATTTTTTTAAGTCACTGTAAACAACACAAATGATGGTCGTACTTCAAAAGGTTTTGAGTACGTTTATGCTAAAATATGTCAAACTTTCCAATGAACACGTCAGATGGCGCCAGGCAACACTTAGTGTTGCCTAGGCCAGAAATAAATATATAGCAACCGTAGATATACCGTAAATATACAGGGTGGAGCGCGGTTATTTGCTTCTTTGGGAAGGAAAAAAAATATGAACATTAGAAAAATGTATTTCATATTTTAATTTTATTGAACAGTAAGGGAATTTTTAAATTACATAGTTTTAACAGTGCATCTGGAAAATGTCGACCTTCGCTATCTACACTCTGCTGAATACGTTTTCTGAAGTTTTTATGAACTCTAACAAGCATGTCGACTGGTATTCTGCCAATTTCAGCCTCAATATTGTTAATTGGGTCCTCCAAGGTGTTGGGACAGTTGATACACATCTTTGACTTCAGGTAACCCCAAAGCAAAAATTCCCTTGGGGCTAAGTCTGGTGAGAGTGCCGGCCAGTTCACATTACCCCTCAAAGAGATAAGCCGTCTAGGAAACATTTGCCTTAAATAATTCATCGTAACCCTCGCTGTGGGTGCAGTGACACCATCCTGTTGGAACCATGTATCCTCTAATTGCATTGCCCCAAGAGTCGGCTGAAAAATATCCTGCACCATAGTCAAGTACCGTTCGGAGTTCACAGTTACGGCAAGGCGGTTATCCTGGAAAAAGTAAGGGCTAATGATGCCTAATCGTGAAATGGCGCACCACTCACTGACGCGTTTCGAATGCAAAGGTCTCTGGTGAAGTTCTCAGAGGCTTGCTTCACGCCAGTACCGCATATGTGACAGCGCATAGAGAAAGGGACCTAAGGGTAAAAAAAATCAATTTTAACTTTTTTTTGATGTGGACAACATCTGAGCATCGAATGAGACCGATCCCATGTCCCAAAAGTGTTCCCTCCCAGAGATATGCGCGTTTTATGAAAGTGATGGTACACCAAAGACACACGCATTTAAATCTTTAAAATGGGCTCTCCTGAACAAAACTGGTTTTTACCCTTAGGTCCCTTTCTATTTTGCGCGTCACATATATGTTTGTTGACACACCCACTGAGGTGAAAATGTGCCATGTTAGAAAAGAACACAATTGCGTCATATATAGTTGCAAGAATGTCTTCACAAGAGGTCAAATAGTCCCGTGCTGACAATTTTTGGACCACTCACATTTTATACGGATGAAAATTTAATTCATCATGAAGAATCCGGTGGAGAGAACGTCTGGAAATGCCAAGAGCGAGTGATTGCTTCCGAGCAGAGCGTTTCGGAGATTGCAGTACTGCTGCTCTAACTCTTTCGATGTTTTTGTGGTGTTGTAATCCTTCCCTCAGGTCTCTTCGTATGGCCCACCCTGAACTTGTGCTGATTTTTTTATCTCCAAAAAAACACTTTTTTTTACGATTTTAACAAATCCGCGTAGCTCGCAGCTGCAGCGATTTTATTTATTTTTTTCTTTTCAATTGTCTTTTTTCTTTTCAATTGTCCTTGGATTTTTTTTAGGTAGTTACTAGTATTTTTGTTCGATTTGTTTCGTAGCGAATTTTCTGGTGATTTTTCTTCAAGTTTCGTTGCGATGTGTAGCGGTTTTTTGTACCTTTTATCCGTAGCGGTTTTTACTTCGAAGCGGTTGGCGAGACTGTCAACACAAGCGATCGATATCGAGTACCGCGATCTTGCAAAGTACAGCGCTTCATGAGTTGTCAGTTTGTATTCTAAAGCTATCTAGTTCACAAATGTCTAATCTGATTGACGTATGACACCATTTTCAAAATTTATAACATCTTCCAAAGAATGATTAATTTTACGCCACCTTGTATCTGTTTTCCAACCACTGTGCACTGTTTTAAAAAGGCCAAACACTTGAATGTTGCTCTAACTCAATCGATGTTTTGTGGTGTTGTTTGTAATCCTTCTCTCAGGTCCCCTTCGTATACATGACACATTTCTTGCTGTTCTCAATGAAGTTACCCAATTTACAATTGATTGCCGTCCAGGAACATGTCCAGACATTTTCATTGGAAAGTTTGACATTTTTTTTAGCATAAACGTACTCAAAACCTTTTGAAGTACGATCATCATTTGTGTTGTTTACAGTGACTTGAAAAAATCAATTTGGCAAAAAATGGAATTAACAGCGAATCGTAAACGAAAAGCACGCTGCACTGCAAAGATCGAGTGCGAATTTGAAAATTATGCTTCAACACAAAATGAAAAATCTCCTCACGTGTCCAATGGCAACTGAAAGGCGGACGAATACAAATCTTCCGTAAGCCACTATAAGCCACGCACACTCTCCACTCTCTATGACCAACAGTGCTGCCTCAGCCTGCAGTGCAAAAAGCACTGCTCGATCTGAATCGATCCGTATAATAGACATGGGTTCTTTCCGATTTTCTTAAGCTAGGTAGAAATATTACCACAAAGTCAATATATCCAGCACCGCAGTAAATTATAGGTTATACAAAATGTTCAGAGTTCAAAGGGTTTTTTTCTGATCCGACCTCGTATGTGTTAATCATTTCTTGCTGTTCTCAATGAAGTTACCCAATTTACAATTGATTGCCGTCCAGGAACATGTCCAGACATTTTCATTGGAAAGTTTGACATTTTTTTAGCATAAACGTACTCAAAACCTTTTGAAGTACGACCATCATTTGTGTTGTTTACAGTGACTTGAAAAAATCAATTTGGCAAAAAATGGAATTAACAGCGAATCGTAAACGAAAAGCACGCTGCACTGCAAAGATCGAGTGCGAATTTGAAAATTATGATTCAACACAAAATGAAAAATCTCCTCACGTGTCCAATGGCAACTGAAAGGCGGACGAATACAAATCTTCCGTAAGCCACTATAAGCCACTCTCTATGACCAACAGTGCTGCCTCAGCCTGCAGTGCAAAAAGCACTGCTCGATCTATTTTCGATTTTCGATTTCTTGATCGATTTTCTTGAGCTAGGTAGAAATATTACCACAAAGTCAATATATCCAGCACCACAGTAAATTATAGGTTAAACAAAAAGTTCAGAGTTTAAGGGTTTTTTCTGATCCGACCTCGTATGTATTAATTATTTATCTAAATGCAACTAAGTGCACCAAGGAAATTCTGAGGCGACTTTCTGATCCGGCCTCGTATGTATAAATGGTTTATCAGAATACAGTTTTGAGCACCAAGACAACTTTGAGGCGATTTTCTGATCCGACCTCGTATGTATAAATGGTTTATCTGAATGCAGTTTTCTGCACCAAAATACGGCATTTGTTGCTGTTAAATGTTGTTGACAGTGTGTAGTTTTTTTCCTTCTCCTTCTTCTTTCGATTTGTTGTCGTTGTTGTTGCTGGTTTCATTTCGCATACTGTCGGCGGTGAACTTGTGACTTTCACTGACAAACTGAAATTGAAAGTTCTGCGCATTGAAAAGCGTGCGAACTCTTTATTTTTATCCCGGCATTTTTAAGGCAAGTTCAGACGTACCCTGAGCGCTCTTACACCATATTTGTGCGTCTTTTAAGTCGCCACCACCACCACAGCCGCCACCATGTGATTCAACTTCTTTTCTTGCTCTTCTGCTTCTGTTACTTCTTCGGCTTTTCTTGGCTGACCATTGGTCACTGGACTCTAGAAATGAGCAGAAGCATTCGAAGTAGAAGGAGAAGTGAATGAAAAGCAAAGTATGCCCAAACAAACGCGAATTTATGCAATGACATACATTTTTTGTTTCTGAATAGTAATGCCTCTTGACTGTGACTGGCCGGCTGGCTGGTGGTGACACTGACTAACTATGGCAGCAGTAGAAGCAGGAGCCACAGCACCAGTCTTACACTCTGGGAAAAATGTTCGCTTGGAATGTGGTGGGCACTTCAGAAATGCGGCTGTAAGCGTCTTACGCACTTTTCATTAAAATTATAAGTGATGGTGGTGGTGGCGGTAGGTGTTCAACAATGATAAAAGTAAAAGTCATACGTAGGAGTGACATCCAGTGTTTGGGATCACTTGACATGGACTGTGTGAACCAGGAGAGGATAGTGTTACCCTTGTGTTATATTTGGATATTGTTAAATCAAACTCATAAAGTCAATCATACTCGTACAGCCAATGACACAATAATACAGGTAGTGTCGACAATCTGGTATTTGTATACCTTACCCATTATGTGTGCAAGCGTAGCTGAGAAGTTTCCTTTCACAACCTTAAAAAGAATTTCGATGTAAATTAATCCCCGAGCCCGAATGGCATTTTGCACTTGCCTGTGCAAGTGCTCTTCGACGCTTGTCCGTCCATTGAGAAACTTTTTCATTCTTGCTTACCTTGCAGAAGTTTCCGAACGTGTTGAAAGATTATGAACGTCGAGCCGAAAAGGTTGAGTCCAATAATCTATCGAATTATCGGGCTATGGCGATTTACTTAGCGCTCTTCAAAGTAATGGAGAGCATGGTGAACCTCCATCTTGTGTGGTATTTTGAGACCAGCGAACTGCTAAGTGATCGACAGTATGACCTCCATAGAAATCGCACTACTGGAGACCTGATGGCGTTCTTGTCAGCGCGCTGGAGTCAGTCTATTCACCAGTTTGGTGAGAGTAAGATCGTGGCTCTGAATATTAGCAAGGCCTTTGCTAGAGTCTGGCATGGTAAACTCATCTCAAAACTGATCGCTTTTGGTGTCAGCAATATCTATGCTCAATTTTTTTCGAGCTTTTCTAGAGATCGCACTTTACGAGTTTTAGTCAATAATGGGTGTTTTTTTAGACGTGTGGTTTTCAACAAGCAATAAAACCCATATGTGACGCGCAAAATAGAAAAGGACCTAAGGGTAAAAACCAGTTTTGTTCAGGAGAGCCATTTTAAGGATTTAAATAGTGTGTCTTTGGTGTACCATCACTTTTTTAAAACGCGCATATCTCTGGGAGGGAACACTTTTGGGGCATGGGATCGATCTCATTCGATGCTCAGATGTTGTCCACATCAAAAAAAAAAGTGAAAATTGATTTTTTACCCTTAGGTTCCTTTCTCTATGCGCTGTCCATTATAATTTAATGTTATGGCCAAGAATTTTGCTTTATTATAAAGAAAATGGTTGGCCATTATGTTTTAAAAATAATTTCGGGCAAGTAACCGCCGCGGCTGGCTCGAATAAATTCCAGCCGAGAGGCACAATTTTCGATCACTTTTTGCAGCATTTGCGACCGTATGTCAGCAATAACGCTCCTCCTTCTCTTCCACGGTGTCAATCGTGTCGGGCTTATCTGCATAGCTAAGCGACTTGACATAACCCCACAAAAAATAGTCCAGCGGTGTTAAATCGCACGGTCTTGAAGGCCAACGACGCGTGTTAAAGCGCTCACCAAAGGTTTCCTTCAATAAATTGATTGTTCGGTTGGCTGTATTGCATGTAGCACGGTCTTGTTGGAACCAAAGGTCGTCCACATCAACTTCCTCCACTTGAGGCACGAAAAATTTCTTAATCATGGCTCTATAACGTTTCTCATTGACTGTAACATTATGTGAGGCTTCATTTTTGAAGAAATATGAACCAATGATTCCCTCGGCCCATAGAGCACACCGAACAGTGACTTTTTGAAGATGTAACGGCGTCTCAACAATGGCTTGTGGATTTTCATTAGTCCAAATGCGACTATTTTGACTATTAACGGACCGATTTAACCAAAAGTGAGCTTCATCGCTGAACAAAATTTCCTTGTAAAATTCAGGATGGTGACCACCTTGTTTTGGACACATTCACCACCATTTGTAAATGTTGTTCCGGAGAATGTCTATTCATTATGAAAGGGCAAACCAAACTGAGCATAAATCAAGTGACAGCTGTCAAAAAGACCCACTCCGTGAAGGGTGGACTGATTGAAAACCGCACGCCCTAAAAAAAACACCCTTTACAAATCCAAAGCTGTTTATTTCATACAATTTTAATCTACAGTTAAAAAGTACTATTGTTGCGTAAGATTCGTAACAATAACATTGTGCCAAAAACCATATTCAAACTTATTAAAATTACAACCATACGGTATGATTGCCGTTATCATATTACTGTTAACAAAAAAACAATACTTTTGTCGCGCCAATCATATATATATAGTTGCTAAAACCAAATTAGGCTATAATACTATTGTTACAGTTCGACAATATTAATATGGCCGCAATCATACTTTTGTCATAATGAAATAAAAAAACATTATGGTTACGACGAACATAATCTTATTGCTGAGAACATATTATTGTTGCCTTTGCCATATAGTAACCATTTATATTCTCTGCGTGCACATGGACATATGGAAGGGTGGGTATCAAAAGAGAATGACATTTTCGCATGAGGTCAAAAATAAACTCATTTTTTGAAATTTAGCTTAATTTTACGCGGCCCAATGCGTAAAAAAAGGAAATATGCAAAAGGGGGTGTAGAGTATCGCCGAGCAGGATTTTAAAGCGCTGTTGGGGGCCGGTCGGGCCTAGCCTTAAAACATAGTTGCCCTTCACCGTCGTCGCACGGAAGAGGTGAGATAGACATCGCTCTGAGCGGTGAGAAAACCATGTCCATGTACAGCATGGTTTTAGACCGTAACATCTATATGTATGTAGGCACTTTGTGTCTGCATATATACTCAAGACCGATGCTTTAACTTTGGAAGACCATTCCCGCGATTTTTGGTCCGCAAACTGGTAGTAGCTCGGCAACGAGGTCCGACCGGAGGCTAAAGTCTGGTACCACGGGTAGTCAGGTGCCCCCTGAACTATTGTTCTGGTCTGATTAGCAGGTACGGCGCTTCGAGGAGTATTCTGGTGGCTGTGGCTTAAACCCAAATCACTTGGAGATTTTCGGCTCGGTGTGCGGTTGCATTGCAACCGAGTGCTGTGACCCATAGAACAGCAGAGGTTTTAGAAAGGTATCGACCCCTTGCCTAGGGTGAGGTTGTGTCCATATAGCACGCTTCTAATTGCTACCGGTGGGATTGACCCAAGGGACGCTGGCCGTCGCTAGTAATGGCTCCTGTTGCGAGGGCGCACCGTGGTTGAAGCTACTATCACAGCGAGAATCTGACGCTGTTGCCGTTACCATATACAATCATATAATTTCTTTGCGTGAAGTACCCTGTAAACAGAGACTTCCACCTTACTGATTCCATGGGAAACTAATAATATGTGGGCTTCATTTACAGGCTGTGTCCAATTAAGGCAAAGGTGACCTCTACTGAATATAAAAAAGCCCTTGCACTCCTGTAGTTATCAAGACCTAATGTATCTGTCATGACTGAGAGAAAACACCTCTCTGTGCATGCTCCGCTCGGCCACATAGACGAGGATCTATATTAGGCTCATACTTTTATAGACATCTAGCCAATCTGACTAATGGCGTTAGGCAATTTAATACACTTTATGGTGCTCAAAATTGTTCAACGAGGGGGACTAGGAATTAATTTTTATGCTAGTTTTCGTGGTTCATAAAACGGACTACATGATCAAAAAGAGTCGGCTTTTGCAAACTGCTACTTATAACCTCACGTCGCCATCGACCCTTTGTTTGGATGTCAAGAAGTTCAATCAATTTAAATCGCAGCTATGGTTTGCCTGGTACTCATATGTCTGGGCCCTTCTCTATCTCTCATTGACTTGTTTCAATGCGAGGGGAAGATAGAGAAGGGGAATACCCACATGTTCATAATCGTGTGGAACCAGTTAGATGATTCTTTTGCTCCCACACTCATATTAGATAAATATCGAACGGCTTCACCACCTCGTTAAGGAGAAGAATAATAAGGATAACAGGGAGGAGAGGAAGCGGGACAAGGAAAAGGAGAAGTAGGATTAGGAGTAGAAGTAGTAGTAGGAGTAGGAATAGGAATAGGAGTAGGAGTTGGAGTAGGAGTAGGAGTAGGAGTAGGAGTAGGAGTAGGAGTAGGAGTAGGAGTAGGAGTAGGAGTAGGAGTAGGAGTAGGAGTAGGAGTAGGAGTAGGAGTAGGAGTAGGAGTAGGAGAAGAAGTAGGAGTAGGAGTAGGAGTAGGAGTAGGAGTAGGAGTAGGAGTAGGAGTAGGAGTACGAGTACGAGTAGGAGTAGGAGTAGGAGTAGGAGTAGGAGTAGGAGTAGGAGTAGGAGTAGGAGTAGGAGTAGGAGTAGGAGTAGGAGTAGGAGTAGGAGTAGGAGTAGGAGTAGGAGTAGGAGTAGGAGTAGGAGTAGGAGTAGGAGTAGGAGTAGGAGTAGGAGTAGGAGTAGGAGTAGGAGTAGGAGTAGGAGTAGGAGTAGGAGTAGGAGTAGGAGTAGGAGTAGGAGTAGGAGTAGGAGTAGGAGTAGGAGTAGGAGTAGGAGTAGGAGTAGGAGTAGGAGTAGGAGTAGGAGTAGGAGTAGGAGTAGGAGTAGGAGTAGGAGTAGGAGTAGGAGTAGGAGTAGGAGTAGGAGTAGGAGTAGGAGTAGGAGTAGGAGTAGGAGTAGGAGTAGGAGTAGGAGTAGGAGTAGGAGTAGGAGTAGGAGTAGGAGTAGGAGTAGGAGTAGGAGTAGGAGTAGGAGTAGGAGTAGGAGTAGGAGTAGGAGTAGGGGTAGGAGTAGAAGTAGAATTAGAAGTAAGAGTAAGAGTAAGAGTAAGAGTAAGAGTAAGAGTAAGAGTAAGAGTAAGAGTAAAAGTAAGAGTAAGAGTAAGAGTAAGAGTAAGAGTAAGAGTAAGAGTAAGAGTAAGAGTAAGAGTAAGAGTAAGAGTAAGAGTAAAAGTAAGAGTAAGAGTAAGAGTAAGAGTAAAGTAGAGTAGAGTAGAGTAGAGTAGAGTACAGGTAGAAGTAGAAGCAGAATTAGAAGTACAAGTTGAAGTAGTAGTAGAAGTAGAAGCAGGCGTAGAAGGATCAGGATTAGAAGAAGGATCAGAAGATGGATAAGGAACTGGAGAAGAAGAGTGCAAAAGATCAGGAGAAGGAGATCAGCTTTTCATTTAGGGTATATATTGAAACCGCTAGCTGTCAACTAACAGCTTCTTCTGCATTGGTCATGATTTCTGTCGAGGTTGCCGGTTGCTTTCACTAATCTTCGGTTATAGATAACTGAGTTTATTTAGTGGAGGATGCCGGTTGCTTTTACGAATCTTTGGTTCTATTTCACTGAGTTTATTCGGTAGGTAATTTTCGCGATTTTCATAAATTCGCTGACCGACCACTCCTCTAAATGCCACTCAACATATACAGTCTTATTAAGATATCTCAGTATCCGCTGGACATACTGCATAAATACTTAGGATCTCATCAGCTGATGATGAGAAATAGTGTTCCCAAAGCAGTCGAAGCTACACACACAAACACAATATTGTTTTCAGAGTGTATGTGTAGTAGACCTAGTGGTGTGTACCTTATGGAAAGGACCAGGTTTTATAGCGGGCTAACGCGCACTCAGCCAGCACTCGTGAAGCTCGTCATGTTATGCGGTCTGATGAATGGAGACACTTGACAGCCTTGACTATCGCTTCCCTCCGACACCGGTCCCTGGTCACCCCCTCTGATGATGCTTGATGTTGCAGTTGCTGCTGGTGTTGTTGTTCAAAATGACATTTCGTTTACTGATAACCTACGAGCGTTTGCATGGATCGACGGGGATGGATCTTGTCGTCGTCGTTGTTTTTCTTTTTTTGTTTTGTTTTCTTTTATAATGTCCGAATGTACATGTGTTCCATACTTGCAACATGGATATTTTTTAATATTTTAATTGCTGCATGATATGCATAAAGTGGCAGCAAAGACGAAATGCAGAAAGACGCTGAAACTTTCGTTTTCTATAGCACAGATATCCCAATCGCAGCAGCAGCACCAAAAAGCTGTTTTTAATGCATTTCTTGGAAACTTTAGTGGTGTTTTGCCTTGTACGTATTTCGCTTTTTTCGGTTAAGTATCAAATTGTTATGGGTCCGGGCAGATTTATCGATGATATTGTTGGCACTGTTGTTGGGCTTTGCAAAATAAGTGTGAGCATTTTTGTTGGAAAAACTTTACACTTTTACTACGTAGACGTCTGCCAACGACTAGCGAGCGGCCACCAGCGGACCAGAGGGTAGGAAGACAAATGACTTTTATAGCCGCAAAATATGGAAAATTATTAAAATGAGCCGTATATTAGACAGAGACACTGCGATAGATTGCAGTGCAGATGCCTTTAGTGATAAAATTTATTGGAATCATTTATCAGTGAATAGCTTTTGATGGGCCCCCATTAATAGTCGTGTAGTTATGCCAAGGTGTTAATTCGATATCGGTCACGAAGTATCAATATCAGGAGGTGTCAATTGTTTCGGTGAAATTCACTTATGAAATATTATTCCCGGCTGCGGCAAAATATGCCTTCTGATGGGCTGTGGGATTATCGGCAGTTATTAAATGTATGCGTAGTTGTTAAGAAATCATTTGGGTCCACGGTATTTTAAGCGACTATCCACCGTTGCGAATACGACTACGAGGGTGGTTCGAAAAGTTCTTAGCCTGTCAATGAAAGAGAATAGTTAGTTTTTCAAAAATATGTTTATTTTTCAATATAATCTCCAGAAACTTCAATACACTTAGTCCAACGCTTATCTAGGAATTCTATCCCTTGATTAAAATAGTTTTCCTCAAGGTCTTCAAAATAGTGGTTTACAACTGTAATTGCATCTTCATTTGAGGTAAAACGCTTGCCAGCAAGGATTTTTTTTAGATTTGGGAACAGGTAAAAGTCACTGGGAGCTAAATGAGGAGAATAAGGTGGGTGGTCAAGCAACTCGTACTTTAATTCGTTGATTTTAGCCATTGTGAAAACACTCTTGTGCGCTGGTGCGTTGTCTTGATGAAAAATTATGTTTTTGTGTTGTAAGCCAGGACGTTTTTCTCGAATTTGTACATTTTATTGATCTAAAAGGTACTCTGAATTTATTGTTTTACCCTTTTGCAGATAGTCAATCAATGAAATACCTTTGAAGTCCCAAAAACCCGTTGCCAAAACCTTACCAGCCGATTGAACTGTTTTTGCCTTCTTTGGGGCACTTCCTCCGGCTTCAGTCCATTGTTTGGATTGTTCTTTTGTCTCTGGAGTATAGTGGTGGATCTATGTCTCATCAACAGTTATGAAACGACGCTTAAAATTCATTTTATTTCACTGAAAACGATCCAAACAAGCTTGAGAAATGTTCATTCTTATGCGTTTTTGGTCGACTGTTAACAAGTGCGGCACCCATCTTGCTGAAAGCTTTTTCATCTGTAGTTCTTCATGCAAAATTAAATGGACTCGATCATTTGAGATGCCAATGATATTAGCTATTTCACGCACTTTTATTCGTCGATCATTTAATACCATATCATGCACTTTGGCTACGATTTCTGTTGTTGTTGCTGTTTTTGGACGTCCACTACGTGGTTCATCTTCAATGCTTGTACGACCACGTTTAAATTCAGCAACCCAATTTTTTACTGTTGCATATGAAGGAGCACTTTCACCTAACACATTCACCATATCATTTTTTATGTAAATATTTAATGACACCACGCATTTCTAATTTTTCCATTGTAAAAAAATCGCGGATGCGTCTTTTGTGAACACCTGTTTCTATATGAAGCAGTTGCCAGATCGAAACAAAATTTAACATGTGTTCATAGCAGAGATGGAAGTTTCCAAAACACTTAACTTTTTTCTGTTTATACCGCGCTTTTTGTGCTAGGCTAAGAAGTTTCCGAACCGCCCTCGTACAAGTACTGCGCGTTTATTTTTGTCTAAACAGAACCTAGAAAGTCCTCATTACAGCCCACGCAGACTTAAGTTATTATTGGTCACCTTAAAACCATTGATGTCATGAATTTTATCGAAATTTATCCATTCCAAAAAAACTTCTGTATGCAAATTTTTGTCTACTTTAAAAGAAGATTCTTGTAGTTTTAGATGAGGAAGACCCACATGCGAAGACTCCTAAACCAGTTTGGTCGAGCTCATCAAAAATGTCATTGGAGTGCAAAAAATAAAATAGACACAAAATAAAATAGGCATTTGTTTGATCGATGAAATTCATCGTTGGAGCTAAATCTCTTTCCACCGAGCCAATTCTTTAGGTTTGTTGTTACATTTCATATAACTACGTCGGAAGCTGGAAAAGTCACGGAATCTGCCCTCATAGCCATGGCATTAAGGAAGTCAAGGTGAACTCTAGCCGCCGGGAAAAACAGACAAAAGACTAAACGCATCAGTCTTCCATCGTACCTGCTGAAACCCAAGAAAAAGCCTGCTGATTTCAAAGCGAGGGAAAAAATTGCACCTTACAACCAGGCACGAGACGCGTGATTCGAACCACCGATTTGTGGAAACGGCCTTACTTTACTATAAGGACTATAAGATAATATAAGATAATATAATAAGGCCTAAAATATATAAGGGGAATGATCGACGCACTGTGTTGCGGCTAGTGGAAAAGTAACTTTTTTCCGATTATTTTTTTCAGTGTTTTTAATGATGCAATTTTGTCACAGACATTCCAAGTAAACAAAAACACATAAAGCTTACTTTTATGTTGGCCCGTTGATTTTTAATTGATTTTAGAAGTCAAATATACAAAATCTTCACGAAAAGAGGGGATTTCAGGGCTGTATTCAAAATGATCTCATTTGATTTTGGTGACAGATATTTTGATTCGGAAAAAAAATCTGCCTTCGGACAAGTATCTTCTGTAAAAAAAAGGAATGTTGTTTGAGACATTTTTATATGCACCTTTTTTAGAACGAAAACCCGACTAAAGGTCCATTTTTCCTTTAAATTTGGGTTAGGTAAGCAATATCTAAAAAGTCCCAGAGAGAGTCCCAGTTCCAAACCACTACAGAAATGTTACATAATTTGTTTTCAACGAACTGTGAAAAAATCAGCTGCCCATACCTGCCCTCCTGGGAGTTATAGCGATTTTAGTATATGAGTCATTCCATGCCAAACGGTACGATTTTGGGCAAAAATTTAACGCAATGATTCCGATTTTTATGAAAATTTGCAGATTTGGTCCTCTAGCAATTCTATTTAATCCGCGATTAGAAAAAAAAAATATAATTTTTTTTTTCAAAAGTTATGACCAATTGAACTTTGGTAAAATGGAGATTTTATCAAGGAGGTGTGTTCATTCAGTCGCATGTAACTCCGGAAATACTTGACCGATTTTACTCTGCTATACCTTATTTTGAAGGTAATTTTAAGCACTTCTAAAATAACGAAACGGTATGGCATAACGCCATAGAATTTTGTATCATTTTAATCCTTTTATTTCGATTTTGAAAATGATTACATCTTTTTTTATTTTTGAAATTTTGCAGGCGTATTCTTACAGGTCTGTTTTACCGACTGTGTAAGTTTTAAAGTGGTGAAATAATGCGTTCTATTTTTAAAAATTTTTTTTTACCTTATACCTTTTTCACTTCCATGAATATAGAAAATATAATATAGAAAAAAAAATACTTTTTAATAGTTTATTGACACAAGATATAACAACAACAAAAAAACAAAGAAAAAAGAAATAAAAAAATGAGTAATGAAATAAATGTTATGCCTTGTATACCATCTTCATACAGTACTGCTCAGAAGATGATGTTGTCTGGACTTTCATTATTTTATCGGGTTGTGGAATGAATGCATGGTAGCCAAGAGTTCCAGAAATTGTTTTCGCTTTTTCAAAACGCTCCTTCAGGTGTTTCGCCCTATCTTGATATTGATAGTTATTGAAGAATTCTGTATGAATATTCTTTACGTTTTTATTCACCCAATCATAAAATTTGACGGCACTATTAATGGGATTTATGAGGCTGGACAAGCTTGCACGTGCTGCTAGTCTTTTGACTGTTCCTCCCAGACCATCGCAGGGCCATTTGCCATGAGACGTTGCAAAAAAATGCCATTCCGCTGGTATTCCAAAATCTTCTACGTGGAACGTCAGATTTAAAAAGTTTTTCTTGTTTTTGTATTGTGCGCTTGCGCCATCAGAAAAGTAAAATATTTTACTTACAGGTCCTAAGGTTTTCTTTAAAAAATTTACAAGCCCCTCCTGGAATACGTGCACGGCTATTGTATCATGTTTTTATTTCTTTTTTTCTTTGTTTTTTTGTTGTTGTTATATCTTGTGTCAATAAACTATTAAAAAGTATTTTTTTTTCTATATTATATTTTCTATATTCATGGAAGTGAAAAAGGTATAAGGTAAAAAAATTTTTTTAAAAATAGAACGCATTATTTCACCACTTTAAAACTTACACAGTCGGTAAAACAGACCTGTAAGAATACGCCTGCAAAATTTCAAAAATAAAAAAAGATGTAATCATTTTCAAAATCGAAATAAAAGGATTAAAATGATACAAACTTAAAAAATTCTATGGCGTTATGCCATACCGTTTCGTTATTTTAGAAGTGCTTAAAATTACCTTCAAAACAAGGTATAGCAGAGTAAAATCGGTCAAGTATTTCCGGAGTTACATGCGACTGAATGAACACACCTCTTTGATAAAATCTTCATTTCACCAAAGTTCAATTGGTCATAACATTTAAAAAAAAATTTTAAATTTTTTTTCTTGAAACACGTATATAATATTTTTAAGAGAAGAATGCATACACAAACTAGTTAAGCAATCCAAGCTTGTGATGTAAAAAATGCGTACCGTTTGGCATGGAATGACTCATATCCCTCTCAGTATTTATTCCATAGAAATAGAACGGAAATTCTCGGAATCACTTATTTTTTATTCTACATCTATTCTAGCACTCCACAAAAATGAGCATAACTCTCTTAAAACTGAAGCTATTGACTTCAAACCGGTATCAAATTAAAGCTTTGATTGATACCTTTCATGAAATGAAATAGATTTTGGTTTTTTATAAAATTTCAGAGTTTTTCAACAAATATCGAAAAATCATGAAAATTTGACGTTTATAATTCTTGTTCGGACCACCCTATAATTTATTTAAAAAACTAATCATAGGGTATTTATCAGAAATAAAAGAAGAATTAAAATAAATTTTTTTTTTGTAAATTTTTCGAACATTTTTTTTTTTGACTTTTGTTGAAAATTTGACCCAACAATTTTTTTCGGTGTAAATTTTTTTTCACTCATTCTGTTTGGGATTTCATTTTGACCAATCTGTAGAAGTTTCTCATCGATACAATTAAAAATACAGTTTAGGCAATATGATTTCCAAAAAATTCCGCTTTCGCAACACCGTCGCGACGGTAGAATAAATTCTATCCGACATGAAGCCCAATATAAGTGGACCCAAGCAGAGCAAAGGACAGGTTATTGGCATGATAGTAACCCCTACCATTCTGTACACAGCACCAGCCTGGTCGAGAAGTCTGGAAGTGCTAAAGATAAGGAAAAAATTGTCATCGGTGTATAGACCATCAGACAGACTGTTAGAAGACGCAGCGAACGTTATATTTGGTATGTTACCCATAGATGTACTTGCTAACGAATCGTGCCAAAACTATGAAAGAGCAAGAAGGTACGTTACGGAAAGGGAAGCCCGGAACGACGAAAGGGAGGAAAGCATGAGAAGGTGGCAAAGGCGATGAGATGAGAGTGAAAATGGACGATGGACATACAAAATCATTTCACAAAAACTTCTGGTATCTTTAGCGTTCTACGAAGTGCAGCATTCCTACCTTCTTACGATGGACTTTTTTTAATGCTCAAAACTGGTACGTGATATTCAGTAGACTTTTTACTGCTTAACTCTTGTAATATTTAGTGCCCATTTACTTATAAATTATTGCTAATATAACCGATTTCCTTGATTTCCGTCATTCGATTTTAGTTTCAAATCAACTTGTGTTTAACCCATTGTGAAAGCCGAATCTATTAAATGCAATTACCCCAATATTTTCCTCTTCCTTCAAAGCTTTACTTATGAAATACGAAAATTTTATAATATTCGTACTTCAAAACCTAACAAAAATGAGAGAAAAAAACCATAAGTCTTAAGTAATATTTTCCAATCCATTATAAACGAAGTAGAGGGAGGGGTGAAGATAGAGAAACATCTTCATCATTGTAATCCTGGCCCCAAACCAACGACGCACGCACGCATCAATTTTAATGTCTTCAAGCGATGCGACTTTAAACAAATCAATTGAAAATGCATTCAAATAAGTGGCCTGAGTGATTGGCTTGCAATTATTTCAATTTTTATGCTTTTCACTATACGTTTGGCAAATGAATATTCAATTTGTTAAAGCGTTTGCCACATTTAGAAATATGTAATGCCGGGAAATAATGATAATAAATAATGAAAATAACTATGATCTTTACAAAGGACATTTGGAAACATTTCTGTGGTAGTGCTTCAGAGTCGTTTTGACTACGCAATAAGGCTAACCACAAAACCCTGATATAGGTTAGACATAGTCATATATAGAAAGGTGATAGATGGAACCTGGGCTTCTACACAGATGGGTCTATACTAGACTGAAGGGTTGGTTATAGAATCCACTGGTATAGAATCCACTCCTAAGTATTAGATCTGTCTAATAGGTTATCATTTCAATGTAGTGTTTTCCGGGGGAAAATATAAAGACGATCGGACCAGTTGCTTGGTGTCTGGGGCGGAACGTCATGACAACTAAAGTTATTATTATAATACTCGTATACTCCTATAGAATGCCTGCCGTCAAATCTCGCAGTCTCTACTCCTAAATTCTAGAACCAACCACAACTTTTGCGCATGTCTTAACGAAAGGGCAACATAGTTCGGTGTCCAGTAGCATTTCAGGAAATCAAAGAGCCGATAAACTGGTCAGACCCTAACTTTTCATTCGTTCTAAAATATATGGGGTTGTACCCTCTCTTAATACAAACTCATCCTCTTATTAGCAGTTCTTAATGCCGACTCTGAACCGCAAATAAATTTTTTAGAAAAGCTTTAACGAGGTGGAAAACCGCCGCTGAAATTTTTGTACATATTCTTATATGTGACAGTGCATAGAGAAAGGGACCTAAGGGTTAAAAAAATAAATTTTCATTTTTCTTTTTCTTTTTTTGATGTGGACAACATCTGAGCATCGAATGAGACCGTTCACATGCCCCAAAAGTGTTCCCTTCCAGAGATAGGCGCGTTTTATGAAAGTGAAGTCGACGATTCTAAGCGCAAATAGAAAGGGACCTAATCTTTAAAATGGCTCTCCTGAACAAAACTGGTTTTTAACCGTAGGTCCCATTCTATTTTGTGCGTCACATATGGATTTGACTAATTCCCACAACATCCTATTGTGCACGATATAATTCTTGTACATACTAACGGGTGTTCAATCTAGAAGTATTTTTTTTAATATAGTTTTTTTTCACTTATTTCGCGTGAGTTGTGTTAAACCTTAATTTTTTTCGGTATTGTTTGCCATTTCATCATGGAAAGACTAACAACGCGACAACGTCTCCAGATTGTGCAACTGTATTATAGAAATGAGAATGAAAAGATCCGCTTTTTTCGACTAAAACTTTGCTCAGTGATGAGGCCCATTTCTGGCTCAATAAACAAAATTGGCGCGTTTGGGCTGAATAGCAACCAGAAGAGTATCAAGAGTTAACATTATAACCAGAAAAAACAACGAGTTTTTGCTGTTAATGGACAGGTAGAATCATCGGTTCATATTTTTTCAAAAGTGATGATGGCCGGAACGTAACCGTGAATTGTGCTCGCTAAAGCGCCATGATATCGGACTTTTTGCTACCAGAAATTAAAGCTCGTACTATATATATTTTTGCTATATATATTTCTGGCTTAGGCTAAACCAAGTTTTGCCTGACGCTTACTGACATTTTCATTGGAAAGTTTGACATTTTTTTTAGCATAAACGTACTCAGAACGTTTTAACGTACGACCATCATTTGTGTTGTTTACGTGACTTGAAAAAATCAATTTGGCAAAAAAATGGAATTAACATTTTCGTGCGATCATTTTTCACAACTTTTGACATCTTATCACGACAAGAGTGCATCAATAAACTTCAATCTTTGTATGGCGATAAAGCACCATCCCATAGCACTGTGAAAAACTGGTTTAATGAATTCAATCGTGGCTGACGCTCGCTCAAAGACGATGGTCGTAAAGGTCGTCTAAAAACGGCCGTTGTGCCAGAGAACATTGATGCCGTGCGTGAACTGATAATGCAAGAACGTCATGTGACATACCGTGAGATAGAGGCATCCTTGGGCATTTCTTCCATTAGCATACACTCGATATTGCATGAACACCTGGCCGTAAAAACTGGTTGCTCTCGTTGGATCCCGCACAATTTGACAACCGCTCAAAAAACGGCTCGTGTTGATTGTTTCAAAAAAATTTTGAAAAACATACGATCGCGGTGCTTCAAAAGACGTTTATAAGATCGTCACAGGTGACGAATCATGGATCTAAGCGTATGGCCCGAAACAAAACAGCAATCGACCGTGTGGGTCTTCGAAGACGAGCCAAATACAACGAACGTTGTTCGTGGAAGAAGCACTTCGCAGCAAATGGTCGCCTGTTTCTTCGGAAAAACTATTCCGCTTGAGCAACGTAGGATGGTCAATTCTGAGTGGCACACCACAATTTGTTTGCCTGAAGTCTACGGAGAAATTCGAAAAACGAACAAGAGAACACGAATCATTGTGCACCATGACAATGCGAGCTCTAACACATCGGCTCAAACCAGCGCCTCTTTTTGACCGGCCAAAACGTCGAATTGATGGGTTATCCACCATACAGCCCTGACTTGGTACCCAATGACTTATTTTTATTCCCGCACATCAAGAAAAAATGCGTGGTCAACGATCTTCGTCGCCAGAAGATTCTGTTGAAGCTTTCAAAAACCATGTTGTGGAGGTGTCTCGATCGGAGCGGAAAAAATGCTTCGACAATTGGTTTGAGAGCCAGCAAAAGTGTATAAATCATGCTGGAGAATACTTTGAAAAACAGTAAAACCGTTTTTGATGATAAATATTCGCATTTTTATTATTAGGCCAGAAATTTAGAAATTTAGCAGCTCTTCAAACAATGGAGCCATTGAGAGGTCATTTCTATGAGCAGCTAATTTTACGCTTTGGATCTGTGAGTTGGCCATCTAGATCGTGAAATATCACACCTTTCAATTTTTTTGTTTGGGCCTACTTAAAGTCCAAAGTCTATGCTGACAAACTAGCTACGATTCAGGTTTTGGAAGCCAACATTACGCGTGTCATTAAAGCCAGTCGAAATGCTCGAACGAGTCATCCAAAATTAGACCCTCAGAATGGACATTCTAAGGCGTAGTTGCGGCCAACATTTGAAGAAAATTGTACTCGTATTGAAAAAATAAATGGCATAAATGTCCTTTCGAATGAACAATAAAGATTCCACACTTGATTTGAGTTTTAGTATTTTTTATTTTGAAAGAAATACATCTAGATTGATCACCCGATACTATGCGCCTGCTTCAAATAGCTTATGCATTTTTTTAGAGAAGTGTTTTACATGGCTTAGCGATTGGACTCTTACGGGAAAAGTCTCTGGCATTAACGAGGTGGAAAACCGACGCTGAAAATGTTCGTACCCGAAGTTGAACCTGGGTTCACATATATGACAATCGTGCACACCAATCATCACACCACGGTGGACCAGTGGATTTGAACTGAGATTACCTGTACAGGGTGTCTATCGGGAAAGTATACTACTTTGTTTATTATTTTTGATTAAATAAATGAGAATGGACCTTTTATTGATAAATGTTTTATGTAATGTCCGCAATTATGTTTGTAATACAATATCAGATAAATATCCGCCTCTGTTAGTCCCACAAAAGCGAGCCCTTTTAAGCATATTTTCATTACATTCAGCACGGCGTCGAATTGAGATTGATGGATTGTTTTGAACACTTTCTTGAGCAGCAAAGATGTTTTCAGCCGATCTCACAGTACGTTTTGGTCCATGCTTGGGCCTATAAGCTACAGACCCTCTTTCTTCGAAATCATTCACTACACGACAAATAATGCGTTTTGTTGTCACGTTGTTTCTCCCAAAAATGTCACGTAACTTTCCCATCGTCACAGTAATCGATGATTGATTTTGATAAAATGTTTAACGATTAATCAAATATTTTTCCTTAATAAATTTGCCACGCCTCTACTGCACGACTTCCCAATATGAACAGTCAAGAATAATGTTTACCAAAATGGCGGCAAAAGAAAGTATACCTTACCGGCAGGCACCCTGTATAATAGTTGTGCATACAAACTGTCACTCCAGTCTTAGATTTATTTGTGTCTAAGACAAGCGAACGAACGATGAGCTTAGGTCAGGATATAACTTATCTCCTAGAAAATCTGACCAAGCTACGATCTAAATCACGCAAAATCCTTTTGAACCACCTATCAAGGGGCAACGAGCGTCAGCTAACAACCGTAGAAGTTTTCGGAACGAAAGCGTCGAATATCTACCAGTGCCGGGCTCCAAGTCAAAGAATTTTTAAATGTTAGCCTTAAACCCTTGAAGGACCTATCTGATATTCAGAGCAAAAAATAAATAATCAACGAGGACTTCCGATGTGTATGGTAAATCTTAGTCGAGCTAATCTAAAGTTTTTTACTTGGTTTTCTAATACGCTAAGTCAGGAAAAAGTACATTTTACCGCAAGTAAGATGGGTGCATACGAAAACACGAAGATGTCTGTCTGCTTTTAAATCTGACATGTTAAACGATGATGCTAGTTTGACCTTGAGTAGCGGAAGAAGTCAAACAGACACAAATTGCGCAATAAGGCCCCGTTTAAGAGAAGAAACAAAAGACTTAAGACACAAACCCTCACACATTCGTGCGACCAGAGCTACGGCATGCGCAAATATCCCCAGTGCTGGAGATTTCATTTACTTTTTTAACTTTTCTTCTGCCCTTTGCTATAAAGACAGAGCTATTTTTCAAAATAATTCACAATTTATGTAAATACAACATGCATGTACTGCATTTGTATTTTACATTTTGTTATATTATGGCATTTTTGATTTCTTTTATTCCCAAAATTATTGCCAGTCATCATAGCAAAGGCACGCCACTAATTGACGCTCAAGCCGAGAAATAAAGTTTATTGAACCAGATTGTGTGTAAACATTAAAGCTAAACGAAGAAAAACATCTTCCAAAGGTTGACAAAACCAACGAAAAGAGAAAAATGCCAGTTAATGAATATAAACATTGGCGTTTGCATGATTTGACATGGTTTGCACTTCCACACCTCATTGTCAGCGTGTGTAACGTTATGTGTTAATTGCAGTCAAATGGCAAAACTATTTATCAATATTTGCGAACAAATTTGTGGAAAATGTTGTCATACAGAGCCAATTGTAAAAATTTGTTTTACACATTCCTTGAACAGGAAAATTTCTTTTCCACTGGCTGAAGTGTATACTAAATTTGTCATTCGGTTTGCTACATCTCTAATTATGGATCGGATACCTCTTAACCCTAGAGCCCTATTGGTCGTAGCCATGTCATACTAGACTCTATAACAAAAGACGCTAAAGAAAAAATTGGTTGCCGAAAGGGACAAAACAGCAACCAATGGTACAATAAGGAGGAGTGTAGGACCGCGTCAGAAGCAAAGAAGAAACCTTACACCTTCTTTGTCGAAGCGAGAAGTTATGCCAAGATATCGGAAATTGAGAAGGGGGGAGAATCTACTGGAATGATGTCAATGTGAGGCGATTGAGTTATTCGGCAACAGAAACAACGCCACATAATTGTATCAACAAGTCAAACACCAGACTAAAGACTCCTTTACTGGCATTCGTAAAGAGATGGAAAAGGAAATCTGGTAACTAATACGTCGAGTGTGTCGAGGATCTATTTTAAAAAAGGAATAAGCAGCTGCAGACCTTGCCGATGACAAACACACTTGGTGGAATTTCTGTATTAACGATTGAAGCCCAAACTTGCCGACCTGAACTGACCTAATCAATTCGGCTTGAGGCCTTATACGAGGGCGGTTCGGAAACTTCTTAGCCTAGCACAAAAAGCGCGGTATAAACAGAAAAAAGGTAAGTGTTTTGGAAACTTCCATCTCTGCTATGAACACATGTTAAATTTTGGCAACTCCTAAATATAGAAACAGGTGTTCACAAAAGACGCATCCGCGATTTTTTTACAAAGGAAAAATGTGAAATGCGTGGTGTCATTAAATATTTACATAAAAAAGGTTTATTGGGACAAGAAAATCGTAATGATATGGTGAATGTGTTAGGTGAAAGTGCTCCTTCATATGCAACAGTAAAACATTGGGTTGCTGAATTTAAACGTGGTCGTACAAGCACTGAAGATGAACCACGTAGTGGACGTCCAAAAACAGCAACAACAACAGAAATTGTAGCCAAAGTGCATGATATGGTATTAAATGATCGACGAATAAAAGTGCGTGAAATAGCTAATATCATGGGCATCTCAAATGATCGAGTCCATTTAATTTTGCATGAAGAACTTCAGGTGAAAAAGCTTTCTGCAAGATGGGTGCCGCACTTGTTAACAGTCGACCAAAAACGCATAAGAATGAACATTTCTCAAGCTTGTTTGGATCGTTTTCAGTTATTTCGCCATAGACAAAGTTGTGCATATGTCGAGCAAATTTTTGAAATTCATACCTTTACTCAATTGCGAATAAAAGCGAAACGCGTGCATCGATTTTCATGATCTTTGTCTCATTTTGCTCATAGGTTATGTGACTTTATGTAAAAGTAATAAGATTTGACATTTTTTTTTCATTTTGGATTTTTTATGGATTTTTTAAAAAAAAAAAATTTAAATCTTTAGGCAAAAAATAAGTTTTTTCCTTTATATATTCATTTTTAACTTGGAAACTGTTGCTTGTATAGGAAAACAATATATGAACAGATTAAGGGAATTGTAATTTTAAATTTTTTAAAATTTAATTCAATTAAATCGGGCTAGTGGTTCCCGAGTTATGCCGGACGAAACAAATTAACCAAAAAAAATTTTTAAAATTTAAAAAAAAAAAAAAAAACAAAAACCAAACGAAAAAAAAATTTTTTATTGCGTTTTTCGAGCTCATGTCAAGGTTATCTACACAGAAAAAATTATCGCATCCCGAGTACATTTTGACTGTTGACTAGTGTTATTAGAAGCTATGAAATAACAAAACAGTGACACTAAAAAATCCTCAGTTAAAATTTATAGTGACCTATCGAATCATTCACTACGACAAGAGTTCTAAAACAGAGTGTGAGCTTATCGTGGATATAATCTTGGAAACTGCAAAGGTAAATAAAACAAACACAGTTACTACAAGGAGCTTTTTTTAAGAGACTTAAATGGGTCGGATGGTAAATGTGGGCAAAACTTAAATGATGCTGGCAACTGCTAGAAAAGCGCCGTACGGTGGTCCAAGATTGATTCCCTTCGGCCAAAGTTCTATAACTTTTGAACTAAAAAAAATTCTGAGTTCAATGCGAATTTAATTAATCTTTAGTCGTAAGAATATCAGTATAATGGCGATGTGTACTTGTGAGCGATTGTGTACTACCTGTGGGCTGTTACCCAGCGGCTATTCGATTTGCTACATTTATAAGGAATATTTGGGGCCTAACACTTGCAAATGAACTCCGATTGGGATTAAATTTAGCTTTACGAGAAAGGAAATTTCCGTAGCTAGTTTTTAAAAGTTATTAAAAAAAGGTGAGTAATTCACGATTTGGTATTAAAAATGGGAATTTTTTTACTAATCGGGCGGGCAAAAGTTACCCCTAAAAATTGAAAAGCTTTTCAACTTTCAAAATTGGTACTGCATTCTTTAAATGTTTTTAACACAAAAAATTATGTTGGCATATTTTTTGCAAAATCGATATTTTTAAAGTCGAACACCATATAAAAGATAAGAAACCATACTTGATTGGTAAAAAGAATACCATGCAATAGCTCTTGAAATGTATGCGACAAAGTTCGACAAATTCGAAAAATCGCTCACTTTTTCAAATTTTCAAAACCTAAAAAAATTCGACAATAACGAAAAAAAAATTTATGTAAAAAAAAATCGGAATCGATAAAAAAAATACTTTTCTTAAAAATCGAAAAATAAGAAAAGTAGTCAACTTCGGGCTAAGTTCTTTAATAGACACAATAGCCCAAATTTAATAGCTCAAAATAATCCTTGAGTCCATGGCTTCAATTGTCCTTTTTATAGAACTCAAAAATATTTAATAGATCGAAAGTTATAGAATTTTGGCCGATGGAAATCTATCATGGACCACTGGATGAAAAAAAATGCAAAATTATTTCAGCCGACAACGTTGCATTAGTAGAGGAACTTGTAGACCTCGGATCCGCTACAACGAACAGAACGAAGTCAACACAGAAATAAAACGAAAGATAGTGACAAATAGGTGCTATTTTGGGATCGGTCAACAGCTTAAGAACAGAGAACTCATTTAACAATACACTGATTTAGAAAAGCGGATAAAGGAAAAAGGTGTATTTGCTATTTTCGAGAGAAAAATCCTGCGTATAATTTGCGGCCCAAGTTGGTAAAATGGAACCAAACGCTCCAGTCAGAAAAGCGTTCGACTATCACTACCACGGAAAGCTCAGACAGGGAAGACCTGATAAGCGTTAGACGAAAAATACCAGGTAAAGCGCTGACAGACTCCGGTTGTGTGATTCAAAGATTCTTCGTACATATTTGCAACTGGAGGAAGCAAGCACTGCGGTCTTGGTGCATAAACAATAATTATACGTCTAAACGAAATAAGCAACCAACCTGAAATTTTTCACTATGATGTGTTATAGTCAAAAGCGGCTTGGGATTCTAAACGGGCGAAATTGACCCAGAGAGAAAAAAAAAATTCTTTAAGGGACTTAAAGTAGCTCCAGTATTTGAGGACGAACCATGACATGACTTCAGATCGTTTTCAGAGATGCATTGATCGCTTTCAAAAATGACAGGAACCTATTATCTTTAGTGATCCTAAAAAACAGGTGACGATTCAAAGTGAAACAAATTTCCTTATTCAAAAAATACCTCAACTTAGTAGGGACATAAATACTGTTACAACATTGAACACACCCATTTCAATAGTAGACCCGAACATACCCCGTTAATGTCAAATGGGGTTTGAAAGCAAAACTTAATGGCCTTAGTCTGAAACGGGATTTTAAAATTGTTTCAACTTTCATCATGGAGTGGCCAGATAATGAGAACCGTATTGCTGTAATAGCGCTTTTTATGTGTGAAATGAAAAAAGCGATATTTTCCGGCCACTAGGGATTAGCCGCATGTTCGTCTACCGATGCATAAAACTGTTTGAGAAGACTGGAGATGTAAAAGACCACCACCGGTCGGGCCGCCCACGCTCTGTTCGAACACCGCATGTCATTAAAGCCGTTACATCAAGAATTCACAGAAATCCGCTCCGAAAATAGAAAATCATGGCCCGCGAGAAAATACCATGAGTCGAATCATAAAAAAAGAGTTGGGACTTGGGCTTTTAAACGAGGTACCGGAAATTTATTGACTGCAGCTTTAAAAAAAATAGGATTGAAAAACGCAAACGTCTTTTGGTGAAGCACGCTGATAACTTGCACAGAAAAATTTTGTTCACCGATGAAAAAACTTTTACCGTTCAGGAATAATTTAACAAGCAAAATGATAGAGTGTATGCGCGGTCGTCTAAGAAAACATCTGAACTGAGCCCAAGGGTGGAAAAGGGTCATCACCCAGCTTCAGTCATGGTTTGGTGGGGTGTCTCTTACGATGGGGTCACTGACCTGCATTTCTGCGAACAAGGAGTCAAAACGTCGGCCAAAGTTTACCAAGAAACCGTTTTGGAAGCTGTTCTAAAGCCTCTTAACAATTCCTTTTTCCAAAACCAGCCATGGACTTTCCAGCAGGATTATAAACAATTTGCCAGCGTTCATTTCCTCTGAAGAATGGCCCTCAGGCAGTCCAGATTTTAACCCATTGGATTACAAATTGTGGACGGTTTTAGAGGACAAGGTTTATTACAAGAGATACCCCAACATTGGATCTCTTAAGACTGCTTAGGTTCGAGCTGTGGCCAATTTTCCAATGGACGAGGTTCGTGTAGCTATAGACGATTGGCCAGTGCGACGGCAAAGTGCAAAAGCACTTTGTGTGTGTAAAGGCAAAAGGCGGACATTTCGAATAAGTAGATTCTTTTTGGATACAATATACATCAATAAATATATTAAAAAATGCTTGGTCCAAAAATATTCAGTAATTTTTATTTTACAACATAAAACGTGTGTAACAGTATTTATGTCCCTACTAAGTTCTGTTCGCTTCAACTGGCTCGTGCTTTCAACCGGTGGACGGGCGCACATGGCGAGATCGCCTTATAGTTTTACGAGATCAAAAATATACACTTTACAGGGTCGCCGATAAGTATCCACTTATCTATGGCGAAGAGCATAAAAATTATGTTTATACGCTTTCGGCGAAACAATAAGTGTTTGAAGTGTAAGTGTATTTTAGCTTATAACACTGACTGTCTGCTGACAGTAAATGTTGCAACTGCGCTACTCTCCGACTCACACACACACACACACGATCATGGCAAATTGTAAGTGACAAAAATGTAGTCTGTGTGCCATGTCAAATGTTGTAATAGTTTGTAATTAATTATGACTGGGCCGTGTCACAAGCTATGGATTAACATGAACGAATGGGTTTTCCATATGAACTTTGACAGCTGAAATTGTTGTTTTGCCAACAAAAGTGAAGACGTACGTACAAAGTCAATGGGGGGCCTTAAAGAGGCTTTAGCTAAATGACAGTTGCTAACATTAATTGTTGTTCAAATTCCAAAGAAGTTCGATTGTGCGTATGGAAATTTTAAAATAAGTTTTTGTAATAATTTTGAAGAAGACTCTTTTCAAAAGACCAATTTATACCGGTTATTACGTAGTTGCGTCTCAAAATTATTTTACGAAAAAGGCTGTAAACTACATTTAAATCATTGAGTTGCTTACGCTAGCATTGCTTTACTTTGTGGAGCACAGTGGGGTATTGCACCTCCAAACGGAGATTAATTGAAAAATAAAAATTGAGATTTCTAATTAAAGTTTTGTACTCGATAATTGTTCAGAAAATTCTCTATCCCTTATTGCAAGAAACAATAACATATGTTGTTTATTTCAAGCTCTGTGTTCTCTTAAACTTTGTAAATTTTTTTCGACTTTTTCGCCTGTTAGCAAAATGTGAAATATCAGCAAGTTTTTGCTTTTAATAATTTTATTATTATAGGTCCTTCTGTAAAAGGAAACGCAGTATTTTACATAAATATTGAGTAGATTTATGCTAACTTGAGTTTGGAGAAGAATCGTAAAGTCTTCTCCCGATGAGTGTTTTATACTCATTAAAAAGAGTTCGCCCTGGGCTATAAAATTCTTATCAGGCGAAGAACATTGGTCTTATAAAGGGTGGGCCGACTAAAACGCGAACCCCATTCACGAGTCTAAGTTGACGGCTCCGCTGCCACACAACCGCGAACAACATCAATCTTTTCCGCAGAGCGAACTGTACGAGCATGCACAGGTATTTTTAGACCAGGTTTGCAGAAATTTGCGATCAATTCTCCCGATTGTGGATAAATTTGGTCGATTATGCTGACCAAAAAAATCACAAATTGTACGAAATTAATTTCGGTTTCGAAGTCCTATTTTCGTAACAGTCTTCAACAATATTTACGCGCTGCTCAATTTGGACCTCTACATGGTTGAATTTGTCAAATGCTGAAACAATGAAATGTCAAGTTGGGTAAAAAAATTGACATTAAGGTGTGACTTACAACTAATATAGTGCATTATGGTTGGACCACCCTTGACATTCTAAGGCAAAGATCAATAGTTCCTATGTGTGGGCTGTTGTTTTTTTTACAGGACATGATCGCCCTGTGCGTTGTTTAGATTGTGCGTTCATCACTTATCGCATTTTTAATAAAGGGTGTCCCAAGAAGAACGCAATTTTTAAATCTGGCAACATTCGAAGTGCCATTGTTTGAAATTTGAACAATTGTTATTGTTTGTTAGTAGTAGGTACGAGGTTAGTAAAAATGGAGCGCTACACGAATGAACAACGCATTCTCATTGTGAAATTGTTTTACCAAAATGGTGAAAGTTTTGCGGCTACAGTTCGCAAATTGCGATCAATTTGGGGTCCCAATAATGCTCCAAAAGAGTCAACTGTAAAGAGATTAATGGATAAATTTGCCGAAACTGGGTCTGTTAGTGATGTAAAGACAACAACGCGCCATCGACCAGGTCGATCGACCGAAAATGTCGCAGCTGTACGTGATGATGTCGCTCAAACTCCATCCACCTCAATTCGACACCGAGCTCAGCAAATTGGTGTCTCCAAATCCACTTTGCAGCGAATTTTGACGAAAGATTTGCATCTTCATGCATACAAAATTCAATTGACTCAGGAACTGAAGCCAGCTGACCATGGACAGCGAAGGGAGTTCGTTAATTGGGTATTGGAGAGACAACATGAAAATGCTGATTTTGCCGATAAAATCATCTTCAGTGACAAGGCCCATTTTCATCTTGATGGCTTCGTCAATAGGCAGAATTGTCGCATTTGGGGTGCGGAAAATCCTCGAGTGATTCACGAGAAGCAAATGCATCCTCAACGTGTCACTGTGTGGTGTGGTTTTTGGGCTGGAGGAATCATTGGACCTTTTTTTTTATGAAAATGAGGCAGGTCAAGCGCAAACAGTCAATGGTGTTTGGTATCGTGAAATGATAACCAGTTTTTTCTTGCCTAGAATTGAAGAAATGAATGTGGAGGGCATGTGGTTCCAACAAGACGGCGCCACATGTCATACAGCCAGAGAAACAATTCAATTGCTGCATCAGTCATTTAAAAATTGCGCTCTTCTTGGGACACCCTTTATTTGTTGCAATACCTTGCTTAAAACTAGTTCAATAGCTAAAGTCTTGCCCTTCACCTCTCGATGTTTAGAGAAGTTAATTGAAAATAGGTTTTTGGACCCAATTAATTGAAAATAGGTTTTTGGACCCAATTAATTATAAAAATAAATTTTAAAACTACTGTCACATTTGAGTTTGTGAGAAAATTTAATTATTTGTGGAAAAATCGGTTGAACATAAATATGAGAGCTGAACCGATTTTCTTCAATCTCAACCGATTTTCTTCAAGCTTAAGTAATTTTCTCAAGTTTCAACAGCACCCGTCCTTGGTGCGAGAAGCTGACATGTGCCAAACTTCATCAAGATTAGAGATACAAACTTAAAATCGGATGAACTTATGTGTGGGAGCTATATCCTCAACCGATTTATTTCAATAGCAAAAAAACTTGGGCAAAAAAACTTAGTCGTGCTAAATTTCATCAAGATTGGATTAAAATGCGGCTTTTATTGATAAAAACAGAAAAATAAGACGAACATAGATGTGAGTGCTAAATCTTAATCTCAACCGATTATTTTCAATTTTAAGCCATCCTTCTTTGGACCAAAAAAACTAAGGTGTGCCAAATTACATCAAGATTGGATGTAATACGTGGCTTTTAGAGCTGAAGGCATAACATCGGATGAACATATATGTATGGGAGTTACATCTAAAAAGCGTCAATTTTTATTCCAAACAACTAACGTGTGCTAAATTTCGTCAAAATTCGATGTAAGATGTGGCTTTTAGAGCTAAAAACTAAAGAATTAAAAGTTCATATATGGGGGGCTATATCTAAATCTGAATTTTAGTAAAGTACGTCCTCGGTTTAAAACACTAACGTGTGCCAAGTTTTATCAAGATTGGAATTGAATATCTGTCTTAGAAAGTTATAGACATAAAATCGAATGAACATATATAAGGAAGCTATATTCAAATCTCAATTTCAATTTCTATACCGTTCTTTCTTGGCCCCTACAACTTTCTCATGCTAAGTTTCATCTAAATCGGATGTATGATGTGGTTTCTAAAGCATGTTTCTAAAATTCGATTAGTCGACCAATAGACTTTTTGTTGGAACATTTGAAAAAGTCGAGATCTAGTTTTGCCTTCGAGTTTTAATCGAACATTCGACATTCGCTTTCGACATTTTTCTACTGGCTGAACAAATAGTTTTACCCTGCACCACACTGTGGGTATTATAATTTAGTTTCGTGGCAAAAATTTAAGCTAGACCCATCTGTAAGTGTACTGACCGACTCAGAATCCCAAGTCGATTCGTTTATATGTCCGTCCCTTCGTCTGCCATTTAAAGCTTGTTATCCAATAGCTGGACTCAGAATCCACTAGCTGATTCGATTTGCCGATGTCTGTCTATTCGACTGTCCTTTCGTCTGCTGTAGATCTAAATATTGTAATTAAACTACAGGTCGCAATTGTTGTTCATAAAAATTTTACAAAAGTAGATTTTTTTTAACCAACCGACCTCATTGGAATTTGAAAGAATTCGGTTCCGATTTAAATATACTCGTAGCTCCCACACATATGTTTAGTTGGCTCTATATTTTTAGCTCTAGAAGCTACACATTATATCAAATTCTGATAAAATTTGGCACAAGTTAGTTTTTTGACCTAGGATTTGCTTTATTGAAATTAAAGGGAATTGGTTCAGATTTAGATATTGCTTCCACAAATATGTACGTTCAACCGATGTTATGTCTTTAGCTCTCGAAGTCACATATGACTTTAAATTATAAGTTGATAAAATTTGACACAGTGCATAATGATTGATTAGTTTGCATCTTTGATAAAAGTGGGATATATTGGTCCACGTTTGAAATAGCTCCATAACAAAGATTCCCCGATTTTATATAAAACCGCTCTAGAACACCATTTTTAATTTGACCTGTATACCCATTTTGTAGGCATAACAAAGATCCCCCGATTTTAAATAAAACCGCTCTAGAACACCATTTTTAATTTGACCTGTATACCCATTTTGTACGCAGTTAGGGCGCCAAACCATTCAAATGTACTTGGCTCGCGAGAAATGGCATCCACATGGGCATATGGGAGAGTGGGTATCAAATGGGTATGACATTTCCTAACAAGGTCAGAAATAAACTTATTTTTTGAAATTTGGCTTAATTTGGTGACGGAATATTCGTCCCATTTTAATATTGCCAAATGCGAAAATATGCAAAATATTAATAAAAATTGCTCACAAATCTAACGGTGACATTGTTTTTAAAATCCTGGTTGATTTGAAATCCGTCCAAAGTGCCCATACCCCTGTTTCATTTGGCTTTTCTGCACATGTATAATTTATAACCGCTGCGCCGAAATTTTGCTTTTTTTACCAGTTTATAATTCTACATGATTTTCTTTCTACGAGGGCGGTTCGGAAACTTCTTAGCCTAGTACAAAAAGCGCGGTACAAACAGAAAAAAGTTGAGTGTTTTGGAAACTTCCATCTCTGTTAAATTTTGTTTCGATCTGGCAACTCCTTCATATAGAAACAGGTGTTCACAAAAGACGCATCCGCGATTTTTTTACAATGGAAAAATTAGAAATGCGTGGTGTCATTAAATATTTACATAAAAAAGGTTTATCGGGACAAGAAATTCATAATGATATGGTGAATGTGTTAGGTGAAAGTGCTCCCTCATATGCAACAGTAAAAAATTGGGTTGCTGAATTTAAACGTGGTCGTACAAGCATTGAAGATGAACCACGTAGTGGACGTCCAAAAACAGCAACAGCAACAGAAATTGTAGCCAAAGTGCATTATATGGTTTTAAATGATCGACGAATAAAAGTGCGTGAAATAGCTAATATCATGGGCATCTCAAATGATCGAGTCCATTTAATTTTGCATGAAGAACTTCAGATGAAAAAGCTTTCTGCAAGATGGGTGCCGCACTTGTTAACAGTCGACCAAAAACGCATAAGAATGAACATTTCTCAAGCTTGTTTGGATCGTTTTCAGCGAAATAAATTGGATTTTAAGCGTCGTTTCATAACTGTTGATGAGACATGGATCCACCACTATACTCCAGAGACAAAAGAACAATCCAAACAATGGACTGAAGCCGGAGGAAGTGCCCCAAAGAAGGCAAAAACAGTTCAATCGGCTGGTAAGGTTTTGGCAACGGTTTTTTGGGACTTCAAAGGTATTTTATTGATTGACTATCTGCAAAAGGGTAAAACAATAAATACAGAGTACTATTGCAACCTTTTAGATCAATTAAATGTACAAATTCGAGAAAAACGTCCTGGCTTACAACACAAAAAAATAATTTTTCATCAAGACAACGCACCAGCGCACAAGAGTGTTTTAACAATGGCTAAAATCAACGAATTAAAGTACGAGTTGCTTGACCACCCACCGTATTCTCCTGATTTAGCTCCCAGTGACTTTTACCTGTTCCCAAATCTAAAAAAATTCCTTGCTGGCAAGCGTTTTACCTCAAATGAAGATGCAATTACAGTTGTAAACCACTACTTTGAAGACCTTGAGGAAAACTATTTTAATCAAGTGAGAGCATTGCTAGATAATCGTTGGACTCAGTGTATTGAAGTTTCAGGAGATTATATTGAAAAAATAAAAATATTTTTGAAAAACTAACTATTCTCTTTCATTGATAGGCTAAGAACTTTCCGAACCGCCCTCGTATACTCCATCGGAGGTGGTTGGTATATTAAATTTGCATTCTGTTTGCAACACTACGAAATATTGATTTGAGACCCTACAATGTATACACAGTGTGCGGGGATTGAAGTGTTACCTATTAAAAGTGTTACAAACATTTTATTCTAGATATTTTTATCGATTTTTTTTTTAAATTATTCAAAACATAGTAGAGTACGAGAATAGCAATTAATTTCAAAATTTCAATACTCGTATGTCAACTTTTAGTTTTGACAATTTGATCCATCCTTTCAAGAAAAGAGTTGCAGGATTGCAGGAGTTGCGCCCATGTGATTTTGAGGAAGTCGGGTCCACTCTCCTTAAAGGACTTTCTTTAATGCGGGAATACTGGTTGTATTTTTTTGTTTGAACCTGGAATTCCTAAATATCCTAAATACAGAAATCCAATGGGTTAGCATTCGGTGCATTTGAAAGCCTCTGTTCAGCCGAAATGAAGTGAGGAACGTTGTTTTTTAACCAGTCCTGATTCACGCATGCCTAATGTAATGGTGCTGAGTCCTGCTGAAAAGTATATGGCATATTGTTAAAAAAATTCTGTGCCCAAGGCTTAAGTGCACGTTTTAAGACTGATTACACCGTAAAACAAATTTCAATTTTTTTTTAACACATGAGCAAGACCTTATACACTTGAAACAAGAGGCTCTCTGGAGTAAAACTGCGTTTACAGTTTTTCAGTCTCTGGTCATTTGTCCTTTTTAGAGGACTTTAAAGTTTTAAAGGACATTTAAATAGAAAAAATATTTTATATATTTCTACTCATCCTACGATGCTGAGATAAAAAGCAAATGAAAGAGGAGACTCCCCTCGATTTGGCAAAAATATTTGTGTTGTTATATCAGGACAAAAGGACCTTATTCAAGTCCTTTCAAAATTTTGTCCTTTAATATCCTTGAGAATTTCCAACCATTTCATCCAGAAAAAATATATGTTAAGGACATTAATATACGCTAACACGTTGCTGAATTTCATTGTACTCACGTTGTTAGTTTAGTTTACAAATAATTTACTCTTTGCAGTCGTTGGAGTTTTTGCTTAGTTATAAGGTTTTGTGCCTCTTGGATCCTGTAAGGGTTCAGACCGAGCTCTTTTTTTAAAATAACACGAACGCTTTGGTAAGATATTGCGAGATCTGAGGCCAATTTCCTGGGATTTCTTCAAATTCTAGCCTTCACCTTCGGACCATTTCCGACGAAGTTGCTGTATTTTTTCGGCCCCGACACAGGAACATTTCATTACTATTGAAATTTTGTAGTTGCTAAACTATCGCTGGACACAATTTCCAGCTAAGTAAAGATATCACATCGTTTAAATTCCATGTCATATAAATTAAATTTCGCAAAACTTAAACACGAATGCTTTGGTAATCTTGCCAACAATGTAACAAAGTATTGCATACAAAAGAAAGTGTGATTGCACTGATAGCTTGGCAGATATGTCAAGTCTGAAATGGTAACACTTCAATTCCCGCACCCGAAGACGAACAAGTCAGGTCTGTGTGTCGAAAGCACGATTCAACCTAGGATCCTGAAACTTTGCATGATAACACAGCGCAGCACTTGCATTTTTGATGACTTTGTGGGGCTACAACTATGTGAACTATGGATTGTTAAGATGACTTGTTTGATTTTGGTCCGGTCAAGTTCGTAGCATTTTCTGAAATAAGTGTAAAAAACCATAGATAAATATGACGAAATTTTACGATTTTTAGCAGTTTTGTTGTCTTGAGTAAGATGTTGTTGTAGCAGATTTGTAGGTCTAATAAGGAGCTATAAAACTGCCGAAGAGGGACAAGCAATATTTCGAATAGTTCACGAGATATAGACTTAAGAATCAGTACATGTTATTTTCAAAATTGTACTTATATCCACCCCCGTGTCGAAAACTTGAAAAATGAATTAAAGAATAACCTTAGCTAATAATTCAAAACCTAGCTAGGGGGTTTCTTTTACCATCATAAGCTCTTAGATTTTGGGGGTCTCACTTGGTTCAAGATTTTGAAGTTGGATAATGTGCTACTGTGTAATGAGCAAACATAAGCTGTTTTTTGGATTGTAGCTCGGCTCGCCTCGATTAAAAGCAATTATTTTTAGTAATTGTTTAGCCAATAATAAATCTTTGGGGACTTCCGTCCAATAGTTAAAACTGGTACTGTTAGTTGGGACGCAGTAAATACATCAAAAAATGGCATAGTTGCTAAACTATTTGGCTGTGGCCCAAAAACGTACTGCATGGTCAAAACGGGCGATTTAAACATTTTGCTACGAATCCAAATATAGAGTAAATTTAAAGTTTGGCTGCGATTAGGAACGACCCATGTAACCCTAGGTTATGACCTCAAGCCAGACTATCCAAATAATTTGATTCTTGCCTCCATGCTTAACCCTTTCACTACCTTTGGGATCATGCGTCCCAAGAGAAATTAAAAAAATCGTTAAAAATACAATACTCGTTCTACTTAAATAGGAAAATGTCCCATTGGTGAGCTTTAAGTGTTTTCTGGTCATAATCAGCTGTTTTGAGTGTGTTCAGTGAGTATATTGTTTTTTATTACAATCATTAGGCGGCAATCTCTGTTAGATGCGCACGTGTTCTCCAATTTTTCAGTGTGAATAAGAGTTTTTCCACTTTGTGTTATATTGTGAGAATAATATAAGTGTTTTATAATTATAATCAAGTAAGTAAACATCAATAGGCTGTAAATATTTTATTTTATGTGGGTTTTTTCCATTTGGGATAATAGATCCCACTGGTTTCGTTTGATCCACATAAATGGGATATATTGTCCCATTGGGTTTGTTTGATCCACATAAATGGGATATATTTTTGATATTTTGGTTTGATATATTATCCCATTGGTATACATTACTAAGATAATTTGTATGTTTGCAGAATGAATAAAAACAAATCTGGTGGTAGATTGAAGGAAGACGAAATCTGCGCGATAATGAATTCCAGTGACTCTGATCTTGGAGACTTTAGTGCTTCTGAATCAGAATATAATCCTGCTTCCGACGAAGAAACAGATGAATCTTTGGACGAGCCTGATGAACTTTTAGACAACGATAATAACGCAACAGTGCCCGATGTACATTCGAATCTTCAAGTAGTATGGGGACAACCATCAGACTTATTTTGTGCCCGATTTTCTATCACTGAAGATATTGAGGCCGTTATACTAGCAGCAATTTCAAGAAATTCTACTGAGTTCCAAGTTTTCAAAAAGTTGTTTCCAGAATCTTTGTTTATTTTTATTGCGCAGTGCACCAATGAACGATTGAGTCTACTGGAAGAAAAAGGAGGTCGAAAAATACCACGGACTGATGCATCCGAAATTAAAATTTTGTTAGGTATTTCTCTTATAATGGGCTATAACAAACTTCCAGAGATTTCTGATTACTGGTCCCAAAATGAGTCCATGGGAAACGAATTTATAAAAAAGGCTATGGTGCGAAATCGTTATCAAACTTTGATGTCAAAATTGTATTTTAATTTTCCTGAAAAACCGGAAGCAGGCTGTAAGCTTTATTATATGGAAGAAGTTACCAATTGCTTGAAATATACTTTTGTAAAATCACGCAGCGATAGTTTGCGTCAGAGCATTGACGAATCCATGGCCAAATTTAAAGGCAGGTCTTCTCTTAAGCAGTATCTTCCGCTAAATCCGATTAAACGGGGCATTAAAATTTGGCAAAGGTGCGATTCCAAAACTGGATATACATACGATTTTAATATTTACGCCGGTAAGGATGGATGCCCCGCTACACTTGGCACTTTAGGGGAAAAATTCGTTACTAAATTGGCCAATACTATTCGCAATCCAAACACAGTTTTGGTGTTTGATCGTTTCTTCACATCATATAATCTGATAAAAACTTTACCATTTGCTTGTGTAGGAACATGTATTCAGAATAGGAAGAACTTGCCAACCCTAAATGACCGCTTGAAAAAAGGAGAATGTGTATTTCGAATTAGTGGAGATGGTGTAATGGTAGCAAAATGGCAGGACTCACGTGAAGTTATTGTTATGAGTAACTGTCACAAGCCTATAATGTCCACAGTATTAAGAACGCAGAAAGACGGTTCTAGAGCTGTTGTTAGCTGTCCCGTAGCCTTGGCTTTTTATAATCAGAGTATGGGAGGAGTTGACATATCTGACCAAAAAGTTAAAACGTGCGATCACAACAGGAAATCCACAAAATGGTGGCGTAAAGTGTTTTTCAAACTCTTGATGACATCTGTTGTAAATGCTCATATCCTTTATCAACAAAATAAACATAAAAAATCACAACTGAAAGACTTTATTGTTCCACTTGCAGAACAGGTTATTGCGCAAGGTAGAGCTGGGACAAAAGTCAAAAGGGCATCTACAACCAAAGGTCCTAGGACCAAAAGATCTAAAGCAATGCTTAATGTGGGAGATCAATGCCAGTAAAAACAGATCACCGTAGACGCTGTGTTTTATGCAGCTCAATGAAAAAGGAAAAACGTTCATACTATATTTGTTCAATGTGCAAAGAGCCCCTATGTTTCGAGTGTTTTGGTAAATTCCATAAATAAACCACAAAATATTTGTTGAAAATTGAATTAAATAAAAATTTAATAAAAATTTAACAAAAGCTGTATTTTATTATTCTCATACAAAAACTACCGATGGGATATTTAGTCCCAATTTATGAGGTTTAAAAAACACATTGGGACATAAAATCCCAGGACATATCTTCCTTCAGAAGGATACTAGATTTTTTTTAACAACATTTTTGAGCTTTCTAGTATCACGTCACTACGAAAAAAAATACTTAGAATTGTCAAAAATCACTCCTTATAGAACGGTAGTGAAAGGGTTAAGGAGCGTATTGGCGTGGAACAATTCGATCGGTCGAAAGGACAAGAATGCTAGGAAGGCGTAAGAACGCTAGTTGGGCACCTAGTCGCCGTGGGGCCTCATCCCTTTAATTCTACTGGTGAGGGCTTCATAAGTTTGAACAGAGAGAACAAAATCCATTCATCCTGTTCAGATGCTAAACAAACTCGATGCTTTGCCAACATAAGTTCAAGTACAAAAATGTAACTCACATCTGTCTGCCTGCCGACTGCTCTTATCGATAGACCAGACCTCACGATGACATTTGTCTAAACTTTCCATTTCGACGTTTGTTTTTTGTTTACTTTCATTCATTCCTGCGTTATGTTGCATATTAAAAATTATGCAAATAAAACGTACATTTTTTCCTCGAGTTTATCTTAACGACCGAAACGAATTGCGCCTGTGCCGCCGAGGAGACGAATACATGAATGAATGTCTTCTACTTTTGTCACCTATGTGTCGGGGGTACCTACATACCTACATTTCTGTAGTTTTGTCTACCAGCCTCCCAGCGAAGTAGTGAAATTTCAATTTCATTTTGTTTTCATCCCGCCGTTCGGTCGGTCGGTTTCCCAAGAAACATGACTTTGAATGACAGATGCTTTGAAAAGAGTAATAACATTTTGTTGGGAAACTTGTTTCAGAGATGTCAGCTTGAATTAAGTCCATAAATAATCCTCGAGAAATGCATAATGGCAAACCATAATTCAGGAAGATAAATGCACACATACGATTTCGACGACTCGACTTTGCAAGTATGTACATTAGGGTGGGTCGATTTAGCAATCGATATTGTGACGTCGATTTTTCGATAGCTTTTGGCATGAGGAAATACAGGCATATCAATGATTTCGTGACTTTTTTCGTAGTTATATGAAATGCAACACTGCTCCCATCAAGTACCACCTGTTAATAGACTACTGTCAAACTTTGAGAGAGTCCCGTCATTTAGTTTGTGTTTAACAGCTGTTCGAAACATACAACCTCGTGAAATTTGTTAAAAATGGACAAAAGTGAATTTCGAGTGCTTATTAAACATTATTTTTTGCGGGAAAAGCCGCCAATAAAACCTAGGAAAAGCTTAATATATACTATAGGGACCTGCACCATCATTTCATTTCAATGGTAAAAAAGTGGTTTACTGACTTTCGTTGTGGTCGCAAAAGTACAAATGACGCTGACGCTCTAAACGGTCAATTAAGGTCAATACACCCGGTCGCGTCCACGTCCGCGTCCAAAAATCAATGAACGCGCGTTACAGCCTATACAAAAAACATAGGCAGTTAGGTATGGGAAAAAGTCGCGTTCATATTGGACGCGTTTAACGATAAGTCGCGTTTACTATAAATTCGATTATTTTGCAGTCGAAACCCACCCATACCTATCAATGGCAATATCGCAAATTGCACATCCCTATGAAAACAGCTGTTAATCATTATAAATATAAACATCCAAAATGCAAAAAACAGGAGGTAAGTTAATATTTTTGCTTTTGTTTAAATAATATTAATTTTTTCAATTATTTTAGATTTCAAAAAGACGGAATGGACAGCAGTATCAACACTATATCTGTTGGACCTCTGGGGGGAAAATATTGATGGCCTGAGGGGTGCTCGCAAAAACACCCACATACGCAAAGAGATGGGGGAAAAGCTGGGAGTGACTGGCGCGGAAGTGAAAAATAAACCATTTGGTCATTTTCCACTGCGGTTAGCAAAATAATATCATTTAACTCCATGATAATGTCACAACACAAAAATATTAAAATTTTTCGCACCCCTAAAAAACAAATAAACACAAACAGCTGTTTGAACGCAAACGTGGACGCAAAACACAATGGAAACACCATTAAAAATTATCGATAAATCGTGGACGCGGACGTGGACGCGACCGTAGTGGAAACAGCCTATTAATGCCATATGCATTTCATATGACAGTGTGGTTTCGATTTTACATGATCAGTTGGGTTTAAGAAAGCTGTCTGCCAGGTGTCTGCCGCGTTTGCTCTCAATTGCCCATAAACGTAATCGTGTGACAACTTTAAAGGATTGTTCGGAGTTGCTTAACCGCAATTCGAATGAGTTTTTGCGGCATTTTGTAAGCGTGGATGAAACATGGATCCATTACAACACTCCGGAGATCAAGCAGCAGTGTAAACAATGGGTTTCTCCGGGTAAACCGGCTCCGAAGAAGGCCAAGGTGACTTTGCCGGCCAATAAGGTGATGGCAACAGTTTTTTGGGATGTACGCGGGATAATCTACATCGATTACCTTTAAAAGGGAAAACAATAAACAGCGAATATTATGCCAACTTTTTGGACCGATTTACTTCAATTCAATTTATTTTATATAATATTACTCGCTTGATACTAATATACAATGTAAAGAGTTTAAGAATATTCATTTTTCGTCTTAGTTATTAATTATAATGTGAATATAAAATTAAAATTTTAAATATTTACATATGGAGGTAAAAATTTTCAAAAAACCTATTTGAATTTTTTTTTAATTTTAACTAGCTTACTCTTAACCTATATTAACCCTAATGATGACTACTAGGATGAGACCAGCTCATTGATTGAGTCTATAATCTGGTGAAATTTAGTGTTAGCCTACTTAATCTGTCCGCAACTAACTCTACATTTGCGAGAGTATGAAGTCTGTGGGTTGAATAGAACCATGATAGATTATAAATAAGTTTTAATAACTTGTTCTGAGCGACTTGCAGTCTTTTTATGTGGGACCTGGCACTGTTGGCCCATACAGGAGCAGCGTAAAATATAACAGAATGAAATATTGATTTCAATATCAGCTTTTATTCGCAATAGATAAGAAAGATCTTCGATTTAAAAACGGATACAGTGTGCGTATCAATCTGTTTACCTTATTAGGGATGTGGTCTTTAAAACTTAGTTTGGGATCTAATATAATACCTTAATACTTAACTTTCTGTTCCCAGTGGATCCGAACGTTATTGGACCGATTTAAGGAGGATTTAAAAGAAAATAACCACCACATATGGCCAAGAAAAAAGTTATATTTTACGATATCAAGGGTGGAAAAACACTAGGCTGTATCCCAAAAAAAAAGTTCACCGTACACCATCGAATATAAAATATTATTGCACGGAAGGTTCGAAATTTTTTTTGTGTTTTTTGCCGAATGTAGGGTTCACGCTTTAACATTTTTCTTTATATCTTCTGCATTTACAGACAGATTTTCAAGTGTGATATATCAATGTTTTTGTCTGGAAGACATTTCTGTTTTTGAAGTCACCGACCTCAAGTACCCCCTTCAGGTACTTACCCATCATACGGGTTGCTTTTTATATTTCGGGTCCGGCAATAAAAACACAATATTTTATAACTGGAAATGGTTTTATTGTTTTTCGAAATATTCTCCTTTAAGATCAATACACTTTTGCATGCGCTCAAACCAATTTTTTCACTTCGATTGAGACACCTCCAAAACATGATTTTTGAACGCTTCCACAGCTGCTTCGGGCGATGGAATACGTTGACCTCGCATTATTTTCTTAATGCTACGAAATAAGAAGAAGTCATTGGGTATCAAATCGGGGCTGTACGGTGTATGCCCCATCAATACGTCATCTTGAGTGTTCAAATAGCTCATCGTTTCAGCTGATGTGTGAGAGCTCGCTTTGTCGCGATGCAAAATGATCCGTCTTTTCTTATTGTCTTTCCTCATTCCTTTGAACACTGTTGGCAAACAGATTGATTATTGAGTAGATTTATTCTGACTCAATTTGGAGAAGAGTTGTTGTAAGGTCTTCTCCTGGTGAGTATTTATTACTCCGAGACTCCTACCACTGATGGGGGAAAACTCGTTGGTTTTTAAATTTTACCTCAGGCGGTAAAAAAAGATTTCTTTAGCTCTGGCGCTAAAGATCCGATTATTTTTTTAACTTAGAGGGGAAAACTCTTCGTTTTTAAAGGCTCGAATAGACCAAAATGAATGAAACACACGTCATTCCATGTTGAGTATTTGTAAGATACTAAATTTTATTTTCAAAATAAGTCGTTACATCAAATGTTGAAAATATTTCAAGTTAACTTGTTTAACTTTTTCCAGCAGAGATTACAAATCAAAACGGAGGCCAAATATAGAAAACATAATATACAATATAATTTTCAATATAATATGAAAATCCCACATGCTGGTATTCATCCTAAGTACACAAAAAGTGTCACATTTCGTGTGTGTGCGGGCTACTCCTACCACTGGCCATTATCACCATGTGGAAAAGTACGATCATGAGCGAGCGTACAAATATTATCTAATGTATACAGTTAACAATTTAATGAGCTACACTTAAGAATGCAACATTACCCAACACACAATTTAAAACATGTTTAAACTTGAACACAGATGGTGTTATACCACTCTGAATTGACCGTCCTACGTTCCACTTAAGGCACTGTGGCAACATGTCCGGTTATACCGAAAAAAACGCAATCATTTGCTTCGATGTACTTCTTCCACGAACAACTTTTGTTGGATTAGGCACGTTTTAAAAACCCATGCTGTTGGTTGCTGTTTTGTTTCGGGTTCATATGCATAGATCCATGATTCGTCACCTATGACTATATATACACTGCCTTTGTGCTACCGCTGTTATAGTTTTTCAACAACTCTTTGAACCAATCCATACGAGCCTTTTATTGAGCATTCGTCAAATTATGTGGGATCCAAGGAGAACAAATTTTTTTCACGGTCTAATGAACATGCAATATCTTATTGATGCTTGTCATACTAATGCCTAAGGATGCCTCAATCTCACGGTATGTCACATGTCGGTCTTGCTTGATCAGATCACGCTCAGCATCGATGGTTACTGGCAAAGTGACCGAAGTTGGAGGTTTTTTACAAAATTCATCCTGGAGCGAACGGCGTCGGAGACTGAACTCTTGGTACCAGCGATTAACAGGGGTTTTTAATGATGCTTCATTGCCAAAAGTCGAAACAAGTTGGTTTAAAAAAACACTATTGTCTCGATTACCCACGCCGAATATCTTCATCGCCCGAAAATGTTCACGGGATAATTCTATTTTTTGACTGAGATGAATTTTTCAATACACTGTAAACAAAACAATTTGCCCTCATATCACAAAAGGTGTGAAATTATGCTAAAAAAATGTCAACGTTTTCAATGGAAGTTCCAGTTTGCATCTGGGAACACTTCTATTGTCAGGACTCGAAATATAAATAGCAAACCTTGTATCTCACTTGCTACCTAATGTACGAGGGCGACCGCAAAAGTAACTGGCCTAACATAAAAAGAACCGTTTTTTTGGAATTATTATTATTTATTTTTCAACATAATCTCCTTCCAACTCAATACACTTCATCAAACGTTTTTCAAGTTTTTTAATTCCATCCGAAAAATAAGATTTTTCAAGACCTTCGAAATATGCCTCAGTTTCAGCAATAACCTCGCTATTGGACGAAAATTTTTTGCCACCGAGAAATTTTCTTAAATTTGGAAACAAGAAATAATCTGAAGAAGCTAAATCTGGACTATATGGTGGAATCCGGGCAAATTTAAATAGTAATTCGGCCAGTTTTTGTTGAGCTAAAAATGCAGTGTGTGAAGGAGCATTATCTTGATGAAAAATAACTTTTTTTTCTAAATGCGGTCGTTTTATCTTGATTTCTTCACTCAACCGATCCAATAATGCACAATAATATTCACTATTTATAGTTTTTCCTTTCTCAAGATAATCAATAAATATTATACCCCTTGCATCCCAAAGTACTGTGGCCATTACTTTTCCTGCTGACTTAACAGCTTTCGCCTTCTTGGGACCACTTTTACCAGCTTCTATCCATTGTTTTGAGTGTTCTTTGTATTCTGGGATGTAGTGATGGATCCATGTTTCATCAACAGTTATGAATCGGCGCAAGAACTCTATTGGATTACGCTGATAAATCGCTAAAAGCTCCTCGGAATTGGTCCAACGGACGATTTTTTGGGGTAAAGTCAACAAACGCGGCACCCATCTTGCGGATAGCTTTTCCATGTGGAGTTCATCATGTAAAATATTCCAAACTTGTTTTTCGTGTATTTTAACAATATCAGCAAGTTCTCTGAGCTTTATTCGTCTATCTTTAGTCACTTCATTAAATATTTTTCTAATGTTTTCAATAGTAGTGGCAGTTTTCGGTCTTCCAGAGCGTTGTTCATCTTCCGTACTTGAACGACCCATTTTAAATTGTTGAACCCAGGATTTCACGGTGGAGTATGATGGTGCATTATCACCATGAACAGAATCCAATTCATCTTTGATTAATTGTGGCGTATAACCTTTCATATAAAAGTGTTAAATTACCGCACGAAACTCTTTATTTACCATTTTTCAAAAATTTTAAAACTTGTTTGCTTCAATCTCCTGTAACAAAGAAAATAATCATTAAATATTTCGGAAATTTTGACAGATGGCTTATAAAAGATTGCTTTTAAAAAGCAAAACAAAAAGTTGCTAGTAAAACAGAAAATGTGCCAGGCCAGTTAGTTTTGCGGTAGCCCTCGTACAAGTACCACATCATTAAACTCTTGCTCAAGAAGTTTGTCGTTAACCCCGGCAAAACAATTTTTAAAATTGTTTTTGCCTATTTTACCGAATGATGGAATTGTCTTTTTAAGTTGTTCTTACTATCTTTGGTGTTTGGATTGAGCTAAAGATGGGATTATGTTGAAAAATAGACTTTTTTGCAAAAAAAAAGCTGAGTTTTATGCGAAAAGTCACGGCATTATTGAGCTGCCCGTGTCAAAAAATCATTTTCGAGGAACCCAAATTTAAAATTGTTGACTTTTTTTCAACATTTATTTTTTAGGTTTTGAAGAAAACTTGAAAAGTGAAGAAAACTTGAAAAGCAATTTTTACAACAGTAGTTCTCATTCGTTTGGGGAGAGCCTGGCCTTATAGAGTTCGGTTTTACTTTCAACAATTGCAGCAAAGCTTTCTGAAGAGGGTTGTCACGGACCCGAAATCATGATAAAAGCAGTGTGAAGCCAAGAAAATCAATGTTATTTTGCCATTTTGTTAAAAACTTGTCTTCTATTTAAATATAGAAGCAAGAGGTCTTGAGCCGGTTAATCCCTGTTCAAGGTTTTTTATGAAGGCAATAAAAGGTCGTATTTCTAAATATTGTTCGTATTTCTATGCTCACGCATTGTATTTTATGTGGCAATGTATATTTATATGTATTGTATGTCACCTTGGAAGGGTAACATTTGAAAAAATTAAATCAGCCTTTCTTTTTTATACTCTACTTAAAAAACCTTAAAAATAAATGTTGAGATAAAGTCAAAAAATTTAAATTTGGGCGCCTTGAAAATGAGATTATGATATGTCATAGTGTTACTTTCTTTCCTCATGCCTAAAGCTTTCAAAAATCGATGGCACAATATCGACAAATATGTGTCCTTAAACATCGATCCACCCTAATGTACATACATATGTGTATCATTTAAGGTATCACCACCAAAAAGCTTCCTTTTCCGAAACAGTCAGCCTGTCTGTCCCGACGGTCGTTACCACAAACCGAAAACATCAACCAAAGGCAGGGAACAACCAAATGTGTCTGTCTGTCTGTCAGTCTCTGGATGTTGTTCGTTTGTCTGTCTGTCTGCCTCTCTTGGGAAAATGTCTAACAACTCTCCCTTTTTAATTGTCAAATTTATAAAAGCCGAAAATTGTAACTGATATTTGTGTTATGGTTTCACCCTTTTCACAAACAATTTTAACAAGGCGCGCTCGCTACGTATCCGTACCACACCATGCCATGCCATGGTCTCCAAAAAGGTACCAGCCACAAGTCCCAGCCGCAGTCCCATATGTAGGTACACGAGTATGTGGTGCCTTTTGTGAGACACATCTCCAATGAGCAACAAGCAGCATCGCTGCAACAATTGGCATTGCAAGCGAATGAATCAACGAGCGAGCGATTGAACGAAATTGTTTGTTTTTCCTATTTGTGATACTGATCTAAAGACACGATCTTATAACCAAAACAAGCGCCAGTAACCCACTTTTATGGATTCACATTAAACACGAAAATAATGTCGATGTGCTTACATATGCATATGGTCGCCTCCATGGGGAGATGAAACACATTTTGGCCATACCGCTTGGTACAATGTTTCATATGTCTTAATGGAACTCATTACAGTGCCACTAAATGGCGAGACTTGTGGCAGAAGTGGTTGACTTAATTAATCGCAATGTCGAAATATAAACTTCCATTAGTCTCAAAATTAAAAGTTGTCTTACTGAAACTAGTTGCATTTTGAAATTTGGCCACACTTTGGTAAAGCTCCCGTTTAGATGAGTATCGCTGGCCAAGACGTAAACTGCACATAAGATGTTTTATTATCGTATAATAATAAATTAAGTGTGGTCCAAGTAAAACGCACGAAGTTAATTGTAAATGAAACAAAAAGTTTTCAGAGAATTTTCTTAATACAAAATACGATAAAAGGATCTATTACAATTATGAGAGAGAAAAAGTGTCGTCCTAATGCCCGCCACGGCTAAGGTAGCATGCTTCTATCCGATGGTCCATATATTCAACCACTCGAACACATAATTAAGGTTCAATGTCGTTAATGTGCCGATTTGTGTCACCCTTGAACTCTTGAAATATTCTTGGCTTATTGACGTACACATTTTCTTTTGAATATCCCCAGAAGCAGAAGTGAAACCACATGATCGTGGCGGCCAATTAGCATCGCCAATACGTAAGATAACACGGCCACCATACCATGACAGACGGTTCTATGGACTGGATTGACCCGAAGAGCAATTCTTCGGCCAAGGGCTTTCACCCCGGCACACAGTTGCACCTACAACAACATAACGCGGCCATTGAATTTCTGAAGCAAAAGAGCTATTGTTTCGTTGGAAAAAGAGCTATTGTTTCTGAAGCAAAAGAGCTATTGTTTCGTTGGAAAAAGAGCTATTGTTTCATCGTTTCTGTTGGAACCACATTTCGTATAGGTCTATATCCTCAATTTCTGGCAATAAGAAGACCGTTTAAATGAAGAGAAAGGGAACATCCTTCACGGTAACTGCTTGGCCGACCTGATTTTCGAAGAAGAACGGCCTGATGACGCCACCAGCCCTAAACCGAATCTTTCGGCCAAGGGCTGTCACCCCGGCATACAGTTGCCTCTACAACAACAATATAACAAGACCATCGAGTTTCACGCACAAAAGAGCAATTGTTTCGTTGGCTGTGTGGCAAGAGGCACCATCCTGTTTGAATCACATATCGTTTAGGCCTACATTCTCAATTTCTGGCAATAAGAAGACCGTTTAAATGACGAAAAAGGGAACACCCTTCACGGTAACTGCTTGGCCGACCTGATTTTCGACGAAGAACGGCCTGATGACGCCACCAGCCCTAAACCGAACCAAACAGTCACTCTTTCTGGCTGCTTTGGCTTTTCAGCAATCACTCGTGCATTCTCATTTGCTCAAATGCGGCAATTCTGCTTGTTAACGAATTCGCCGTAGACAAATTTAGTCGATTATGCTGACTTAAAATTCACGAAGTAGACGAAATGATGAAAAAAATGAACGTACGAGGCCTAATAATGAAAAAGCGAACATTTATCATCAAAAATGGTTTTATTGTTTTTCAAAGTATTCTCCAGCATGATTTATACACTTTAGCATGCGCTCAAACCAATTGTCGAAGCACTTTTTCCACTCCCATTGAGACACCTCCAAAACATGGTTTTTGAAAGCTCCAACTGCATCTTCTGGCGACAAAAATCATTGAACACGCATTTTTTTCTTGATGTGCGGGAATAAAAAGAAGTCATTGGGTGCCAAGTCAGGGCTGAACGGCAGATGATCCATCAATTCGACATGTTGGCCGCTCAAAAAAGCGCTGGTTTGAGCCGTTGTGTGAGAGCTCACATTGTCGTGGTGCACAATGATTCGTCTTCTCTTGTTCGTTTTTCGAATTTCTCGAAAGATTTTAGGCAAACAAATTGTGGTGTACCACTCAGAATTGACCTCCTACGTTGCTCAAGCGGAACAGTCGCCCCAAGACCAGTTTTGCCGAAGAAACAGGCGATCATTTGCTTCTAGGTGCTTCTTCCAGATTTGGCTCGTCTTCGAAGACCCTCACGTTCGATTGCTGTTTTGTTCGGTCTCATACGCATAGATCCATGATTCGTCACCTGTGACGATCTTAAAAACGTCTTTTGAAGCACCGCGATCGTATTTTTTCAAAATGTCTTTGCACCAATCGACACGAGCCTTTTTTTGAGCAATTGTCAAATTGTGCGGGAACAAACATTTTTTACGGTTAGGTGTTCATGCAATATCGAATGTATGCTGGTGGAAAAAATGCTCGAGGATGCCTCTCAGTTCATCAGTTCACGCAAGGCATCAATGTTCTCTGGCACAACGGCCTTTTTTGGACGACCTTCGTCTTTGAGCGAGCGTCGCCTACGATTGAATTCATTAAACCAGTTTTTCACAGTTCTATAGGATGGTGCTACATCGCCAAACAAAGATTTAAGGTCATCGATGCACACGTGGAAATTTTTGAAAAATGTTCGAACGAAAATGTTCACAATTTAATTCCATTTTTTTGCCAAATTGATTTATTCAAGTCACTGTAAACAACACCAATCGAACGTCAAAACGATCTGAGTACGTTTATGCTAAAAATGTCAAACTTTCCAATGGAAATGTCAGAAGGCGCCAGGCAACACTTAGTGGCCAGAAATATATATAGCAACCCTTGCAAAAATGAATTTTTATTTGAACGCCAATTTTCATAAAAGACTTTAACAATATAAATGCCCAAATTGAAATTTGACATTATATTTAACCTCTAGATAAATTTATAGCCTGCTCAATGACTCATTTACTTCACATCTGTTTCGGAAAATATTTTCCACTCCTAGCAAGAGGCTTAAACCGGAAAGTCGGTTTTATACTTTTAAAAAAGATGTTTTTTAAATCACTTTTTTGAAAATAGCCCTAATGGTGGGTTTTCTCAAAATTCTGGTTTTTTGTACACTTTAGTACCGAAAAACACCGATGTATGTGAACAACCCTTTTGCGATTCCTGCCCTAAAAGTCCAGAAACTGTCACCAAGGTCTTTGTACATTTGGTTGACGGAATACGCTTACCATGCAGTCCCATCAATGGATCAATCGAATAAGCCAATAATATTGGATTTGGACAAACCTGTCATCCTGGTCGTTGTAAAATACTATGACGATCTAGTCATTTCAGTCGCACAGTCCGTCTGAGTGTCGGCTAAAGATCGATATCGGCCAAACAAAGATTGAATCTATCCTACGCTGCTTGGGATTGTAAGAGATCGAAAAATGTCTTAAGGGAAAATAGCATTTCTTGCTCCAGGCGGTTCGGAAAGTTCTTAGCCTATCAATGAAAGAGAAGAGTTAGTTTTTCAAAAATATTTTTATTTTTCAATATAATCTCCTGAAACTTCAATACACTTAGTCCAACACTTATCTAGCAATTCTATCCCTTGATTAAAATAGTTTTCCTCAAGGTCTTCAAAATAGTGGTTTACAACTGTAATTGCATCGTCATTTGAGGTAATACGCTTGCCAGCAAGGAATTTTTTTAGATTTGGGAACAGGTAAAAGTCACTGGGAGCTAAATCAGGAGTATAAGGTGGGTGGTCAAGCAACTCGTACTTTAATTCGTTGATTTTAGCCATTGTTGCATTTTCTTGATGAAAAATTATTTTTTTGTGTTGTAAGCCAGGACGTTTTTCTCGAATTTGTACATTTAATTGATCCAAAAGCTTGCATTAGTACACTGAATTTATTGTTTTACCCTTTTGCAGATAGTCAATCAATAAAATACCTTTGAAGTCCCAAAAAACCGTTGCCATAACCTTACCAGCCGATTGAATTGTTTTTGCCTTCTTTGGGGCACTTCCTCCAGCTTCAGTCCATTGTTTGGATTGTCCTTTTGTCTCTGGAGTATAGTGGTGGATCCATGTCTCATCAAAAGTTATGAAACTACGCTTAAAATCCATTTTATTTCGCTGAAAACGACCCAAACAAGCTTGAGAAAAGTTCATTCTTATGCGTTTTTGGTCGACTGTTAACAAGTGCGGCACCCATCTTGCAGAAAGCTTTTTTATCTGTAGTTATTTATGCAAAATTAAATGGACTCGATCATTTGAGATGCCCATGATATTAGCTGTTTCACGCAATTTTATTCGGCGATCATTTAATACCATATCATGCACTTTGGCTACAATTTCTGTTGTTGTTGCTGTTTTTGGACGTCCATCTTCAATGCTTGTACGACCACGTTTAAATTCAGCAACCCAATTTTTTACTGTTGCATATGAAGGAGCGCTTTCACCTAACGCATTCACCATATCATTATGAATTTCCTGGCCCCATAAACCTTTTTTATGTAAATATTTAATGACACCACGCATTTCTAATTTTTCCAATGTAAAAAAACGCGAATGCGTCTTTTGTGAACACCTGTTTCTATATGAAGGAGTTGCCATAGCAGAGATGGAAGTTTCCAAAACACTTAACTTTTTTCTGTTTATACCGCGCTTTTTGTGCTAGGCTAAGAAGTTTCCGAACCGCCCGTATATCTTCATTATGTGGGTACAAGCCATGACTGATCTTGCGTTTGTTACTGGAGACGTACTGTTTGTTTATACCCTGTACCACTTCGTAGAACTGGTTATTATAAGTTAGTTTTATGAAAAATGTTTGTAACTACCAAAAATATTTGAGCTAGACCCACCACCTTTAAGTACCAAAAACCCAAATTCAAAAAAGACCTTATTTTTAAAATCTGTCTAAATAATTTGTGGCTTATAATCTAATCAGCATAACCGTAGAAAAATAGTATGGTTAGGATAACAATATTCGAAGAGCATCATACTATTGTTGGGTATATGATTGTGGTACAACAATATTATGATCCTCGCAACACAAGTATGATTCAAATACAACCATACTATGATCCTCATAACAATAGTATGATTATCCTTAACCACACTATAATCTCCACAACCGTATTATGATCCTCACAACCATAGTTTGATCTTAACAACCATAGTATGATTCACACGCAACTATGTTATTATCCCTACAACCATAGCATGATCACACAAAATTATACTATGATCCACAAAATTATTTTTAAGAAATGGGTTAAGTTGTCAACCATAGATTTAAAATATGAAAATTATTTAAAAATACAGGATGTCCGCCGGGACGGTATGCTGCAGGGTGTCCGTCGGGAAGGTATACTACTAATACTTTGTTTATATTTTTTGATTAAATGAATGATAATGAACCTTTTATTGAGAAATGTTTTATTTAATGCCGGCAATTATGTATGGAATACAATATCAGATAAATGTCCGCCTCTGTTAGCCTCACAAATGAAAGGCCTTTTAAGCACATTTTCATTACATTCAGCACGGAGTCGAATTGAGGTTGATGGATTGTTTTGAACACTTTCTTGAGCAGCAGTAATGTTTTGAAAATGACAATAAATAAGTCACAGGTTTAATCTTTTCAGGTTTGTGAATTTAATCTTGAAACACCCCGTTTCTCCCATGGACAGATATATATGGAATGTTACTAGTTGAAAGGCTACCATCACTATTTGTATACACTGAGCCGAAATACAATGATTTTTTAACTATGTGCCTGGTTAAATTTTGTCATGGTAAATGTTTGATAACGAAGACAAAATAACGTTATAAAGGGTCAAATGTACCTACAAAATAGTTGAGCTAACATTATATAACGTTGGTTTTTGCAAGAGAGAGGCAGAAAATTGTGCGCCATTAACATTCAGCACGGCGTCGAATTGAGGTTGATGGATTGTTTTTAACACTTTCTTGAGCAGCAGTAATGTTTTCAGTCGATCTTGCAATATGTCCATGCTTGGGCCTATTAGCTACAGACCCTTTTTCTTCGAAATCATTCACTACACGATAAATAGTGAGTTCCGTTGGTACGTAACTTTCTCATCGTTACAGTAATCAATGATTGATTGTGATAAAATGTATAACGATTAATCGAATATTTTTTTTACAACTCCCAAATATGAACTGTCAAGACTAGTGTTTACCAAAATGGCAAAATAATAGGAGCGATTTATTTAACAATTGAAAAAGAAGTTTAAAAAACGCAAGCGTTTTTTATAAAAATATTTCAGTTAAACAAAGCCAAAGCAGTTTGTTTAAAAATTGAAAAATAAAAAGAACTCGTACTATTATTGCATTAGATCCATAGCATTAATATTGTTCTAAAAAGCATATTCAAGTGAAGAAAAATTACAATCATACAGTACGATTGCCGTAATCATATTATTGTAAACATTAAACCCACATAACAATACTTTTGTCGCATCAACCATATTTATATTGTTGCTACAACCATATTTTCCTTTTATAATTTGGCAATAATAATATTGTTACATTTCAACAATATTAATATTGCGGCAATCATGCTATTGTCAAAATTATATTCAAAAATCGATTCTATAAGTTCAAAAAACAATTAATCGCTTGATGGTGGAACTAGCCTAAATATTTTTGTTAAATATGTTAAAAATTTGGTTAAATATGTTTGTTTGATCGTACAAAATGTTCAACATTTTCGAGGAGCCTAAGTTTGGTCCTTACAACACAGTTTGCCCTTTCTGTAGATGTACTAAAACCATTACCTCAAAAAGGGCATAGCTGCTGAACGTTTCGATTCTTGTGACCGAAAACAGAAATTTATACACATATGCTGCCCTCTTAGAAAGAAAGTCATATCTAAATTTGTTTAGTTTAGAGACATTAAGCTTTTTTGACTTCGAAACATGCTGGAAGTGGTAGAAGTGACCATTTTGCTTAACGTTTTTCAGTTATTTGCAGCTGAAAATGGGTCTTTTATATTTAACTCAAAAATCAGAACCTCATTCCGATTCCGAATATGCCCTTAACTGAATTTTGGAATATTGGCGCTTGTGACTTTTTTTTCTAAGGACGGCAGTATGTATGTAGTAGTAAATACGGACAAACATATGTATATGTGACGCGCAAAATAGAAAGGGACCAAAGGTTAAAAACCAGTTTTGTTCAGGAGAGCCATTTTTAAGATTAGGTCTCTTTCTATTTGCGCTTAGAATCGTCGACTTCACTTTCATTAAACGCGCATATCTCTGGGAGGAAACACTTTTGGGGCATGGGATCGGTCTCATTCGATGCTCAGATGTTGTCCACATCAAAAAAAAGAAGTGAAAATTGATTTTTTTTTACCCTTAGGTCCCTTTCTACGCGGTGTCTCATATGCAAAATGTACGTAGTCACCCATAGGTGCATGTCTTAAATGGGTGCATTATATTCGTTTGCACTTTGTAAATATGTACTCTGTACCATTCTTGTGGTACTCTACAACAGAATGCGGTTTGTTCATTACAATTGACTGCCAGTTACAAATGATTATGAGCAGTTGTCCAATTAATTGAAAAATGTCACACTAATTAACCTTCTGGCTAAGTAAGTGATTATTTCCCGTTCAGTAATAAATGGATCGATTCCAAAGCGCTCACAATCTCCGGTAAATATTTCCGTAATTGTTGTAATGTTTTTCTTTTAGTAATGCAACCTGCGAATGGTTAAGCACCTTCTTGTAAGGTCGTATACGATACGATATTCCAAGGACTTATTGAACGATCGATATACGGGAAATCGTTATAAGGGAGATCTGTTGGCGTTCTTATCGGCGCGTTGCAGGATCTGCCACGATGCCCTCAACTTGAAGATGATAAATTTTGGTGTAGGCAATATCTATGTTCGATATATATCGAGCTTTCTTAGAAAAAACACTTAACAATTTTGGCAAAAACGTAATAATTCTACGTATTCCAATAATTCCGTCTGATATGTCATTTACATTTAAACGGCCATTTACAATTTCCGGTCTGCCTTGTATTTGATATGACAATAAATAAGTCACAGGTTTAATCGTTTCAGGTTTGTGGATTTAATCTTGAAACACCCCGTTTCTCTTATGGACAGATACATATATATACATACATATATATACACTGAGCCGAAAATACAATGATTTTTAAACCATGTGTCTGATTAAATTTTTCACGGTAAATGTTTGATAACGAAGACAAAATAACGTTATATAAGGTCAAATGTACCTACAAAATAGTTGAGCTAACATTATATAAGATTGATTTTTTTAAGAGAGAGAGAGAGAGAGGGACAGAAAATTGTGCGCCATAAACAAAAATTTAAAGATCATTCGGCTCTGTTGTATCGAAGTTTTTGATCTGCTTTGTATTATACGAAGTTCTGAATTAAGTTACACGAAGTTGCAACGATTGCGACTGTCTAATCCCTCCACTCTTTTTCCTTTCTTCCTCTGCTCTGAACGTTTGTAATTGTGAGAAAGATCATAAGACAATTTATCTCGCTCTTTTAAAAAACCACCAACAAACGCAAATGCTAGCTATACAGTCCTTATAGCGCAATATGATTGCTTTCGCACAGTTCGAAGACTATACGCAAAGGGTAATTCTCATTAGTCATAAAGAAACTCCCGTATAAGTCATTTGATTTGTTGCAGAAGTATTCGTTGCCAAAGACTGCTGAAGAAAAACCTTAGCGAGTTTAGAAATAGCTGTACAGTCTGCCTGGCAACCGTAGCCAATACATTTCACCAACTTTTTAGTCGATTTTGAAAAAGAAACAACAAAAAGGACTTGAACCAGAATAAAAACTGTTCAAGTCATAGTAATGAAAATAGGCCGAATAAATGTAAACAAAACATAAACGTACTTCGTAGGGACATAAATACTGTTACAACATTGAACACAACCATTTCAATAATAAAACTGAACATACCCCGTTAATGTCATATGGGTTTTGAAAGCTAACCTCAATAGCGTTAGTCTGTAACGGGATTTTAAAATTGTTTCAACTTTCATCATGGAGTGGTCAGATAATGAGAACCGTATCGCAGTAAAAGCGTTTTTCAAGTGTGAAATGAAAAAACGATATTTTCAAAACGCTCCGGCCACTAGGGATTAGCCGCATGTTCGTCTACCGATGCATAAAACTGTTTGAGGAGACTGGAGATGTAAAAGACCGCCACCGGTCGGGCCGCCCACGCTCTGTTCAAACACCGCATGTCATCAAAGCCGTTAAATCAAGAATTCACAGAAATGCGCTCCGAAAACAGAAAATCATGGCCCGTGAGATGAATATCACGCATAAGTCCATGAGTCGAATCATTAAAAAAGACTTGGGGCTTTCAAACGACGTACCGGACATTTATTGACTGCAGCTTTAAAAAAAAAGGATTGAAAAATGCAAACGTTTTTTGGTAAAGCACGCTGATAACTTGCACAGAAAAATTTTGTTCACCGATGAAAAAATTTTTACCGTTCAGGAAAAATTTTACAAGCAAAATGATAGAGTGTATGCGCGGTCATCTAGGGAAGCCTATGAACTGATCATAATGGTGGAAAAGGGTCATCACCCAGCTTCAGTCATGGTTTGGTGGGGTGTCTCTTACGATGGGGTCACTGACCTGCATTTCTGCGAACAAGGAGTCAAAACATCGACCAAAGTTTACCAAGGAACCGTTTTGGAAGCTGTTGTGTAGCCCCTGTTCCAGCATGATTCTGCGCCGGCCCATAAGGCGAAAACGTCCCAGGCCTGGCATCGAAACAATTTGCCTGCGTTCATTTCCTCAGAATAATGACCCTAGCACTGGCTATTGACGATAAGCCTGTGCGACTTAGGGCGTATGTAAAGGCAAAAAGCGGACATTTCGAATAAGTAGATTCTTTTTGGATACAATATACATCGATAAATTTATTCAAAAATATTTGGTCCAAAAACATTCAGTACTTTTTATTTTGCAGCATAAAACGTGTGTAACGGTATTCATGTCCCTACTAAGTAATTAGTAGGTTAATTTAATATTTAAAATTTTAACAGTAACTATATTTCCGGTTAAAAAAGGCAACAATAAAAATGATCTCTATAAAAATCTTCATAGTTAATAATACGAGTATTAACAATGTCATTGTTAAATTAAAAAAAAAAACATGTATTGTTTCAATAAATTAACTATGAAATTTAAATATAATTAATTTTCATGGTTAAAAACAATGCATTGTTAAAACTACAATAATTATTTTAAAATTAACAATTTTCAGGGTTAAAAATTCAACCATAGAATAATTTAATTAACTTTTATTATTTTAAAATGACAGTTAACAACAAAATGTTCAAATTAACCTTATATAACATAGACTCTAAATCATGTTTATTTATGGTTGAGTTATTTTTCTTCACAGTGTACGCAAATGAAGGCAAAACAAAAAATTTTATTCATCACTCCTGTAAAACATCATTTACATATTAAACTACTTCTTCAAATTTAATTTAGTTTGTTCTAGAATATAAGGATTTTTCACCACTTCCCTTAACTTAGGGCCAGCAACGCGAACTGAGTCAGCTAGTATATTATAAAGTATCGGGGACTAACAAGATCCTTAGGGATATACGATATCAATATCCAGTTCTTAAAAGCAGATATTTTCAAGACGTACAATGTTATTGTTCAATCAGAAAACTCTGGACTATTTAAGTAATTTCGGCTGAAGGCCCAATTTGGATAATTATGAAAACAATAAATCCGTTGTGCCAAACCAAGTCAAAGGCATCTTTAATGTCAAAGTTTTTTATATCCGCTAGACAGCAATTTTGTTAAGTTCTCGTGCACCAAATTTTCAATCTTCCAAAGTGGTTGACTAGAGTTGTACTTTCTTCTGCAGCCAAATTGTTGTTGTGGTAAAAATACAGGGTGGAGCGCGATTTTTTGCTTATTTGGGAATAAAATAAAACAATTATTAACCTTAGAAAAATGCATTTTATATTTTAATTATATTGAACAGTAAGGGAATTTTTAAATTACATGGTTTTAAATAATGATCTGGCAAATGTAGACATTCGCTGTCCAAACACTGCTGCACGTTTTCGAAACTCTAACAAGCACTCTAACCAAAGAAAAAAATCGCATGGGGCTAAGCGTGACGGCCAGTCCACATCACCCCTCAAAGAGATAAGCCGTTCAGGAAACATTTGCCTCAAACAATTCATGGTAACCCTCGCTGTGTGTGCAGTGGCACCATCCTGATGGAACCATGTATCCATTAATAGCATTGCCTCAAGAATCCTGTATCATAGTCAAGTGCCGTTCGGAGTTCACAGTTACGGCAAGACAGTTATCCAGAAAAATGTAATGGCCAATTATGTCTGCTTTTGGTATGGTGCACCACACAGTGACGCGGTTCAATTGCAGAGGTCTATGGTGAAATTTGTTTCACTCCAGTACCGCATATTTTGTTTGTTTACCCTCCCACTGAGGTGAAAATGTGCCTCGTCAGAAAAGAACACAATTGCGCCACTGGGTATAGTTGCGAAAATTTCTTCACAAGAGGTCAAATAGTCCCGTGCTAACAATTGTTGGACCTCGCAGATTTTATACGGGTGGAAATTCAGTTCATCATGAAGAATCCGGTGGAGAGAACGTCTGCAAATGCCAAGAACGAGTGATTGCGCCTGAGCAGAGCGTTTCGGAGATGGCAGTACTGCTGCTCTAACTCTCTTGATGTTTTGTGGTGTTGTAATCTTTCTCTCAGGTCCCCTTCGTACACAAGAAACATACCCTGCTGTTCTCAATGAAGTTAGCCAATTAACAATTGGTTGCCGTCCAGAAACACGTCCTCGTGCGGGAACAGCTAATCGTAAACGAAAAGCACGCTGCAATGCACTGATCGAGTGAGCATTTTAAAAATACGCTTCAACACAAAATTACCTCTCCTCACGTGTCCAATGCATGATGGCAACTGAAAGGTAGATGAATACAAATCTCCCGTCAGCCACGCACACTTTCCACTCTCTTCGACCAACAGTGCCGCTGCAGCCTGCAGTATAAAAATGCAAATTTACGCGCTCCACCCTGTACGTTTATCTTCAATAAAACTGAGCAGTCGTTTTTGGATCACTTTTTCCAAAATGTTGCCAACGGAAGAAATAAACTATTACGAGGGCTGCTATATATATTTCTGGCCTAATAATGAAAATGCGAATATTTATCATCAAAAATGGTTTTATTGTTTTCAAAGTATTCTCCAGCATGATTTATACACTTTTGCATGCCCTCAAACCAATTGTCGAAGCATTTTTTCCGCTCCGATCGAGACAACTCCAAAACATGGTTTTTGAAAGCTTCAACAGCATCTTCTGGCGACGATGATCGTTGACCACGCATTTTTTCTTGATGTGAGGGAATAAAAATAAGTCATTGGGTGCCAAGTCAGGGCTGTATGGCGGATAACCAATCAACCAAAAGAGGCGCTGGTTTGAGCCGATGTGTTAGAGCTCACATTGTCATGGTGCACAATGATTCGTGTTCCCTTGTTCGTTTTACGAATTTCTCCGAAGACTTCAGGCAAACAAATTGTGGTGTGCCACTCAGAACTGACCTCCTACGTTGCTCAAGCGGAACAGTTTTTCCGAAGAAACAGGCGACCATTTGCTGCGAAGTGCTTCTTCCACGAACAAAGTTCGTTGGATTTGGCTCGTCTTCGAAGACCCACACGGTCGATTGCTGCTTTGTTTCGGGCCATACGCATAGATCCATGATTCGTCACCTGTGACGATCTTATAAACGTATTTTGAAGCACCGCGATCGTATTTTTTTCAAAATTTTTTTTGAAACAATCGACACGAGCCTTTTTTTGAGCGATTGCCAAATAGTGCGGGATCTTACGAGAATAAACCTTTATTAATTAATTGATCGAATTACCGAATTTAATCATATTTGAATGCTTAATTTGGCTTCGAAAGCTATAGACATCAAATTGTTTGAACATTTGCATATTTAGCAGTGCAGCGTATACTAAAGTTGGTCACGCTCAACTTCCAATTTTTACTAGTTTTTCCTACTAATTTTCGTAATCAACGTAATTAACATGTAAACTACGTTTTGTTCCGTTTCGTTAAAATTTTAATTTTTACAGATATGAATATGATGGTATTTATCGATTATAAGAAATCGAAATTTGCACGAATTTCAGTGCTTATAAGCGGGAAATTCATTTATAAAACTTTATATAAAATCTTGATGGTGGACGGTTGACGACAGACAATCAGCTATTTCAGTTGAGGGTTGCATTTTGCATGTGTTGGAGGGAGCTAAATACAATTTGACGGTTGACGACGGTAGACTTCTGCAGGTTTGAGGATCAACCTCCACCGTCAACACTAATTGGACCTTAAAACCAAATTTAGATTGTTTAAGTAAAGCTGCGTATAAGCGATAAATGCTTATAACCGGCATGCTTATAAGCGATAAATATTGTATATGAAAGGAAGCCGACAAATTAGCCACTATCGGTTAATCTCATGTTAAACCGCCGCCGATTAATTGATAATTGATTTTTTTTATTGATGTGCGGGAATAAAAAGAAGTCATTGGGTGCCAAGTCAGGGCTGTATGGCGGATAACCCATCAAATTGACGTTTTGGCCGGTCAAAAAGGCGCTGGTTTGAGCCGATGTGTGAGAGCTTGCATTGTCATGATGCACAATAATTCCTCTTCTCTCGTTTTGTTCTTCGAAGTTCTCCGACAAATTGTGGTGTACCTCTCAGAATTAACCGTCCTACGTTGCTTAAGTGGTACAGTCGCCACATGACTAGTTTTGCCTAAGAAACAGGCGACCATTTGCTTCGAAGTGCTTCTTCCACGAACAACTTTCGTTGTATTTGGCTCGTCTTCGAAGACTAACACGGTCGATTGCTGTTTTGTTTTGGGCTCATACGCATGCATCCATGATTCGTCACCTGTGGCGATCTTATAAAAGTCTTTTGAAGCACCGCGATCGTATTTTTTCAAAATTTATTTGCACTAATCAATACGAGCCTTTTTTTAAGCGATTGTCAAAATGTGAGGGATCCATCGAGAAGAAACCTTCTTTACGGCCAGGTGTTCATGCAATATCGAATGTATGCTGGTGAAAGAAATGCAAAAGGATGCCTCTATCTCACGGTATGTCACATGACGATCTTGCATTATCAGTTCACGCACGGCATCAATGATCTCTGGCACAATGGCCGTTTTTGGACGACCTTCGTCTCTGAGCGAGCGTCGGCCACGATTAAATTCATTTAAACAGTTTATTACAGTGCTATAGGATGGTGCTTCATCGCCATACAAAGATTTAAGTTCATCGATGCACTCTTGTCGTGATAATCCACGTCGAAAGTTGTGAAAAATGATCGCACGAAAACGTTGACAAGTTAATTCCATTTATTGCCAAATTGATTTTTTCAAGTCACTGCAAACATCGCAAATGATGGTCGTACGTCAAAACGTTCTGAGTACGTTTATGCTAAAAAGAGTCAAGCTTTCCAATGGAAATGTCAGATGGCGCCAGGCAACACTTAGTGTTTCTGGATCGTTCATGTTTAAGAACGTTCACGTTTCCGCGAGTTGATTGTATCAACAAAGAAAGAAGTCCAATGGTGTCAAATCATATGATCGTGTAGGCCAATTAACATCGCCCTGACGTAAGATAATACGGGCATTGAATTTCTCGCGCAAAAGAGCCACTGTTTTGTTGGCTGTGTGGCAAGTGGCACCATGCTGTTGGAACCACATATTGTCCAGGTTTATGTCCTCAATTTCTGCTACGTCATCATCTCGCGATAGCGAACACCATTCACGGTAAGTGCTTGTCCAACCACATTTTTGAAGAAGTACGCCCAGATAGCGTTGCCAGCCCATAAACAGCACCAAACAGTCAATCTTTGTGGATGCATCGGCTTTTCAACAATCACTCGTGGATTCTCATTTGCCCAAATGCGGCAATTCTGGTGACAGCGCATAGAGAAAGGGACCTAAGGGTAAAAAAAAATCAATTTTCACTTTTTTTTTGATGTGGACAACATCTGAGCATCGAATGAGACCGATCCCATGCCCCAAAAGTGTTCACCGCTAAAGATGATTTTCTTTTCTGTTACCACTGGAAGTCAGGAGCCGCCGGAACTATTGTTCTGGCCTGACTAGCAGCTGCGGCCAATCGGGGAGTATCGTGGTGGCTGTGGCCTAAACCCAAATCGCGTGGAGAGCTTCTGCTCGGTGTGGAGCATTGCAAACGGGTGCTGCGCCCATAGAGCATCGGAGGTTTTAGGTTTTACCATAAGGGAAGTTGTATCCATATAGCACTCTTCGAAATGGTACCGGCGAGATTGGCCTGAAGGGGTGCTGGCCATGGCTTGGTAATCCTGTTGCGAAGGCGCACTATGGTTGAAGCTATCACAGCGAGAATCATGTAAAACACTCGGACGCTGTCTGTTCAACCAACCACTCGTTGTTTTGAGGACGCTTGACATGGTCAGTAGGCTTTAGGTCTTGAGTCAATTGAACCATGTAAGAGAGTAAATTTAAATCTATATTCAAAAGTCGCATCAGTGATGTTTGTAAAATGTTCAATTTTTGAGCACGCTGACGAGCCGAGGTTGATGGGTTTCTGCTACAATATCGCGAAGAAACTGGGCGAGCATGCACAGGTGTTTTCACATTTCCTACAGAGCCCGTTTGCTTTAATTTGCAATTAGTTTTGGTCGAGTATACTGACCAAAAAAGCATAGGGCCCACGAAATGCCTTTTGATTTGAACGCCTATATTTGTAAAAGGCTTCAACAATCTTAGCGCGCTGCTCAATTATGTACCTCTCCATGGTTGAATTTGACAAACACTGAAACAAAGAAATGTCAAATTATGTTGGACAATAAACTTGACACAATTACGAGGGCGACCGAAAAACTAACTGGCCTGGCACATTTTCTGTTTTACTAGCAACTTTTTTTGTTTTTGTTTTTTAAAAGCAATCTTTTATAAGCCATCTGTCAAAATTTCCGAAATATTTAATGATTATTTTCTTTGTTACAGGTGATTGAATAAACATGTTTTATAATTTTTGAAAAATGGAAAATAAAGAGTTTCGTGCGGTAATTAAACACTTTTATATGAAAGGTTATACGCCACAACTAATCAAAGATGAATTGGATTCTGTTCATGGTGATAATGCACCATCATACTCCACCGTGAAATCCTGGGTTCAACAATTTAAAATGGGTCGTTCAAGTACGACAGATGAACAACGCTCTGGAAGACCGAAAACTGCTACTACTATGGAAATCATTAGAAAAATATTTAATGAAGTGACTAAAGATAGACGAATAAAGCTCAGAGAACTTGCTGATATTGTTAAAATACACGAAAAACAAGTTTGGAGTATTTTACATGATGAATTCCACATGAAAAAGCTATCCGCAAGATATGTGCCGCGTTTGTTGACTTTGCCCCAAAAAATCCTCCGTTGGACCAATTACGAAGAGCTTTTAGCAATTTATCAGCGTAATCCAATATAGTTCTTGTGCCGATTCATAACAGTTGATCCATCACTACATCCCAGAATGCAAAGAACAGTCAAAATAATGGATAGAAGCTGGTAAAAGTGATCTAAAGAAGGCGAAAAACTGTTAAGTCAGCAGGAAAAGTAATGGCCACAGTATTTTGGGATGCAAGGGGTATAATATTTATTGATTATCTTGAGAAAGCAAAAACTATAAATAGTGAATATTATTGTGCATTATTGGATCGGTTGAGTGAAGAAATCAAGATAAAACGACCGCATTTAGAAAAAAAAGTTCTTTTTCATCAAGATAATGCTCCTTCACACACTGCATTTTTAACTCAACAAAAACTGGCCGAATTACGATTTGAAATTGCTCCGCATCCACCATATAGTCCAGATGTAGCTCCTTCCAAATTTAAAAAAAATTCTCGGTGGCAAAAAATGTTCGTCCAATAGCGAGGTTATTGCTGAAACTGAGGCATATTTTTAAGGTCTTGAAAAATCTTATTTTTCGGATGGAATTAAAAAACTTGAAAAACGTTTGATGAAGTTTATTGAGTTGGAAGGAGATTATGTTGAAAAATAAATAATAATAATTCCAAAAAAAACGGTTCTTTTTATGTTAGGCCAGTTAATTTTGCGGTCGCCCTCGTAACATCGTGCATTACACAATGAAATTTTCTCACTTATTAAGTTTTAGAATGTGGATACCTACTGGGATCCAAGGGATCAAACAACCTATTTTAATTTGGCCTTTCCAGGAGTGTAGGGTATAATATAGTCAGCCACGCCGGATATTAGTTTTTTTTTACTAGTTTTAATTCTTCCTTTTTTCCTGTTTTTTCCAGATGTGCCATAGAAGATGGACTCACCACGATTCGCCTCCTATTAAAGGTAATATACTAGAGTTACGTATTGTAAAACAACCTAAGCTTGACGTTTAGATTTAGGTAACACACGACTCCTTTTTGAGACACTCTCAGAATAGGGTATGATAAGGTCTAATCTAGCCATACCGACTATAACTTTCCCACTGCCAACTAAACTGAGACTGAGAGGAAAAGTGAGACATGCAAGCCCATAAGACCTACCAACAATGTTGCCTTAAAACAAAGTGTGGTGGCGTAGCGGGCACAGAGTCTTCCGCGGAAAGTGTCCCATTAACATGAATGCAATGAACTCCATCGGTGTAAGTTAAGAAGGGGCATATTTTTATTTCTGTAACTATTCGACATTTTTCATCTCGAACTCGCCAAGTCAATAGTGGTTTTTCTTTTCTTTTGGCATAGTTTTTTTCAATCGGTTGCCCGTAGATCTTGGCCGTTTTGGCTGGCGGTGGCGGGCTTTGGGGCTTGTTAGGTTCATTGCATGCGGAGAATATCAGCGACATTTGGCATAAAAAAAAGTATTCGTATCGTATTTGGACATAACGAAATTTTCACTTATTAAAATGAGTCTTACCATTTTCGTCAGAATTGAGCGGTTTGTTTTGTTTTTTTCGGTTCGTTTCATTTGCCATTTCTCATTTTATTTCGCTGCATTGCGTTTCAATTCAATTCAATTCATTTTCGTTTCTTTATGGCTTGTGGGCAGTTTTATGACAATGCTACCAAATATTTGCCGGCGGTAATAATAGCAAATCATCGCTGTACGCGGTGTTTAGTTGGCCAGTTTGGCTTAGATCATTGCTTAAGGAGGTTTTCAGGGGGGTTTGGAAAGTGAAAATCAGATATCTAATCAAATTATGAATAAATCTTGACATTTTGAATCTCCGACTGTTGGTCTGTCCATCCACCCGCTAGACAGGCTTTGACTTTACATTGCTGTGCGCGAACACCAACATCGTTGTTCACTCCTGGGCGAGTGATTGAGAAATCTTAAGTAACAGCAACATTTCATTGCTCCCATCAAAGCGCTGGAAACTTAATTTGTTTGCTTGACCGTCCCAGTCCATTTTGTAGATGCCGCACTAAATCGTACGCATCCACAAGTTGAGCTTAGAGCATTAGATCTTTGATATGCCCGGCCACCGGCAACCAACCACCAGAGACTTCACTGTAATGGGCCACAGCGGCACAAGGCAGCCAATCCGGCAGAATGAATGTTTGTCTAGTCTGGTCGCTGTACAGCGATTCCAAACAAATGACAGTGGAGCCTTACTTCAATAAAGCATCTCGTGGCTGGCGTTCCAAAAAGGATAATGTGCAGAGGGAGAAGAAATATCATGTGCCATTCTTTGTCGCAAAGAATTTTTAAATCTAAATATTTTCAAAATGCCTAAGCTATGATAATAAACAATTTTAACTCACTGCCAAGTCTTTTGATTTTGCTGACATTTTACTAAACGAAAAGCGCGCTACCCACACGCTGAGAAAAAATATGGTTACTATATGAGGGCTGCTATATATATTTCTATTTCCATTTGCTTCGAAGTGCATCTTCCACGAATTGCTGATTTGGTTCGTCTTCAAATACCCACACGGTCGATTGCTGTTTTGTTTCGGGCGCATACGCATAGATCCATGATTCGTCACCTGTGACGATCCTATAAACGTCTTTTGACGCACCGCGATCGTATTTTTTCAAAATTTCTTTGCACCAATCGACACGAGCCTTTTTTTGAGCGATTGTCAAATTGTGCGGGATCCAACGAGAACAAACCCAGGTGCTTATGCAATATCGAATGTATGCTGGTGGAAGAAATGCCTCTATCTCACGGTATGTCACATTTTGTCAAATTTTGCGGGATCCAACGAGAACAAACCTTTTTTACGACCAGGTGTTCATGCAATATCCAATGTATGCTGGTGGAAGAAATGCGCAAGGATGCCTCTATCTCACGGTATGTCACATGACGATCTTGCATTATCAGTTCACGTACGTCATCAATGTTCTCTGGCACAACGGCCGTTTTTGGACGACTTCACGACCTTCTTCTTTGAGCGAGCGTCGGCCACGATTAAATTCATTAAACCAGTTTTTCACAGTGCTATAGGATGGTGCTTCATCGACATACAAAGATTTAAGTTCATCGATGCACTCTTGTGATATTCCACGTCGAAAGTTGTGAAAAATGATCGCACAAAAATGTTCACGAGCTAATTCAATTTTTTTTGCCAAATTGATTTTTCAAGTCACTGTAAACAACACAAATGATGGTCGTACGTCAAAACGTTCTGACTACGTTTATTCTAAAAAATTTCAAACTTTCCAATGGAAATGTCAGATGGCGCCAGGCAACACTTAGTGTTGCCAGTAACAATAATATGTTCTCTGCAATAAAAGTATGTTCGTCGCAACCATAGTATTGTTTTGAAATTTAATTTTTTAATTTAATTTTGACAATATTTGACAATGATTGCCGCAATATAAATATCGTTGAAATGTAGCAATAATATTGTTGCCAAGTAAAAATATGTTTGTAGCAACAATATAAATATGGTTGGTAGGACAAAAGTACTATCTTTTTGACAATAATATGATTACAGCCATCATACTGTATGATTTTAATTTTTCTTAATATAAATATTTTTTTTCTTAGTTTAATTTTAGAGCAATGCTGTTGTTACGAATCTTATTCAATAATACTCGTAGTACTTTTTTATGTAATTTTTCAAACAAACTGCTTTGGATTTGTTAAACTGGTATATTTTTAGTAAATAAAGTGCTTACAGTTATTTTATACGGATTTTTCTACTGTTAAACAAATCAATCCCTTTATTTTGAATTAAATATATCTTTGAATAATTTGCGTTATACAAATCTCTACTGTTGAATACTAAACCCAATCCCAAGAATTTATTTTGGGAATCATACTATGTTTGTAGGGATCATAACATGGCTGTCTGTGAATCATATGGCTGTTAGGATCATACTATTGTATGTGATTGTATGTGAAACATATTATGGTTGTCAGGATCAGAACATGGTTGTGGGGACCATTGTATGGTTGAGTGGGAATCATACTTTGGTTGTGGGGATCATAGTATGGCTGTGTGTGATTCATACTATTATTGTGAGGATCATAATATAGTTATGGGGATCATAGTATGGATGTATTGAATCATACTATTGTTGTGAGGATCATAATATTGTTGTGCCACAACCATATACCCAACAAAGGTATTAATCTCTTCGAATATTGTGATCCCAACCATACTTTTTTTCTTCGTGCATAGAAGCCATGTCTAAATATTATTTGGTATCTTCCATGGTATAGACGTTATGCCCAATCAAAAAAAAAATCAAATTTTTCCCGATCTTTAATTAGTGCTATCGGATCACCAGCGTGTTCTACTAAGCTTAACAAATTAAATTACGTTTTTTTCCAACTCGCGACTGCCGGTTCTATGTACCGATTGTCACGAAACAAACACTTTTGGTCAGGTGCCGTCACCTCAACAATGGCCGTGTTTTATTGGCAAATCGTTAAATAGATCACTAACGCGAAAACTTCATACTGTAGTACAAGAATATAAAAATGATTTTGTTTACAAAAAACTATAGACAATCTGCATTTAAACTTGTTTGTTGTAAATAATTAAAATTTTTGGGAAAAGGGGTATTCAAGAATTACTTTTAGCGAGTTTAATCGATCAGGAAAACTATTCGCTTATAGTATTTTTTTAATAACCTTTCTTTACATATTTTCTTGTTAAACGGCTTATGATACATAAGGCCAAGCAGTTCTTGTATACAAGAAATTTCAACATTTTCTCAGAAAGTTTTGAAGTTGTCGTGTTAGCGACCACTTACTCGTTTAAAAAGCGAGTATTAATAGAACACGCCTAATATGTGTTTTCTGTTTGTAAATTTTGTTTGTCGTGGTCCTAGCCGGCATCGAACAAAACCCCGGATCTTCGATCTGCTCGATTCGTCAGAACCGTATACACCTTTGTGCAGTCTATAAGGTGTAATTATGCAGTCGGTGCACTTCAGGAGCTTTTCAGGTCGGAACCACATTAGGGAGTATAGAGAAACGGACTTTGTTGCCTCTTGCTGTGTCAATGTAGTCCGCCATGGGTCTCAGGATTAGGTGTAATCATCGCTGTCTACACCTTCGTCGACTTCGTCATCATCATCCAACTATGAGATCCCTCCCCAGAGTCCCTCTCAGCCGCATCATCAATTACAGCACAGATTGCTGTTGCTACTAACGACAGTGCATAAGTTTTGCAATTTACTAAGCAACCAAATCAGTGAGGTAACAGAATTTATGAATCGGAGTAACATCATGATCCCAGCGATCCTGGAAACTAAGCTGAGTGTCACCTGCAGCCTGCACAGTTGTGACGGATACAAGGTGCTACGAGAAGGAGTTGCTTTCCTGTTACACCATTCTGAGCAGTACCTAGTCTGTCAAGTCTGGGACTGCCAAGGTAGAGCTGTTTAACGTCTATATTCCGCCGGTTGATAGCTGTGCCCGCGTTATTTGTCTGACATTGGCAATCCGCTATAAGGTCCAAGGGGACTTCAATGCACATAATAAGCTGTTGCATTCACTCCTAAAGAATGACCAGAGGCGCTTTGGCAGAGCCAATTAATAGCTCTACGTTCGGCACAGTGAATGAAAACGCTGCCACGCGGTTTATAGCGATTGCCACAGTTCGCCAGATATGAATTTGTTATACCGTGCCCTGATCAACGACGTCACCTGGCAACTTATCATCTCGTTACAATTGGGCTCCCTTCTTACAATCCTCTCCATCAACAGACCGTCGGACTTTAGAACTTTAAACGCCGTACGTATCCTAATCAAAATAAGGCTGATTGAAATGCCTTCAGGGAAGCCACCTACCGCCACCTACCGCCATCCGAAGCACTTAGCTACCTCAAGAATAAAGTACTTGACCAAAGTGCTTAATCTGTGGTTAGCCACTCACTTACTTCCCGTGCCTGGAAAAAGGGGAATAGTGATACCGAAGCCAGGCACAGACGAAAAACAAGGGAGAAGCGTATAGGCCGATCTCCTTGCTTTCTTCAGTAGCAAAAAAAAAGTATTAAGCTCGAGTGCTGCGCGACAACTAACTACTGTGATCAACGACGTTGCCAGATCTCCACATTCCTCCAATATATGTCTGCTTCAGCGTTAATCTCGGGTTCGGCTCCTGATGAATTTGTATCTCCTAGAGATCAGCAATAGAACTACTTATTCTACTAAATTATATAAGTAGTTCCATTTGATTCGGACGTTGTGGGCATTTTTTTCAAGTGACTAACGTTACGCCTGTAGGTCCTGACATTTCCACTGATGGTCACATCGTTTCCTTTTCGCTCTTCAAACTCTTCCGGTCCAAATGTTGGTGTCAATTTATTTGGAAAAAACTTACATTCTGCAGTAACACTTTGTCTCCCACATGAACGCCACTTTGCTTTTTTGACCTGCGATCTTTGTCCGCCTTCTGTCTTTCCTTTTCTTTGTTGGTATTGTCTTAGCCTCTACCTCTACCAAGGATACATTGTACGTATTCTGTCTCGAATTACACGGTTGAACAGCAATTCCGTTGGAGCTTTCCCAGTGGTTCCATGGGGAGTGACTTTGTACATTAGCAGGATTTTTTGAATTTCCTTCTTGTAGTTCGCTCCATTACTATGAGCTATCCGTAAGCGCTTGACGATTGATGCATTAAACACATAGACGACAGCAAGCAGCGAGCGACAACCTGTCAAAATTAAAACACACACGTTTATATGAAAATGATTACTTTGACGGCGTCACAGCAGCACGACGGCACAGCAGCCGTTGCTGTTGTCGCCAATATAAACTAATTTCTATTTTGAAAGGCGACAATATCAGATACAGTGTTGGTAATGCACTAAAGTAGTTGTAATAATTTAGAGATTAAAGGCGTTTAACTAAAAACTGAAAATTTGCGTCAAACATTTTGGGATTTATTAAATGTTCAAGGTGTCAAGGTGTTTTTATATATCTTCTTGGTATGCTAAAATATAATTTCGCTATATAAAGATTTCTTGTGAAGCCGGTCTTCGTCCGGGGGTATGCCAAAATATGGCTTCGCCTTTTAAATATTTCCTGCCTCTTTGCAATCTATTCAATCCACTCATTAATAAACAAACTATAATGAAAATAAAACATATAATATATAAATAATATATAAAATACTCTGTTCCGGAATCTTTTTTTCAATGTGCTTCTTATCTGATACTTCGGCTTCACTACTGGGGAAAATACACGAAACATCCGATTGCTGCATAGTGAGTGAGCTATGTCTGGTTTTACACGGACAATTATAATTGTCACGATTGTTGAGTTGGTTGGAGAGAGAGGTATGAAGTATGGAACGGGGAACAATGGCGACAATTATAATTGTCCGTGTAAAACCAGACTATGTATTTTGCAACGAAACTGTCAATCTGATGTACGGTCTTTTTCCTATGAAGGGTACACACGATTACAATAAATTATTATGTAGAACATAAATCGTTTGTTTGTGTGCCTCATAAACGTCATATTGGCATCACTGAAAAATATATTGCTCCAATAAACAGCTGTGCATACTAAAATTTTTTTATGTTTGTTTTGTTTTTAATAGCGACAACAAAATATTGAAACTTTTGACATTCATCCGAGTAGCCTTAAAAAAATGTTCTTCGTCCATCTCCTTTAGTTGCAGTACACAGGTTTTATAAAAGCCTTCCTCTTCACGTGACAAATTTACTGGACGCACCCACCATCTTCGATTGCTTCTGTGACGTAATTTATGGGCTTTGTATACTAAAGCCGCAATATCTACTACTTTAGCAATATATTTTATAAAATTTAATTTATTTCCACTCATGTTTTCGTAAAACTTATTAAAATTCTGTCAAAAAAACAATATCAGCTGTTTACGCTGCTGCTGCCGTTCTCAAAATATTTTAAAAGGTGGCAGCACAACGACAAATGTCGCCAACGACATTTGAAGTCAGTCGTCGTGCTGCTTGCTGTCGTCTATGTGTTTAAAGCATGAACGGTTCATGTTTTCCACTTTGCATTCGCTTGCGGCCAGTACGAGGGAGGCGTAATGATCTCAACATTCTTGTCTGTTGAGTAACTCCTCAACTCGTCACTGAATGAAATCATGTTTCGGTAAAGGCCCTAATAAGTTCATTGCAAGACATAGCCATGGTCCCTCTGGCAATGCTCGTCAAGTCATCGACGCCGGCTGGGACGGCCTTGATACCAATAGGCATCCCATCCGCGTCGCCATTGTACTAACTCACCATTCCAATAACAAAAGAACAACTGTTAAATGAATCCATTTAAAAGTTTTATTATTATTATTATTATGATTATTATTATTTTGATTATTATTATTATTATTATGATTATTATTATTATTATTATGATTATTATTATTATTATTATTATTATTATTATTATTATTATTATTATTATTATTATTATTATTATTATTATTATTATTATTATTATTATTATTATTATTATTATTATTATTATTATTATTATTATTATTATTATTATTATTATTATTATTATTATTATTATTATTATTATTATTATTATTATTATTATTATTATTATTATTATTATTATTATTATTATTATTATTATTATTATTATTATTATTATTATTATTATTATTATTATTATTATTATTATTATTATTATTATTATTATTATTAATATATTTTATAGTCTTTAGGTTTCTTAAAAGTGTTTTACACAGGTATTCAGCTCGAGTGCTGTGCGTCAACTAACTACTGCGATTAACGGTGTTGCCAGATCTCCACACTAACCAAGCTCGACGATATGGGTATATCTTTTGGCATAGTCCCCATAAAAATCACCTTTCCAATTTAAGGTCCTGCCGTCATTCATGAAACATTTCATATCAAATGAAGTATGGATCATTAATTGTGTCATACAAATATTTCTGGTGAAACTGGATCATATAGGCCCATGTTTTCATATAGCCCAAAGGGAATATGTGCCACCCGCTCTGGAGGTAACATATTAAGTCCGACCTATGGTATCGCATAGTTGCCCCTACGCTACTTCAGCTTAAGCCAACTCCACCAGTAGCCGTAATTTTTAAGTTATATTCCCAGTCTTTAAACCTGGCTTACTTATGCAAAAGTCGAGCGCACTAATTATCGCAACCATTTAGAAAAAACACCTTGGATTTGAAAACGGAGGTGTTTGGGAACCACTGTACGACGAGTGACGTCGCTTCTCAAGTATTTTTTCTCACCGCGTTTGTTGAGCGCTTTTTGCATCAGTTTATCGGCCGCGCAGTTTTTGTTATGTCCGAATAATCGCAAGTATTTTGATTTATTCAATTAAATTTTCACTTTTCATTTCGATCGCATCACATTTTTGTTTCTCGTCTTCTTCTTCTTCTTGTTCGTTTACTGTGTTATCGATGAGCGAACAGCAAAGATGTCAGGTAGACCGACCAAGCGGGCCGTCGCATAATACAAGCAGGCAGGCAGGCAGGCAGGCAGGCTCACAGGCAGACAATCTGGCCGATACGAGAGACATCATTGATTTGAAAATGAAAGTTTTTCTTTCTTTCTGACTTTCGGTTGTTTCAGAACTGCCGGCATCTGCAAAACAAAACAAAAAAAATACGTTTGACGCTGATGCCCAATATCATCGGAAATGTGAACGCCGCCGCCGCTGTGGCAGTTTCTGGATTGCAGGTTGTGGTTGTTGTTTTTCGTCGTCTTCTTCTTGAGCAGCAGTTGCTGCTCTCATAATGTTCGCGTTATATACGGTTATAAAATAAATTCCTACATTACTTATGGGGCGCCATTCTTCATGTTGCCACTTGTATGACCAGATTAGTTAACACAATTCAAGTGCGGGAATACCACTTGTCCGCGTTGCTATGCCCTGCTCCTTCTCCTCCTGTTGCCTACCAGGCTGATGGTGGACGACCATAAACTTCTGCTGTCAATAATCGAATGGCCGAAAAAAACGTTGGCAAAAAAAAAACGCTCAGCCGACGTGCCAATTTGTGAAGTGAAATTTCAATAAATACTTCTGGCTATTTTGAAATACATAAATTATCTTGAATATTTAAAAAAAAAAATAAAAACAACAACAATCGGATGAAACTTTTACTTGCAATCATTGATCATTGCGAAAGATAAGGCAACAAGTCTGTAAGACAAAGTCTGACAATACTTTCGAGTTGGAATTCTTGTATGTCCTTGGCCTTTCAACCTTAGCATTACCAGGCTATTTTTTCATAAGGTTTTTAGTTTTGTCTGATCCTAAGAGCCTTAAGTGAGATTTAGAGAAATACTCGATCTTGCTCGATCCAATTAAGCTTTTAATGTTCATGAAAGGAAAATTATTTATAACTTATTGTATACCAAAGCTATCTGCAAAGAATGTCCATTCTACGTACTTATATACATTGTTTGGCTTGGGTTTATATTTCGATATCATTTAAAAGTCTTTTCCTTCTTAGAAACCGCAGCTCAAAAGCCATGACTCTAACCAAATTTCGTACCGCACGTTACAAGCGGCAAACAAGTAGCTATATTAAAATCGGACTTTATTTATCCTAGTTTTAAAAAACCCCTATCTATACAAAGGGCGCTTCTGAACTGAGGTCCTGCCTCTTCACATTGTAGGCCTGCCAATCTACACCGTCATCCACGATTGCTACTACGTCGTTTAAAAAAATGTTCTCTTCATACACTAAGTAAACTTGCCGTTTTTGTCAAGAGTTTTTTTTCTATCTCTAAAAGAATTCTTAGAGATAAAAATCCTCTTTTCTTACTTTCCGATAAGTCCCCCGCGCAGCTCTTGTTGCTACACCCTGCAACGTTACGTTATGGACAGCATTATTTGCTTCTGCAACTGTAGACTTGCCGTATTTGTTACTAGATTCTAATTTTTATCTCTAAAACAATTCTTACCTTTAATACTACAATCGAATGGCAACATTTCAACTTCCTCACATCTAAATCTACATGTATTTCGTCTGAATAAATGCATCTGCTCTTTTCTTACTTTCCTATAACTTTCCCATTTTTTGTCGCTACACCCTACAGCGTTGCGTTATGGGCAGCATTCTTCGCTTCTGCAGCTGTAGACTTGCCGCATTTGTCACTATATTCTTTTTTATCTCTAAAAGAATTCCTACCTTTAATAATATTATAATCAAATGACAACATTTCAAGTTCCATGCATCTTTTTTACTTTTCGATAACTCTCCCATGCAGCTCTTGTTGCTACACCCTGCTGCGTTGCAGCATTCTTTGCTTCTGTAGCTCTAGACTTGCCGTATTTGTCACCGGATTTTTATTTCTTTCTCTAAAAGAATTCTTACCATTGCTACTACCTATATCGTACAATCAAATGGCAACATTTCAACTTCTGCACATATAAATCTTTCCATTTATTTCATCTCAATAAATGCGTCTCCTCTTTTCTTACTGTCCGATAACTGTTGCGCTCAGTTCTTGTTGCAACACCCTGCAGCGTTGCGTTATGGGCAGCATTCTTTGCTTCTGCAGCCGTTGACTTGCCGTATTTGTCACCATTTTCTTATATTAGTCTTTAAAAGAACTTTTACCTTTAATACAATCAAATGGCAAATTTTCGACTATCGTACATCTCAATCTTTTCATTTATTTCGTCTGAATAAATGCGTCTCCTCTTTTCCTTTTTGTTGCTGCACCCTGCAGTGTTGCGTTATGGGCAGCTTTATTTGCTTCTGTAGCTGTTGACTTGCCGTATTTGTCACAGTGTTCTTATTTCTATTTCTATCTCCAAAAGAATTCTTACCTTTAATAATACAATTAAATGGCAAAACTTCAACCTGCGCACATCTCAATCATTCCAATTATTTCGTCTGAATAAATCTGTCTGTAAGTAAGAAATTATTCTTACTTACCGATAACTCTCCCGTGCATTTCTTGTTGCTACATCCTGCAGCGTTGCGTTATGGGCAGCTTTTTTGCTTCTGTATCTGTTTAACACTCCTCGCTGTATCACGGGATTAGTGCAAGCGGTGTAGGGTACTCTTTTAATACCCTTCATAATGGAATATATGTGACGCGCAAAACCGAAAGGGACCAGTTTTATTCGGAGAGCCATTTTAAAGATTTAAATACGTGTATCTTTGGTGTACCATCACTTTCATAAAACGCGCATATCTCTGGGAGTGAACACTTTTGGGGCATGGGATCGGTCTCATTCGATGCTCAGATGTTGTCCACATCAAAAAAAAAAAGTGAAAATTGATACCCATAGGTCCCTTTCTCTATGCACAATTAGTATCGAGCTCTTACCGTGAAAAAGACGTAAACGCTACTCCCTTTTTAATGAAATTTAATAGAAAATTGAACGAGGCTCTTAAGCTGAAATATTAAAAATTAAACATCAATACTGACAATGATATTGCAATTTCAATTGTATCAGAATCCCCCAGTTGAATTAGACAATAAACCATAAAAAACCCACTGCTGTAAAATTTCCTTTTCGGCACTTACGTCTTTTTCGCTGTTAGGGCTCGGTATATTCACTTTGTCATTCCGTTTGCAACACCTCGAAAACTGGTCAGAGACTCCATAAAGTATACATATTTTGAATCGTCGTAAGGTTCTAAGATGATCATGGGTTGTCCTTCTGTCTGTTTGTGAAGGCTAGCTACAGGTCATACTCTTGAAGCTAGGTGGCTGGAATTTTGCAGAAATATGTGCTAATGGACCGAAACGGATAGTTTTTTAAAAAAAAGCCAGATTGGTCACTAAAATCCATCCAACCAGCTAAGAACTGACTGGGTCAACCCCTTAAAATAATTAACAAACCTGTTTTAAAAAGAAACTGTTTGGAACATATGATGGTGGCATGAATCGAAACATCCTGGAGGAAAAGAAGTCTGTGCCACGCCTCCTAAAAAAATACATTTATGGCCAAATTAATAAATGAATCGGTGAAACTTTGAACCGAATGAGATCAAAGATTATCTTATTATAATCAATGATTATCTTATTGTGTATAAATTGGAAAAGAGGGCGTGGTTCCGTTCATACCCTGAACTTTGAAAGCCAATATCTAGTGAACTTATACCGAAATGACCTTATATGTCGGTATGAAAAGAAACACATCCTGATAGAAAAGGACCGTTGCCATGACCCTCGATAAAATTTTCTGATGGAGGGTATACGAGGGCGGTTCGGAAAGTTCTTAGCCTATCAATGAAAGAGAATAGTTAGTTTTTCAAAAATATTTTTATTTTTCAATATAATCTCCTGAAACTTCAATACACTTAGTCCAACGCTTATCTAGCAATTCTATCCCTTGATTAAAATAGTTTTCCTCAAGGTCTTCAAAATAGTGGTTTACAACTGTAATTGCATCTTCATTTGAGGTAAAACGCTTGCCAGCAAGGTTTTTTTTTGTAGATTTGGGAACAGGTAAAAGTCACTGGGAGCTAAATCAGGAGAATAAGGTGGGTGGTCAAGGAACTCGTACTTTAATTCGTTGATTTTAGCCATTGTTAAAGCACTCTTGTGCGCTGGTGCGTTGTCTTGATGAAAAATTACTTTTTTGTGTTGTAAGCCAGGACGTTTTTCTCGAATTTGTACATTTAATTGATCTAAAAGGTTGCAATAGTACTCTGAATTTATTGTTTTACCCTTTTGCAGATAGTCAATCAATAAAATACCTTTGAAGTCCCAAAAAACCGTTGCCATAACCTTACCAGCCGATTGAATTGTTGTTGCCTTCTTTGGGGCACTTCCTCCAGCTTCAGTCCATTGTTTGGATTGTTATTTTGTCTCTGGATTATAGTGGTGGATCCATGTCTCATCAACAGTTGTGAAACGACGCTTAAAATCCATCTTATTTCGCTGAAAACGATCCAAACAAGCTTAAGAAATGTTCATTCTTATGCGTTTTTGGTCGACTGTTAACAAGTCCGGCACCCATCTTGCAGAAAGCTTTTTCATCTGTAGTTCTTCATGCAAAATTAAATGGACTCGATCATTTGAGATGCCAATGATATTAGCTATTTCACGCACTTTTATTCGTCGATCATTTAATACCATATCATGCACTTTGGCTACAATTTCTGTTGTTGTTGCTGTTTTTGGACGTCCGCTACGTGGTTTATCTTCAATGCTTGTACGACCACGTTTAAATTCAGCAACCCAATTTTTTACTGTTGCATATGAAGGAGCACTTTCACCTAACACATTCACCATATCATTATGAATTTCTTGTCCCTATAAACCTTTTTTGTAAATATTTAATGACACCACGCATTTCTAATTTTTCCATTGTAAAAAAATCGCGGATGCGTCTTTTGTGAACACCTGTTTCTATATGAAGGAGTTGCCAGATCGAAACAAAATTTAACATGTGTTCATAGCAGAGATGGAAGTCTCCAAAACACTTAACTTTTTTCTGTTTATACCGCGCTATTTGTGCTAGGCTAAGAAGTTTCCGAACCGCCCTCGTATATGCTTCGACGCGGCCGAACTTAATTGTCCACGCGTTTTCTTTGATATCGTCATCATGGGAGGAGGGTTTTTCCTAGCAATTGGAATAGATATATGGAAGATTTATTAGCTGTCTGCTGAACATGCTGTTTTGCGACGTCTGCTTTTTCTGTAAACTGTTGTATACGGCTTTAGCTGCTCTTAATCTAATAGACACGTTCGCTACGAGGGTTGCTCTTTATATTTCACGCCCTGGCAATACAAGTGTAGTCAGATGTAAACTGGATTTTTTAGAATAATTTTACTTAGAACGTTTTGTAATTTGAGCGTTATTTTGTTTGTTTACAGTGTATAGAAAAATTCATCTCGATTTTCGGAGTATCGGAATGATAAAAGTACTTCAAAAATTAGTTAAAGCGCATCCAAAAGTGTATTCACGGAGAGTATTTTGATAAACACTAAAACATTTTTTAAAGATAAATGATTGTTTTCTTTAGTTGGTATATGTACTTAAACCAACTAAGCTTGATGATGATATTGTCTGACTTTCGTCAAGCCGATCCTCCCAATCGGCTGATCTCAGTACCGCGTTTAAATATACCAGTTTCCCTCAAACGTAGGGCGACTCTTACTGGATATTTGTTATGTATAAGTCTATGGGTTGAATATTTACCAACCAACCAACCTGTTAATGCTCTGGTAATGCTTACAATTGCTAGTCTTTAAACGTTGGTGAGGTTATTGAGGTCAATCTTCCTTTCAATCGCAATACAACGTATTAGTGGGTAATGTAAGAATAGGTCTGATGATTGCATAGAACATCCAGTAAATATTCCATTTCTGCCGGCCAACCATCTGCGCGGATAAAAGGCACAGTCTTTCCTTCACCTTTCGCTTCCAGGAAAGTTTAGATTTGAAGATTACACCCAGGTAAATGGGCAATAGTTTGTGAAATGAATTCCGTACCACTCGAGATCTAAGGTCTTCTATAGGGTGGATCAATTTAAAGTATATTTTTTTTAAAATAAAACAAAAAAACAAGAGGACAAATTATGTTCGATGGATTACGGTACAAAATGAAAACTTTGTCAAAGGGGCATGACACCGCCCACTTCTCCTCCAGGAAGTGTTTCGATTCTTGCCAACATCATATGTTCCAAATATCATAATAGTTCATAAGATATAGTCCTTTTAAGTTCAGGGCTGTATGGGCGGGGTTTAATCCCTTTTGTCCACTTTAACGATAACATAGTCTATAAAAATTACCTAGTCTTTGCTTTCACTCTGTTAAAATTTTATAACGATCGGTACATTAGTTTAACCACAAATGCGATTTTTTAAAAAGGGTCGTGGCACAACCTATTTTTCCTCCTCGTATGTTTCGGTTTATGCCAACATCATATGTTTCAAATATACTCGTGATCTTCATATCTCTAATATTTTATGAGTGTTTTTTTCAGTTTAGGGATGTTGAGTTTTTCAGAGGTCGACACAGTCCTTGTGCGAAGAAAATTTTACCTTCTGACCGATCTGACACATTTTCAACACAAACCGTTTAAGCACGTATTTCTTCAAAATTTCAGCCTAGCATCAATAGTGTGGCCTGTAGTTTGCTTTGACATACAGACATGGTCAGATCATTTAAGAATATTACGACGATTCAAAATATACGAGGGCGACCGCAAAAGTAACTGGCCTATCATAAAAAGAACCGTTTTTTTGGAATTATTATTATTTATTTTTCAACATAATCTCCTTCCAACTCAATACACTTCATCAAACGTTTTTCAAGTTTTTTAATTCCATCCGAAAAATAAGAATTTTCAAGACCTTTAAAATATGCCTCAGTTTCAGCAATAACCTCGCTATTGGACGAAAATTTTTTGCCAACGAGAAATTTTTTTAAATTTGGAAACAAGAAATAATCAGAAGGAGCTCAATCTGGACTATATGGTGGATGCGGAGCAATTTCAAATCGTAATTCGGCCAGTTTTTGTTGAGTTAAAAATGCAGTGTGTGAAGGAGCATTATCTTGATGAAAAATAACTTTTTTTTCTAAATGCGGTCGTTTTATCTTGATTTCTTCACTCAACCGATCCAATAATGCACAATAATATTCACTATTTAAAGTTTTTCCTTTCTCAAGATAATCAATAAATATTATACCCCTTGCATCCCAAAATACTGTGGCCATTTCTTTTCCTGCTGACTTAACAGTTTTCGCCTTCTTGGGACCTTTTTTACCAGCTTCTATCCATATTTTTGACTGTTCTTTGCATTCTGGGATGTAGTGATGGATCCATGTTTCATCAACAGTTATGAATCGGCGCAAGAACTCTATTGGATTACTCTGATGAATCGCTAAAAGCTCCTCGGAATTGGTCCAACGGACAATTTTTTGGGGCAAAGTCAACAAACGCGGCACCCATCTTGAGGATAGCTTTTTCATGTGGAGTTCATCATGTAAAATACTCCAAACTTGTTTTTCGTGCATTTCAACTATATCAAAAGTTCTCTGAGCTTTATTCGTCTATCTTTAGTCACTTTATTAAATATTTTTCTAATGTTTTCAATAGTAGTAGCAGTTTTTGGTCTTCCAGAGCGTTGTTCATCTTCCGTACTTGAACGACCCATTTTAAATTGTTGAACCCAGGATTTCACGGTGGAGTATGATGGTGCATTATCACCATGAACAGAATCCAATTCATCTTTGATTAATTGTGGCGCATAACCTTTCATATAAAAGTGTTTAATTACCGCACGAAACTCTTTATTTTCCATTTTTTACTTGTTTACTTTAATCACCTGTAACAAAGAAAATAATCATTAAATATTTCGGAAATTTTGACAGATTGCTTTTAAAAAACAAAAACAAAGTTGCTTGTAAAACAGAAAATGTGCCAGGCCAGTTAGTTTTGCGGTCGCCCTCGTATATACCTCATAAGGTCTAGTATTTCGAGATCTTGTAAACGAAATGACAAAGCGAATGCAGAGGGCATACAAATAGTTCAAGCAAAATCGTCGTCCACTTAAAGTTGCTCTAAGTTCATTAGAAAATCGAAAATGAAGCCTTAGTCTAAAATTAGCACCTGGCTGGTGCATACAATTTTGTGTTGTTAGGATTGATGACGAGTTGATGTTCCAGGACTGAGTCGCATACTTTCGGCTGCAGTTTCCTCATTATTGGCAGTGTGCCCCGTACGAAGACGGGCATCGGCAGAGTTGCCCACTGCCATGTCAGCCTCACGAACTTTTTGCACAGTCTTGCGTACCGCAGGCGCGGTAGGTGTCTCTTGCAGACCAAAACTTTCTAGGTTTGCATTATTTTCCAACGCGAGGATTTGTCACTAATAATACTTATAATATATATGTGACAGCGCATAGAGAAAGGGACCTGAGGGTAAAAAAAATCAATTTTCATTTTTTTTCTTTTTTTGATGTGGACAACATCTGAGCATCGAATGAGACCGATCCCATGACCCAAAAGTGTTCCCTCCCAGAGATATGCGCGTTTTATGAAAGTAAAGTCGATGATTCTAAGCGCAAATAGAAAGGGACCTAATCTTTAAAATGGCTCTCCTGAAAAAAACTTTTCATCAACTTTTCACTTTTTTGTTTTTATCTCAAAAAACAGTCACTAGATGGACCACCCTAAACAATATATAAGTGTAGGAGGTCTTGGAAAATCTAGCAATTATCATTCAACACCAAGATCCACTTACCGATAATTATCGTATTCGTACCTATGCAGCAACATTTAAAAGTGAAACTTCTCCAATTTGCTATTCGATGAGAACATATCAGAGATGACAGCCAAACTGCCACTGACATGGATTATGGACGTTCCCATGTCTGATGACAGGCATCAAGCAAACGTAGAGAGTAGGGCCAACGTACGAAACATCCTTGATGGACGGACAAATGATTGTTGATTTGCCCATACATATGTACGTAAAAATGAACATCCGAGTGTGTGTGTGTGTGTATTTGCTCGTGTAGAAAGGTCGGGGTCATAACCTTGTTGCATTTGTTTAACAACGCTTTTGTTGTTGTAGGTTTTACTATGCCTCAGCATGTAACTCTCGTCCATGGCTGGATGGAACGAGCCAGCGAGCGAGCGGCAACAGTTTTCTTTTCGAGTCTAACCTAATTTGGCATTAACGGTTGTCTTCATTGTTGTCATCACCGAATGAAAAGTGCGACATCTGACTCATTGTCGTTTGTGTGGCAGCGGCTGGCTGGCTGCCTGCCTAATGCGGCGCGCAGGCGCACATTTTATGTTCGTTTTCGTTGGTTGGTCTTCAGCAAACCCATCGATTTGATAGCAAAAACCAACAAACAGTTGCACAGTCAGCAATGAAAACACAGTCAAATATCGAAAAATGGTAAACGAAAAACACACACACACATTCCAACCGAAATCGAAACGAAACAGAAATAGAAACCATCCTCCAAAAAGACAATGAGAATTTCGTACTTGGACAGCGGCGGCAAGAAGGAATTTGAGGGCCCCACAGAAGGTCATTTAGTGCTGTAACCGAAATTCGCACCGAATAGAATTTTTTATTACTCATGCAAAGTGCAATGGTGTTTCATAAGTGTTCAACTAACCTTAACTACTGTCATTGCTGCACAAATGTCTTGACAATCAAATTTTGAATGGCTTTTGGGTGCAAATGTCCTTTTGAAACTTACTTTTCCAACTTGCTTTAGGCGAGCTTTACGAAGGTCCAATCTTTGGTCACTCTTTCAGGTATTTCCACAACATAATCATAACTGGCTTGTCGACAAAAACGTTTGACTTAACATAACTCCAAAGATAAAAACAAAAAAAGTTTAAGTTGCGCTGGCCTGACTATTAGATACCCTACACCATTTTATTGTTCAGAAGATTCAGTGCGTCTGGGGCTATTCAGGGGTATTGTAAGGACTATTCGAAAACATGAATCGATACGCTCTGATGTCACCAGAGATGGATGTTGGTCGCTCCTTACTCTCCATGAGACATTGGATTATAATCGGATGTGATATGTGGGAAGTGTGCACGACTATTATGGCAGTTAACTCAAGTTCAACCCCGGGTAACAGCATCTACAAGTTTTTCAGCGGCAGGTTTCCAACTCGCCAATGCTGGCGACCTTGCCAGTAAGAGATTTATCTCTAAGCCTTTTACACGGATGGAATCGTGCACTGCTCACTGATCTGAAAGAAGTTCTCTCTTAATGGGACTTAAGTAAGTAATATGTGGCGTTTAGAACTGCATGTTTTGAAATCGGGAAGGACGAATTGTATGTGGGCTATATGAAAATAAACACCTTAATGGTTCAGTTTTTCCAGAGTTAATTTTTGATAGCGTAAAACATTTTAGCGCGATCGTGTTTAATTTGTGCCTTCTAGATCTGCAGGAACTAAAAGCGGGTGGGTCCTCTGTGTGGATGCTGTTCAAAAACATCTAGCGATATGGTCCAATTGATCAATGCGGGTGGGACCTCTGTGTGGATGCTGTTCAAAAACATCTAGCGATATGGTCCAATTCATCAAAGAAGGCTGTTTATTGCTAGCAATGTTCTGTGCGAAATTTGGTCCTAATCAAATGTATTCGTTGGCTTCTAAAGCTGCAGGTTTTAAAATCGAAAAGGGCCTTTTACGGGGACTTATTTCGCATACTTCCGCCAGAGTTAAGTCGCTAAATCTTACGACAGCCGATTCTATGTACCGGCTTGAACCGAAGCAGCATTCTTCGGCCAAGGTCTGGAACTACGTGTGACGCTACAATAACCACATTGGTCGCTTACAACATAGCATGAAATATATTAGAGCGATCGGATTTAATTTGTGCCTTCTAGAGTTGCAGGAACTTAAAGCGGGAGGGTCCTATGTGTGGATGCTGTTCAAAAATATCTACCGATATGGTCCAATTCATCAGAGAAGGATGTGGATTGCTAGTAATGCTTTGGCGAAATTTGATCAGAACCAGTTGTAGTATGTGGCTTCTAAAGCTGCAGGCTCTGAAATCGGTATCTCATAACGTGCCATGTTAAATTTTAGCGTGATCGAGTATAATTTGTGGCTTCTAGAGCTACAGGACCTCATATCAGCAGAGACCTTTGTGCTGGAGCTATACGAAAAAATTGACCGAAATGTCCAACTTCACACATAACGCTCTACGCGAATATTAATCCGGATCGCAAGTTGCAGGAAGCTTTTAAAGCTATAAGTTCTAAAGTTGTGTAAAGCACATATATGATAGCAAAATATGGGCCGATTAGGAACAATTTTAACAGGGTTCTTGGCCCCAACTTGAAGCATGTACCAAGTTTCATCGAAATCGGTTCATTATTGAGACCTGTACTTTGATTACAACGATAGAAGACAGACGAATATAGAAAAGGTCGGGCGGAGAGACAGAAACAGATAATAATTCTAAATCGATCGGTATACTTAGTGCTCCATTCCTTGAAGGTGTTACAAAAATACGATCATACGATCTAGGTTGCGAGCTGACAGGTCCGAAATGAAAGATATACCCTATATTCAAAAAAAATATTTTTTCAACAAAGAAATTTTTCGCGGGCTGAAAGAAAGAAAAAGTTGCTGGACAAGTGGCTGTTATAATATGTGACGCGGAAAATAGAAAGGGACCTAAGGGTAAAAACCAGTTTTGTTCAGGAGAGCCATTTTAAAGATTTAAATACGTGTATCTTTGGTGTACCATCACTTTCATTAAACGCGCATATCTGTGGGAGGGAACACTTTTGGGGCATGGGATCGGTCTCATTCGATGTTCAGATGTTGTCCACATCAAAAAAAAAGTGAAAATTGTTTTTTTTACCCTTAGGTCCCTTTCTCTATGCGCTGTCACTTATGGTTGTGGGAATTTAACTATGAATGTGTGTTTAGTCTAAATGTGGCTGTGGAAATCATAGGGCAGCTGTTTAAATTTAAATATAGTTGTGTGTGATCATTTTTTTTCTGTCAATCATAATATATTATCTTTCGTAGTCAAGTGGAGTCAATATCATGTTAAGTATGACCTTAATATGGTTGAGTAGGATCACATTATGCTTGAGAGATTTTATATGTTGGAAGACATCAAATTATAGTTGCAGGAAACTAACTATAGTTTATCGTTACATTTATTTTTGTTTGAATCATAATACGGCTAATTGGGATCATACTTTGATTGAGTGCTATCATAATATGGTGAAGTGTTTTTATAACAATGGTTTCATAGCCAACGGTTTCATGAGATTACAGTGGTTTTGTGGTTTCAAAGTATGCTTGATTCTAATATTGGAGTATACTTAGTAGGTACATAAATACTGTTACAACATTGACAGTAGAACTGGTTTCAATAGTAGAACTGAACATACCCCATTAATATCATATAGGTTTTGTAACCTAACCTCAATAGCGTTAGTCTGTAACGGGATTTTAAAATTGTTTCAACTTTCATCTTGGAGTGGTCAGATAATGAGAACCGTATCGCTGTAATAGCGCTTTTCAAGTGTAAAATGAAAAAAAAACTATATTTTCCAAACGCTCCGGCCGGGATTAGCCGCATGTTCGTCTACCGATGCATAAAACTGTTTGAGGAGACTGGATATGTAAAAGACCGCCACTGGTCGGGCCGCCCACGCCCTGTTCGAACACCGCATGTTATCAAAGCCGTTTAATCAAGAATTCACAGAAATCCGCTCCGAAAACAGAAAATCATGGCCTGTGAGTTGAATATCACGCAAAAGTTCATGAGTCGAATCATTAAAAAAGACTTGGGACTTGGGGCTTTCAAACGACGTACCGGACATTTATTGACTGCAGCTTTAAAAAAAATGGGACTGAAAAATGCAAAGGTCTTTTGGTGAAGCACGCTGATAACTTGCACAGAAAAATTTTGTTCACCGATGAAAATTTTTTTACCGTTCATGAAAAATTTAACAAGCAAAATGATAGAGTGTCATCTAAGGAAGCATCTGAAATGATCCCAAGGGTGGAACAGGGTCATCACCCAGCTTCAGTCATGGTTTGGTGGGGTGTCTCTTACGATGGGGTCACTGACCTGCATATCTGCGAAAAAGGAGTCAAAACATTGGCTAAAGTTTACCAAGAAACCATTTTGGAAGCTGTTGTGAAGCCTCTTAACAATTCCCTGTTCCAAAACCAGCCATGGACTTTCCAGCAGGATTCTGCGCCGGTCCATAAGGCTAAAACGTCCCAGGCCTGGCTTCGAGATTTGAACCCATTGGTTTTAGAGGACAAGGTTTGTCACAAAAGATACCCCAACATTGGATCTCCTAAGACTGCTTTGTTCGAGCTGTGGCCAATTTTCCAATGGTTCGTGCAGCTATTGACGATTGGCCAGTGCGACTTAAGGCGTGTGTAAAGGCAAAAGGCGGACATTTCAAATAACTAGATTTTTTTTTGGATACAATATACATCAATAAATATATAGATATTAAAAAATATTTGGTCCAAAAAAATTCAGTACTTTTTATTTTACAGCATAAAGCGTGTGTAATAGTATTTATGCCCCTACTAAGTAATCATAAATGTAATCATAATTAAGTTGCGGAAATTATAATATGTGTAACTGGGATATTTATATGGTAGGGAGTGTTCCTAATGTGATTGAGTTGTATAGCAATGCGATCAGCATGAGATCAGAATTTGGAAGAGTGGGATCTTTCTGTGCAATTATACCGACGCACAGTGGCGCCATTTGAGTTTTTTCGTTGCAAAAATCATATCTTTTGAACCGAATAAGATAATTGAACAGTTTAAACAGCATATGATAGATAACTGTTCAGCCTATGAAATGAGCGTTTGGAAAGGGTGCTACGCTCTGTAGGGGCCTAATTATGGGTTATCAAAGTTAAAATTAGTAGAAAAATCAATTTTATGGTAACTAAAAAAAATTATTTTTAAATTTTTAGATTGTTTTTATTTTTTTTTCTTTAGAGTTTTATGTTTTAAATTATTACCCAACAAATTAAAAAAAAATATTTTTTTTTTAAATTTATTTTTTCAATTTTCTGTAAAATATTCATCACAGTTCGTAAGAGAAGGTATATCTAAAAGACTAACCATTTCTTAACTATAATTATTTTCTAACTCTATTCTTGACTTCACATGCCGCAGGGAAGAAATAAGTGGATCGGAAGATGCTGCCAACATGTTGAAGAGGTCCTCATTTTGCCTTACCCTTGATGCTTTGAATGTGTTCTGTAATCTATATTTTTTATAAAATTTGTTAAGAGACTCCTGTGCTGCTTCAGAAAGCTCTCCAATTGGCAAAGACTGGTACTCAATTATATCTTTGCCATGCGCCAATATTTTATGGACGGTCGGGGTCAACTTCTTCTGTGGATACATTTCTGCTAAAAGAGATGCAGTTTTCGACGCATATTCTCCATATTTTGTAGAATTGACATTTTCTTTGCAGTTTAAAACATCTAAGATCGTTCCCAATCTTTTCACGATTTGATTGTCAATTCCAGTGATTCTAGTTACTGCCTCAGTAGTATTGTTTAAGTGAGGTACGTACCTGCTAATTTCAATGAGTAGTTTTTTTCAAACTATTAGATCAAACTACTGTTAAGCTTCGTTTTCATTATTTCAAATTCAATGGCAAATGTAGTCAGTTAGGTGAAAACGGGTAGTCATATGGTGACATTTACGTTTGACGTCATATATGACTATGCTTTGTCAAACGAAATGGCAGTCAAGTGAAAACGGGTAAATTTATGACAATTGACCGATATGGCATCATTTGACAAGGAGAATCCAATTGCCAACATGTTGGCAAATGCAAACACATTTGGCATGCAAACAGCTGATTTTGCTGGCATTTTCAACAAGCGAAGGAAGAAAACGAGCAAAGGAGGAAATCGCGCCAAGAGCGGACTTCTGGAATTATAGAATAGACATGGACGATGTGCTAATCATGAATGTAGAAGACGTCGCCAGTTCGAAGAAGAGGGTGCGCAAATTACAGCACATTTGGAAGAGCGAGCAGACGGAGCGGCTGATTGAGGCAGTCGAATTGCGCCCTGGAACCTGGGACTACCTCACCAAAGAATACAGGGACCGCAATTTACGTGAGGTGCTTTGGCAGGAAGTGGCTTCCGAACTGGAGCTAACGCGATCGGAGGTCACAACGAAGTGGAATAGCCTCCGCTGTTCTTTCCGCGTATGTATAAGCAGCACATGTTTATATATCTATTTCTCATATTTTTCAATTTATTCCAACTTAGGCGGCGTTTAATAAGATGGGGGCCACTAAAAGTGAACAAGGGGCCAAACAATGTAGTGCTCCAAATCCAATGATGAAGTTTTTGGAGCCCACGTTGCGCCGTGAGGCACCGTGAGGCAAAAATCATATGACGACAGATGTGTTTAGCTAGCATAATGAAAACGGTGTGGCAAATGACTGACAACAAATGTGGATGTCAAATGTTGCCATTTGGGTTTTGTGTCAGTTATGACGTTGTAGTGAAAACGCGTTTGACACCAAATGCAAATGTCGACGAATGTGCCATTTCTGTTTGCCATTGAATTTGACATAATGAAAACGAAGCTTTAGTCAAAACATATAAGGGATGGACGCCATACAATTTCTGCAACCATGTCTTTTTAACCTTTTTTACCTCTAGAAGCCAAACGGGCACGTACGGGCAGCTAAAATTTTTGAATTATGTAAAGAAATAATCAATGAACAGGTTTTGCAAATATGGCAAATATAGAAAAATATAGATTTTTTTTATTTTCCGTCAAAGTTGAAAAATAGTGAAAAAACGGATAGTTTTTAAATAGTGATTTACCAGGAGAAACACAAAGCAAACAGTTAATTTTTTTTATCATTATACATTTAATAAATACATCAATCAATACAAACAAAAAATAAGGCGATTCGTTACCTATATTTCGTGATATTACACCTGAAATCGCAACAAATTCACTAAAAATTGTGTGTTTTTTTGAAAACCGAAAGTCGGTCAACTTTGAACGGCTATATCTTCTAAACTAAAAATGTGATATTATTAAGAGTGGCAGATTTGAAATCGTTGAAAAGTTTCCTATAACATGGGTTTATTCAAAACTTCGTCGGCGCTCATGAAAATTTTGATTTTTGCAACCTCGTTTGCTCTACGGGCGCTACTGTGCGACGGTGGGGTTTCTTTAAATGTAAAAAATCGGCATAAACCGGTATTCGGCTTAAGCCTTTTGCCTTAGAATGAAAATATTTTCCTTATCAAAGGTAAAGTAATTGTGGCCTTGAAGACGCTCTTAATGTACCCAGATTTTTAAAATGGGTTCATATATAATTTTGTTGCCCATATGTCCATGTGTAAATCTGTCAGATTTTCGAAAATAGAGTCCGTCATACAAATTTAGCCAAACTGTGAAAATAATATTAGTTTAAGCTTCATGAGAACATTTAAAGTTGTTTTGAAATCCTACGTCTATGTAAAGAGTGTTTTTTTAAACGTGTGGTTTTCAAGAAAAAATAAAATGCATATAATTTAATGCTATGGCCGAGAAATGAGCTTTGTTATAAGGATAAGGGTTTGCCAATTTGTTTTAAAAAAAATTCGGGCAAGTGGCCGCCGCGGCTGGCTCGAATTAAGTCCAGTGGAGAGGCACGATTTTCGACCCCTTTTTTGCAGCATTAGGGGCCGCAGGTCCAAATGCGACGATTTTGGTTATTATAACGTACCCAATCAACCAAAAGTGAGCTTCATCGCTGAATTTTTTTTTTGTAAAAATCAGGATCGGTGGCCAGATTGAAAACCACACGTCTAAAAAAACAAACTTTATGATTGCTTGAGGTCAAACTATGGTTGTGGGAATCAAATGTTTAATTATGTTTTATTAATTTTAATTTTTATAGAGATTCTCTGCCCAGGACAGTTTTCTTTACTTAGGTCTTAAGAAGAAGTTTAAAGATATTCCGAAGAGGACTTATAATGATACCAAAACTTAAACTGGTATTTTATAGTTTAAAATTGAAACCTCTGATGGAATACTAAAAGTGGATGCAGAACAAGCTTCATTTGTCCGAGGATGATTATTAAATTTACGTATCTTGCCAGCTTCTATTAGCACATGCTTGGCAATGGATAATTAGCCAATCGAATCAGAAGGCCTTTTAAATGAGGGCTCTGATTAAAATCCGTACATGTGCATGTAGGCAGTTTTGGCAAATGAAAACGAAACGAATGTTTGTTAAATCGTTTGTTATGTCGCATTTTATCTTGATGCCCAGTCACCTTGATTTGTTGCAAGAAATTGCCATTTTTAGCATTTTAGCGAAAATTGTTGCTGGCTGTATGTAACTGTTGCGGCCGTTGCTGTAGCTGTTGTTGTTGCATTTTATATCTTTCTTTCTTTCTTGGCTGGCTGGCTGGCTGGCTGCCAGCTAGCCGCAGTGGTTTTGGCTAGATCGCTCTTGTCACAGTAGCCAAAATACTTACAAGCGGTAAATGCTACTATAACAACTATCAATGCAACCACAACAAAAATAGCAACAACAACAATGTCAGCAACATCAGTAACCATAACAATAACAAACGGCCACTTACGCCGCTCAGAGGTCATTGTACAGCCGCAGAAAGGAGTCAACAGTAGTGATGGTGGTAAGTAGGAGCACTAAGCAGCGTTTGGATCAGGCCAAAGGCAGCCTTCAAGATCTATGTTCCGTATACACACACATATACACATTCGCACACACACACACACATACTTACATCTGCATCGCATCCATATGTTACTGATGAGCTGCTTTCCACGTTTTATATCAGATGTTGCTGGTCGCTTTTATGTTGCACGTATGTCCGTCTGTCTGTTTGTCTGTCTGCCTGTACACATGCGCCCCCCAATGTATGTTTCGACATACTCGCCACAATATACATATGGGTATGTGATCATGGGGTCTCGTACTCCGCTTTAGCCGATCATCTGGCATGATGATGAAAATGTAAGTGGGTGAGCTACTACCATGGCCAGATACTATTGACACTGATGTTGTACATTTTGCCATATGTACAGTGGTTTGCAAGTTTTCTAGGTAATGGCAGTGAATTTCCATCATGGACAATTTTTAGGAAAATGCTACAAAAAATACATTCTGCGTTTGACGCAGAAATATCCCGACTAGGGTTTACATCCCGGGATATTACCCGCGGTAAACCCCGAAAAATTTGTTGAATTTTATTTTCTGTTCGCTGGGAATTTGCCACCGAATCCTGCGGGACATTTTTTGGACCACATTCCCAGAATTACAGGGTAATGCCTTGTTTATGTAGAAGTGCATTCTCAAACTCAAGATGTAACATGGCCTTAATGTTAGTCTCCAATCTCGTACCATCGCTGACTTTTTGTGTTCCTGCAGTCAAAGGGGCCGTACTACGAGTATTAATTGCAGTTGCTTAATTTTGGGTTTCATTACCACCTGAGAAAGTGGCAAACAGGGTGAAGCGCGGTAATTTGCTTTTTTGCACTGCAGGCTGTGGCGGCACTGTTGGTCGAAGATAGGGAGAGTGTGCGTGGCTTATAGTGGCTGGCGGGAGATTTTTATTCGTCTGCCTTTCAGTTTTCACGTGAGGAGAGGTTAATTTTGTGTTGAAGCGTATTTTTCAAATGCGCACTCGATCATTGCAGTGCTGCGTGCTTTTCGTTTACGATTTCCCATGAGGACGTGTTCCTGGACGCTAATCAATTGTAAATTGGGTAACTTACTTGAGAACAGCAGGGAATGTGTCATGTGTACGAAGGGGACCTGAGAGAAGGATTACAACACCACAAAACGTCGAGAGAGTTAGAGTCCCATTTTTATTTAACCTGTTTATACATGACTTACTTAAAAATACTGAGAATATAATTGGCTTTGCCAATGATATAATTATATTCCACGCTGACGATAAAATAATAAAAATTAATTTTAACTTACAAAAAAAAAATTTAACATTGTGGAGAAGTATGCCATAGATTGGAATATGAAAATAGATATCGATAAGAGCGAATCAATACTAATTACAATATTAACATAAACTCAGAACGGTTTGACGTACGACCATCATTTGTGTTGTTTACAGTGGCTTGAAAAAATCAATTTGGCAAAAAAAAAATAGAATGAACTGAACGTTTTCGTGTGATCATTTTTCACAGCTCTTGACGTGGATTATCACGACAAGAGTGTATCGATGAACTTAAATCTTTGTATGGCGATAAAGCATTATCCTATAGCACTGTGAAAAACTGGTTTAATGAATTCAATCGTGGCCGACGCTCGTTCAAAACGGCCGTTGTGCCAGAGTACATTGTTGCCGTGCCTGAAATTCAAGGTCGTCATGTGACATACCGTGAGATGGAGTCATCCTTGGGCATTTCTTCCACCAGCGTACATTCGATATAGCATGCACACCTGGCCGTAAAAAAGGATTGTTCTCGTTGGATCCAGCACAATTTGACAATCGCTCAAAAAAAGGCTTGTGTCGATTGGTACTAAGAAATCTTAAAAAAAAATACGATAGCGGTTCTTCAAAAGACGTTTAAAAGATCGTCACAGGTGACGAATCATGGACCTATGTATATGAGCCCGAAAAAACAGCAATAAACCGTGTGGGTCTTCGAAGCCAGAAGATGCTGTTAAAGCGCTCAAAATCCATGTTTTGGAGGTGTCTCAATCGGAGTGGAAAAAGTGCTTCGACAATTGGTTTGAGCGCAAGCAAAAGTGTATAAATCATGCTGGAGAATACTTAAAAAAAAACAATAAAACCATTTTTGATGATAAATAATCGCATTTTCATTATTACGCCAGAAGTATATGTGACGCGCAAAATAGAAAGGGACCTAAGGTTAAAAACCAGTTTTGTTCACGAGAGCCATTTTAAAGATTACGTCCCTTTCTATTTGCGCTTAGAATCGTCGACTTCACTTTCATAAAACGCGCATATATCTGGGAGGGGACATTTTTGGGGCATGGGATCGGTCTCATTCGATGCTCAGATGTTGTCCACATCAAAAAAAGAAGAAGAAAATGAAAATTGACCCTTAGGTTCCTTTCTCTATGCGCTGCCACATATATAGCAGCCCTCGTATACTCGTAATTAATATTAACTAGTTCCTAAAAAGAAAATTACACTTAGTCATTATAATTGAACTGAGATCTCGAATTAAGGACGTTGTAGAAGTGATCTATAGATACAATACTTGAATAATCTTTGTTTATTTATAGTTACTATTATATTGAATTGAAATAAATAAACATTAAAAAAATTGAGACAGTTGGAGCAGCAGTACTGCAATCTGTGAACTCCGAACGGTACTTGACTATGATACAGGATTTTTTTCAGCCGGCTCTTGAGGCAGCGCAATTAGAGGGTTAACAGGATGGTGCCACTGCTCATACAGCGAGTGTTACCTTGAAGTAGTTGAGGCAAATGCTTCCTGGACGGCTTATCTCTTTGAGGGGTGATGTGAACTGGCTGGTACGCCCCATTTGTTTCCTTTGGGGTTACCTGAAGTCGAAGGTGTATATCAACCGTCCCAACACCTTGGAAGACCTAATTAACAATGCTTGTTAGAGTTCATGAAAACTTCAGAAAACATATGCGGCAGTGTGTGTATAGCGAAGGTGCAAATTTGCCAGATATACTTATACTGTTTAAAACTATGTAATTAAAAAATTCCCTTACTGCTCAATATAATTAAAATATGACATAAATTTTTCTATGGTTCATAATTTTTTTTATTTCATTTCCAAATAAGCAAATTTGCGTGCTCCAACCTGTATAACTGCACTACTCTTAAGCCCGAAGGTATATATAAATATTTGATTCGTCTGTCGGTTACAATCACGATTCAGTCCAAACGAAAAGAGCTAGAGTTTTCTAAGTTACCTTCTTCTGAACCGGTTACCCGAAGAAACCCATTGTTTAGACTGCTGATTGGTCTCCGAATTGTTGTAATAAATCCATGCTTCATCCACGGTTACAAAGGCCGCAAAAACTCATTCGAATTGCGGTTAAACAACTCCAAACAATCCTTTAAAGTTCTCACACGATAACGTTAATGGTCAATTGAGAGAAAACGCGGCACCAATCTTTAAGACAGCTTTTATAAACCCCACTGATCATGTAAAGTCGAAACCACACTGCCATTCGAATTGCGTATGGCATCAACAATCTCACGCTCTTTTACTCTTCGATCGGCCAACACCACATTTTCGTGGGCATTGACCTCAATTGGCCATTCAGAATGTTCCGCGTCATTTGTACGTGCTCGGAACGTTTTGACGTACGACCATCATTTGTGTTGTTTACTGTGACTTGAAAAAATCAATTTGGCAAAATAATGGAATTATCTCGTGAACATTTTCATGCGATCATTTTTCACAACTTTTGAAGTAGCTTATCACGGCAAGAGAGCATCGATGAACTTAAATCTTTGTATGGCGATTAAGAAACATCCTATAGCACTGTGAAAAACTGGTTTAATGAATTCAATCGTGGCCGACGTTAGCTCAAAGACAAAGGTCGTTCAAAAACGGCCGTTGTGCCAGAGAACATTAATGCCGTGCGTGAACTGATAATGCAAGAACGTCATGTGACATGCCGTGAGATAGACGCATCCTTGGGTATTTCTTTCACCAGAATACATTCGATATTGCATGAAAACCTGGCAGTAAAAACGGTTTGTTCTCATTGGATCCCGCACAATTTGACAATCGCTCAAATAGGCAGTTGTTGATTGGTGCAAAGAAATTTTGAAAAAGTACGATCGCGGTGCTTTAAAAGACATTTATAAGATCGTCACAGGTGACGAATCATGGATCTATGCGTATGAGTCCGTAACAAAACAGCAATTGACCGTGTGGGTCTTCGAAGACGAGCCAAATCCAACGAAAATTGTTCGTGGAAAAAGCACTTTGAAGTAAATGGTCGCCTGTTTCTTTGGCAAAACTGGTCATGTGGCGACTGTTTCGCTTGAGCAACGTAGGACGGCCAATTCTGAGTGGTACACCATAATTTGTTTGCCTGAAGTCTTCGGAAAAATTCGGAAAACGAACAAGAGAAGACGAATCATGGTGCACCATGACAATGCGAGCTTTCACACACATCGGCTCAAACCAGCTCCATTTTGACCGGCCAAAACGTCGAATTGATGGGTCATCCGCCGTACAGCCCTTACTTGGCACCCAATGACTTCTCTTTATTACCGCACATCAAGAAAAAAATGCGTGGTCAATGATTTTCATCTCCAGAAGATGTTGTTGAAGCGTTCAAAAACCATGTTTTGGAGATGTCTCAATTGGAGTGGAAAAAGTGCTTCGACAATTGGTTGGAGCGCATGCAAAAGTGTATAAATCATGCTGGCTTAAAGTATTCGCCAGCATGATAAAAAACAATAAAAACCATTTTTGATGATAAATATTAGCATTTTCATTATTAGTCCAGAAATATATACAGCAGCCCTCGTATATATCAAACTTTTGCATGGTTTGATTGACGTTTTTTCCACAAAAAATTTCCTTTTTTGCATTTCCTTTTTTGCATTTTTAACAAAATCCACGCGGTTGTACGTTTTGAACAGCTGTTAAACACAAACTAAATGACGGAACTCTCTCAAAATTTGACAGTATTCTTATAACAGATGGGAACAGTGTTGCAATTAATATATCAATGAGGGAAGTTGCTAAAGTCATATCGTTTTGATATCCAAGCGCACAGGTTCTATACCACTCTTGTAATGCAAAAGAGATATGCCTTCAATGGCGAGTGGTCTATAAGAATTTCTATAGTCTTGCTTAATTGAGTCTCCTTTAGGCTTTATAGCTATTTTGATTTTCTTTCATCTGTGTCTCCCCAAAAAATTGTTGTTGTTGTTGTTGTTAGCGCCCACTGTGCGGTTCTTTAGCGTTTTGTGAGCAACCATGACCAAGATTTCGACCACCCTACAGATGTATGGGCCGTAAACATGTGACGTCATTACAGGCTATTGTAAAAATTTCGAGTTCAGGGATACCCTGAGCAACTGAAAGACTCATGCAGAAAATCGGGGATAGAAGATTTTTAATTCAAACATGTTCAGACATTTCTAAAGGTTGCGAAAAGGGCTTAGAGGCGTGTAGCAGTTTTGCATGTACATTTTCTGGTATACGACATTTGAGAATGTTCCTTTAAAAAAAAGCCCAGAGAGAATGAAATGCAACAAGCAACAATTTTACATAGTTAGATGTATCCCTGGCATTTAATCTCTGCTCTCACCTTCTTCTTCAATGAGGGAAGTTGCCCTCGTATTGATTTGCATAGTAATTTATTTTTCTACAAAGCCATCGTTTATTGAAGCCTTATGCGAAATCCAAGCTTGCAAAATGACTTTAAACCGCCGTTTTAAGTGATGATCGTCATTGAGTGCACGAGCTAACAATCGATTGTACTGATAGAATACTTGAAATACACTGATGGCAAAAAGATTGGTTGAGACACCGAATCAGTTCCCCTAGTGTAATCAAAAAGCTTGTCATAAAAAAGACTGAATCAGTCTTATGCTTTGAAGAGGGCATCCACATAAAAATACGAGTACTTAAAATACACGGATGGCAAAAAAATCGGTTGCGACAACAAATCTGTTCTCCGAGGGTAATCTGAAAGGATTGGCATAAATAAAACTGAAATCGTCAGCGTTACTTTATGAAGAGGGCATCTTCATAAGAATTAGTTTCTTCGCAGGTCCACATTATTCAAATCTTGGTGAGGAGTTAATATGGAATTAGACCAAATTCATATTCATGCAATCCACGGTGAGTAGTTGATGTTGCTGCTATTGTTGGTGGTGTTGTTGCTAATGTTGCTGTCGTCGTTGGTGTATTGAATAAAAATGTTAATACAAGCGTAGTTAACATTAACAATATTAACATTGTCGTCGTCATCATCATCATCGTCATCGTCGTTGTCGTCACAAAAGAAAGTGAAATTTCACATTAAGAATTACAGACAATTGTTTCAATATCTGTTTCTTTTCTGGCATTCGCTTTTATTTTGCGGTGGTGGTGCTTGGTTCGTGTGTGTGTTTCCCCCCGTTTTTTTCCTGGCCGTTTTTGTTTGGTTTATTTACCATTTCATTGGAGCATCGATCGAACGATGAATCGAAGCGGCCGGTGGTAGGTAGTTGGCGGTTGACTTTGTTTTATTTTATTTTTTTTTTGCTGCCGTAGTACAAGTAGCCAAAGTCGAATCATCATCAATTTGATGCAGTTGCTCTGGTGCTGTTGCTGCTACTGTTGCCGCCTCTGTGATGTGTGGACGTGGATGCGGTTGCAGCAGCAGCGGCTGCGTATAATTCGTCGTTAACATACACAAGTGATCATTTGGACATTTATACGATTGTTTTGCTTAATGGTGTATATAAATCGATTAAGTGCCATTGATAAGTATCATAAATTGTCTTTGTTTTTTTTTTATTTCAACTCCTCTTCGTCGTCGTCCATCTGTCCAAGCAATTCATTCATTCACAGAGGCTTCTCCTCAAACCGTACGTACTTGTCGTTGTTGTCGCTGCGGTCGTCGTCGTCGTCATTGTCTTTAGCAGCAACATTGTTTTGGCGGCCAAAGATTTTAATGATTTGATATCCATAAATCCGCCGCCGCCAACATTCACTCGTAGTCGTACGTTTGAAGGAAGCCTCCCTCATCCTCCAATTGCAACAATGACTTCCAATGTCATTGAACTTGATTTGTGTTAAGATTTTTTTCGACTTCAAATGCCGCACGATGACGTTTCCACTCGCTGTTGATGGACCTCATTGTATTTAGCATAAAATGTTACTTTTTGGTTTTGAAATGTCTCCTCTGTCCAAGATTACCCACGAAATGGGATTAGTTATTTATGTAAGTACCCGCGGGTATCTTAGTTTGGTTGGCGTTTTTTTCCACATAATTGCCTTCATTTCAACTGGATATTTTCAAATTAAGTGCGTCTTAAATAGCTGCGACGCGTATGACGTCTGACGTTAGTCTATGTGTGTGTGTGTGTGTGTTTGAACGCTTGTTTGCACGTGATCGCTGCGTTGCGTCGTGCCGCATATTGCGTGAGAATTCGCGTTGCATTTAAATGTTCGCCTTGCATGTCGTTTATTCATATTTTGCATTGATGGGACCGTTAAATATTAATGAATTATTATCAGCCATATAACCAGGCTATACAGCAGCTGGGCGCTGAATTATGACCGCTATGGGGTTTTGACAACTTTATGTGGGAGCGGCAGCCACATACAGAGAAAGAGTTTGTTGGAAATCAGTTGGAGCTAAAAAAAGTTCGGTTGAAATCTCCAAATGTTTATACTCGTAATATTTATATGATTATCGTATTGTACTCAAAACATATTAATCGGTCATACCAATAAAATGCGAAAAAGGTAGTGGCCAGATTCGTGATCAGCAGTCCTAAACCAACTACGAGGGCGGTTCGGAAAGTTCTTAGCCTATCAATGAAAGAGAATAGTTAGTTTTTCAAAAATATTTTTATTTTTCAATATAATCTCCTAAAACTTCAATACACTGAGTCCAACGCTTATCTAGCAATTCTATCCCTTGATTAAAATAGTTTTCCTCAAGGTCTTCAAAATAGTGGTTTACAACTGTAATTGCATCTTCATTTGAGGTAAAACGCTTGCCAGCAAAGATTTTTTTTAGATTTGAGAACAGGGCTAAATCAGGAGAATAAGGTGGGTGGTCAAGCAACTCGTACTTTAATTCGTTGGTTTTAGCCATTGTTAAAACACTCTTGTGCGCTGGTGCGTTGTCTTGATGAAAAATTATTTTTTTGTGTTGTAAGCCAGGATGTTTTTCTCGAATTTGTACATTTAATTGATCTAAAAGGTTGCAATAGTACTCTGAATTTATTGTTTTACCCTTTTGCAGATAGTCAATCAATAAAATACCTTTGAAGTCCCAAAAAACCGTTGCCATAACCTTACCAGCCGATTGAATTGTTTTTGCCTTCTTTGGGGCACTTCCTCCAGCTTCAGTCCATTGTTTGGATTGTTCTTTTGTATCTGGAGTATAGTGGTGGATCCATGTCTCATCAATAGTTATGAAACGACGCTTAAAATCCATTTTATTTCGCTGAAAACGATCCAAACAAGCTTGAGAAATGTTCGTTCTTATGCGTTTTTGGTCGACTGTTAACAAGTCCGGCACCCATCTTGCAGAAAGCTTTTTCATCTGTAGTTCTTCATGCAAAATTAAATGGACTCGATCATTTGAGATGCCCATGATATTAGCTATTTCACGCACTTTTATTCGTCGATCATTTAATACCATATCATGCACTTTGGCTACAATTTCTGTTGTTGTTGCTGTTTTTTGACGTCCACTACGTGGTTCATCTTCAATGCTTGTACGACCACGTTTAAATTCAGCAACCCAATTTTTTACTGTTGCATATGAAGGAGCACTTTCACCTAACACATTCACCATAACATTATGAATTTCTTGTCCCGATAAACCTTTTTTATGCAAATATTTAATGACACCACGCATTTCTAATTTTTCCATTGTAAAAAAATCGCCGATGCGTCTTTTGTGAACACCTGTTTCTATATGAAGGAGTTGCCAGATCGAAACAAAATTTAACATGTGTTCATAGCAGAGATGGAAGTTTCCATAGCAGAGATGGAAGTTTTCTGTTTATACCGCGCTTTTTGTGCTAGGCTAAGCAGTTTCCGAACCGCCTAGTTATGGTAGACATTTTGAGTTATATTCTGTTGAGAATTTGCGTCTAATTTTAACTTCGGGAAGCCTTTCTTTATGCATAGTTTCGGAAACCCAAGATATGTTTTGACAATCGCTGTCTTAAATTGGAGCATTGTTAAACACTGAAATCGTCATCAAAATAAGACTGGCTTGCAGAGAAATTTGATTTACTTACAAAAATAATTGTCAGGCGTTGCTTTGCAATTACCAGGGACTGTAGATTACGCGTACGGTTAGCAGAAGAAACGACTTTGCTTGAGGGGAAATAGACTGACGAAGATGCGTGTTCCAAATGCATCGACATGTCAAAACATATCGCACGAAATGATATTTTAAAAGTTTTTGACATTACAAAATTTAATTATTGACAACATTACGGCTGAAATATGAGCGATGGCAATAAAATTGAAAGTATCGGCCATATGATATGATTAGGTACATAAATTTCGGCAAATCTTCAAATGGTTGGCATTGTGGCATTCGGATATAGGCGATTTATCATACATTTGAAAAAATAAAGTACTTTGTGCGAGGGCAATTTCGTGGGCAATTGTGTGAAGAAAACTTGAAAAGTAAGATTTAGAACAGTAGTTCTCATTCGTTTGGGGAGAGCCTGGCTTTATAGAGTTCGGTTTTACTTTCAACAATTGCAGCAAGGCTTTCTGAAGAGGGTTGTCACGGACCCGAAATCATAATAAAAGTAGTGTGCAGCCACTAAAATCAATGTCACTTTGCCATTTTGTTAAAAACTTTCTATTTAAATATAGAAGCAATAGGTCTTGAGCCGGTTAATCCCTGTTCAATGTGTTTCTACATTTTTAAAAAGCGAGCGATTTTTGAGCCAGTTGAGATCGCCTGTTTGTGGGTTGACCATACTCCCAAATCGTTTGTCCTGAATGATCTCCTTACGATATGTTTATAATATTCACTGTCGTTCTTTTAAACCCACATTTGAAATGTTTTCTACGATGGAGCTCACCACTTCATGTAAAACTGTGTCCGCACACTCATTTGTAATGTTTCTCGCTAAAAAAAAACTTTAAACTCAATTTTTCCTCACAAAGGTATCTACAAGGCTTTGCAAAGTTTTCAGTATGGACGATAATGAACTGAAAGTTTAAAGGAATTTTCCTAAGGTGTTTCTTTAGACGCTTCAAATGACATTTTAGAGACTTTAAAACTAAAGGGTGGTTAAGTTTTAAAGTCCGATGTTGATTATGAATAAAATACAAATTATTTAGGAAATTATTGCCATTTCTTTTTATTATGATGATATTGGTATAGTTCAATTATGTAGGGAACAAAATATCGGCCAAATGGTCGCCGCGACCTCAGCGGCACACCTCCATCCGATGGTCCAAATTTTCGATGACGCTGAGGCATAATTGTGGTTCTATGCCTTTAAAGTGCCGAATTATCACATCCTTTAGCTCTTGAATTATTGCTGGTTTATCAACGTACACCATTTCTTTTAAATAACCCCAAAGAAAGAAGTCCAACGGTGTCAAATCACATGATCTTGGCGGCCAATTAACATCGCCTCGACGTGAGATAACACGACCATTGAATTTGTCGCGCAAAAGAGCCATTATTTCGTTAGCTGTGTGGCAAGTGGCACCGTTCTGTTGAAACCACATATCGTCCACATTCATATCTTCCTATTCGGGCCATAAAAAGTTCGTTATCATCTAACGATAGCGAACATCATTCACAGAAGCGGCCTGATCGGCCTTATTTTGGAAAAAATACAGCCCGATGATGCCGTCAGCCCATAAACCGCACCAAACAGTCACTCTTTGTGGGTGCATTGTTTTTTTTTTGACAATCACTCTTAGATTATCCTTCGCCCAAATGCGGCAATTCTGCTGATTGACGAATCCACTGAGGCGAAAATGTGCCTCATCACTGAAGATGATTTTCTTCGAAAATTGATTATCCACTGTTGCCATTTTTTCCACCATTCTGACGATTGATGACGTTTGGAATGTTCAAGGGGCTTTAGGGCTTGGGCCAATCGCACCTTGTACGAGGGAAATTCGGAAACTTCTTAGCCTAGCACAAAAAGCGCGGTATAAACAGAAAAAAGTTAAGTGTTTTGGAAACTCTCTCCATCTCTGCTATGAACACATCTTAAATTTTGTTTCGATCTGGCAACTCCTTCATATAGAAACAGGTGTTCACAAAAGACACATCCGCGATTTTTTTACAATGGAAAAATTAGAAATGCGTGGTGTCATTAAATATTTACATAAAAAAGGTTTATCGGGACAAGAAATTCATAATGATATGGTGAATGTGTTAGGTGAAAGTGCTCCTTCATATGCAACAGTAAAAAATCGGGTTGCTGAATTTAAACGTGGCCGTACAAGCATTGAAGATGAACCACGTAGTGGACGTCCAAAAACAGCAACAACAACAGAAATTGTAGCCAAAGTGCATGATATGGTATTAAATGATCGACGAATAAAAGTGCGTGAAACAGCTAATATCATGGGCATCTCAAATGATCGAGTCCATTTAATTTTGCATGAAGAACTACAGATGAAAAAGCTTTCTGCAAGATGGGTGCCGCACTTGTTAACAGTCGACCAAAAACGCATAAGAATGAACATTTCTCAAGCTTGTTTGGATCGTTTTCAGCGAAATAAAATGGATTTTAAGCGTCGTTTCATAACTGTTGATGAGACATGGATCCACCACTATAATCCAGAGACAAAAGAACAATCCAAACAATGGACTGAAGCTGGAGGAAGTGCCTCAAAGAAGGCAAAAACAATTCAATCGGCTGGTAAGGTTATGGCAACGGTTTTTTGGGACTTCAAAGGTATTTTATTGATTGACTATCTGCAAAAGGGTAAAACAATAAATTCAGAGTACTATTGCAACCTTTTAGATCAATTAAATGTACAAATTCGAGAAAAACGTCCTGGCTTACAACACAAAAAAATAATTTTTCATCAAGACAACGCACCAGCGCACAAGAGTGTTTTAACAATGGCTAAAATCAACGAATTAAAGTACGAGTTGCTTGACCACCCACCTTATTCTCCTGATTTAGCTCCCAGTGACTTTTACCTGTTCCCAAATCCAAACAAAAATTCCTTGCTGGCAAGCGTTTTACCTCAAATGAAGATGCAATTACAGTTGTAAACCACTATTTTGAAGACCTTGAGGAAAACTATTTTAATCAAGGGATAGAATTGCTAGATAAGCGTTGGACTAAGTGTATTGAAGTTTCAGGAGATTATATTGAAAAATAAAAATATTTTTGAAAAACTAACTATTCTCTTTCATTGATAGGCTAAGAACTTTTCGAACCGGCCTCGTAAGCGTGTAAATGCACGTCTTTAAGCATAATGTTCATCATCGACGAGCGTGAGAGGTGCACGTGTCGGGCACGACGATGAGGTGGACGGCTCTTCAACCACACTATCGCGAACAGCAGCAATATTTTCTGCAGCTCGAGCTGTACGAGCATGCACTGGTGTTTTCGAATCTTACAGACCCGCTTTGCTTAAATTTTTACACGATTTTCCGATTGTACGCACATTTGGACGATTAAATTGACCGAAAAAATCACGAAGTCCACGATATGTGACGCGCAAAATAGAAAGGGACCAAAGGTTAAAAACCAGTTTTGTTCAGGAGAGCCATTTTAAAGATTAGGTCCCTTTCTGTTTGCGCTTAAAATCGTCGACTTCACTTTCATAAAACGCGCATATCTCTTGGAGGGGAACACTTTTGGGGCATGGGATCGGTCTCATTCGATGCTCAGATGTTGTCCACAAAAAAAAAGTGAAAAGTTGATGAAAAGTTTTGTTCAGGAGAGCCAGTTTAAAGATTAGGTGCCTATCTATTTGCGCTTAGAATCGTCGACTTCACTTTCATAAAACGCGCATATCTCTAGGAGGGAACACTTTTGGGGCATGGGATCGGTCTCATTCGATGCTCAGATGTTGTCCATATCAAAATGAAAAAAAAATTAAAATTGATTTTTTTTTTACCCTTAGGTCCCTTTCTCTATGCGATGTCACATATGCATTTTGAGTTGAACGCCCAATTTCATAGTAAGCCTGAATAACGTTAACGCGTTGCCCGCTTGTGTATCTTTCTATGGTTCTAATTGAGTCAGTCAGAAATTGAGAAATATCAAATGAAATACAGAAAAAAGTTTGACGTGTAGGTGTGGCTCACATTCAACATCGGCCCTTAAAATGTAACCACCCTTTAGATGTAGAAAAGGTCAAAGAAAGTGAAGTATTTCTTGCTGCGTTTTTGAAAGCCCAAGCACCTGAAGCTCGAGAGAAGCATAAACTTTGGCTAAACTTCTATATCCGACTAGCCTTAGCACCCTCCCTTATACACGGCCGATAAACTCCAAAGAAGACTATATCAATCCCCCTCATATGGAAACTTAACTCCAATTTAAGCTGAATGTTGGTGATGTAAAGGTCTAAGAAAGTGAAGTGCTTCTTGCACCGCTTTAGAAAGCTACATCACTTGAATGCTTCTTTCGACACTTCAAAAATATGTTTATTCCAGCAAACAATGCACTGAATTTTTATACCCAAAAACAGCAAGAGCGTTCGACTCTTCGACAGCAATTCCATTCACTGAAAGCGCCAAAAATGTTTAGCCCATAGATCGTTTCTTATTTAACAAGCAACATTGGGTCTTGCGTGCATAAGTTCGACCCTTTTAGTAAAACCCTACTCTGAGAACCTCGCATGATCCTAAATAAGTGTGCCAGTCAATTTTGCCTTATCTTCCCTGTATCTGTGAGAACCGGTCAACGGGTCTGTCATTAGCGAAGGATTAAGTATTGTTTGTTGTCAGGCCCAGAAGGTCGTTGAGGCAAGTAAGATAAAGAAAAGGAGAGCGACAGTCTCTTCCTCCCTATTAGTAAAACCCTACTCTGAGAACCTCGCATGATCCTCTGTAAGTATGCCAGTCAATTTTGCCTCATCTTCCCTGTATCTGTGGGACCCGGTCAACGGGTCTGTCATTAGCAAAGGAATAAATATTATTTGTTGTCAGGCCCAGAAGGTCGTTGAGGCAAGTAAGATAAAGAAAAGGAGAGAGACAGTCTCTTGTACTACCCCTAAATTTATAGATTCAGTGCAACATTGACTGACAATCCATGGTTTAGGATGTATAAGATGAATGCCCTCTCAGCTTAGCCACAAACTTTTTACATACGAATCACTAGTCTTATGCAAAAAACTTAATCATCCAGTCTTGTCGTGTTAATTGTAACATTACATTTCAATATCTCGTTCAACACCAAAAACACATCAATGTTTACATTTAAACTTACACCAAAATTGGAAAAATCAATAACACAACCCGTACCTTTCTTGACTACAATTCGAAAACACAAAGTTATTAACCTTTCCAGAGCTACGTCATCGCAGCTTATTCGAAAAATACTGCTGCAGCTATTTCCGTTCCGCCTAACCCAACACAGGATGTATTTTCGCACAAGTTCACAAAAAAACGGCGACCTTTGAGAGACCAAGATCGAAATTAAAAAAAGGTACCACAACTCCAGCTAGCCAGTCAACCACACCAAAAAGTTCCCAGCGTCGTATAATGGAACGCATGTTGGCGGCCATGTCTGGCTTGCGATCGGGCACAAACGAAACGAACTGAAAAATGCCCAGTTTTATCGTCTTTTAAACACCCCAAATATGTTTACAGTCGAAAAAAGTGGTGATTGCATTAAAATGTGTGAAATTAAATTTGTAGGTAGCGCTGGATTGCATAAAAATAAAAAAAATCATAATAAAAAACGCGCACAAAACAAATGCTCAGACATAAGCCCCGGTTCGATTGGAGTGCTAGTGCCAGTGCCGCCGACGAATCGTAGTTAGACAAGAAATGCAATTTCCTTTTACATGCACGGCATGACACATAACATGCAAGTTGCATGCGGCTGGCTGCAAGTTGCAAGTTTGTTTTGCACAAGGCCATAAAATGATTTATGCCATTTGGATGCCAGTGACGCATTTCATCCAAATGAACAAGGACATGTGTGCGCCGTCTGCATATACGCAACAACCAAAAGAATCTCTCAGATGGGCATTTTAAAGGCACCATTAACGCTCCAGCGCTCGCATTTGCCAAATGTAAAACGATTTCAAATTATGAGCAAAAAGTGGCGTTTGTACATTTGATTTGTGTGAAAATGCATTGATGTAGCAACGGATGGCCGGAAAGAAACCGGTGGGCAAAAGAAATTCCCCAACGATGATTTTGTTGCCTGAGAAAAACAAAAGACTTAAGACACAAACCTGACATTGAAAATGAAACTCACCGTTTGCAATTTGGAGCAATGATTTGTGGAATTAATACCCTTCTCCACCAGTGGGGTGCCCCCTATATTAAGAAAACCGATCGATTCAGAATCATATCTGATTCCATTGATCTATTTTCGTCCATTCGTCTGTCTATCTCTCGTTAGAATGAAACTCTAAGTACAGGTCGCAATTATGAATCGATTTCGATAAAACTAAAACTAAAACAGATACATTGTTTAGATCATGGGAACACCTTAGTAAAATTGGTCCAAATCGCTCCATGTTTCGATATTAAACAAAGGTTTTCCCCGATCGCAGAACTTCCAGCTGTAAAGGCTACATTTCACGATTTTAACCAAATTTCGCATACAGCGTTACAAGCGACCAACACCAAATCCTGGTGAAATTGGCCTATAACGGTCCATATTTTCATAAAGCCTTCATTCAAAGGTCTCTCTAGATTTTAAAATCTGCAGCTTAAGCAGCCACGTGTAACGGGTGTTTTTTTAGACGTGTGGTTTTCAAGAAGAAATAAAACGCATAAAACGGTTTTACTTTCAACAATTGCAGCAAGGCTTTCTGATGAGGGTTGTCACGGACCCGAAATCATGATAAAAGTAGTGTGCAGCCACGAAAATCAATGTCACTTTGCCATTTTGTTAAAAACTTGTCTTCTTTTTAAATATAGAAGCAAGAGGTCTTGAGCCGGTTTAATCCCTGTTCAATGTGTAAAAGCAACAGACCGAAATAAAACAAACGAGCTAAAGAAACGCATAAAATTTAAATTTGTGGCCAAGAATTTAGCTTCATTATAAAAAAAGGGTTGGCCATTATGTTTTAAAAATAATTTCGGGCAAGTGATCGCCGCGTCTGGCTCGAATAAGTTCCAGCCGAGCGGCCCAATTTCCGACCACTTTTTGCAGCATTTTGGACCGTATGTCAGCAGTAACGCGCCGAATATTCTCTTTTTAGGCATCAAAGGTGTCGGGCTAATCTGCGTAGATAAGCGACTTTACATAACCCCTCAAAAAAAGTTCAGCGATGTTAAATCGCACGATCTTGGAGGCCACGATGCGATATAAATGGTTTGTTTCGTATGGCATGTAGCGCCGTCTTGTTGGAACCAAAGGTCGTTCACATCATCATCCTCCAATTAAGGCACGAAAAAGTCATCAATCATGGCTCTAGTTGGAGTTGGATTTTGTAAGCCGACAAACCAAGATCCTTTCGCAAAATCTTTCATAAAGTGGATGAGCACAGCTCCAATTGCGGCGCGCGATGTCGAATGGACTCATTTGGATCTTCTTCGATACTCTGCTCCACTGCAGCAATAGCGCCTTCCATGCGCACTGTACTTAGTAGGGCCATAAATACTGCTACAAGATTGAACACATCCATTTCAATAGTAGAACTGAACATACCCCGTTAATGTCATATGGGTTTTGAAAGCTAACCTCAATAGCGTTAGTCTGTAACGGGATTTTAAAATTGTTTCAACTTTTATCATGGAGTGGCCAGATAATGAAAACCGTATCGCTGTAATAGCACTTTCAAGTGTGAAATGAAAAAAAGCGATATTTTCCAAACGCTCCGGCCACTAGCGACTAGCCGCATGTGCGTCTACCGATGCAAAAACCCGTTTGAGGAGATGTAAAGACAGCCACCGGTCGGGCCCACGCTCTGTTCGAACACCGCATGTCATCAAAGCCGTTAAATCAAGAATTCGCAAAAATCCGCTCCGAAAACAGAAAATCATGGCCCGTGAGATGAATATCACTCAAAAGTCCATGAGTCGAATCATTAAAAAAGACTTTGGACTTGGGGCTTTCAAACGACGTACCGGACAATTATTGACTGCAGCTTTAAAAAAAATAAGATTGAAAACGCTAACGTCTTTTGGTGAAGCACGCTGATAACTTGCACAGAAAATTATTTCACCTATGAAAAAATTTTTACCGTTCAGGAAAAATTTAACAAGCAAAATGATAGAGTGTATGCGCGGTAATCTAAGGAAGCATCTGATTTGATCCCAAGGGTGAAAAAGGGTCATCACCCAGCTTCAGTCAACTTTCAAGGTTTGGTGGGGTGTCTCTTACGACGGGGTCACTGACCTGCATTTCTGCGAACAAGGAGTCAAAATATCGGCCAAAGTTTACCAAGAAACCGTTTTGGAAGCTGTTGTGAAGCCTCTAAATAATTCCCTGTTTTAAAATCAGCCATGGACTTTCCAGCAGGATTTTGCGCCGGCCCATAAGTCTAAAACGTCCCAGGCCTGGCCTTGTAACAATATGTCAGCGTTCATTTCCTCTGAAGTATGACCCTCAGGCAGTCCATTTGAACCCATTGGATTACAAATTGTGGACGGTTTTAGAGGACAAGGTTTGTCTCAAAAGATACCCCAACATTGGATCTCTTCAGACTGCTTTGGTTCAAGCTGTGGCAAATTTTCCAACGGACGAGGTTCGTGCAGCTATTGACGAATATGATTATATTCGGAATAAGAACATTTGGCATTCAAATTTAGAGGTTCGTGCAGCTATTGACGAATATGATTATATTCGGAATAACAACATTTGGCATTCAAATTTAGAGACAGTTTGTCTATCTTAACAACCACAAGGTCGACATTTGCGATATGATGGAGTCGTGCCGTAGAATACATTCTTGGAAAATTATATATTTATGTTAGGATTTTGTTCTGGAGTACCTGTAGCCTTTTTAAATGACAATTTGCACTTTTTGCGCAAACAGGGGCTGCATAAAATATCACAGCGTGAAATATTAATTTAAATATTAACATTTTATTTCCAATGTTTAATGCCGAGGATCTGTTAAGAAATGGATATAAAGTTCTAATCAGGATGTTACATTTATTAACAATATATGAAATATGATCCTTATATTTTAGTTTAGAGTTAAGAGTTACACCTAAGTATTTGACATTTTCCCCCCATTTTATGTCTGCATTGTTAACACTTATGTTGTCCTGAGGGAGAAAACATTCTTTTCTTTTCCTAGAGAAATATATAGATCGCCTGACATTTATCGCAGTTTATTGCTATTTTCCACTTGGTGAAATATACAAATAATTTTCTAAGCGCTTATTGTAAGTTTGCAACAATCTCGGAAGATAATTTAGCGGAACATAGTATTGCTGTGTCGTCAGCAAATATGGACATAACACAATTTTCTAAAGTCGGAATATCCGCCGTATACGAGGGCGACCGCAAAAGTAAATGGCCTAACATAAAAGAACCGTTTTTTTTTTTGGAATTATTATTATTTATTTTTCAACATAATCTCCTTCCAACTCAATACACTTCATCAAACGTTTTTCAAGTTTTTTAATTCCTTCCGAAAAATAAGATTTTTCAAGACCTTCAAAATATGCCTCAGTTTCAGCAATAACCTCGCTATTGGACGAACATTTTTTGCCACCGAGATTTTTTTTTAAATTTGGAAACAAGAAATAATCAGAAGTAGCTCAATCTGGACTATATGGTGGATGCGGAGCAATTTCAAATCGTAATTGGGCCAGTTTTTGTTGAGTTAAAAATGCAGTGTGTGAAGGAGCATTATCTTGATGAAAAAGAACTATTTTTTTCTAAATGCGGTCGTTTTATCTTGATTTCTTCACTCAGCCGATCCAATAATGCACAATAATATTCACTATTTATAGTTTTTCCTTTCTCAAGATAATCAATAAATAGTATACCCCTTGCATCCCAAAATACCGTGGTGATTACTTTTCCTGCTGACTTAACAGTTTTCGCCTTCTTGGGACCACTTTTACCAGCTTCTATCCATTGTTTTGACTGTTCTTTGCATTCTGGGATGTAGTGATGGATCCATGTTTCATCAACAGTTATGAATCGGCGCAAGAACTCTATTGGATTATGCTGATAAATCGCTAAAAGCTCCTCGGAATTGGTCCAACGGACAATTTTTTGGGGCAAAGTTAACAAACGCGGCACCCATCTTGCGGATAGCTTTTTCATGTGGAGTTCATCATCTAAAATACTCCAAACTGGTTTTTCGTGTATTTTAACAATATCAGCAAGTTCTCTGAGCTTTATTCGTCTATCTTGAGGCACTTCATTAAATATTTTTCTAATGTTTTCAATAGTAGTAGCAGTTTTCGGTCTTCCAGAGCGATGTTCATCTTCCGTACTTGAACGACCCATTTTAAAGTGTTGAACCCAGGATTTCACGGTGGAGTATGATGGTGCATTATCACCATGAACAGAATCCAATTCATCTTTGATTAATTGTGGCGCATAACCTTTCATATAAAAGTGTTTAATTACCGCACGAAACTCTTTATTTTCCATTTTTCAAAAATTATAAAACTTGTTTACTTCAATCACCTGTAACAAAAATAATCATTGAATATTTCGGAACTTTTGACAGATGGCTTATAAAAGATTGCTTTAAAAAAACAAAAAAAAAGTTACTAGTAAAACAGAAAATGTGCCAGGCCAGTTAGTTTTGCGGTCGCCCTCGTATATGTTATACAGCACTAGCGAAAGACATGATCCCTGTGGGCAGCCGGCGTTTATATTAAACAATCTTGAGTGTTGCGATCCGATGTAAACCCTAAAAGTCCTGGACCATCAGAAGTTTTGGACAATTTTTATAATATTTGGAGGGAAGTTTAACCGTATTAGTTGAGAAATCAAACCGGCGTGCCATACTGAATCAAACGCTGCCTTTATGTCCAATAAAACCATGCCGGTGGACTCCTGTTTCTCAAAATTTGACTTGACAATATTTCTTATCCTGTCTTAAGGATGTATGGTGTTGTGCTCTTTACGTAATCCAAACTGTTGGGGCGGCAGAACGTCATTTTCGTCTAAGAAGTTAGCAATTTTCTCCTTCATAACCTTCTCATTAGCAAGCTGCTAGCTTGCTAATGGAAGACAATAAGCTAATGGGACGGTATGAGCATGGGGAACCGAAAGGTTTATTGGGTTTCGTAATGGCAATGACCTTTGCCTCTTTAAATTTATCGGGGAAATAACCCATGTTAATGCAGCTGTTAATGAATATGGTCCAAAAATGTATACCTTTTTTTTAAAAGGGATTTCAGGCAATTGTTATTTATGCCGTCCGCACCTGGCAATTTCTTGGACCTAAGTCCCTTTATTATATTATTTCTTGAATAACTTTTTTTCACTCAATTTACAACTTAAAACAAAAAGGTCTACGATACACACAACTCTAAAATTTTAACTTGGCTGACTTACTTTTCCTTCCCCATACGGCAAACAACGACTAACCTGTTCTACGAAGTTTTGAAGATATCGTCCTAGCGACTACTTACTTGTTTAATAAGCGAGTCTCAATAGAGCACGCCTACTGCAGTTAATGTTGATCATTAAAGGGGGACAATAATGTCTGCTTTTGAATATCTGAAATATTTAAACAACAAGCATGACTTAGGCGCCCTGCTTTAGGTGCTTTAAAACATTTTGTTTTTCTTTTGTTCTTTTAAAAAATATTTATCGAATATAGTTCGAATAACTTTTTATTAACAATTTATCACCCAAAGTGAAGAGAAAAACTTTCACATGCGAATGGAACAGAAGTACCTCTTTTAGCTGAAATAAGCACGGGTATAAGTAACGTTGTATCCTTCGTTACCAGTAGGAATCCAAAACGTTTTTTTGTCTTTAATTTCAAGTCCAAAGAAAACAAAGACGGCTAAAACAAATTTCAATTCAATATGTTATTGTCGGTGTTTATGGGTGGGCTTTTCACATTTTTAAGTTGGCCAAAAAGAAAAGAAATGGAAAAAATGCCGTGCTCCAACAAAACGCTCTAAAGTAAATAAAAGAAATCACGGCGACAAACGTACCACATCGATTGGCCGAACATACACCCGACATGTTTTCATTAAATTGCATCCACACGCACTTGTTGCCGTTGTCGTTGCCGTTAAAGTTGATGTTGCTGCCGGTGCTCTTAATGTTGCTGCAGCCATTCTTGTTGCAGTGCATTTGTGTTGCCAACAATATAATTAAGTTGCCGGTAAATCGATTTCAACAGTCAGCGAGGTAGACAGGCGTACACTTGAATGTTTTCACTTCATTTTGGCAGTGCGGCAATACACGATGCGCATGCGCACCTACTGCTAACCCCCCAAACATGCGCTCACACAATTGAGCTCATCCATATGCAGAGTGTGTAGCAGAGCCTGCTTCGATTATGCCCTCCTCAGGTGCAACAGGATGTAAGAGCGGGGCGGCGGCGGGTAGAGAGGACAGAGCCTCAGCCATGTGCATGATCAGGTGAACTAAGCGACGACGCTTTGGCTGCTTTCGTATGCTGGCCGCCGCGGTTTAATTCCTTCCTTAAAGTGGTTAATTGAAGTATGGCGCTTATTGTTGTGCGCAGGCGCAATTTCTGTGCGCATTTTTTTCTTGCTTCTTTTCTGTTCAACATGCTCCGATTTTGCCATCTTTTCGATTCGTTTCTTTCTTCCTTATTCGCCGATGCCCTCGTCGCTGTCTTCTTCTTATGCATGTTGATTTTTCCAGCGGTATCTTAACAATGGCATTGGCCTCTGTTATTTATTAGCCTCGGGCATGAGTGACTTTTGAACAAGTGCAGTGCAGTGCAGTGCCGTGCAGCTCTCCAAGAAGATATACGAACAAAGCCAGTCTTTCTTGGTTATGCCCCGTCTGGCGGCACTCTGAAGTGCCGGTATCGTTGCTAGTACATAAGTCAACATAAGTACATATCACAAGTTAATAAATAAAATCGAAAAAAAACGCAAAGAAAAGAAATGAAAAAGAGAAGAAAAAAAACTTGAAATGATATAAATTTCTTTTGTCATTCGCCGGCTGTTCTGACAACTTTCATTTTCTCTCAAGAATGTGAATGCCGCCATAAGAAAAAAAGTTTTTACAGCAGACGTTTTTTTTCTGCGCCGACTATTTCGTAATAAAAGAAAACAGCGATAAACACTCAGCTCAGATGAATGAATAACCTGTAAGGAGGTTTGGGAAACATAAGTGATCTAAATTTTTGCTGAAACTGGTTTCATACTCGTACTTTAGGCGATCTGGTATCGGTTTCAGGCCCTAAGTCACAGCCACACATCGATGGCTATATTGGAAGAATTCTCACCCTAAAGCAATGGTGGGATTTTAAGATTTCTCAACTAAGGACTGTACCGGAAAAAGACGCCCCACTTTAAATCTCTTGTTTCACTTTATGTTATCGATTGTTTTCAATGCGAAAAGTACCCTTAGAAAGTGGGATTGATAATCGTTTATTGTCCCCTTTCTTCTCAGACATCCTTAAGCTACGGGTTGCGATATATACTTAGTAGGGACATAAATACTGTTACAACATTGAACACACCCACTTCCGTAGTAGAACTGAACATACCCCGCTTATGTCATATGGGTTTTGAACGCCAACCTCAATAGCGTTAGTCTGTAACGGGATTTTAAAATTGTTTCAACTTTCGTCATAGAGTGGTCAGATAATGAGAACCGTATCGCTGTAATAGCGCTTTTCAAGTGTAAAATGAAAAAAACGATACTTTCAAAACGCTCCGGCCACTAGGGGATAGCCGCATGTTTGTCTACCGATGCATACAACTGTTTGAGGAGACTGGAGATGTAAAAGACCGCCACCGGTCGGGCCGTCCACGCTCTGTTCGAACACCGCATGTCATCAAAGCTGTAGTGCTATTGATTATTGAAGTATATCGATTATTTACGTTATGTCATCCCTAGCCTTAATTACAGCTGATCGACAGCTGATTAGTTCTAAAAATATTGTTAAGCTTTAAGAAAATGTGTAAAATAAGATGCTTTTAGAAATAAAGAACATTAAAGTTTCAAAGTCAAAACTGCCAATAACTCGGCATTGTTTTATTTTTTACAACAGTAAGAAGCACTAATTAGAGTGCTGACAAAAAACTGCTTTAGCGCTTTTGAGTGCACACAAGCAAACCCTTTTTTTTATTGCCAGTGGTGTTTTTAAGCGCCGGAACAATAACCAGGCAGGCCTACTATAGAACAACAACCCCAATACCATCACAAAGCCGTTAAATCAAGAATTCACAGAAATCCGCTCCGACAACAGAAAATCATGGCCCGTGAGATGAATATCACGCATAAGTCCATGAGTCGAATCATTAAAAAAGACTTGGGACTTGGGGCTTTCAAACGACGTACCAGACATTTATTGACTGCAGCTTTAAAAAAAATAGGATTGAAAAATGCAAACGTCTTTTGGTGAAGCACGCTGATAACTTGCACAGAAACATTTTGTTCACCAATGAAAAAATTTTTACCTTTCAGGAAAAATTTAACAAGCAAAATGATAGAGTGTACGAGTATGCGCGGTCATCTAAGCAAGCATCTGAGCTGATCCCAAGGATGGAAAAGGGCCATCACCCAGCTTCAGTCATGGTTTGGTGGGGTGTCTCTTACGATGGGGTCACTGACCTGTATTTCTGCGAACAAGGAGTCAAAACATCGGCCAAAGTTTACCAAGAAACCGTTTTGGAAGCTGTTGTGAAGCCTCTTAACAATTCCCTGTTCCACAACCAGCCATGGACTTTCCAGCAGGATTCTGCGCCGGCCTATAAGGCTAAAACGTCCCAGGCCTGGCTTCGAAACAATTTACCAGCGTTCATTTCCTCTGAAGAATGGCCTTTAGGCAGTCCAGATTTGAACCCATTGGATTACAAATTGTGGACGGTTTAAGAGGACAAGGTTTGTCACAAAAGATACTCCAACATTGGATCTCTTAAGACTGCTTTGGTTTAAAGCACCATCATATAGCGCTGTGAAAAGCTGGTTTAATGAATTCAATCGTGGCCGACGGTCGCTCAAAGACGAAGGTCGTGAAGGTTGTCCAAAAACGGCCGTTGTGCCAAAGAACATTGATGCCGTGCGAGAATTGATAATGCATTTCACCAGCATACATTCGATATAACATGAACACCTGGCCGTAAAAAAGGTTTGTTCTCATTGGATTCCGAGCAATTTGACAATCGCTCAAATAAAGGCGCGTGTCGATTGGTGCAAAGAAATTTTGAAAAAATACGATCGCGGTGCTTCAAAAGACCGTCACAGGTGACGAATTGTGGATCTATGCGTATGAGCCCGAAACAAAACAGCAATCGACCGTGCGGTTCTTCGAAGACGAGCCAAATCCAACGAAAGTTGTTCGTGGAAGAAGCACTTCGAAGCAAATGGTCGCCCGTTTCTTCGGCAAAACTGGTCATGTGGTGACTGTTCCGCTTGAGCAACGTAGGACTATCAATTCTTAATAGGACACCACAATTTGTGTGCCTGAAGTCTTCGGAGAAATTCGAAAAACGAACAAGAGAAGACGAATCATTGTGTACCATGACAATGCGAGCTCTCACACATAATTAAACTAGCGCCTTTTTGACCGGCCAAAACGTCGAATTGATGGGTCATCGCCGTACAGCCCTGACTTGGCACCCAATGACTTATTTTTTTCCCGCACATCAAGAAAAAAATTCGTGGTCAATGATTTTCGTCGCCAGAAGATGCTCTTGAGGCGTTTAAAAATCATGTTTTGTAGGTGTCTCAATCGGAGTGCAAAAAGTGCTTCGACACTTGGTTTGGCCGCATTCAAAAGTGTATAAATGAAGCTGGAGAATACTTTGAAAAACAATAAAACCATTTTTGAACACAAATTACTGTTTCAGACTTATACTGTTTATATTGAGGACGTAGATTTACAGTGACATAAAGTCTACTTAAGTTAGAGATTATCTTATGGTTTTCGTTTTGCATGATTTATAGTTTTATAATGTGTGTTTTCGCACACCTTGAAGACCAGATTTTACTTCCATATGTGACGCGCAAAATAGAAAGGGACCTAAGGGTAAAAACCAGTTTTGTTCAGGGGAGCCATTTTAAAGATTTAAACGCGTGTATCTTTGGTGTACCATCACTTTCATAAAACGCGCATATCTCTGGGAGGGAACACTTTTGGGGCATGGGATCGGTCTCATTCGATGCTCAGATGTTGTCCACATCAAAAAAAAAGTGAAAATTAATTTTTTTACCCTCAGGTCCCTTTTTCTATGCGCTGTCACATATGTCATAATCGGTCGGAATTATACAGCAAGAGCTTGTTTCCGATTTAGTAAAGGGAAAAAAGAGCTCTTTTACATCTTACAGTTTTATTAAAGCATTTTCCAAAGATGTTTGATCAAATTTTGTATTAGACTATTTGAGCCCTGTAGTTCCACGGGAATAGTGGGAATTCTTTTTGGGGATTTAATGAAAGGAATTTGATGAGTTTTGTCATCAATTATTTTATTTTCCATTTGAAAAAATATTTAATTTTTTAAGGATTGCGTTAAAAACCTTCCCGGTAATATTGCAGTATCATCTGCGTAAAGAACAGCTGTATTTTTTTAAGATGTTTTAAATCAGTGGTAAAAATATAAGTCTCTTTAGATTTAAATATATCCTCCAAAATATATCCTAGGTCGGACCGTGGCGCGGAATCTTCGCAATAGCAAGTAGGTGTATTGTGTCTCGTAGCAGATCACATTTGACTCCAGCGTTTGTATTTTCTTTTAAATTATTTTTACAACATTTTGCAAACTTGTTAGTATGTGCTTAGTCAACATAAAGTTAATATAAGTTTACACTAGCCATATTATCTTAAAGCGCCAGTCTAACAGATTTATCTATTTAATCTCCTTATTTTTTCAGTTTCATCACGTAACGTTATAGCTTGGATGCCATAATGATTGCTTAACCTTGGTAAGTACTTAGTTTGAGCTGAACTTATTTATTACATTTTTTTCCTGCACAGGAAAAATTAATTAAAAATTATTGTTTATGTTATTTTGTCGATTAGAAGCTTAGTTAGTTATAGTGACATGATTTAATTTTCTTAAGATTTCCAAATATTTTTAACGACGAACGAAGTTATCACGAATTTTGTCGATTAGACGCTTAGTTTACGAGATATCGCTGATTTAAAGTAGTGGTCCCGAATTAAGGCTCTTTTGTCGATCAGAGGCTTTGTTTACGAGATATCGCTGATTTAAGTTTTCTATGGTCTTCCCGCGTTTTTGACCGAGGAAAGTAGTGGTCACGAATTAAGGCTCTTTTGTCGATTAGACGCTTTGTTTACGAAATATCGCTGATTTAAGTTTTCTATGGTCTTCCCGCGTTTTTGGCTGAGGAAAGTAGTGGCCACGAAATAAGGCTCTTTTGTCGATTAGACGCTTCGTTCACGCTTTGTTTTGGCTGAGGAAAGTAGTGGTCACGAATTAAGGTTCTTTTCTCGACTAGACACTTCGTTTACGAGATATCGCTGATTTAAGTTTTCTATGGTCTTCCCGCGTTTTTGGCCGAGGAAAGGAGTTGTCACGAATTAAGGCTCTTTTGACGATTAGACGCTTCGTTTACGAGATATCGCTGATTTAAGTTTCTATGGTCTTCCCACGTTTTTGGCCGAGGAAAGTAGTGGTCACGAATTAAGACTCTTTTGTCGATTAGACGCTTCGTTTTCGAGATATCTCTGATTTAAGTTTTCTATGATCTTCCTACGTTTTTGGCCGAGGAAAGTAGTGGCCACGAATTAAGGCTCTTTTGTCGATTAGACACGTCGTTTACGAGATATCGCTGATTTAAGTTTTCTATGGTCTTCCTACGTTTTTGGCCGAGGAAAGTAGTGGCCACGAATTAAGGCTCTTTTGTCGATTAGACGCTTCTTTTACGAGATATCGCTGATTTAAGTTTTCTATGGTCTTCCCTCGGTTTTGGCCGAGGAAAGTAGTGGTCACGAATTAATGCTCTTTTGTCGATTAGACGCTTCGTTTACGAGATATCGCTGATTTAAGTTTTCTATGGTCTTCCTACGTTTTTGGCCGAGGAAAGTAGTGGCCACGAATTAAGGCTCTTTTGTCGATTAGACGCTTCTTTTACGAGATATCGCTGATTTAAGTTTTCTATGGTCTTCCCTCGGTTTTGGCCGAGGAAAGTAGTGGTCACGAATTAAGGCTCTTTTGTCGATTAGACGCTTCGTTTACGAGATATCGCTGATTTAGATTTTCTATGGTCTTCCTACGTTTTTGGCCGAGGAAAGTAGTGGTCACGAATTAAGGCTCTTTTGTCGATTAGACGCTTCGTTTACGAGATATCGCTGATTTAAGTTTTTAATGGTATTCCCTCGTTTTTGGCCGAGGAAAGTAGTGGTCACGAATTAAGGCTCTTTTGTCGATTAGACGCTTCGTTGACGAGATATCGCTGATTTAAGTTTTCTATGGTCTTCCCTCGTTTTTGGCCGAGGAAAGTAGTGGTCACGAATTAAGGCTCTTTTGTCGATTAGACGCTTCGTTTACGAGATATCGCTGATTTAAGTTTTCTATGGTCTTCCCTCGTTTTTGGCCGAGGAAAGTAGTGGTCACGAATTAAGGCTCTTTTGTCGATTAGACGCTTCGTTTACGAGATATCGCTGATTTAAGTTTTCTATGGTCTTCCCTCGTTTTTGGCCGAGGAAAGTAGTGGTCACGAATTAAGGCTCTTTTGTCGATTAGACGCTTCGTTAACGAGATATCGCTGATTTAGATTTTCTATGGTCTTCCTACGTGTTTGGCCGAGGAAAGTAGTGGTCACGAATTAAGGCTCTTTTGTCGATTAGACGCTTCGTTTACGAGATATCGCTGATATAAGTTTTCTATGGTCTTCCCTCGTTTTTGGCCGAGGAAAGTAGTGGTCACGAATTAAGGCTCTTTTGTCGATTAGACGTAGTAGTGGTCACGAATTAAGGCTCTTTTGTCGATTAGACGCTTCGTTTACGAGATATCGCTGATTTAGATTTTCTACGGTCTTCCCTCGTTTTTGGCCGAGGAAAGTAGTGGTCACGAATTAAGGCTCCTTTGTCGATTAGACGCTTCGTTTACGAGATATTGCTGATTTAGATTTTCTATGGTCTTCCTGAGTGTTCGGCCGAGGAAAGTAGTGGTCACGAATTAAGGCTCTTTTGTCGATTAGACGCTTCGTTTACGAGATATCGCTGATTTAAGTTTTCTATGGCCTTCCCTCGTTTTTGGCCGAGGAAAGTAGTGGTCACGAATTAAGGCTCTTTTGTCGATTAGACGCTTCGTTTACGAGATATCGCTGATTTAAATTTTCTATGGCCTTCCCTCGTTTTTGGCCGAGGAAAGTAGTGGTCACGAATTAAGGCTCTTTTGTCGATTAGACGCTTCGTTTACGAGATATCGCTGATTTAAATTTTCTATGGCCTTCCCTCGTTTTTGGCCGAGGAAAGTAGTGGTCACGAATTAAGGCTCTTTTGTCGATTAGACGCTTCGTTTACGAGATATCGCTGATTTAAGTTTTCTATGGCCTTCCCTCGTTTTTGGCCGAGGAAAGTAGTGGTCACGAATTAAGGCTCATTTTTCGATTAGACACTTCGTTTACGAGATATTGCTGATTTAAGTTTTCTATGGTCTTCCCTCGTTTTTGACCGAGGAAAGTAGTGGTCACGAATTAAGGCTCTTTTGTCGATTAGACGCTTCGTTTACGAGATATCGCTGATTTAAGTTTTCTATGGTCTTCCCTCGTTTTTGGCCGAGGAAAGTAGTGGTCACGAATTAAGGCTCTTTTGTCGATTAGACGCTTCGTTTACGAGATATCGCTGATTTAAGTTTTCTGTGTTCTTCCCACGTTTTTGGCCGAGGAAAGGAGTGGTCACGAATTAAGACTCTTTTGTCGATTAGACGCTTCGTTTACGAGATATTTAAGTTTTCTATGGTCTTCCCGCGTTTTTGGCCAAGGAAAGTAGTGGTCCCGAATTAAGGCTCTTTTGTCGATTAGACGCTTTGTTTACGAGATATCGCTGATTTATGTTTTCTATGGTCTTCCCGCGTTTTTGGCCAAGGAAAGTAGTGGTCCCGAATTAAGGCTCTTTTGTCGATTAGACGCTTTGTTTACGAGATATCGCTGATTTAAGTTTTCTATGATCTTCCCGCGTTTTTGGCGATAAGACGCTTCGTTTACGAGATATCGCTGATTTATGTTTTCTATGGTCTTCCCGCGTTTTTGACCGAGGAAAGTAGTGGTCACGAATTAAGGCTATTTTGTCGATTAGACGCTTCGTTTTCGAGATATCGCTGATTTAAATTTTCTATGGTCTTCCCACGTTTTTGGCCGAGGAAAGTAGTGGTCCCGAATTAAGGCTCTTTTGTCGATTAGACGCTTAGTTTACAAGATATCGCTGATTTATGTTTTTTATGGTCTTCCCGCGTTTTTGGCCGAGGAAAGTAGAGGTCACGAACTAAGGCTATTTTGTCGATTAGACGCTTCGTTAAGGAGATATCGCTGATTTAAATTTTCTATGGTCTTCCCACGTTTTTGGCCGAGGAAAGGAGTGGTCACGAATTAAGACTCTTTTGTCGATTAGACGCTTCGTTTACGAGATATCGCTGATTTATGTTTTCTATGGTCTTCCCGCGTTTTTGACCGAGGAAAGTAGTGGTCACGAATTAAGGCTATTATGGTCTTCCCACGTTTTTGGCCGACGAAAGAAGGAGTACGGCTCTTTTGTCGATTAGACGCTTTGTTTACGAGATATCGCTGATTTAAGTTTTCTATGATCTTCCCGCGTTATTGGCGATAAGACGCTTCGTTTACGAGATATCGCTGATTTAAGTTTTCTATGGTCTTCCCGCGTTTTTGACCGAGGAAAGTAGTGGTCACGAATTAAGGCTATTTTGTCGATTAGACGCTTCGTTTTCGAGATATCGCTGATTTAAATTTTCTATGGTCTTCCCACGTTTTTGGCCGAGGAAAGTAGTGGTCCCGAATTAAGGCTCTTTTGTCGATTAGACGCTTAGTTTACAAGATATCGCTGATTTATGTTTTTTATGGTCTTCCCGCGTTTTTGGCCGAGGAAAGTAGAGGTCACGAATTAAGGCTCTTTTGTCGATTAGACGCTTCGTTTTCGAGATATCGCTGATTTAAGTTTTCTATGGTCTTTCTACGTTTTTGGCCGAGGAAAGTAGTGGTCACGAATTAAGGCTCTTTTGTCGATTAGTTTTCTATGGTCTTCCTACGTTTTTGGCCGAGGAAAGTAGTGGTCACGAATTAAGGCTCTTTTGTCGATTAGACGCTTCGTTTACGAGATATCGCTGATTTAGATTTTCTATGGTCTTCCTACGTTTTTGGCCGAGGAAAGTAGTGGTCACGAATTAAGGCTCTTTTGTCGATTAGACGCTTCGTTTACGAGATATCGCTGATTTAAGTTTTCTATGGTCTTCCCTCGTTTTTGGCCGAGGAAAGTAGTGGTCACGAATTAAGGCTCTTTTGTCGATTAGTTTTCTATGGTCTTCCTACGTTTTTGGCCGAGGAAAGTAGTGGTCACGAATTAAGGCTCTTTTGTCGATTAGACGCTTCGTTTACGAGATATTGCTAATTTAAGTTTTCTATGGTCTTCCTACGTTTTTGGCCGAGGAAAGTAGTGGTCACGAATTAAGGCTCTTTTGTCGATTAGACGCTTCGTTTACGAGATATCGCTGATTTAAGTTTTCTATGGTCTTCCCTCGTTTTTGGCCGAGGAAAGTAGTGGTCACGAATTAAGGCTCTTTTGTCGATTAGACGCTTCGTTTACGAGATATCGCTGATTTAAGTTTTCTATGGTCTTCCTACGTTTTTGGCCGAGGAAAGTAGTGGTCACGAATTAAGGCTCTTTTGTCGATTAGACGCTTCGTTTACGAGATATCGCTGATTTAAGTTTTCTATGGTCTTCCCTCGTTTTGGCCGAGGAAAGTAGTGCTCACGAATTAAGGCTCTTTTGTCGATTAGACGCTTCGTTTACGAGATATCGCTGATTTAAGCTTTCTATGGTCTTCCCTCGTTTTTGGCCGAGGAAAGTAGTGGTCACGAATTAAGGCTCTTTTGTCGATTAGACGCTTCGTTTACGAGATATCGCTGATTTAAGTTTTCTATGGTCTTCCCTCGTTTTTGGCCGAGGAAAGTAGTGGTCACGAATTAAGGCTCTTTTGTCGATTAGACGCTTCGTTTACGAGATATCGCTGATTTAAGTTTTCTATGGTCTTCCTACGTTTTTGGCCGAGGAAAGTAGTGGTCACGAATTAAGGCTCTTTTGTCGATTAGACGCTTCGTTTACGAGATATCGCTGATTTAAGTTTTCTATGGTCTTCCCTCGTTTTGGCCGAGGAAAGTAGTGCTCACGAATTAAGGCTCTTTTGTCGATTAGACGCTTCGTTTACGAGATATCGCTGATTTAAGCTTTCTATGGTCTTCCCTCGTTTTTGGCCGAGGAAAGTAGTGGTCACGAATTAAGGCTCTTTTGTCGATTAGACGCTTCGTTTACGAGATATCGCTGATTTAAGTTTTCTATGGTCTTCCCTCGTTTTTGGCCGAGGAAAGTAGTGGTCACGAATTAAGGCTCTTTTGTCGATTAGACGCTTCGTTTACGAGATATCGCTGATTTAAGTTTTCTATGGTCTTCCTACGTTTTTGGCCGAGGAAAGTAGTGGTCACGAATTAAGGCTCTTTTGTCGATTAGACGCTTCGTTTACGAGATATCGCTGATTTAAGTTTTCTATGGTCTTCCCTCGTTTTGGCCGAGGAAAGTAGTGCTCACGAATTAAGGCTCTTTTGTCGATTAGACGCTTCGTTTACGAGATATCGCTGATTTAAGCTTTCTATGGTCTTCCCTCGTTTTTGGCCGAGGAAAGTAGTGGTCACGAATTAAGGCTCTTTTGTCGATTAGACGCTTCGTTTACGAGATATCGCTGATTTAAGTTTTCTATGGTCTTCCCTCGTTTTTGGCCGAGGAAAGTAGTGGTCACGAATTAAGGCTCTTTTGTCGATTAGACGCTTCGTTTACGAGATATCGCTGATTTAAGTTTTCTATGGTCTTCCCTCGTTTTGGCCGAGGAAAGTAGTGCTCACGAATTAAGGCTCTTTTGTCGATTAGACGCTTCGTTTACGAGATATCGCTGATTTAAGCTTTCTATGGTCTTCCCTCGTTTTTGGCCGAGGAAAGTAGTGGTCACGAATTAAGGCTCTTTTGTCGATTAGACGCTTCGTTTACGAGATATCGCTGATTTAAGTTTTCTATGGTCTTCCTACGTTTATGGCCGAGGAAAGTTGTGGTCGCGAATTAAGGCTCTTTTGTCGATTAGACGCTTCGTTTACGAGATATCGCTGATTTAAATTTTTGTATGGTCTTCCTACGTTTATGGCCGAGAAAAGTTGTGGTCACGAATTAAGGCTCTTTTGTCGATTAGACGCTTCGTTTACGAGATATCGCTGATTTAAGTTTTCTATGGTCTTCCTACGTTTTTGGCCGAGGAAAGTAGTGGTCACGAATTAAGGCTCTTTTGTCGATTAGACGCTTCGTTTACGAGATATCGCTGGTTTAGATTTTCTATGGTCTTCCTACGTTTTTGGCCGAGGAAAGTAATGGTCACGAATTAAGGCTCTTTTGTCGATTAGACGCTTCGTTTACGAGATATCGCTGATTTAGATTTTTTATGGTCTTCCTACGTTTTTGGCCGAGGAAAGTAGTGGTCACGAATTAAGGCTCTTTTGTCGATTAGACGCTTCGTTTTCGAGATATCGCTGATTTAAGTTTTCTATGGTCTTCCCTCGTTTTTGGCCGAGGAAAGTAGTGGTCACGAATTAAGGCTCTTTTGTCGATTAGACGCTTCGTTTACGAGATATCGCTGATTAAATTTTCTATGGTCTTCCCTCGTTTTTGGCCGAGGAAAGTAGTGGTCACGAATTAAGGCTCTTTTGTCGATTATACGCTTCGTTTACGAGATATCGCTGATTTAGATTTTCTATGGTCTTCCCTCGTTTTTTGCCGAGGAAAGAAGTGCTCACGAATTAAGGCTCTTTTGTCGATTAGACGCTTCGTTTTCGAGATATCGCTGATTTAAGTTTTCTATGGTCTTCCCTCGTTTTTGGCCGAGGAAAGAAGTGCTCACGAATTTAGGCTCTTTTGTCGATTAGACGCTTCGTTTACGAGATATCGCTGATTTAAGCTTTCTATGGTCTTCCCTCGTTTTTGGCCGAGGAAAGTAGTGGTCACGAATTAAGGCTCTTTTGTCGATTAGACGCTTCGTTTTCGAGATATCTCTGATTTAAGTTTTCTATGCTCTTCCTACGTTTTTGGCCGAGGAAAGAAGTGCTTACGAATTAAGGCTATTTTGTCGATTAGACGCTTCGTTTTCGAGATATCGCTGATTTAAGTTTTCTATGGTCTTCCCTCGTTTTTGGCCGAGGAAAGTAGTGGTCACGAATTAAGGCTCTTTTGTCGATTAGACGCTTCGTTTACGAGATATCGCTGATTTAAGTTTTCTATGGTCTTCCCTCGTTTTTGGCCGAGGAAAGTAGTGGTCACGAATTAAGGCTGTTTTGTCGATTAGACGCTTCGTTTTCGAGATATCGCTGATTTAAGTTTTCTATGGTCTTCCCTCGTTTTTGGCCGAGGAAAGTAGTGGTCACGAATTAAGGCTCTTTTGTCGATTAGACGCTTCGTTTTCGAGATATCGCTGATTTAAGTTTTCTATGGTCTTCCCTCGTTTTTGGCCGAGGAAAGTAGTGGTCACGAATTAAGGCTCTTTTGTCGATTACACGCTTCGTTTACGAGATATCGCTGATTTAGATTTTCTATGGTCTTCCTACGTGTTCGGCCGAGGAAAGTAGTGGTCACGAATTAAGGCTCTTTTGTCGATTAGACGCTTCGTTTTCGAGATAACGCGGATTTAAGTTTTCTATGGTCTTCCTACGTTTTTGGCCGAGGAAAGTAGTGGTCACGAATTAAGGCTCTTTTGTCGATTAGACGCTTCGTTTACGAGATATCGTTGATTTAAGTTTTCTATGGTCTTCCATCGTTTTTGGCCGAGGAAAGTAGTGGTCACGAATTAAGGCTCTTTTGTCGATTAGACGCTTCGTTTACGAGATATCGCTGATTTATGTTTTCTATGGTCTTCCCTCGTTTTGGCCGAGGATAGTAGTGGTCACGAATTAAGGCTCTTTTGTCGATTAGACGCTTCGTTTTCGAGATATCGCTGATTTAGATTTTCTATGGTCTTTCTACGTGTTTGGCCGAGGAAAGTAGTGGTCACGAATTAAGGCTCTTTTGTCGATTAGACGCTTCGTTTACGAGATATCGCTGATTTATGTTTTCTATGGTCTTCCCTCGTTTTGGCCGAGGATAGTAGTGGTCACGAATTAAGGCTCTTTTGTCGATTAGACGCTTCGTTTTCGAGATATCGCTGATTTAGATTTTCTATGGTCTTTCTACGTGTTTGGCCGAGGAAAGTAGTGATCACGAATTAAGGCTCTTTTGTCGATTAGACGCTTCGTTTACGAGATATCGCTGATTTAAGTTTTCTATGGTCTTCCCTCGTTTTTGGCCGAGGAAAGTAGTGGTCACGAATTAAGGCTCTTTTGTCGATTAGACGCTTCGTTTACGAGATATCGCTGATTTAGATTTTCTATGGTCTTCCTACGTTTTTGGCCGAGGAAAGAATTGCTCACGAATTAAGGCTCTTTTGTCGATTAGACGCTTCGTTTTCGAGATAACGCGGATTTAAGTTTTCTATGGTCTTCCTACGTTTTTGGCCGAGGAAAGTAGTGGTCACGAATTAAGGCTCTTTTGTCGATTAGACGCTTCGTTTACGAGATATCGCTGATTTAAGTTTTCTATGGTCTTCCTACGTTTTTGGCCGAGGAAAGAATTGCTCACGAATTAAGGCTCTTTTGTCGATTAGACGCTTCGTTTTCGAGATATCGCTGATTTTAGTTTTCTATGGTCTTCCCTCGTTTTTGGCCGAGGAAAGTAGTGGTCACGAATTAAGGCTCTTTTGTCGATTAGACGCTTCGTTTACGAGATATCGCTGATTTAGATTTTCTATGGTCTTCCTACGTTTTTGGCCGAGGAAAGAATTGCTCACGAATTAAGGCTCTTTTGTCGATTAGACGCTTCGTTTTCGAGATATCGCTGATTTAGATTTTCTATGGTCTTTCTACGTGTTTGGCCGAGGAAAGTAGTGGTCACGAATTAAGGCTCTTTTGTCGATTAGACGCTTCGTTTTCGAGATATCGCTGATTTAAGTTTTCTATGGTCTTCCTACGTGTTTGGCCGAGGAAAGTAGTGGTCACGAATTAAGGCTCTTTTGTCGATTAGACGCTTCGTTTTCGAGATATCGCTGATTTAAGTTTTCTATGGTCTTCCCTCGTTTTTGGCCGAGGAAAGTAGTGGTCACGAATTAAGGCTCTTTTGTCGATTAGACGCTTCGTTTACGAGATATCGCTGATTTAGATTCTCTATGGTCTTCCTACGTTTTTGGCCGAGGAAGGTAGTGGTCACGAATTAAGGCTCTTTTGTCGATTAGACGCTTCGTTTTCGAGATATCTCTGATTTAAGTTTTCTATGCTCTTCCTACGTTTTTGGCCGAGGAAAGAAGTGCTTACGAATTAAGGCTATTTTGTCGATTAGACGCTTCGTTTTCGAGATATCGCTGATTTAAGTTTTCTATGGTCTTCCTACGTGTTTGGCCGAGGAAAGTAGTGGTCACGAATTAAGGCTCTTTTGTCGATTAGACGCTTCGTTTTCGAGATATCGCTGATTTAAGTTTTCTATGGTCTTCCCTCGTTTTTGGCCGAGGAAAGTAGTGGTCACGAATTAAGGCTCTTTTGTCGATTAGACGCTTCGTTTTCGAGATATCTCTGATTTAAGTTTTCTATGCTCTTCCTACGTTTTTGGCCGAGGAAAGAAGTGCTTACGAATTAAGGCTATTTTGTCGATTAGACGCTTCGTTTTCGAGATATCGCTGATTTAGATTCTCTATGGTCTTCCTACGTTTTTGGCCGAGGAAGGTAGTGGTCACGAATTAAGGCTCTTTTGTCGATTAGACGCTTCGTTTTCGAGATATCTCTGATTTAAGTTTTCTATGCTCTTCCTACGTTTTTGGCCGAGGAAAGTAGTGGTCACGAATTAAGGCTCTTTTGTCGATTAGACGCTTCGTTTACGAGATATCGCTGATTTAAGTTTTCTATGGTCTTCCCTCGTTTTTGGCCGAGGAAAGTAGTGGTCACGAATTAAGGCTCTTTTGTCGATTAGACGCTTCGTTTACGAGATATCGCTGATTTAAGTTTTCTATGGTCTTCCCTCGTTTTTGGCCGAGGAAAGTAGTGGTCACGAATTAAGGCTCTTTTGTCGATTAGACGCTTCGTTTACGAGATATCGCTGATTTAAGTTTTCTATGGTCTTCCCTCGTTTTGGCCGAGGAAAGTAGTGGTCACGAATTAAGGCTCTTTTGTCGATTAGACGCTTCGTTTACGAGATATCGCTGATTTAGATTTTCTATGGTCTTCCTACGTTTTTGGCCGAGGAAAGAATTGCTCACGAATTAAGGCTCTTTTGTCGATTAGACGCTTCGTTTTCGAGATATCGCTGATTTAGATTTTCTATGGTCTTTCTACGTGTTTGGCCGAGGAAAGTAGTGGTCACGAATTAAGGCTCTTTTGTCGATTAGACGCTTCGTTTTCGAGATATCGCTGATTTAAGTTTTCTATGGTCTTCCTACGTGTTTGGCCGAGGAAAGTAGTGGTCACGAATTAAGGCTCTTTTGTCGATTAGACGCTTCGTTTACGAGATATCGCTGATTTAAGTTTTCTATGGTCTTCCTACGTTTTTGGCCGAGGAAAGAATTGCTCACGAATTAAGGCTCTTTTGTCGATTAGACGCTTCGTTTTCGAGATATCGCTGATTTAAGTTTTCTATGGTCTTCCCTCGTTTTTGGCCGAGGAAAGTAGTGGTCACGAATTAAGGCTCTTTTGTCGATTAGACGCTTCGTTTACGAGATATCGCTGATTTAGATTTTCTATGGTCTTCCTACGTTTTTGGCCGAGGAAAGAATTGCTCACGAATTAAGGCTCTTTTGTCGATTAGACGCTTCGTTTTCGAGATATCGCTGATTTAGATTTTCTATGGTCTTTCTACGTGTTTGGCCGAGGAAAGTAGTGGTCACGAATTAAGGCTCTTTTGTCGATTAGACGCTTCGTTTTCGAGATATCGCTGATTTAAGTTTTCTATGGTCTTCCTACGTGTTTGGCCGAGGAAAGTAGTGGTCACGAATTAAGGCTCTTTTGTCGATTAGACGCTTCGTTTTCGAGATATCGCTGATTTAAGTTTTCTATGGTCTTCCCTCGTTTTTGGCCGAGGAAAGTAGTGGTCACGAATTAAGGCTCTTTTGTCGATTAGACGCTTCGTTTACGAGATATCGCTGATTTAAGTTTTCTATGGTCTTCCCTCGTTTTTGGCCGAGGAAAGAAGTGCTCACGAATTAAGGCTCTTTTGTCGATTAGACGCTTCGTTTACGAGATATCGCTGATTTATGTTTTCTATGGTCTTCCTACGTTTATGGCCGAAGAAAAATGTGGTCACGAATTAAGGCTCTTTTGTCGATTAGACGCTTCGTTTTCGAGATATCGCTGATTTAAGTTTTCTATGGTCTTCCTACGTGTTTGGCCGAGGAAAGTAGTGGTCACGAATTAAGGCTCTTTTGTCGATTAGACGCTTCGTTAACGAGATATCGCTGATTTAGATTTTCTATGGTCTTCCTACGTGTTTGGCCGAGGAAAGTAGTGGTCACGAATTAAGGCTCTTTTGTCGATTAGACGCTTCGTTTACGAGATATCGCTGATTTAAGTTTTCTATGGTCTTCCCTCGTTTTTGGCCGAGGAAAGTAGTGGTCACGAATTAAGGCTCTTTTGTCGATTAGACGCTTCGTTTTCGAGATATCGCTGATTTAAGTTTTCTATGGTCTTCCCTCGTTTTTGGCCGAGGAAAGTAGTGGTCACGAATTAAGGCTCTTTTGTCGATTAGACGCTTCGTTTTCGAGATATCGCTGATTTAAGTTTTCTATGGTCTTCCCTCGTTTTTGGCCGAGGAAAGTAGTGGTCACGAATTAAGGCTCTTTTGTCGATTAGACGCTTCGTTAACGAGATATCGCTGATTTAGATTTTCTATGGTCTTCCTACGTGTTTGGCCGAGGAAAGTAGTGGTCACGAATTAAGGCTCTTTTGTCGATTAGACGCTTCGTTTTCGAGATATCGCTGATTTAAGTTTTCTATGGTCTTCCATCGTTTTTGGCCGAGGAAAGTAGTGGTCACGAATTAAGGCTCTTTTGTCGATTAGACGCTTCGTTTACGAGATATCGCTGATTTATGTTTTCTATGGTCTTCCCTCGTTTTGGCCGAGGATAGTAGTGGTCACGAATTAAGGCTCTTTTGTCGATTAGACGCTTCGTTTACGAGATATCGCTGATTTAAGTTTTCTATGGTCTTCCTACGTGTTTGGCCGAGGAAAGTAGTGGTCACGAATTAAGGCTCTTTTGTCGATTAGACGCTTCGTTAACGAGATATCGCTGATTTAGATTTTCTATGGTCTTCCTACGTGTTTGGCCGAGGAAAGTAGTGGTCACGAATTAAGGCTCTTTTGTCGATTAGACGCTTCGTTTACGAGATATCGCTGATTTAAGTTTTCTATGGTCTTCCTACGTGTTTGGCCGAGGAAAGTAGTGGTCACGAATTAAGGCTCTTTTGTCGATTAGACGCTTCGTTAACGAGATATCGCTGATTTAGATTTTCTATGGTCTTCCTACGTGTTTGGCCGAGGAAAGTAGTGGTCACGAATTAAGGCTCTTTTGTCGATTAGACGCTTCGTTTTCGAGATATCGCTGATTTAAGTTTTCTATGGTCTTCCATCGTTTTTGGCCGAGGAAAGTAGTGGTCACGAATTAAGGCTCTTTTGTCGATTAGACGCTTCGTTTACGAGATATCGCTGATTTATGTTTTCTATGGTCTTCCCTCGTTTTGGCCGAGGATAGTAGTGGTCACGAATTAAGGCTCTTTTGTCGATTAGACGCTTCGTTTTCGAGATATCGCTGATTTAGATTTTCTATGGTCTTTCTACGTGTTTGGCCGAGGAAAGTAGTGGTCACGAATTAAGGCTCTTTTGTCGATTAGACGCTTCGTTTACGAGATATCGCTGATTTATGTTTTCTATGGTCTTCCCTCGTTTTGGCCGAGGATAGTAGTGGTCACGAATTAAGGCTCTTTTGTCGATTAGACGCTTCGTTTTCGAGATATCGCTGATTTAGATTTTCTATGGTCTTTCTACGTGTTTGGCCGAGGAAAGTAGTGATCACGAATTAAGGCTCTTTTGTCGATTAGACGCTTCGTTTACGAGATATCGCTGATTTAAGTTTTCTATGGTCTTCCCTCGTTTTTGGCCGAGGAAAGTAGTGGTCACGAATTAAGGCTCTTTTGTCGATTAGACGCTTCGTTTACGAGATATCGCTGATTTAGATTTTCTATGGTCTTCCTACGTTTTTGGCCGAGGAAAGAATTGCTCACGAATTAAGGCTCTTTTGTCGATTAGACGCTTCGTTTTCGAGATAACGCGGATTTAAGTTTTCTATGGTCTTCCTACGTTTTTGGCCGAGGAAAGTAGTGGTCACGAATTAAGGCTCTTTTGTCGATTAGACGCTTCGTTTACGAGATATCGCTGATTTAAGTTTTCTATGGTCTTCCTACGTTTTTGGCCGAGGAAAGAATTGCTCACGAATTAAGGCTCTTTTGTCGATTAGACGCTTCGTTTTCGAGATATCGCTGATTTAGATTTTCTATGGTCTTTCTACGTGTTTGGCCGAGGAAAGTAGTGGTCACGAATTAAGGCTCTTTTGTCGATTAGACGCTTCGTTTTCGAGATATCGCTGATTTAAGTTTTCTATGGTCTTCCTACGTGTTTGGCCGAGGAAAGTAGTGGTCACGAATTAAGGCTCTTTTGTCGATTAGACGCTTCGTTTTCGAGATATCGCTGATTTAAGTTTTCTATGGTCTTCCCTCGTTTTTGGCCGAGGAAAGTAGTGGTCACGAATTAAGGCTCTTTTGTCGATTAGACGCTTCGTTTACGAGATATCGCTGATTTAGATTCTCTATGGTCTTCCTACGTTTTTGGCCGAGGAAGGTAGTGGTCACGAATTAAGGCTCTTTTGTCGATTAGACGCTTCGTTTTCGAGATATCTCTGATTTAAGTTTTCTATGCTCTTCCTACGTTTTTGGCCGAGGAAAGAAGTGCTTACGAATTAAGGCTATTTTGTCGATTAGACGCTTCGTTTTCGAGATATCGCTGATTTAAGTTTTCTATGGTCTTCCTACGTGTTTGGCCGAGGAAAGTAGTGGTCACGAATTAAGGCTCTTTTGTCGATTAGACGCTTCGTTTTCGAGATATCGCTGATTTAAGTTTTCTATGGTCTTCCCTCGTTTTTGGCCGAGGAAAGTAGTGGTCACGAATTAAGGCTCTTTTGTCGATTAGACGCTTCGTTTTCGAGATATCTCTGATTTAAGTTTTCTATGCTCTTCCTACGTTTTTGGCCGAGGAAAGAAGTGCTTACGAATTAAGGCTATTTTGTCGATTAGACGCTTCGTTTTCGAGATATCGCTGATTTAGATTCTCTATGGTCTTCCTACGTTTTTGGCCGAGGAAGGTAGTGGTCACGAATTAAGGCTCTTTTGTCGATTAGACGCTTCGTTTTCGAGATATCTCTGATTTAAGTTTTCTATGCTCTTCCTACGTTTTTGGCCGAGGAAAGTAGTGGTCACGAATTAAGGCTCTTTTGTCGATTAGACGCTTCGTTTACGAGATATCGCTGATTTAAGTTTTCTATGGTCTTCCCTCGTTTTTGGCCGAGGAAAGTAGTGGTCACGAATTAAGGCTCTTTTGTCGATTAGACGCTTCGTTTACGAGATATCGCTGATTTAAGTTTTCTATGGTCTTCCCTCGTTTTTGGCCGAGGAAAGTAGTGGTCACGAATTAAGGCTCTTTTGTCGATTAGACGCTTCGTTTACGAGATATCGCTGATTTAAGTTTTCTATGGTCTTCCCTCGTTTTGGCCGAGGAAAGTAGTGGTCACGAATTAAGGCTCTTTTGTCGATTAGACGCTTCGTTTACGAGATATCGCTGATTTAGATTTTCTATGGTCTTCCTACGTTTTTGGCCGAGGAAAGAATTGCTCACGAATTAAGGCTCTTTTGTCGATTAGACGCTTCGTTTTCGAGATATCGCTGATTTAAGTTTTCTATGGTCTTCCTACGTGTTTGGCCGAGGAAAGTAGTGGTCACGAATTAAGGCTCTTTTGTCGATTAGACGCTTCGTTTTCGAGATATCGCTGATTTAAGTTTTCTATGGTCTTCCTACGTGTTTGGCCGAGGAAAGTAGTGGTCACGAATTAAGGCTCTTTTGTCGATTAGACGCTTCGTTTACGAGATATCGCTGATTTAAGTTTTCTATGGTCTTCCTACGTTTTTGGCCGAGGAAAGAATTGCTCACGAATTAAGGCTCTTTTGTCGATTAGACGCTTCGTTTTCGAGATATCGCTGATTTAAGTTTTCTATGGTCTTCCCTCGTTTTTGGCCGAGGAAAGTAGTGGTCACGAATTAAGGCTCTTTTGTCGATTAGACGCTTCGTTTACGAGATATCGCTGATTTAGATTTTCTATGGTCTTCCTACGTTTTTGGCCGAGGAAAGAATTGCTCACGAATTAAGGCTCTTTTGTCGATTAGACGCTTCGTTTTCGAGATATCGCTGATTTAGATTTTCTATGGTCTTTCTACGTGTTTGGCCGAGGAAAGTAGTGGTCACGAATTAAGGCTCTTTTGTCGATTAGACGCTTCGTTTTCGAGATATCGCTGATTTAAGTTTTCTATGGTCTTCCTACGTGTTTGGCCGAGGAAAGTAGTGGTCACGAATTAAGGCTCTTTTGTCGATTAGACGCTTCGTTTTCGAGATATCGCTGATTTAAGTTTTCTATGGTCTTCCCTCGTTTTTGGCCGAGGAAAGTAGTGGTCACGAATTAAGGCTCTTTTGTCGATTAGACGCTTCGTTTACGAGATATCGCTGATTTAAGTTTTCTATGGTCTTCCCTCGTTTTGGCCGAGGAAAGTAGTGGTCACGAATTAAGGCTCTTTTGTCGATTAGACGCTTCGTTTACGAGATATCGCTGATTTATGTTTTCTATGGTCTTCCTACGTTTATGGCCGAAGAAAAATGTGGTCACGAATTAAGGCTCTTTTGTCGATTAGACGCTTCGTTTACGAGATATCGCTGATTTAAGTTTTCTATGGTCTTCCCTCGTTTTTGGCCGAGGAAAGAAGTGCTCACGAATTAAGGCTCTTTTGTCGATTAGACGCTTCGTTTACGAGATATCGCTGATTTATGTTTTCTATGGTCTTCCTACGTTTATGGCCGAAGAAAAATGTGGTCACGAATTAAGGCTCTTTTGTCGATTAGACGCTTCGTTTTCGAGATATCGCTGATTTAAGTTTTCTATGGTCTTCCTACGTGTTTGGCCGAGGAAAGTAGTGGTCACGAATTAAGGCTCTTTTGTCGATTAGACGCTTCGTTTTCGAGATATCGCTGATTTAAGTTTTCTATGGTCTTCCCTCGTTTTTGGCCGAGGAAAGAAGTGCTCACGAATTAAGGCTCTTTTGTCGATTAGACGCTTCGTTTTCGAGATATCGCTGATTTAAGTTTTCTATGGTCTTCCCTCGTTTTTGGCCGAGGAAAGTAGTGGTCACGAATTAAGGCTCTTTTGTCGATTAGACGCTTCGTTTTCGAGATATCGCTGATTTAAGTTTTCTATGGTCTTCCCTCGTTTTTGGCCGAGGAAAGAAGTGCTCACGAATTAAGGCTCTTTTGTCGATTAGACGCTTCGTTTTCGAGATATCGCTGATTTAAGTTTTCTATGGTCTTCCCTCGTTTTTGGCCGAGGAAAGTAGTGGTCACGAATTAAGGCTCTTTTGTCGATTAGACGCTTCGTTTACGAGATATCGCTGATTTAAGTTTTCTATGGTCTTCCCTCGTTTTTGGCCGAGGAAAGTAGTGGTCACGAATTAAGGCTCTTTTGTCGATTAGACGCTTCGTTTACGAGATATCGCTGATTTAAGTTTTCTATGGTCTTCCCTCGTTTTTGGCCGAGGAAAGTAGTGGTCACGAATTAAGGCTCTTTTGTCGATTAGACGCTTCGTTTACGAGATATCGCTGATTTAGATTTTCTACGGTCTTCCCTCGTTTTTGGCCGAGGAAAGTAGTGGTCACGAATTAAGGCTCCTTTGTCGATTAGTTTTCTATGGTCTTCCTACGTTTTTGGCCGAGGAAAGTAGTGGTCACGAATTAAGGCTCTTTTGTCGATTAGACGCTTCGTTTACGAGATATCGCTGATTTAGATTTTCTATGGTCTTCCTACGTTTTTGGCCGAGGAAAGTAGTGGTCACGAATTAAGGCTCTTTTGTCGATTAGACGCTTCGTTTACGAGATATCGCTGATTTAAGTTTTCTATGGTCTTCCCTCGTTTTTGGCCGAGGAAAGTAGTGGTCACGAATTAAGGCTCTTTTGTCGATTAGTTTTCTATGGTCTTCCTACGTTTTTGGCCGAGGAAAGAAGTGCTCACGAATTAAGGCTCTTTTGTCGATTAGACGCTTCGTTTTCGAGATATCGCTGATTTAAGTTTTCTATGGTCTTCCCTCGTTTTTGGCCGAGGAAAGTAGTGGTCACGAATTAAGGCTCTTTTGTCGATTAGACGCTTCGTTTACGAGATATCGCTGATTTAGATTTTCTATGGTCTTTCTACGTGTTTGGCCGAGGAAAGTAGTGGTCACGAATTAAGGCTCTTTTGTCGATTAGACGCTTCGTTTACGAGATATCGCTGATTTAAGTTTTCTATGGTCTTCCCTCGTTTTTGGCCGAGGAAAGTAGTGGTCACGAATTAAGGCTCTTTTGTCGATTAGACGCTTCGTTTACGAGATATCGCTGATTTAAGTTTTCTATGGTCTTCCCTCGTTTTTGGCCGAGGAAAGTAGTGGTCACGAATTAAGGCTCTTTTGTCGATTAGACGCTTCGTATAAGTTTTCTATGGTCTTCCTACGTTTTTGGCCGAGGAAAGTAGTGGTCACGAGTTAAGGCTCTTTTGTCGATTAGACGCTTCGTTTACGAGATATCGCTGATTTAGATCCTACGTTTTTGGCCGCGGAAAGTAGTGGTCACGAATTAAGGCTCTTTTGTCGATTAGACGCTTCGTTTACGAGATATCGATGATTTAAGTTTTCTATGGTCTTCCCTCGTTTTTGGCCGAGGAAAGTAGTGGTCACGAATTAAGGCTCTTTTGTCGATTAGACGCTTCGTTTTCGAGATATCGCTGATTTAAGTTTTCTATGGTCTTCCCTCGTTTTTGGCCGAGGAAAGTAGTGGTCACGAATTAAGGCTCTTTTGTCGATTAGACGCTTCGTATAAGTTTTCTATGGTCTTCCTACGTTTTTGGCCGAGGAAAGTAGTGGTCACGAATTAAGGCTCTTTTGTCGATTAGACGCTTCGTTTACGAGATATTGCTAATTTAAGTTTTCTATGGTCTTCCTACGTTTTTGGCCGAGGAAAGTAGTGGTCACGAATTAAGGCTCTTTTGTCGATTAGACGCTTCGTTTACGAGATATTGCTAATTTAAGTTTTCTATGGTCTTCCTACGTTTTTGGCCGAGGAAAGTAGTGGTCACGAATTAAGGCTCTTTTGTCGATTAGACGCTTCGTTTACGAGATATTGCTAATTTAAGTTTTCTATGGTCTTCCTACGTTTTTGGCCGAGGAAAGTAGTGGTCACGAATTAAGGCTCTTTTGTCGATTAGACGCTTCGTTTACGAGATATCGCTGATTTAAGTTTTCTATGGTCTTCCCTCGTTTTTGGCCGAGGAAAGTAGTGGTCACGAATTAAGGCTCTTTTGTCGATTAGACGCTTCGTTTACGAGATATCGCTGATTTAAGTTTTCTATGGTCTTCCCTCGTTTTTGGCCGAGGAAAGTAGTGGTCACGAATTAAGGCTCTTTTGTCGATTAGACGCTTCGTATAAGTTTTCTATGGTCTTCCTACGTTTTTGGCCGAGGAAAGTAGTGGTCACGAATTAAGGCTCTTTTGTCGATTAGACGCTTCGTTTACGAGATATTGCTAATTTAAGTTTTCTATGGTCTTCCTACGTTTTTGGCCGAGGAAAGTAGTGGTCACGAATTAAGGCTCTTTTGTCGATTAGACGCTTCGTTTACGAGATATCGCTGATTTAAGTTTTCTATGGTCTTCCTACGTTTTTGGCCGAGGAAAGTAGTGGTCACGAATTAAGGCTCTTTTGTCGATTAGACGCTTCGTTTACGAGATATCGCTGATTTAAGTTTTCTATGGTCTTCCCTCGTTTTTGGCCGAGGAAAGTAGTGGTCACGAATTAAGGCTCTTTTGTCGATTAGACGCTTCGTTTACGAGATATCGCTGATTTAAGTTTTCTATGGTCTTCCCTCGTTTTTGGCCGAGGAAAGTAGTGGTCACGAATTAAGGCTCTTTTGTCGATTAGACGCTTCGTATAAGTTTTCTATGGTCTTCCTACGTTTTTGGCCGAGGAAAGTAGTGGTCACGAATTAAGGCTCTTTTGTCGATTAGACGCTTCGTTTACGAGATATCGATGATTTAAGTTTTCTATGGTCTTCCCTCGTTTTTGGCCGAGGAAAGTAGTGGTCACGAATTAAGGCTCTTTTGTCGATTAGACGCTTCGTTTACGAGATATCGCTGACTTAAGTTTTCTATGGTCTTCCCTCGTTTTTGGCCGAGGAAAGTAGTGGTCACGAATTAAGGCTCTTTTGTCGATTAGACGCTTCGTTTTCGAGATATCGCTGATTTAAGTTTTCTATGGTCTTCCCTCGTTTTTGGCCGAGGAAAGTAGTGGTCACGAATTAAGGCTCTTTTGTCGATTAGACGCTTCGTTTACGAGATATCGCTGATTTAAGTTTTCTATGGTCTTCCTACGTTTTTGGCCGAGGAAAGTAGTGGTCACGAATTAAGGCTCTTTTGTCGATTAGACGCTTCGTTTACGAGATATTGCTAATTTAAGTTTTCTATGGTCTTCCTACGTTTTTGGCCGAGGAAAGTAGTGGTCACGAATTAAGGCTCTTTTGTCGATTAGACGCTTCGTTTACGAGATATCGCTGATTTAAGTTTTCTATGGTCTTCCCTCGTTTTTGGCCGAGGAAAGTAGTGGTCACGAATTAAGGCTCTTTTGTCGATTAGACGCTTCGTTTACGAGATATCGCTGATTTAAGTTTTCTATGGTCTTCCCTCGTTTTTGGCCGAGGAAAGTAGTGGTCACGAATTAAGGCTCTTTTGTCGATTAGACGCTTCGTATAAGTTTTCTATGGTCTTCCTACGTTTTTGGCCGAGGAAAGTAGTGGTCACGAGTTAAGGCTCTTTTGTCGATTAGACGCTTCGTTTACGAGATATCGCTGATTTAGATCCTACGTTTTTGGCCGCGGAAAGTAGTGGTCACGAATTAAGGCTCTTTTGTCGATTAGACGCTTCGTTTACGAGATATCGATGATTTAAGTTTTCTATGGTCTTCCCTCGTTTATGGCCGAGGAAAGTAGTGGTCACGAATTAAGGCTCTTTTGTCGATTAGACGCTTCGTTTACGAGATATCGCTGACTTAAGTTTTCTATGGTCTTCCCTCGTTTTTGGCCGAGGAAAGTAGTGGTCACGAATTAAGGCTCTTTTGTCGATTAGACGCTTCGTTTTCGAGATATCGCTGATTTAAGTTTTCTATGGTCTTCCCTCGTTTTTGGCCGAGGAAAGTAGTGGTCACGAATTAAGGCTCTTTTGTCGATTAGACGCTTCGTTTACGAGATATCGCTGATTTAAGTTTTCTATGGTCTTCCTACGTTTTTGGCCGAGGAAAGTAGTGGTCACGAATTAAGGCTCTTTTGTCGATTAGACGCTTCGTTTGCGAGATATCGCTGATTTAAGTTTTCTATGGTCTTCCTACGTTTTTGGCCGAGGAAGTAGTGGTCACGAATTAAGGCTCTTTTGTCGATTAGACGCTTCGTTTACGAGATATCGCTGATATAAGTTTTCTATGGTCTTCCCTCGTTTTTGGCCGAGGAAAGTAGTGGTCACGAATTAAGGCTCTTTTGTCGATTAGACGCTTCGTTTACGAGATATCGCTGATTTAGATTTTCTACGGTCTTCCCTCGTTTTTGGCCGAGGAAAGTAGTGGTCACGAATTAAGGCTCTTTTGTCGATTAGACGCTTCGTTTACGAGATATCGCTGATTTAGATTTTCTACGGTCTTCCCTCGTTTTTGGCCGAGGAAAGTAGTGGTCACGAATTAAGGCTCTTTTGTCGATTAGACGCTTCGTTTACGAGATATCGCTGATTTAAGTTTTCTATGGCCTTCCCTCGTTTTTGGCCGAGGAAAGTAGTGGTCACGAATTAAGGCTCTTTTGTCGATTAGACGCTTCGTTTACGAGATATCGCTGATATAAGTTTTCTATGGTCTTCCCTCGTTTTTGGCCGAGGAAAGTAGTGGTCACGAATTAAGGCTCTTTTGTCGATTAGACGCTTCGTTTACGAGATATCGCTGATTTAAGTTTTCTATGGTCTTCCCTCGTTTTTGGCCGAGGAAAGTAGTGGTCACGAATTAAGGCTCTTTTGTCGATTAGACGCTTCGTTTACGAGATATCGCTGATTTAAGTTTTCTATGGTCTTCCCTCGTTTTTGACCGAGGAAAGTAGTGGTCACGAATTAAGGCTCTTTTGTCGATTAGACGCTTCGTTTTCGAGATATCGCTGATTTAAGTTTTCTATGGTCTTCCCTCGTTTTTGGCCGAGGAAAGTAGTGGTCACGAATTAAGGCTCTTTTGTCGATTAGACGCTTCGTTTTCGAGATATCGCTGATTTAAGTTTTCTATGGTCTTCCCTCGTTTTTGGCCGAGGAAAGAAGTGCTCACGAATTAAGGCTCTTTTGTCGATTAGACGCTTCGTTTTCGAGATATCGCTGATTTAAGTTTTCTATGGTCTTCCCTCGTTTTTGGCCGAGGAAAGTAGTGGTCACGAATTAAGGCTCTTTTGTCGATTAGACGCTTCGTTTACGAGATATCGCTGATTTAGATTTTCTATGGTCTTTCTACGTGTTTGGCCGAGGAAAGTAGTGGTCACGAATTAAGGCTCTTTTGTCGATTAGACGCTTTGTTTACGAGATATCGCTGATTTAAGTTTTCTATGGTCTTCCCTCGTTTTTGGCCGAGGAAAGTAGTGGTCACGAATTAAGGCTCTTTTGTCGATTAGACGCTTCGTTAACGAGATATCGCTGATTTAGATTTTCTATGGTCTTCCTACGTGTTTGGCCGAGGAAAGTAGTGGTCACGAATTAAGGCTCTTTTGTCGATTAGACGCTTCGTTTACGAGATATCGATGATTTAGATTTTCTATGGTCTTCCTACGTGTTTGGCCGAGGAAAGAAGTGGTCACGAATTAAGGCTCTTTTGTCGATTAGACGCTTCGTTTTCGAGATATCGCTGATTTAAGTTTTCTATGGTCTACGTTTTTGGCCGTTTTGGAAAGTAGTGGTCACGAATTAAGGCTCTTTTGTCGATTAGACGCTTCGTTTACGAGATATCGCTGATTTAAGTTTTCTATGGTCTTCCTACGTGTTTGGCCGAGGAAAGTAGTGGTCACGAATTAAGGCTCTTTTGTCGATTAGACGCTTCGTTTACGAGATATCGATGATTTAGATTTTCTATGGTCTTCCTACGTGTTTGGCCGAGGAAAGTAGTGGTCACGAATTAAGGCTCTTTTGTCGATTAGACGCTTCGTTTACGAGATATCGCTGATTTAAGTTTTCTATGGTCTTCCCTCGTTTTTGGCCGAGGAAAGTAGTGGTCACGAATTAAGGCTCTTTTGTCGATTAGACGCTTCGTTTACGAGATTTCGCTGATTTAAGTTTTCTATGGTCTTCCCTCGTTTTTGGCCGAGGAAAGTAGTGGTCACGAATTAAGGCTCTTTTGTCGATTAGACGCTTCGTTTTCGAGATATCGCTGATTTAAGTTTTCTATGGTCTTCCTACGTTTTTGGCCGAGGAAGTAGTGGTCACGAATTAAGGCTCTTTTGTCGATTAGACGCTTCGTTTACGAGATATCGCTGATTTAAGTTTTCTATGGTCTTCCTACGTGTTTGGCCGAGGAAAGTAGTGGTCACGAATTAAGGCTCTTTTGTCGATTAGACGCTTCGTTTACGAGATATCGATGATTTAGATTTTCTATGGTCTTCCTACGTGTTTGGCCGAGGAAAGTAGTGGTCACGAATTAAGGCTCTTTTGTCGATTAGACGCTTCGTTTACGAGATATCGCTGATTTAAGTTTTCTATGGTCTTCCCTCGTTTTTGGCCGAGGAAAGTAGTGGTCACGAATTAAGGCTCTTTTGTCGATTAGACGCTTCGTTTACGAGATATCGCTGATTTAAGTTTTCTATGGTCTTCCCTCGTTTTTGGCCGAGGAAAGTAGTGGTCACGAATTAAGGCTCTTTTGTCGATTAGACGCTTCGTTTACGAGATTTCGCTGATTTAAGTTTTCTATGGTCTTCTTACGTTTTTGGCCGAGGAATGTAGTGGTCACGAATTAAGGCTCTTTTGTCGATTAGACGCTTCGTTTACGAGATATTGCTGATTTAAGTTTTCTATGGTCTTCCCTCGTTTTTGGCCGAGGAAAGTAGTGGTCACGAATTAAGGCTCTTTTGTCGATTAGACGCTTCGTTTACAAGATATCGCTGATTTAAGTTTTCTATGGTCTTCCCTCGTTTTTGGCCGAGGAAAGTAGTGGTCACGAATTAAGGCTCTTTTGTCGATTAGACGCTTCGTTTACGAGATATCGATGATTTAAGTTTTCTATGGTCTTCCCTCGTTTTTGGCCGAGGAAAGTCTCTTTTGTCGATTAGACTCTTCGTTAACGAGATATCGCTGATTTAGATCCTACGTTTTTGGCCGAGGAAAGTAGTGGTCACGAATTAAGGCTCTTTTGTCGATTAGACGCTTCGTTTACGCTGATTATCGCTGATTTAAGTTTTCTATGGTCTTCCTACGTTTTTGGCCGAGGAAAGTAGTGGTCACGAATTAAGGCTCTTTTGTCGATTAGACGCTTCGTATAAGTTTTCTATGGTCTTCCTACGTTTTTGGCCGAGGAAAGTAGTGGTCACGAATTAAGGCTCTTTTGTCGATTAGACGCTTCGTATAAGTTGTCTATGGTCTTCCTACGTTTTTGGCCGAGGAAAGTAGTGGTCACGAATTAAGGCTCTTTTGTCGATTAGACGCTTCGTATAAGTTTTCTATGGTCTTCCTACGTTTTTGGCCGAGGAAAGTAGTGGTCACGAATCAAGGCTCTTTTGTCGATTAGACGCTTCGTTTACGAGATATCGCTGATTTAGATTTTCTATGGTCTTCCTACGTTTTTGGCCGAGGAAAGTAGTGGTCACGAATTAAGGCTCTTTTGTCGATTAGACGCTTCGTTTACGAGATATCGCTGATTTAGATCCTACGTTTTTGGCCGAGGAAAGTAGTGGTCACGAATTAAGGCTCTTTTGTCGATTAGCCGCTTCGTATAAGTTTTCTATGGTCTTCCTACGTTTTTGGCCGAGAAAAGTAGTGGTCACGAATTAAGGCTCTTTTGTCGATTAGACGCTTCGTTTACGAGATATCGCTGATTTAGATTTTCTATGGTCTTCCTACGTTTTTGGCCGAGGAAAGTAGTGGTCACGAATTAAGGCTCTTTTGTCGATTAGACGCTTCGTTTACGATATATCGCTGATTTAGATTTTCTATGGTCTTCCTACGTTTTTGGCCGAGGAAAGTAGTGGTCACGAATTAAGGCTCTTTTGTCGATTAGACGCTTCGTATACGAGATATCGCTGATTTAGATTTTTTATGGTCTTCCTACGTTTTTGGCCGAGGAAGTAGTGGTCACGAATTAAGGCTCTTTTGTCGATTAGACGCTTCGTTTACGAGATATCGCTGATTTAAGTTTTCTATGGTCTTCCCTCGTTTTTGGCCGAGGAAAGTAGTGGTCACGAATTAAGGCTCTTTTGTCGATTAGACGCTTCGTTTACGAGATATCGCTGATTTAGATTTTCTATGGTCTTCCCTCGTTTTTGGCCGAGGAAAGTAGTGGTCACGAATTAAGGCTCTTTTGTCGATTAGACGCTTCATTTACGAGATATCGCTGATTTAGATTTTCTATGGTCTTCCCTCGTTTTTGGCCGAGGAAAGTAGTGGTCACGAATTAAGGCTCTTTTGTCGATTAGACGCTTCATTTACGAGATATCGCTGATTTAGATTTTCTATGGTCTTCCCTCGTTTTTGGCCGAGGAAAGTAGTGGTCACGAATTAAGGCTCTTTTGTCGATTAGACGCTTCGTTTACGAGATATCGCTGATTTAAGTTTTCTATGGTCTTCCCTCGTTTTTGGCCGAGGAAAGTAGTGGTCACGAATTAAGGCTCTTTTGTCGATTAGACGCTTCGTTTACGAGATATCGCTGATTTAGATTTTCTATGGTCTTCCTACGTTTTTGGCCGAGGAAAGTAGTGGTCACGAATTAAGGCTCTTTTGTCGATTAGACGCTTCGTATACGAGATATCGCTGATTTAGATTTTTTATGGTCTTCCTACGTTTTTCGCCGAGGAAAGTAGTGGTCACGAATTAAGGCTCTTTTGTCGATTAGACGCTTCGTTTACGAGATATCGCTGATTTAGATTTTCTATGGTCTTCCCTCGTTTTTGGCCGAGGAAAGTAGTGGTCACGAATTAAGGCTCTTTTGTCGATTAGACGCTTCGTTTACGAGATATCGCTGATTTAAGTTTTCTATGGTCTTCCCTCGTTTTTGGCCGAGGAAAGTAGTGGTCACGAATTAAGGCTCTTTTGTCGATTAGACGCTTCGTATACGAGATATCGCTGATTTAGATTTTTTATGGTCTTCCTACGTTTTTGGCCGAGGAAGTAGTGGTCACGAATTAAGGCTCTTTTGTCGATTAGACGCTTCGTTTACGAGATATCGCTGATTTAAGTTTTCTATGGTCTTCCCTCGTTTTTGGCCGAGGAAAGTAGTGGTCACGAATTAAGGCTCTTTTGTCGATTAGACGCTTCGTTTACGAGATATCGCTGATTTAGATTTTCTATGGTCTTCCCTCGTTTTTGGCCGAGGAAAGTAGTGGTCACGAATTAAGGCTCTTTTGTCGATTAGACGCTTCGTTTACGAGATATCGCTGATTTAGATTTTCTATGGTCTTCCCTCGTTTTTGGCCGAGGAAAGTAGTGGTCACGAATTAAGGCTCTTTTGTCGATTAGACGCTTCGTTTACGAGATATCGCTGATTTAGATTTTCTATGGTCTTCCCTCGTTTTTGGCCGAGGAAAGTAGTGGTCACGAATTAAGGCTCTTTTGTCGATTAGACGCTTCGTTTACGAGATATCGCTGATTTAGATTTTCTATGGTCTTCCTACGTTTTTGGCCGAGGAAAGTAGTGGTCACGAATTAAGGCTCTTTTGTCGATTAGACGCTTCGTATACGAGATATCGCTGATTTAGATTTTTTATGGTCTTCCTACGTTTTTCGCCGAGGAAAGTAGTGGTCACGAATTAAGGCTCTTTTGTCGATTAGACGCTTCGTTTACGAGATATCGCTGATTTAGATTTTCTATGGTCTTCCCTCGTTTTTGGCCGAGGAAAGTAGTGGTCACGAATTAAGGCTCTTTTGTCGATTAGACGCTTCGTTTACGAGATATCGCTGATTTAAGTTTTCTATGGTCTTCCCTCGTTTTTGGCCGAGGAAAGTAGTGGTCACGAATTAAGGCTCTTTTGTCGATTAGACGCTTCGTTTACGAGATATCGCTGATTTAGATTTTCTATGGTCTTCCTACGTTTTTGGCCGAGGAAAGTAGTGGTCACGAATTAAGGCTCTTTTGTCGATTAGACGCTTCGTTTACGAGACATCGCTGATTTAAGTTTTCTATGGTCTTCCCTCGTTTTTGGCCGAGGAAAGTAGTGGTCACGAATTAAGGCTCTTTTGTCGATTAGACGCTTCGTTTACGAGATATCGCTGATTTAAGTTTTCTATGGTCTTCCTACGTTTTTGGCCGAGGAAAGTAGTGGTCACGAATTAAGGCTCTTTTGTCGATTAGACGCTTCGTATAAGAGATATCGCTGATTTAGATTTTTTATGGTCTTCCTACGTTTTTGGCCGAGGAAAGTAGTGGTCACGAATTTAGGCTCTTTTGTCGATTAGACGCTTCGTTTACGAGATATCGCTGATTTAAGTTTTCTATGGTCTTCCCTCGTTTTTGGCCGAGGAAAGTAGTGGTCACGAATTAAGGCTCTTTTGTCGATTAGACGCTTCGTTTACGAGATATCGCTGATTTAGATTTTCTATGGTCTTCCCTCGTTTTTGGCCGAGGAAAGTAGTGGTCACGAATTAAGGCTCTTTTGTCGATTAGACGCTTCGTTTACGAGATATCGCTGATTTAAGTTTTCTATGGTCTTCCCTCGTTTTTGGCCGAGGAAAGTAGTGGTCACGAATTAAGGCTCTTTTGTCGATTAGAAGCTTCGTTAACGAGATATCGCTGATTTAAGTTTTCTATGGTCTTCCCTCGTTTTTGGCCGAGAAAAGTAGTGGTCACGAATTAAGGCTCTTTTGTCGATTAGACGCTTCGTTTACGAGATATTGCTGATTTAAGTTTTATGGTCTTCCCTCGTTTTTGGCCGAGGAAAGTAGTGGTCACGAATTAAGGCTCTTTTGTCGATTGGACGCTTCGTTTACGAGATATCGCTGATTTAAGTTTTCTATGGTCTTCTCTCGTTTTGGCCGAGGAAAGTAGTGGTCACGAATTAAGACTCTTTTGTCGATTAGACGCTTCGTATAAGTTTTCTATGGTCTTCCTACGTTTTTGGCCGAGGAAGTAGTGGTCACGAATTTAGGCTCTTTTGTCGATTAGACGCTTCGTTTACGAGATATCGCTGATTTAAGTTTTCTATGGTCTTCCCTCGTTTTTGGCCGAGGAAAGTAGTGGTCACGAATTAAGGCTCTTTTGTCGATTAGACGCTTCGTTTACGAGATATCGCTGATTTAGATTTTCTATGGTCTTCCCTCGTTTTTGGCCGAGGAAAGTAGTGGTCACGAATTAAGGCTCTTTTGTCGATTAGACGCTTCGTTTACGAGATATCGCTGATTTAAGTTTTCTATGGTCTTCCCTCGTTTTTGGCCGAGGAAAGTAGTAGTCACGAATTAAGGCTCTTTTGTCGATTAGAAGCTTCGTTAACGAGATATCGCTGATTTAAGTTTTCTATGGTCTTCCCTCGTTTTTGGCCGAGAAAAGTAGTGGTCACGAATTAAGGCTCTTTTGTCGATTAGACGCTTCGTTTACGAGATATTGCTGATTTAAGTTTTATGGTCTTCCCTCGTTTTTGGCCGAGGAAAGTAGTGGTCACGAATTAAGGCTCTTTTGTCGATTGGACGCTTCGTTTACGAGATATCGCTGATTTAAGTTTTCTATGGTCTTCTCTCGTTTTGGCCGAGGAAAGTAGTGGTCACGAATTAAGACTCTTTTGTCGATTAGACGCTTCGTATAAGTTTTCTATGGTCTTCCTACGTTTTTGGCCGAGGAAGTAGTGGTCACGAATTAAGGCTCTTTTGTCGATTAGACGCTTCGTTTACGAGATATCGCTGATTTAAGTTTTCTATGGTCTTCCCTCGTTTTTGGCCGAGGAAAGTAGTGGTCACGAATTAAGGCTCTTTTGTCGATTAGACGTTTACGAGATATCGCTGATTTAGATTTTCTATGGTCTTCCTACGTGTTTGGCCGAGGAAAGTAGTGGTCACGAATTAAGGCTCTTTTGTCGATTAGACGCTTCGTTTACGAGATATCGCTGATTTAGATCCTACGTTTTTGGCCGAGGAAAGTAGTGGTCACGAATTAAGGCTCTTTTGTCGATTAGACGCTTCGTATAAGTTTTCTATGGTCTTCCTACGTTTTTGGCCGAGGAAAGTAGTGGTCACGAGTCAAGGCTCTTTTGTCGATTAGACGCTTCGTTTACGAGATATCGCTGATTTAGATTTTCTATGGTCTTCCCTCGTTTTTGGCCGAGGAAAGTAGTGGTCACGAATTAAGGCTCTTTTGTCGATTAGACGCTTCGTTTACGAGATATCGCTGATTTAGATCCTACGTTTTTGGCCGAGGAAAGTAGTGGTCACGAATTAAGGCTCTTTTGTCGATTAGACGCTTCGTTTACGAGATATCGCTGATTTAGATCCTACGTTTTTGGCCGAGGAAAGTAGTGGTCACGAATTAAGGCTCTTTTGTCGATTAGACGCTTCGTATAAGTTTTCTATGGTCTTCCTACGTTTTTGGCCGAGGAAAGTAGTGGGCACGAGTTAAGGCTCTTTTGTCGATTAGACGCTTCGTTTACGAGATATCGCTGATTTAGATTTTCTATGGTCTTCCCTCGTTTTTGGCCGAGGAAAGTAGTGGTCACGAATTAAGGCTCTTTTGTCGATTAGACGCTTCGTTTACGAGATATCGCTGATTTAGATCCTACGTTTTTGGCCGAGGAAAGTAGTGGTCACGAATTAAGGCTCTTTTGTCGATTAAGTTTTCTATGGTCTTCCTACGTTTTTGGCCGAGGAAAGTAGTGGTCACGAGTTAAGGCTCTTTTGTCGATTAGACGCTTCGTTTACGAGATATCGCTGATTTAGATCCTACGTTTTTGGCCGAGGAAAGTAGTGGTCACGAATTAAGGCTCTTTTGTCGATTAGACGCTTCGTTTACGAGATATCGCTGATTTAAGTTTTCTATGGCCTTCCTACGTTTTTGGCCGAGGAAAGTAGTGGTCACGAATTAAGGCTCTTTTGTCGATTAGACGCTTCGTTTACGAGATATCGCTGATTTAAGTTTTCTATGGTCTTCCCTCGTTTTTGGCCGAGGAAAGTAGTGGTCACGAATTAAGGCTCTTTTGTCGATTAGACGCTTCGTTTACGAGATATCGCTGATTTAAGTTTTCTATGGTCTTCCCTCGTTTTTGGCCGAGGAAAGTAGTGGTCACGAATTAAGGCTCTTTTGTCGATTAGACGCTTCGTTTACGAGATATCGCTGATTTAAGTTTTCTATGGTCTTCCCTCGTTTTTAGCCGAGGAAAGTAGTGGTCACGAATTAAGGCTCTTTTGTCGATTAGACGCTTCGTATAAGTTTTCTATGGTCTTCCTACGTTTTTGGCCGAGGAAAGTAGTGGTCACGAGTTAAGGCTCTTTTGTCGATTAGACGCTTCGTTTACGAGATATCGCTGATTTAGATCCTACGTTTTTGGCCGCGGAAAGTGGTGGTCACGAATTAAGGCTCTTTTGTCGATTAGACGCTTCGTTTACGAGATATCGCTGATTTAAGTTTTCTATGGTCTTCCCTCGTTTTTGGCCGAGGAAAGTAGTGGTCACGAATTAAGGCTCTTTTGTCGATTAGACGCTTCGTTTACGAGATATCGCTGATTTAAGTTTTCTATGGTCTTCCCTCGTTTTTGGCCGAGGAAAGTAGTGGTCACGAATTAAGGCTCTTTTGTCGATTAGACGCTTCGTTTACGAGATATCGCTGATTTAAGTTTTCTATGGTCTTCCCTCGTTTTTGGCCGAGGAAAGTAGTGGTCACGAATTAAGGCTCTTTTGTCGATTAGACGCTTCGTTTACGAGATATCGCTGATTTAAGTTTTCTATGGTCTTCCTACGTTTTTGGCCGAGGAAAGTAGTGGTCACGAATTAAGGCTCTTTTGTCGATTAGACGCTTCGTTTACGAGATATCGCTGATTTAAGTTTTCTATGGCCTTCCTACGTTTTTGGCCGAGGAAGTAGTGGTCACGAATTAAGGCTCTTTTGTCCATTAGACGCTTCGTTTACGAGATATCGCTGATTTAAATTTTTTTTATGGTCTTCCCTCGTTTTTGGCCGAGGAAAGTAGTGGTCACGAATTAAGGCTCTTTTGTCGATTAGACGCTTCGTTTACGAGATATCGATGATTTAGATTTTCTATGGTCTTCCTACGTGTTTGGCCGAGGAAAGTAGTGGTCACGAATTAAGGCTCTTTTGTCGATTAGACGCTTCGTTTACGAGATATCGATGATTTAGATTTTCTATGGTCTTCCTACGTTTTTGGCCGAGGAAGTAGTGGTCACGAATTAAGGCTCTTTTGTCGATTAGACGCTTCGTTTACGAGATATCGCTGATTTAAATTTTTTTTATGGTCTTCCCTCGTTTTTGGCCGAGGAAAGTAGTGGTCACGAATTAAGGCTCTTTTGTCGATTAGACGCTTCGTTTACGAGATATCGATGATTTAGATTTTCTATGGTCTTCCTACGTGTTTGGCCGAGGAAAGTAGTGGTCACGAATTAAGGCTCTTTTGTCGATTAGACGCTTCGTTTACGAGATATCGCTGATTTAGATCCTACGTTTTTGGCCGCGGAAAGTAGTGGTCACGAATTAAGGCTCTTTTGTCGATTAGACGCTTCGTTTACGAGATATCGCTGATTTAAGTTTTCTATGGTCTTCCCTCGTTTTTGGCCGAGGAAAGTAGTGGTCACGAATTAAGGCTCTTTTGTCGATTAGACGCTTCGTTTACGAGATATCGCTGATTTAAGTTTTCTATGGTCTTCCCTCGTTTTTGGCCGAGGAAAGTAGTGGTCACGAATTAAGGCTCTTTTGTCGATTAGACGCTTCGTTTACGAGATATCGCTGATTTAAGTTTTCTATGGTCTTCCCTCGTTTTTGGCCGAGGAAAGTAGTGGTCACGAATTAAGGCTCTTTTGTCGATTAGACGCTTCGTTTACGAGATATCGCTGATTTAAGTTTTCTATGGTCTTCCTACGTTTTTGGCCGAGGAAAGTAGTGGTCACGAATTAAGGCTCTTTTGTCGATTAGACGCTTCGTTTACGAGATATCGCTGATTTAAGTTTTCTATGGTCTTCCTACGTTTTTGGCCGAGGAAGTAGTGGTCACGAATTAAGGCTCTTTTGTCCATTAGACGCTTCGTTTACGAGATATCGCTGATTTAAATTTTTTTTATGGTCTTCCCTCGTTTTTGGCCGAGGAAAGTAGTGGTCACGAATTAAGGCTCTTTTGTCGATTAGACGCTTCGTTTACGAGATATCGCTGATTTAAGTTTTCTATGGTCTTCCCTCGTTTTTGGCCGAGGAAAGTAGTGGTCACGAATTAAGGCTCTTTTGTCGATTAGACGCTTCGTTTACGAGATATCGATGATTTAGATTTTCTATGGTCTTCCTACGTGTTTGGCCGAGGAAAGTAGTGGTCACGAATTAAGGCTCTTTTGTCGATTAGACGCTTCGTTTACGAGATATCGATGATTTAGATTTTCTATGGTCTTCCTACGTTTTTGGCCGAGGAAGTAGTGGTCACGAATTAAGGCTCTTTTGTCGATTAGACGCTTCGTTTACGAGATATCGCTGATTTAAATTTTTTTTATGGTCTTCCCTCGTTTTTGGCCGAGGAAAGTAGTGGTCACGAATTAAGGCTCTTTTGTCGATTAGACGCTTCGTTTACGAGATATCGATGATTTAGATTTTCTATGGTCTTCCTACGTGTTTGGCCGAGGAAAGTAGTGGTCACGAATTAAGGCTCTTTTGTCGATTAGACGCTTCGTTTACGAGATATCGCTGATTTAGATCCTACGTTTTTGGCCGCGGAAAGTAGTGGTCACGAATTAAGGCTCTTTTGTCGATTAGACGCTTCGTTTACGAGATATCGCTGATTTAAGTTTTCTATGGTCTTCCCTCGTTTTTGGCCGAGGAAAGTAGTGGTCACGAATTAAGGCTCTTTTGTCGATTAGACGCTTCGTTTACGAGATATCGCTGATTTAAGTTTTCTATGGTCTTCCCTCGTTTTTGGCCGAGGAAAGTAGTGGTCACGAATTAAGGCTCTTTTGTCGATTAGACGCTTCGTTTACGAGATATCGCTGATTTAAGTTTTCTATGGTCTTCCCTCGTTTTTGGCCGAGGAAAGTAGTGGTCACGAATTAAGGCTCTTTTGTCGATTAGACGCTTCGTTTACGAGATATCGCTGATTTAAGTTTTCTATGGTCTTCCTACGTTTTTGGCCGAGGAAAGTAGTGGTCACGAATTAAGGCTCTTTTGTCGATTAGACGCTTCGTTTACGAGATATCGCTGATTTAAGTTTTCTATGGCCTTCCTACGTTTTTGGCCGAGGAAGTAGTGGTCACGAATTAAGGCTCTTTTGTCCATTAGACGCTTCGTTTACGAGATATCGCTGATTTAAATTTTTTTTATGGTCTTCCCTCGTTTTTGGCCGAGGAAAGTAGTGGTCACGAATTAAGGCTCTTTTGTCGATTAGACGCTTCGTTTACGAGATATCGCTGATTTAAGTTTTCTATGGTCTTCCCTCGTTTTTGGCCGAGGAAAGTAGTGGTCACGAATTAAGGCTCTTTTGTCGATTAGACGCTTCGTTTACGAGATATCGCTGATTTAAGTTTTCTATGGTCTTCCCTTGTTTTTGGCCGAGGAAAGTAGTGGTCACGAATTAAGGCTCTTTTGTCGATTAGACGCTTCGTTTACGAGATATCGCTGATTTAGATTTTCTATGGTCTTCCTACGTGTTTGGCCGAGGAAAGTAGTGGTCACGAATTAAGGCTCTTTTGTCGATTAGACGCTTCGTTTACGAGATATCGATGATTTAGATTTTCTATGGTCTTCCTACGTTTTTGGCCGAGGAAGTAGTGGTCACGAATTAAGGCTCTTTTGTCGATTAGACGCTTCGTTTACGAGATATCGCTGATTTAAATTTTTTTTATGGTCTTCCCTCGTTTTTGGCCGAGGAAAGTAGTGGTCACGAATTAAGGCTCTTTTGTCGATTAGACGCTTCGTTTACGAGATATCGATGATTTAGATTTTCTATGGTCTTCCTACGTGTTTGGCCGAGGAAAGTAGTGGTCACGAATTAAGGCTCTTTTGTCGATTAGACGCTTCGTTTACGAGATATCGATGATTTAGATTTTCTATGGTCTTCCTACGTTTTTGGCCGAGGAAGTAGTGGTCACGAATTAAGGCTCTTTTGTCGATTAGACGCTTCGTTTACGAGATATCGCTGATTTAAATTTTTTTTATGGTCTTCCCTCGTTTTTGGCCGAGGAAAGTAGTGGTCACGAATTAAGGCTCTTTTGTCGATTAGACGCTTCGTTTACGAGATATCGATGATTTAGATTTTCTATGGTCTTCCTACGTGTTTGGCCGAGGAAAGTAGTGGTCACGAATTAAGGCTCTTTTGTCGATTAGACGCTTCGTTTACGAGATATCGCTGATTTAAGTTTTCTATGGTCTTCCCTCGTTTTTGGCCGAGGAAAGTAGTGGTCACGAATTAAGGCTCTTTTGTCGATTAGACGCTTCGTTTACGAGATATCGCTGATTTAAGTTTTCTATGGTCTTCCCTTGTTTTTGGCCGAGGAAAGTAGTGGTCACGAATTAAGGCTCTTTTGTCGATTAGACGCTTCGTTTACGAGATATCGCTGATTTCCTTCGTTTTTGGCCGAGGAAAGTAGTGGCCACGAATTAAGGCTCTTTTGTCGATTAGACGCTTCGTTTTCGAGATATCGCTGATTTAAGTTTTCTATGGTCTTCCTTCGTTTTTGGCCGAGGAAAGTAGTGGTCACGAATTAAGGCTCTTTTGTCGATTAGACGCTTCGTTTACGAGATATCGCTGATTTAAGTTTTCTATGGTCTTCCCTCGTTTTTGGCCGAGGAAAGTAGTGGTCACGAATTAAGGCTCTTTTGTCGATTAGACGCTTCGTTTTCGAGATATCGCTGATTTAAGTTTTCTATGGTCTTCCTACGTTTTTGGCCGAGGAAAGTAGTGGTCACGAATTAAGGCTCTTTTGTCGATTAGACGCTTCGTTTACGAGATATCGCTGATTTAAGTTTTCTATGGTCTTCCCTCGTTTTTGGCCGAGGAAAGTTGTGGTCACGAATTAAGGCTCTTTTGTCGATTAGACGCTTCGTTTACGAGATATCGCTGATTTAAGTTTTCTATGGTCTTCCCTCGTTTTTGGCCGAGGAAAGTTGTGGTCACGAATTAAGGCTCTTTTGTCGATTAGACGCTTCGTTTTCGAGATATCGCTGATTTAAGTTTTCTATGGTCTTCCTACGTTTTTGGCCGAGGAAAGTAGTGGTCACGAATTAAGGCTCTTTTGTCGATTAGACGCTTCGTTTTCGAGATATCGCTGATTTAAGTTTTCTATGGTCTTCCTACGTTTTTGGCCGAGGAAAGTAGTGGTCACGAATTAAGGCTCTTTTGTCGATTAGACGCTTCGTTTTCGAGATATCGCTGATTTAAGTTTTCTATGGTCTTCCTACGTTTTTGGCCGAGGAAAGTAGTGGTCACGAATTAAGGCTCTTTTGTCGATTAGACGCTTCGTTTACGAGATATCGCTGATTTAAGTTTTCTATGGTCTTCCCTCGTTTTTGGCCGAGGAAAGTAGTGGTCACGAATTAAGGCTCTTTTGTCGATTAGACGCTTCGTTACCGAGATATCGCTGATTTAAATTTTCTATGGTCTTCCTACGTGTTTGGCCGAGGAAAGTAGTGGTCACGAATTAAGGCTCCTTTGTCGATTAGACGCTTCGTTTACGAGATATCGATGATTTAGATTTTCTATGGTCTTCCTACGTGTTTGGCCGAGGAAAGTAGTGGTCACGAATTAAGGCTCTTTTGTCGATTAGACGCTTCGTTTTCGAGATATCGCTGATTTAAGTTTTCTATGGTCTTCCTACGTTTTTGGCCGAGGAAGTAGTGGTCACGAATTAAGGCTCTTTTGTCGATTAGACGCTTCGTTTACGAGATATCGCTGACTTAAGTTTTCTATGGTCTTCCCTCGTTTTTGGCCGAGGAAAGTAGTGGTCACGAATTAAGGCTCTTTTGTCGATTAGACGCTTCGTTTACGAGATATCGCTGATTTAAGTTTTCTATGGTCTTCCCTCGTTTTTGGCCGAGGAAAGTTGTGGTCACGAATTAAGGCTCTTTTGTCGATTAGACGCTTCGTTTACGAGATATCGCTGATTTAAGTTTTCTATGGTCTTCCCTCGTTTTTGGCCGAGGAAAGTTGTGGTCACGAATTAAGGCTCTTTTGTCGATTAGACGCTTCGTTTTCGAGATATCGCTGATTTAAGTTTTCTATGGTCTTCCTACGTTTTTGGCCGAGGAAGTAGTGGTCACGAATTAAGGCTCTTTTGTCGATTAGACGCTTCGTTTACGAGATATCGATGATTTAGATTTTCTATGGTCTTCCTACGTGTTTGGCCGAGGAAGTAGTGGTCACGAATTAAGGCTCTTTTGTCGATTAGACGCTTCGTTTACGAGATATCGCTCTCGTAAAATATCGCTCGGAAAGTAGTGGTCACGAATTAAGGCTCTTTTGTCGATTAGACGCTTCGTTTTCGAGATATCGCTGATTTAAGTTTTCTATGGTCTTCCCTCGTTTTTGGCCGAGGAAAGTAGTGGTCACGAATTAAGGCTCTTTTGTCGATTAGACGCTTCGTTTACGAGATATCGCTGATTTAAGTTTTCTATGGTCTTCCCTCGTTTTTGGCCGAGGAAAGTAGTGGTCACGAATTAAGGCTCTTTTGTCGATTAGACGCTTCGTTACCGAGATATCGCTGATTTAAATTTTCTATGGTCTTCCTACGTGTTTGGCCGAGGAAAGTAGTGGTCACGAATTAAGGCTCCTTTGTCGATTAGACGCTTCGTTTACGAGATATCGATGATTTAGATTTTCTATGGTCTTCCTACGTGTTTGGCCGAGGAAAGTAGTGGTCACGAATTAAGGCTCTTTTGTCGATTAGACGCTTCGTTTTCGAGATATCGCTGATTTAAGTTTTCTATGGTCTTCCTACGTTTTTGGCCGAGGAAGTAGTGGTCACGAATTAAGGCTCTTTTGTCGATTAGACGCTTCGTTTACGAGATATCGCTGATTTAGATCCTACGTTTTTGGCCGAGGAAAGTAGTGGTCACGAATTAAGGCTCTTTTGTCGATTAGACGCTTCGTTTACGAGATATCGCTGATTTAAGTTTTCTATGGTCTTCCCTCGTTTTTGGCCGAGGAAAGTTGTGGTCACGAATTAAGGCTCTTTTGTCGATTAGACGCTTCGTTTACGAGATATCGCTGATTTAAGTTTTCTATGGTCTTCCCTCGTTTTTGGCCGAGGAAAGTTGTGGTCACGAATTAAGGCTCTTTTGTCGATTAGACGCTTCGTTTTCGAGATATCGCTGATTTAAGTTTTCTATGGTCTTCCTACGTTTTTGGCCGAGGAAAGTAGTGGTCACGAATTAAGGCTCTTTTGTCGATTAGACGCTTCGTTTTCGAGATATCGCTGATTTAAGTTTTCTATGGTCTTCCTACGTTTTTGGCCGAGGAAAGTAGTGGTCACGAATTAAGGCTCTTTTGTCGATTAGACGCTTCGTTTACGAGATATCGCTGATTTAAGTTTTCTATGGTCTTCCCTCGTTTTTGGCCGAGGAAAGTAGTGGTCACGAATTAAGGCTCTTTTGTCGATTAGACGCTTCGTTACCGAGATATCGCTGATTTAAATTTTCTATGGTCTTCCTACGTGTTTGGCCGAGGAAAGTAGTGGTCACGAATTAAGGCTCCTTTGTCGATTAGACGCTTCGTTTACGAGATATCGATGATTTAGATTTTCTATGGTCTTCCTACGTTTTTGGCCGAGGAAGTAGTGGTCACGAATTAAGGCTCTTTTGTCGATTAGACGCTTCGTTTACGAGATATCGCTGATTTAGATCCTACGTTTTTGGCCGAGGAAAGTAGTGGTCACGAATTAAGGCTCTTTTGTCGATTAGACGCTTCGTATAAGTTTTCTATGGTCTTCCTACGTTTTTGGCCGAGGAAAGTAGTGGTCACGAGTTAAGGCTCTTTTGTCGATTAGACGCTTCGTTTACGAGATATCGCTGATTTAGATTTTCTATGGTCTTCCCTCGTTTTTGGCCGAGGAAAGTAGTGGTCACGAATTAAGGCTCTTTTGTCGATTAGACGCTTCGTTTACGAGATATCGCTGATTTAGATCCTACGTTTTTGGCCGAGGAAAGTAGTGGTCACGAATTAAGGCTCTTTTGTCGATTAGACGCTTCGTTTACGAGATATCGCTGACTTAAGTTTTCTATGGTCTTCCCTCGTTTTTGGCCGAGGAAAGTAGTGGTCACGAATTAAGGCTCTTTTGTCGATTAGACGCTTCGTTTTCGAGATATCGCTGATTTAAGTTTTCTATGGTCTTCCTACGTTTTTGGCCGAGGAAGTAGTGGTCACGAATTAAGGCTCTTTTGTCGATTAGACGCTTCGTTTACGAGATATCGATGATTTAGATTTTCTATGGTCTTCCTACGTGTTTGGCCGAGGAAGTAGTGGTCACGAATTAAGGCTCTTTTGTCGATTAGACGCTTCGTTTTCGAGATATCGCTGATTTAAGTTTTCTATGGTCTTCCTACGTTTTTGGCCGAGGAAGTAGTGGTCACGAATTAAGGCTCTTTTGTCGATTAGACGCTTCGTTTACGAGATATCGCTGACTTAAGTTTTCTATGGTCTTCCCTCGTTTTTGGCCGAGGAAAGTAGTGGTCACGAATTAAGGCTCTTTTGTCGATTAGACGCTTCGTTTACGAGATATCGCTGATTTAAGTTTTCTATGGTCTTCCCTCGTTTTTGGCCGAGGAAAGTAGTGGTCACGAATTAAGGCTCTTTTGTCGATTAGACGCTTCGTTTACGAGATATCGATGATTTAAGTTTTCTATGGTCTTCCCTCGTTTTTGGCCGAGGAAAGTAGTGGTCACGAATTGAGGCTCTTTTGTCGATTAGACGCTTCGTTTACGAGATATCGCTCTCGTAAAATATCGCTCGGAAAGTAGTGGTCACGAATTAAGGCTCTTTTGTCGATTAGACGCTTCGTTTACGAGATATCGCTGATTTAAGTTTTCTATGGTCTTCCCTCGTTTTTGGCCGAGGAAAGTTGTGGTCACGAATTAAGGCTCTTTTGTCGATTAGACGCTTCGTTTACGAGATATCGCTGATTTAAGTTTTCTATGGTCTTCCCTCGTTTTTGGCCGAGGAAAGTTGTGGTCACGAATTAAGGCTCTTTTGTCGATTAGACGCTTCGTTTTCGAGATATCGCTGATTTAAGTTTTCTATGGTCTTCCTACGTTTTTGGCCGAGGAAAGTAGTGGTCACGAATTAAGGCTCTTTTGTCGATTAGACGCTTCGTTTTCGAGATATCGCTGATTTAAGTTTTCTATGGTCTTCCTACGTTTTTGGCCGAGGAAAGTAGTGGTCACGAATTAAGGCTCTTTTGTCGATTAGACGCTTCGTTTTCGAGATATCGCTGATTTAAGTTTTCTATGGTCTTCCTACGTTTTTGGCCGAGGAAAGTAGTGGTCACGAATTAAGGCTCTTTTGTCGATTAGACGCTTCGTTTACGAGATATCGCTGATTTAAGTTTTCTATGGTCTTCCCTCGTTTTTGGCCGAGGAAAGTAGTGGTCACGAATTAAGGCTCTTTTGTCGATTAGACGCTTCGTTTACGAGATATCGATGATTTAAGTTTTCTATGGTCTTCCCTCGTTTTTGGCCGAGGAAAGTAGTGGTCACGAATTGAGGCTCTTTTGTCGATTAGACGCTTCGTTTACGAGATATCGCTCTCGTAAAATATCGCTCGGAAAGTAGTGGTCACGAATTAAGGCTCTTTTGTCGATTAGACGCTTCGTTTACGAGATATCGCTGATTTAAGTTTTCTATGGTCTTCCCTCGTTTTTGGCCGAGGAAAGTTGTGGTCACGAATTAAGGCTCTTTTGTCGATTAGACGCTTCGTTTACGAGATATCGCTGATTTAAGTTTTCTATGGTCTTCCCTCGTTTTTGGCCGAGGAAAGTTGTGGTCACGAATTAAGGCTCTTTTGTCGATTAGACGCTTCGTTTTCGAGATATCGCTGATTTAAGTTTTCTATGGTCTTCCTACGTTTTTGGCCGAGGAAAGTAGTGGTCACGAATTAAGGCTCTTTTGTCGATTAGACGCTTCGTTTTCGAGATATCGCTGATTTAAGTTTTCTATGGTCTTCCTACGTTTTTGGCCGAGGAAAGTAGTGGTCACGAATTAAGGCTCTTTTGTCGATTAGACGCTTCGTTTTCGAGATATCGCTGATTTAAGATTTCTATGGTCTTCCTACGTTTTTGGCCGAGGAAAGTAGTGGTCACGAATTAAGGCTCTTTTGTCGATTAGACGCTTCGTTTACGAGATATCGCTGATTTAAGTTTTCTATGGTCTTCCCTCGTTTTTGGCCGAGGAAAGTAGTGGTCACGAATTAAGGCTCTTTTGTCGATTAGACGCTTCGTTTACGAGATATCGATGATTTAAGTTTTCTATGGTCTTCCCTCGTTTTTGGCCGAGGAAAGTAGTGGTCACGAATTGAGGCTCTTTTGTCGATTAGACGCTTCGTTTACGAGATATCGCTCTCGTAAAATATCGCTCGGAAAGTAGTGGTCACGAATTAAGGCTCTTTTGTCGATTAGACGCTTCGTTTACGAGATATCGCTGATTTAAGTTTTCTATGGTCTTCCCTCGTTTTTGGCCGAGGAAAGTAGTGGTCACGAATTAAGGCTCTTTTGTCGATTAGACGCTTCGTTACCGAGATATCGCTGATTTAAATTTTCTATGGTCTTCCTACGTGTTTGGCCGAGGAAAGTAGTGGTCACGAATTAAGGCTCCTTTGTCGATTAGACGCTTCGTTTACGAGATATCGATGATTTAGATTTTCTATGGTCTTCCTACGTTTTTGGCCGAGGAAGTAGTGGTCACGAATTAAGGCTCTTTTGTCGATTAGACGCTTCGTTTACGAGATATCGCTGATTTAGATCCTACGTTTTTGGCCGAGGAAAGTAGTGGTCACGAATTAAGGCTCTTTTGTCGATTAGACGCTTCGTATAAGTTTTCTATGGTCTTCCTACGTTTTTGGCCGAGGAAAGTAGTGGTCACGAGTTAAGGCTCTTTTGTCGATTAGACGCTTCGTTTACGAGATATCGCTGATTTAGATTTTCTATGGTCTTCCCTCGTTTTTGGCCGAGGAAAGTAGTGGTCACGATTTAAGGCTCTTTTGTCGATTAGACGCTTCGTTTACGAGATATCGCTGATTTAGATCCTACGTTTTTGGCCGAGGAAAGTAGTGGTCACGAATTAAGGCTCTTTTGTCGATTAGACGCTTCGTTTACGAGATATCGCTGACTTAAGTTTTCTATGGTCTTCCCTCGTTTTTGGCCGAGGAAAGTAGTGGTCACGAATTAAGGCTCTTTTGTCGATTAGACGCTTCGTTTTCGAGATATCGCTGATTTAAGTTTTCTATGGTCTTCCTACGTTTTTGGCCGAGGAAGTAGTGGTCACGAATTAAGGCTCTTTTGTCGATTAGACGCTTCGTTTACGAGATATCGATGATTTAGATTTTCTATGGTCTTCCTACGTGTTTGGCCGAGGAAGTAGTGGTCACGAATTAAGGCTCTTTTGTCGATTAGACGCTTCGTTTTCGAGATATCGATGATTTAAGTTTTCTATGGTCTTCCTACGTTTTTGGCCGAGGAAGTAGTGGTCACGAATTAAGGCTCTTTTGTCGATTAGACGCTTCGTTTACGAGATATCGCTGACTTAAGTTTTCTATGGTCTTCCCTCGTTTTTGGCCGAGGAAAGTAGTGGTCACGAATTAAGGCTCTTTTGTCGATTAGACGCTTCGTTTACGAGATATCGCTGATTTAAGTTTTCTATGGTCTTCCCTCGTTTTTGGCCGAGGAAAGTAGTGGTCACGAATTAAGGCTCTTTTGTCGATTAGACGCTTCGTTTACGAGATATCGATGATTTAAGTTTTCTATGGTCTTCCCTCGTTTTTGGCCGAGGAAAGTAGTGGTCACGAATTGAGGCTCTTTTGTCGATTAGACGCTTCGTTTACGAGATATCGCTCTCGTAAAATATCGCTCGGAAAGTAGTGGTCACGAATTAAGGCTCTTTTGTCGATTAGACGCTTCGTTTTCGAGATATCGCTGATTTAAGTTTTCTATGGTCTTCCCTCGTTTTTGGCCGAGGAAAGTAGTGGTCACGAATTAAGGCTCTTTTGTCGATTAGACGCTTCGTTTTCGAGATATCGCTGATTTAAGTTTTCTATGGTCTTCCTACGTTTTTGGCCGAGGAAAGTAGTGGTCACGAATTAAGGCTCTTTTGTCGATTAGACGCTTCGTTTTCGAGATATCGCTGATTTAAGTTTTCTATGGTCTTCCTACGTTTTTGGCCGAGGAAAGTAGTGGTCACGAATTAAGGCTCTTTTGTCGATTAGACGCTTCGTTTACGAGATATCGCTGATTTAAGTTTTCTATGGTCTTCCCTCGTTTTTGGCCGAGGAAAGTAGTGGTCACGAATTAAGGCTCTTTTGTCGATTAGACGCTTCGTTACCGAGATATCGCTGATTTAAATTTTCTATGGTCTTCCTACGTGTTTGGCCGAGGAAAGTAGTGGTCACGAATTAAGGCTCCTTTGTCGATTAGACGCTTCGTTTACGAGATATCGATGATTTAGATTTTCTATGGTCTTCCTACGTGTTTGGCCGAGGAAAGTAGTGGTCACGAATTAAGGCTCTTTTGTCGATTAGACGCTTCGTTTTCGAGATATCGCTGATTTAAGTTTTCTATGGTCTTCCTACGTTTTTGGCCGAGGAAGTAGTGGTCACGAATTAAGGCTCTTTTGTCGATTAGACGCTTCGTTTACGAGATATCGCTGATTTAGATCCTACGTTTTTGGCCGAGGAAAGTAGTGGTCACGAATTAAGGCTCTTTTGTCGATTAGACGCTTCGTTTACGAGATATCGCTGATTTAAGTTTTCTATGGTCTTCCCTCGTTTTTGGCCGAGGAAAGTTGTGGTCACGAATTAAGGCTCTTTTGTCGATTAGACGCTTCGTTTACGAGATATCGCTGATTTAAGTTTTCTATGGTCTTCCCTCGTTTTTGGCCGAGGAAAGTTGTGGTCACGAATTAAGGCTCTTTTGTCGATTAGACGCTTCGTTTTCGAGATATCGCTGATTTAAGTTTTCTATGGTCTTCCTACGTTTTTGGCCGAGGAAAGTAGTGGTCACGAATTAAGGCTCTTTTGTCGATTAGACGCTTCGTTTTCGAGATATCGCTGATTTAAGTTTTCTATGGTCTTCCTACGTTTTTGGCCGAGGAAAGTAGTGGTCACGAATTAAGGCTCTTTTGTCGATTAGACGCTTCGTTTTCGAGATATCGCTGATTTAAGTTTTCTATGGTCTTCCTACGTTTTTGGCCGAGGAAAGTAGTGGTCACGAATTAAGGCTCTTTTGTCGATTAGACGCTTCGTTTACGAGATATCGCTGATTTAAGTTTTCTATGGTCTTCCCTCGTTTTTGGCCGAGGAAAGTAGTGGTCACGAATTAAGGCTCTTTTGTCGATTAGACGCTTCGTTACCGAGATATCGCTGATTTAAATTTTCTATGGTCTTCCTACGTGTTTGGCCGAGGAAAGTAGTGGTCACGAATTAAGGCTCCTTTGTCGATTAGACGCTTCGTTTACGAGATATCGATGATTTAGATTTTCTATGGTCTTCCTACGTGTTTGGCCGAGGAAAGTAGTGGTCACGAATTAAGGCTCTTTTGTCGATTAGACGCTTCGTTTTCGAGATATCGCTGATTTAAGTTTTCTATGGTCTTCCTACGTTTTTGGCCGAGGAAGTAGTGGTCACGAATTAAGGCTCTTTTGTCGATTAGACGCTTCGTTTACGAGATATCGCTGATTTAGATCCTACGTTTTTGGCCGAGGAAAGTAGTGGTCACGAATTAAGGCTCTTTTGTCGATTAGACGCTTCGTATAAGTTTTCTATGGTCTTCCTACGTTTTTGGCCGAGGAAAGTAGTGGTCACGAGTTAAGGCTCTTTTGTCGATTAGACGCTTCGTTTACGAGATATCGCTGATTTAGATTTTCTATGGTCTTCCCTCGTTTTTGGCCGAGGAAAGTAGTGGTCACGAATTAAGGCTCTTTTGTCGATTAGACGCTTCGTTTACGAGATATCGCTGATTTAGATCCTACGTTTTTGGCCGAGGAAAGTAGTGGTCACGAATTAAGGCTCTTTTGTCGATTAAGTTTTCTATGGTCTTCCTACGTTTTTGGCCGAGGAAAGTAGTGGTCACGAGTTAAGGCTCTTTTGTCGATTAGACGCTTCGTTTACGAGATATCGCTGATTTAGATCCTACGTTTTTGGCCGAGGAAAGTAGTGGTCACGAATTAAGGCTCTTTTGTCGATTAGACGCTTCGTTTACGAGATATCGCTGATTTAAGTTTTCTATGGCCTTCCTACGTTTTTGGCCGAGGAAAGTAGTGGTCACGAATTAAGGCTCTTTTGTCGATTAGACGCTTCGTTTACGAGATATCGCTGATTTAAGTTTTCTATGGTCTTCCCTCGTTTTTGGCCGAGGAAAGTAGTGGTCACGAATTAAGGCTCTTTTGTCGATTAGACGCTTCGTTTACGAGATATCGCTGATTTAAGTTTTCTATGGTCTTCCCTCGTTTTTGGCCGAGGAAAGTAGTGGTCACGAATTAAGGCTCTTTTGTCGATTAGACGCTTCGTTTACGAGATATCGCTGATTTAAGTTTTCTATGGTCTTCCCTCGTTTTTGGCCGAGGAAAGTAGTGGTCACGAATTAAGGCTCTTTTGTCGATTAGACGCTTCGTTTACGAGATATCGCTGATTTAAGTTTTCTATGGTCTTCCCTCGTTTTTGGCCGAGGAAAGTAGTGGTCACGAATTAAGGCTCTTTTGTCGATTAAACGCTTCGTTTACGAGATATCGCTGATTTAGATTTTCTATGGTCTTCCTACGTTTTTGGCCGAGGAAAGTAGTGGTCACGAATTAAGGCTCTTTTGTCGATTAGACGCTTCGTTTACGAGATATCGCTGATTTAAGTTTTCTATGGCCTTCCTACGTTTTTGGCCGAGGAAGTAGTGGTCACGAATTAAGGCTCTTTTGTCCATTAGACGCTTCGTTTACGAGATATCGCTGATTTAAATTTTTTTTATGGTCTTCCCTCGTTTTTGGCCGAGGAAAGTAGTGGTCACGAATTAAGGCTCTTTTGTCGATTAGACGCTTCGTTTACGAGATATCGCTGATTTAAGTTTTCTATGGTCTTCCCTCGTTTTTGGCCGAGGAAAGTAGTGGTCACGAATTAAGGCTCTTTTGTCGATTAGACGCTTCGTTTACGAGATATCGATGATTTAGATTTTCTATGGTCTTCCTACGTGTTTGGCCGAGGAAAGTAGTGGTCACGAATTAAGGCTCTTTTGTCGATTAGACGCTTCGTTTACGAGATATCGATGATTTAGATTTTCTATGGTCTTCCTACGTTTTTGGCCGAGGAAGTAGTGGTCACGAATTAAGGCTCTTTTGTCGATTAGACGCTTCGTTTACGAGATATCGCTGATTTAAATTTTTTTTATGGTCTTCCCTCGTTTTTGGCCGAGGAAAGTAGTGGTCACGAATTAAGGCTCTTTTGTCGATTAGACGCTTCGTTTACGAGATATCGATGATTTAGATTTTCTATGGTCTTCCTACGTGTTTGGCCGAGGAAAGTAGTGGTCACGAATTAAGGCTCTTTTGTCGATTAGACGCTTCGTTTACGAGATATCGCTGATTTAAGTTTTCTATGGTCTTCCCTCGTTTTTGGCCGAGGAAAGTAGTGGTCACGAATTAAGGCTCTTTTGTCGATTAGACGCTTCGTTTACGAGATATCGCTGATTTAAGTTTTCTATGGTCTTCCCTCGTTTTTGGCCGAGGAAAGTTGTGGTCACGAATTAAGGCTCTTTTGTCGATTAGACGCTTCGTTTTCGAGATATCGCTGATTTAAGTTTTCTATGGTCTTCCTACGTTTTTGGCCGAGGAAAGTAGTGGTCACGAATTAAGGCTCTTTTGTCGATTAGACGCTTCGTTTACGAGATATCGCTGATTTAAGTTTTCTATGGCCTTCCTACGTTTTTGGCCGAGGAAGTAGTGGTCACGAATTAAGGCTCTTTTGTCGATTAGACGCTTCGTTACCGAGATATCGCTGATTTAAATTTTCTATGGTCTTCCTACGTGTTTGGCCGAGGAAAGTAGTGGTCACGAATTAAGGCTCCTTTGTCGATTAGACGCTTCGTTTACGAGATATCGATGATTTAGATTTTCTATGGTCTTCCTACGTGTTTGGCCGAGGAAAGTAGTGGTCACGAATTAAGGCTCTTTTGTCGATTAGACGCTTCGTTTTCGAGATATCGCTGATTTAAGTTTTCTATGGTCTTCCTACGTTTTTGGCCGAGGAAGTAGTGGTCACGAATTAAGGCTCTTTTGTCGATTAGACGCTTCGTTTACGAGATATCGCTGACTTAAGTTTTCTATGGTCTTCCCTCGTTTTTGGCCGAGGAAAGTAGTGGTCACGAATTAAGGCTCTTTTGTCGATTAGACGCTTCGTTTACGAGATATCGCTGATTTAAGTTTTCTATGGTCTTCCCTCGTTTTTGGCCGAGGAAAGTTGTGGTCACGAATTAAGGCTCTTTTGTCGATTAGACGCTTCGTTTACGAGATATCGCTGATTTAAGTTTTCTATGGTCTTCCCTCGTTTTTGGCCGAGGAAAGTTGTGGTCACGAATTAAGGCTCTTTTGTCGATTAGACGCTTCGTTTTCGAGATATCGCTGATTTAAGTTTTCTATGGTCTTCCTACGTTTTTGGCCGAGGAAGTAGTGGTCACGAATTAAGGCTCGTTTTCGAGATATCGCTGATTTAAGTTTTCTATGGTCTTCCTACGTTTTTGGCCGAGGAAGTAGTGGTCACGAATTAAGGCTCTTTTGTCGATTAGACGCTTCGTTTACGAGATATCGCTGACTTAAGTTTTCTATGGTCTTCCCTCGTTTTTGGCCGAGGAAAGTAGTGGTCACGAATTAAGGCTCTTTTGTCGATTAGACGCTTCGTTTACGAGATATCGCTGATTTAAGTTTTCTATGGTCTTCCCTCGTTTTTGGCCGAGGAAAGTTGTGGTCACGAATTAAGGCTCTTTTGTCGATTAGACGCTTCGTTTACGAGATATCGCTGATTTAAGTTTTCTATGGTCTTCCCTCGTTTTTGGCCGAGGAAAGTTGTGGTCACGAATTAAGGCTCTTTTGTCGATTAGACGCTTCGTTTTCGAGATATCGCTGATTTAAGTTTTCTATGGTCTTCCTACGTTTTTGGCCGAGGAAGTAGTGGTCACGAATTAAGGCTCTTTTGTCGATTAGACGCTTCGTTTACGAGATATCGATGATTTAGATTTTCTATGGTCTTCCTACGTGTTTGGCCGAGGAAGTAGTGGTCACGAATTAAGGCTCTTTTGTCGATTAGACGCTTCGTTTTCGAGATATCGCTGATTTAAGTTTTCTATGGTCTTCCCTCGTTTTTGGCCGAGGAAAGTAGTGGCCATGAATTAAGGCTCTTTTGTCGATTAGACGCTTCGTTTACGAGATATCGCTGATTTAAGTTTTCTATGGTCTTCCCTCGTTTTTGGCCGAGGAAAGTAGTGGTCACGAATTAAGGCTCTTTTGTCGATTAGACGCTTCGTTTTCGAGATATCGCTGATTTAAGTTTTCTATGGTCTTCCTACGTTTTTGGCCGAGGAAAGTAGTGGTCACGAATTAAGGCTCTTTTGTCGATTAGACGCTTCGTTTACGAGATATCGCTGATTTAAGTTTTCTATGGTCTTCCCTCGTTTTTGGCCGAGGAAAGTAGTGGTCACGAATTAAGGCTCTTTTGTCGATTAGACGCTTCGTTTTCGAGATATCGCTGATTTAAGTTTTCTATGGTCTTCCCTCGTTTTTGGCCGAGGAAAGTAGTGGCCACGAATTAAGGCTCTTTTGTCGATTAGACGCTTCGTTTACGAGATATCGCTGATTTAGATTTTCTATGGTCTTCCTACGTGTTTGGCCGAGGAAAGTAGTGGTCACGAATTAAGGCTCTTTTGTCGATTAGACGCTTCGTTTACGAGATATCTCTGATTTAAGTTTTCTATGGTCGTCCCTCGTTTTTGGCCGAGGAAAGTAGTGGTCACGAATTAAGGCTCTTTTGTCGATTAGACGCTTCGTTTACGAGATATCGCTGACTTAAGTTTTCTATGGTCTTCCCTCGTTTTTGGCCGAGGAAAGTAGTGGTCACGAATTAAGGCTCTTTTGTCGATTAGACGCTTCGTTTTCGAGATATCGCTGATTTAAGTTTTCTATGGTCTTCCTACGTTTTTGGCCGAGGAAGTAGTGGTCACGAATTAAGGCTCTTTTGTCGATTAGACGCTTCGTTTACGAGATATCGATGATTTAGATTTTCTATGGTCTTCCTACGTGTTTGGCCGAGGAAGTAGTGGTCACGAATTAAGGCTCTTTTGTCGATTAGACGCTTCGTTTTCGAGATATCGCTGATTTAAGTTTTCTATGGTCTTCCTACGTTTTTGGCCGAGGAAGTAGTGGTCACGAATTAAGGCTCTTTTGTCGATTAGACGCTTCGTTTACGAGATATCGCTGACTTAAGTTTTCTATGGTCTTCCCTCGTTTTTGGCCGAGGAAAGTAGTGGTCACGAATTAAGGCTCTTTTGTCGATTAGACGCTTCGTTTACGAGATATCGATGATTTAAGTTTTCTATGGTCTTCCCTCGTTTTTGGCCGAGGAAAGTAGTGGTCACGAATTGAGGCTCTTTTGTCGATTAGACGCTTCGTTTACGAGATATCGCTCTCGTAAAATATCGCTCGGAAAGTAGTGGTCACGAATTAAGGCTCTTTTGTCGATTAGACGCTTCGTTTTCGAGATATCGCTGATTTAAGTTTTCTATGGTCTTCCCTCGTTTTTGGCCGAGGAAAGTAGTGGTCACGAATTAAGGCTCTTTTGTCGATTAGACGCTTCGTTTTCGAGATATCGCTGATTTAAGTTTTCTATGGTCTTCCTACGTTTTTGGCCGAGGAAAGTAGTGGTCACGAATTAAGGCTCTTTTGTCGATTAGACGCTTCGTTTTCGAGATATCGCTGATTTAAGTTTTCTATGGTCTTCCTACGTTTTTGGCCGAGGAAAGTAGTGGTCACGAATTAAGGCTCTTTTGTCGATTAGACGCTTCGTTTACGAGATATCGCTGATTTAAGTTTTCTATGGTCTTCCCTCGTTTTTGGCCGAGGAAAGTAGTGGTCACGAATTAAGGCTCTTTTGTCGATTAGACGCTTCGTTACCGAGATATCGCTGATTTAAATTTTCTATGGTCTTCCTACGTGTTTGGCCGAGGAAAGTAGTGGTCACGAATTAAGGCTCCTTTGTCGATTAGACGCTTCGTTTACGAGATATCGATGATTTAAGTTTTCTATGGTCTTCCCTCGTTTTTGGCCGAGGAAAGTTGTGGTCACGAATTAAGGCTCTTTTGTCGATTAGACGCTTCGTTTTCGAGATATCGCTGATTTAAGTTTTCTATGGTCTTCCTACGTTTTTGGCCGAGGAAAGTAGTGGTCACGAATTAAGGCTCTTTTGTCGATTAGACGCTTCGTTTTCGAGATATCGCTGATTTAAGTTTTCTATGGTCTTCCTACGTTTTTGGCCGAGGAAAGTAGTGGTCACGAATTAAGGCTCTTTTGTCGATTAGACGCTTCGTTTTCGAGATATCGCTGATTTAAGTTTTCTATGGTCTTCCTACGTTTTTGGCCGAGGAAAGTAGTGGTCACGAATTAAGGCTCTTTTGTCGATTAGACGCTTCGTTTTCGAGATATCGCTGATTTAAGTTTTCTATGGTCTTCCCTCGTTTTTGGCCGAGGAAAGTAGTGGTCACGAATTAAGGCTCTTTTGTCGATTAGACGCTTCGTTACCGAGATATCGCTGATTTAAATTTTCTATGGTCTTCCTACGTGTTTGGCCGAGGAAAGTAGTGGTCACGAATTAAGGCTCCTTTGTCGATTAGACGCTTCGTTTACGAGATATCGATGATTTAGATTTTCTATGGTCTTCCTACGTGTTTGGCCGAGGAAAGTAGTGGTCACGAATTAAGGCTCTTTTGTCGATTAGACGCTTCGTTTTCGAGATATCGCTGATTTAAGTTTTCTATGGTCTTCCTACGTTTTTGGCCGAGGAAGTAGTGGTCACGAATTAAGGCTCTTTTGTCGATTAGACGCTTCGTTTACGAGATATCGCTGACTTAAGTTTTCTATGGTCTTCCCTCGTTTTTGGCCGAGGAAAGTAGTGGTCACGAATTAAGGCTCTTTTGTCGATTAGACGCTTCGTTTACGAGATATCGCTGATTTAAGTTTTCTATGGTCTTCCCTCGTTTTTGGCCGAGGAAAGTTGTGGTCACGAATTAAGGCTCTTTTGTCGATTAGACGCTTCGTTTACGAGATATCGCTGATTTAAGTTTTCTATGGTCTTCCCTCGTTTTTGGCCGAGGAAAGTTGTGGTCACGAATTAAGGCTCTTTTGTCGATTAGACGCTTCGTTTTCGAGATATCGCTGATTTAAGTTTTCTATGGTCTTCCTACGTTTTTGGCCGAGGAAGTAGTGGTCACGAATTAAGGCTCTTTTGTCGATTAGACGCTTTGTTTACGAGATATCGATGATTTAGATTTTCTATGGTCTTCCTACGTGTTTGGCCGAGGAAGTAGTGGTCACGAATTAAGGCTCTTTTGTCGATTAGACGCTTCGTTTTCGAGATATCGCTGATTTAAGTTTTCTATGGTCTTCCCTCGTTTTTGGCCGAGGAAAGTAGTGGTCACGAATTAAGGCTCTTTTGTCGATTAGACGCTTCGTTTTCGAGATATCGCTGATTTAAGTTTTCTATGGTCTTCCTACTTTTTTGGCCGAGGAAAGTAGTGGTCACGAATTAAGGCTCTTTTGTCGATTAGACGCTTCGTTTACGAGATATCGCTGATTTAAGTTTTCTATGGTCTTCCTACGTTTTTGGCCGAGGAAAGTAGTGGTCACGAATTAAGGCTCTTTTGTCGATTAGACGCTTCGTTTACGAGATATCGCTGATTTAAGTTTTCTATGGTCTTCCCTCGTTTTTGGCCGAGGAAAGTAGTGGTCACGAATTAAGGCTCTTTTGTCGATTAGACGCTTCGTTTACGAGATATCGATGATTTAAGTTTTCTATGGTCTTCCCTCGTTTTTGGCCGAGGAAAGTAGTGGTCACGAATTGAGGCTCTTTTGTCGATTAGACGCTTCGTTTACGAGATATCGCTCTCGTAAAATATCGCTCGGAAAGTAGTGGTCACGAATTAAGGCTCTTTTGTCGATTAGACGCTTCGTTTTCGAGATATCGCTGATTTAAGTTTTCTATGGTCTTCCCTCGTTTTTGGCCGAGGAAAGTAGTGGTCACGAATTAAGGCTCTTTTGTCGATTAGACGCTTCGTTTTCGAGATATCGCTGATTTAAGTTTTCTATGGTCTTCCTACGTTTTTGGCCGAGGAAAGTAGTGGTCACGAATTAAGGCTCTTTTGTCGATTAGACGCTTCGTTTTCGAGATATCGCTGATTTAAGTTTTCTATGGTCTTCCTACGTTTTTGGCCGAGGAAAGTAGTGGTCACGAATTAAGGCTCTTTTGTCGATTAGACGCTTCGTTTACGAGATATCGCTGATTTAAGTTTTCTATGGTCTTCCCTCGTTTTTGGCCGAGGAAAGTAGTGGTCACGAATTAAGGCTCTTTTGTCGATTAGACGCTTCGTTTTCGAGATATCGCTGATTTAAATTTTCTATGGTCTTCCCTCGTTTTTGGCCGAGGAAAGTAGTGGTCACGAATTAAGGCTCCTTTGTCGATTAGACGCTTCGTTTACGAGATATCGATGATTTAGATTTTCTATGGTCTTCCTACGTGTTTGGCCGAGGAAAGTAGTGGTCACGAATTAAGGCTCTTTTGTCGATTAGACGCTTCGTTTTCGAGATATCGCTGATTTAAGTTTTCTATGGTCTTCCTACGTTTTTGGCCGAGGAAGTAGTGGTCACGAATTAAGGCTCTTTTGTCGATTAGACGCTTCGTTTACGAGATATCGCTGACTTAAGTTTTCTATGGTCTTCCCTCGTTTTTGGCCGAGGAAAGTAGTGGTCACGAATTAAGGCTCTTTTGTCGATTAGACGCTTCGTTTACGAGATATCGCTGATTTAAGTTTTCTATGGTCTTCCCTCGTTTTTGGCCGAGGAAAGTTGTGGTCACGAATTAAGGCTCTTTTGTCGATTAGACGCTTCGTTTACGAGATATCGCTGATTTAAGTTTTCTATGGTCTTCCCTCGTTTTTGGCCGAGGAAAGTTGTGGTCACGAATTAAGGCTCTTTTGTCGATTAGACGCTTCGTTTTCGAGATATCGCTGATTTAAGTTTTCTATGGTCTTCCTACGTTTTTGGCCGAGGAAGTAGTGGTCACGAATTAAGGCTCTTTTGTCGATTAGACGCTTCGTTTACGAGATATCGATGATTTAGATTTTCTATGGTCTTCCTACGTGTTTGGCCGAGGAAGTAGTGGTCACGAATTAAGGCTCTTTTGTCGATTAGACGCTTCGTTTTCGAGATATCGCTGATTTAAGTTTTCTATGGTCTTCCCTCGTTTTTGGCCGAGGAAAGTAGTGGCCATGAATTAAGGCTCTTTTGTCGATTAGACGCTTCGTTTACGAGATATCGCTGATTTAAGTTTTCTATGGTCTTCCCTCGTTTTTGGCCGAGGAAAGTAGTGGTCACGAATTAAGGCTCTTTTGTCGATTAGACGCTTCGTTTTCGAGATATCGCTGATTTAAGTTTTCTATGGTCTTCCTACGTTTTTGGCCGAGGAAAGTAGTGGTCACGAATTAAGGCTCTTTTGTCGATTAGACGCTTCGTTTACGAGATATCGATGATTTAGATTTTCTATGGTCTTCCTACGTGTTTGGCCGAGGAAAGTAGTGGTCACGAATTAAGGCTCTTTTGTCGATTAGACGCTTCGTTTACGAGATATCGATGATTTAGATTTTCTATGGTCTTCCTACGTGTTTGGCCGAGGAAAGTAGTGGTCACGAATTAAGGCTCTTTTGTCGATTAGACGCTTCGTTTACGAGATATCGATGATTTAGATTTTCTATGGTCTTCCTACGTGTTTGGCCGAGGAAAGTAGTGGTCACGAATTAAGGCTCTTTTGTCGATTAGACGCTTCGTTTTCGAGATATCGCTGATTTAAGTTTTCTATGGTCTTCCTACGTTTTTGGCCGAGGAAAGTAGTGGTCACACATTAAGGCTCTTTTGTCGATTAGACGCTTCGTTTACGAGATATCGCTGATTTAAGTTTTCTATGGTCTTCCTACGTTTTTGGCCGAGGAAAGTAGTGGTCACAAATTAAGGCTCTTTTGTCGATTAGACGCTTCGTTTACGAGATATCGCTGATTTAAGTTTTCTATGGTCTTCCCTCGTTTTTGGCCGAGGAAAGTAGTGGTCACGAATTAAGGCTCTTTTGTCGATTAGACGCTTCGTTTACGAGATATGGCTGATTTAAGTTTTCTATGGTCTTCCCTCGTTTTTGGCCGAGGAAAGTAGTGGTCACGAATTAAGGCTCTTTTGTCGATTAGACGCTTCGTTTACGAGATATCGATGATTTAAGTTTTCTATGGTCTTCCCTCGTTTTTGGCCGAGGAAAGTAGTGGTCACGAATTAAGGCTCTTTTGTCGATTAGACGCTTCGTTTACGAGATATCGCTGACTTAAGTTTTCTATGGTCTTCCCTCGTTTTTGGCCGAGGAAAGTAGTGGTCACGAATTAAGGCTCTTTTGTCGATTAGACGCTTCGTTTACGAGATATCGCTGATTTAAGTTTTCTATGGTCTTCCTACGTTTTTGGCCGAGGAAGTAGTGGTCACGAATTAAGGCTCTTTTGTCGATTAGACGCTTCGTTTACGAGATATCGATGATTTAAGTTTTCTATGGTCTTCCCTCGTTTTTGGCCGAGGAAAGTAGTGGTCACGAATTGAGGCTCTTTTGTCGATTAGACGCTTCGTTTACGAGATATCGCTCTCGTAAAATATCGCTCGGAAAGTAGTGGTCACGAATTAAGGCTCTTTTGTCGATTAGACGCTTCGTTTTCGAGATATCGCTGATTTAAGTTTTCTATGGTCTTCCCTCGTTTTTGGCCGAGGAAAGTAGTGGTCACGAATTAAGGCTCTTTTGTCGATTAGACGCTTCGTTTACGAGATATCGCTGATTTAAGTTTTCTATGGTCTTCCCTCGTTTTTGGCCGAGGAAAGTAGTGGTCACGAATTAAGGCTCTTTTGTCGATTAGACGTTTCGTTTACGAGATATCGATGATTTAAGTTTTCTATGGTCTTCCCTCGTTTTTTGCCGAGGAAAGTAGTGGTCACGAATTAAGGCTCTTTTGTCGATTAGACGCTTCGTTTACGAGATATCGCTGATTTAAGTTTTCTATGGTCCTTCCTCGTTTTTTGCCGAGGAAAGTAGTGGTCACGAATTAAGGCTCTTTTGTCGATTAGACGCTTCGTTTACGAGATATCGCTGATTTAAGTTTTCTATGGTCTTCCCTCGTTTTTGGCCGAGGAAAGTAGTGGTCACGAATTAAGGCTCTTTTGTCGATTAGACGCTTCGTTTACGAGATATCGATGATTTAAGTTTTCTATGGTCTTCCCTCGTTTTTGGCCGAGGAAAGTAGTGGTCACGAATTAAGGCTCTTTTGTCGATTAGACGCATCGTTTACGAGATATCGCTGATTTAAGTTTTCTATGGTCTTCCCTCGTTTTTGGCCGAGGAAAGTAGTGGTCACGAATTAAGGCTCTTTTGTCGATTAGACGCTTCGTTTTCGAGATATCGCTGATTTAAGTTTTCTATGGTCTTCCTACGTTTTTGGCTGAGGAAAGTAGTGGTCACGAATTAAGGCTCTTTTGTCGATTAGACGCTTCGTTTTCGAGATATCGCTGATTTAAGTTTTCTATGGTCTTCCTACGTTTTTGGCCGAGGAAAGTAGTGGTCACGAATTAAGGCTCTTTTGTCGATTAGACGCTTCGTTTACGAGATATCGCTGATTTAAGTTTTCTATGGTCTTCCCTCGTTTTTTGCCGAGGAAAGTAGTGGTCACGAATTAAGGCTCTTTTGTCGATTAGACGCTTCGTTTACGAGATATCGCTGATTTAAGTTTTCTATGGTCTTCCCTCGTTTTTGGCCGAGGAAAGTAGTGGTCACGAATTAAGGCTCTTTTGTCGATTAGACGCTTCGTTTTCGAGATATCGATGATTTAAGTTTTCTATGGTCTTCCCTCGTTTTTTGCCGAGGAAAGTAGTGGTCACGAATTAAGGCTCTTTTGTCGATTAGACGCTTCGTTTACGAGATATCGCTGATTTAAGTTTTCTATGGTCTTCCCTCGTTTTTGGCCGAGGAAAGTAGTGGTCACGAATTAAGGCTCTTTTGTCGATTAGACGCTTCGTTTTCGAGATATCGATGATTTAAGTTTTCTATGGTCTTCCCTCGTTTTTGGCCGAGGAAAGTAGTGGTCACGAATTAAGGCTCTTTTGTCGATTAGACGCTTCGTTACCGAGATATCGCTGATTTAAATTTTCTATGGTCTTCCTACGTGTTTGGCCGAGGAAAGTAGTGGTCACGAATTAAGGCTCTTTTGTCGATTAGACGCTTCGTTTACGAGATATCGATGATTTAGATTTTCTATGGTCTTCCTACGTGTTTGGCCGAGGAAAGTAGTGGTCACGATTTAAGGCTCTTTTGTCGATTAGACGCTTCGTTTACGAGATATCGATGATTTAGATTTTCTATGGTCTTCCTACGTTTTTGGCCGAGGAAAGTAGTGGTCACGAATTAAGGCTCCTTTGTCGATTAGACGCTTCGTTTTCGAGATATCGCTGATTTAAGTTTTCTATGGTCTTCCTACGTTTTTGGCCGAGGAAAGTAGTGGTCACGAATTAAGGCTCTTTTGTCGATTAGACGCTTCGTTTACGAGATATCGATGATTTAGATTTTCTATGGTCTTCCTACGTGTTTGGCCGAGGAAAGTAGTGGTCACGAATTAAGGCTCTTTTGTCGATTACACGCTTCGTTTACGAGATATCGATGATTTAGATTTTCTATGGTCTTCCTACGTTTTTGGCCGAGGAAAGTAGTGGTCACGAATTAAGGCTCTTTTGTCGATTAGACGCTTCGTTACCGAGATATCGATGATTTAGATTTTCTATGGTCTTCCTACGTGTTTGGCCGAGGAAAGTAGTGGTCACGAATTAAAGCTCTTTTGTCGATTAGACGCTTCGTTTACGAGATATCGATGATTTAGATTTTCTATGGTCTTCCTACGTGTTTGGCCGAGGAAAGTAGTGGTCACGAATTAAGGCTCTTTTGTCGATTAGACGCTTCGTTTACGAGATATCGATGATTTAGATTTTCTATGGTCTTCCTACGTTTTTGGCCGAGGAAAGTAGTGGTCACGAATTAAGGCTCCTTTGTCGATTAGACGCTTCGTTTTCGAGATATCGCTGATTTAAGTTTTCTATGGTCTTCCTACGTTTTTGGCCGAGGAAAGTAGTGGTCACGAATTAAGGCTCTTTTGTCGATTAGACGCTTCGTTTACGAGATATCGATGATTTAGATTTTCTATGGTCTTCCTACGTGTTTGGCCGAGGAAAGTAGTGGTCACGAATTAAGGCTCTTTTGTCGATTAGACGCTTCGTTTTCGAGATATCGCTGATTTAAGTTTTCTATGGTCTTCCTACGTTTTTGGCCGAGGAAAGTAGTGGTCACGAATTAAGGCTCTTTTGTCGATTAGACGCTTCGTTTTCGAGATATCGCTGATTTAAGTTTTCTATGGTCTTCCTACGTTTTTGGCCGAGGAAAGTAGTGGTCACGAATTAAGGCTCTTTTGTCGATTAGACGCTTCGTTAACGAGATATCGCTGATTTAGATTTTCTATGGTCTTCCTACGTGTTTGGCCGAGGAAAGTAGTGGTCACGAATTAAGGCTCTTTTGTCGATTAGACGCTTCGTTTAAGAGATATCGATGATTTAGATTTTCTATGGTCTTCCTACGTGTTTGGCCGAGGAAAGTAGTGGTCACGAATTAAGGCTTTTTTGTCGATTAGACGCTTCGTTTACGAGATATCGCTGATTTAAGTTTTCTATGGTCTTCCTACGTTTTTGGCCGAGGAAAGTAGTGGTCACGAATTAAGGCTCTTTTGTCGATTAGACGCTTCGTTTACGAGATATCGCTGATTTAAGTTTTCTATGGTCTTCCCTCGTTTTTGGCCGAGGAAAGTAGTGGTCACGAATTAAGGCTCTTTTGTCGATTAGACGCTTCGTTTACGAGATATGGCTGATTTAAGTTTTCTATGGTCTTCCTACGTTTTTGGCCGAGGAAAGTAGTGGTCACGAATTAAGGCTCTTTTGTCGATTAGACGCTTCGTTTACGAGATATCGCTGATTTAAGTTTTCTATGGTCTTCCCTCGTTTTTGGCCGAGGAAAGTAGTGGTCACGAATTAAGGCTCTTTTGTCGATTAGACGCTTCGTTTACGAGATATCGCTGATTTAAGTTTTCTATGGTCTTCCCTCGTTTTTGGCCGAGGAAAGTAGTGGTCACGAATTAAGGCTCTTTTGTCGATTAGACGCTTCGTTTACGAGATATCGCTGACTTAAGTTTTCTATGGTCTTCCCTCGTTTTTGGCCGAGGAAAGTAGTGGTCACGAATTAAGGCTCTTTTGTCGATTAGACGCTTCGTTTTCGAGATATCGCTGATTTAAGTTTTCTATGGTCTTCCTACGTTTTTGGCCGAGGAAGTAGTGGTCACGAATTAAGGCTCTTTTGTCGATTAGACGCTTCGTTTACGAGATATCGCTGACTTAAGTTTTCTATGGTCTTCCCTCGTTTTTGGCCGAGGAAAGTAGTGGTCACGAATTAAGGCTCTTTTGTCGATTAGACGCTTCGTTTTCGAGATATCGCTGATTTAAGTTTTCTATGGTCTTCCTACGTTTTTGGCCGAGGAAGTAGTGGTCACGAATTAAGGCTCTTTTGTCGATTAGACGCTTCGTTTACGAGATATCGCTGACTTAAGTTTTCTATGGTCTTCCCTCGTTTTTGGCCGAGGAAAGTAGTGGTCACGAATTAAGGCTCTTTTGTCGATTAGACGCTTCGTTTACGAGATATCGATGATTTAAGTTTTCTATGGTCTTCCCTCGTTTTTGGCCGAGGAAAGTAGTGGTCACGAATTAAGGCTCTTTTGTCGATTAGACGCTTCGTTTTCGAGATATCGCTGATTTAAGTTTTCTATGGTCTTCCTACGTTTTTGGCCGAGGAAAGTAGTGGTCACGAATTAAGGCTCTTTTGTCGATTAGACGCTTCGTTTACGAGATATCGCTGATTTAAGTTTTCTATGGTCTTCCCTCGTTTTTGGCCGAGGAAAGTTGTGGTCACGAATTAAGGCTCTTTTGTCGATTAGACGCTTCGTTTTCGAGATATCGCTGATTTAAGTTTTCTATGGTCTTCCTACGTTTTTGGCCGAGGAAGTAGTGGTCACGAATTAAGGCTCTTTTGTCGATTAGACGCTTCGTTTACGAGATATCGATGATTTAGATTTTCTATGGTCTTCCTACGTGTTTGGCCGAGGAAGTAGTGGTCACGAATTAAGGCTCTTTTGTCGATTAGACGCTTCGTTTTCGAGATATCGCTGATTTAAGTTTTCTATGGTCTTCCCTCGTTTTTGGCCGAGGAAAGTAGTGGCCACGAATTAAGGCTCTTTTGTCGATTAGACGCTTCGTTTACGAGATATCGCTGATTTAAGTTTTCTATGGTCTTCCCTCGTTTTTGGCCGAGGAAAGTAGTGGTCACGAATTAAGGCTCTTTTGTCGATTAGACGCTTCGTTTTCGAGATATCGCTGATTTAAGTTTTCTATGGTCTTCCTACGTTTTTGGCCGAGGAAAGTAGTGGTCACGAATTAAGGCTCTTTTGTCGATTAGACGCTTCCTTTACGAGATATCGCTGATTTAAGTTTTCTATGGTCTTCCTACGTGTTTGGCCGAGGAAAGTAGTGGTCACGAATTAAGGCTCTTTTGTCGATTAGACGCTTCGTTTACGAGATATCTCTGATTTAAGTTTTCTATGGTCTTCCCTCGTTTTTGGCCGAGGAAAGTAGTGGTCACGAATTAAGGCTCTTTTGTCGATTAGACGCTTCGTTTTCGAGATATCGCTGATTTAAGTTTTCTATGGTCTTCCCTCGTTTTTGGCCGAGGAAAGTAGTGGTCACGAATTAAGGCTCTTTTGTCGATTAGACGCTTCCTTTACGAGATATCGCTGATTTAAGTTTTCTATGGTCTTCCTACGTGTTTGGCCGAGGAAAGTAGTGGTCACGAATTAAGGCTCTTTTGTCGATTAGACGCTTCGTTTACGAGATATCTCTGATTTAAGTTTTCTATGGTCTTCCCTCGTTTTTGGCCGAGGAAAGTAGTGGTCACGAATTAAGGCTCTTTTGTCGATTAGACGCTTCGTTTTCGAGATATCGCTGATTTAAGTTTTCTATGGTCTTCCCTCGTTTTTGGCCGAGGAAAGTAGTGGTCACGAATTAAGGCTCTTTTGTCGATTAGACGCTTCCTTTACGAGATATCGCTGATTTAAGTTTTCTATGGTCTTCCTACGTGTTTGGCCGAGGAAAGTAGTGGTCACGAATTAAGGCTCTTTTGTCGATTAGACGCTTCGTTTACGAGATATCTCTGATTTAAGTTTTCTATGGTCTTCCCTCGTTTTTGGCCGAGGAAAGTAGTGGTCACGAATTAAGGCTCTTTTGTCGATTAGACGCTTCGTTTACGAGATATCTCTGATTTAAGTTTTCTATGGTCTTCCCTCGTTTTTGGCCGAGGAAAGTAGTGGTCACGAATTAAGGCTCTTTTGTCGATTAGACGCTTCGTTTACGAGATATCGCTGATTTAAGTTTTCTATGGTCTTCCCTCGTTTTTGGCCGAGGAAAGTAGTGGTCACGAATTAAGGCTCTTTTGTCGATTAGACGCTTCGTTTACGAGATATCGATGATTTAAGTTTTCTATGGTCTTCCCTCGTTTTTGGCCGAGGAAAGTAGTGGTCACGAATTGAGGCTCTTTTGTCGATTAGACGCTTCGTTTACGAGATATCGCTCTCGTAAAATATCGCTCGGAAAGTAGTGGTCACGAATTAAGGCTCTTTTGTCGATTAGACGCTTCGTTTTCGAGATATCGCTGATTTAAGTTTTCTATGGTCTTCCCTCGTTTTTGGCCGAGGAAAGTAGTGGTCACGAATTGAGGCTCTTTTGTCGATTAGACGCTTCGTTTACGAGATATCGCTCTCGTAAAATATCGCTCGGAAAGTAGTGGTCACGAATTAAGGCTCTTTTGTCGATTAGACGCTTCGTTTACGAGATATCTCTGATTTAAGTTTTCTATGGTCTTCCCTCGTTTTTGGCCGAGGAAAGTAGTGGTCACGAATTAAGGCTCTTTTGTCGATTAGACGCTTCGTTTACGAGATATCGCTGATTTAAGTTTTCTATGGTCTTCCCTCGTTTTTGGCCGAGGAAAGTAGTGGTCACGAATTAAGGCTCTTTTGTCGATTAGACGCTTCGTTTTCGAGATATCGCTGATTTAAGTTTTCTATGGTCTTCCTACGTTTTTGGCCGAGGAAAGTAGTGGTCACGAATTAAGGCTCTTTTGTCGATTAGACGCATCGTTTACGAGATATCGCTGATTTAAGTTTTCTATGGTCTTCCCTCGTTTTTGGCCGAGGAAAGTAGTGGTCACGAATTAAGGCTCTTTTGTCGATTAGACGCTTCGTTTTCGAGATATCGCTGATTTAAGTTTTCTATGGTCTTCCCTCGTTTTTGGCCGAGGAAAGTAATGGTCACGAATTAAGGCTCTTTTGTCGATTAGACGCTTCGTTTACGAGATATCGCTGATTTAAGTTTTCTATGGTCTTCCTACGTGTTTGGCCGAGGAAAGTAGTGGTCACGACTTAATGCTCTTTTGTCGATTAGACGCATCGTTTTCGAGATATCGCTGATTTAAGTTTTCTATGGTCTTCCCTCGTTTTTGGCCGAGGAAAGTAGTGGTCACGAATTAAGGCTCTTTTGTCGATTAGACGCTTCGTTTACGAGATATCGATGAGATAAGTTTTCTATGGTCTTCCCTCGTTTTTGGCCGAGGAAAGTTGTGGTCACGAATTAAGGCTCTTTTGTCGATTAGACGCTTCGTTTTCGAGATATCGCTGATTTAAGTTTTCTATGGTCTTCCCTCGTTTTTGGCCGAGGAAAGTAGTGGTCACGAATTAAGGCTCTTTTGTCGATTAGACGCTTCGTTAACGAGATATCGCTGATTTAGATTTTCTATGGTCTTCCTTCGTGTTTGGCCGAGGAAAGTAGTGGTCACGAATTAAGGCTCTTTTGTCGATTAGACGCTTCGTTTACGAGATATCGCTGATTTAAGTTTTCTATGGTCTTCCCTCGTTTTTGGCCGAGGAAAGTAGTGGTCACGAATTAAGGCTCTTTTGTCGATTAGACGCTTCGTTTACGAGATATCGCTGATTTAGATTTTCTATGGTCTTCCTACGTGTTTGGCCGAGGAAGGTAGTGGTCACGAATTAAGGCTCTTTTGTCGATTAGACGCTTCGTTTACGAGATATCGCTGATTTAAGTTTTCTATGGTCTTCCTACGTGTTTGGCCGAGGAAGGTAGTGGTCACGAATTAAGGCTCTTTTGTCGATTAGACGCTTCGTTTACGAGATATCGCTGATTTAAGTTTTCTATGGTCTTCCCTCGTTTTTGGCCGAGGAAAGTAGTGGTCACGAATTAAGGCTCTTTTGTCGATTAGACGCTTCGTTTTCGAGATATCGCTGATTTAAGTTTTCTATGGTCTTCCCTCGTTTTTGGCCGAGGAAAGTAGTGGTCACGAATTAAGGCTCTTTTGTCGATTAGACGCTTCGTTTACGAGATATCGCTGATTTAGATTTTCTATGGTCTTCCTACGTGTTTGGCCGAGGAAGGTAGTGGTCACGAATTAAGGCTCTTTTGTCGATTAGACGCTTCGTTTACGAGATATCGCTGATTTAAGTTTTCTATGGTCTTCCCTCGTTTTTGGCCGAGGAAAGTAGTGGTCACGAATTAAGGCTCTTTTGTCGATTAGACGCTTCGTTTACGAGATATCGCTGATTTAGATTTTCTGTGTTCTTCCTACGTTTTTGGCCGAGGAAAGTAGTGGTCACGAATTAAGGCTCTTTTGTCGATTAGACGCTTCGTTTACGAGATATCGCTGATTTAAGTTTTCTATGGTCTTCCCTCGTTTTTGGCCGAGGAAAGTAGTGGTCACGAATTAAGGCTCTTTTGTCGATTAGACGCTTCGTTTACGAGATATCGCTGATTTAGATTTTCTATGGTCTTCCTACGTGTTTGGCCGAGGAAAGTAGTGGTCACGAATTAAGGCTCTTTTGTCGATTAGACGCTTCGTTTACGAGATATCGCTGATTTAAGTTTTCTATGGTCTTCCCTCGTTTTTGGCCGAGGAAAGTAGTGGTCACGAATTAAGGCTCTTTTGTCGATTAGACGCTTCGTTTACGAGATATCGCTGATTTAGATTTTCTGTGTTCTTCCTACGTTTTTGGCCGAGGAAAGTAGTGGTCACGAATTAAGGCTCTTTTGTCGATTAGACGCTTCGTTTACGAGATATCGCTGATTTAAGTTTTCTATGGTCTTCCCTCGTTTTTGGCCGAGGAAAGTAGTGGTCACGAATTAAGGCTCTTTTGTCGATTAGACGCTTCGTTTCGAGATATCGCTGATTTAAGTTTTCTATGGTCTTCCTACGTGTTTGGCCGAGGAAAGTAGTGGTCACGAATTAAGGCTCTTTTGTCGATTAGACGCTTCGTTTACGAGATATCGCTGATTAAAGTTTTCTATGGTCTTCCCTCGTTTTTGGCCGAGGAAAGTAGTGGTCACGAATTAAGGCTCTTTTGTCGATTGCTTCGTTACGAGATATCGCTGATTTAAGTTTTCTATGGTCTTCCCTCGTTTTTGGCCGAGGAAAGTAGTGGTCACGAATTAAGGCTCTTTTGTCGATTAGACGCTTCGTTTACGAGATATCGATGATTTAAGTTTTCTATGGTCTTCCCTCGTTTTTGGCCGAGGAAAGTAGTGGTCACGAATTAAGGCTCTTTTGTCGATTAGACGCATCGTTTACGAGATATCGCTGATTTAAGTTTTCTATGGTCTTCCCTCGTTTTTGGCCGAGGAAAGTAGTGGTCACGAATTAAGGCTCTTTTGTCGATTAGACGCTTCGTTTTCGAGATATCGCTGATTTAAGTTTTCTATGGTCTTCCTACGTTTTTGGCCGAGGAAAGTAGTGGTCACGAATTAAGGCTCTTTTGTCGATTAGACGCTTCGTTTACGAGATATCGCTGATTTAAGTTTTCTATGGTCTTCCCTCGTTTTTGGCCGAGGAAAGTAATGGTCACGAATTAAGGCTCTTTGTCGATTAGACGCTTCGTTTACGAGATATCGCTGATTTAAGTTTTCTATGGTCTTCCCTCGTTTTTGGCCGAGGAAAGTAGTGGTCACGAATTAAGGCTCTTTTGTCGATTAGACGCTTCGTTTTCGAGATATCGCTGATTTAAGTTTTCTATGGTCTTCCCTCGTTTTTGGCCGAGGAAAGTAATGGTCACGAATTAAGGCTCTTTTGTCGATTAGACGCTTCGTTTACGAGATATCGATGATTTAAGTTTTCTATGGTCTTCCCTCGTTTTTGGACGAGGAAAGTAGTGGTCACGAATTAAGGCTCTTTTGTCGATTAGACGCTTCGTTTACGAGATATCGATGATTTAAGTTTTCTATGGTCTTCCCTCGTTTTTGGACGAGGAAAGTAGTGGTCACGAATTAAGGCTCTTTTGTCGATTAGACGCATCGTTTACGATATATCGCTGATTTAAGTTTTCTATGGTCTTCCCTCGTTTTTGGCCGAGGAAAGTAGTGGTCACGAATTGAGGCTCTTTTGTCGATTAGACGCTTCGTTTACGAGATATCGCTCTCGTAAGATATCGCTCGGAAAGTAGTGGTCACGAATTAAGGCTCTTTTGTCGATTAGACGATTCGTTTTCGAGATATCGCTGATTTAAGTTTTCTATGGTCTTCCCTCGTTTTTGGCCGAGGAAAGTAGTGGTCACGAATTAAGGCTCTTTTGTCGATTAGACGCTTCGTTTACGAGATATCGCTGATTTAAGTTTTCTATGGTCTTCCCTCGTTTTTGGCCGAGGAAAGTAGTGGTCACGAATTAAGGCTCTTTTGTCGATTAGACGCTTCGTTTACGAGATATCGATGATTTAAGTTTTCTATGGTCTTCCCTCGTTTTTGGCCGAGGAAAGTAGTGGTCACAAATTAAGGCTCTTTTGTCGATTAGACGCTTCGTTACGAGATATCGATGATTTAAGTTTTCTATGGTCTTCCCTCGTTTTTGGCCGAGGAAAGTAGTGGTCACGAATTAAGGCTCTTTTGTCGATTAGACGCTTCGTTAACGAGATATCGCTGATTTAGATTTTCTATGGTCTTCCTACGTGTTTGGCCGAGGAAAGTAGTGGTCACGAATTAAGGCTCTTTTGTCGATTAGACGCTTCGTTTACGAGATATCGCTGATTTAAGTTTTCTATGGTCTTCCCTCGTTTTTGGCCGAGGAAAGTAGTGGTCACGAATTAAGGCTCTTTTGTCGATTAGACGCTTCGTTTTCGAGATATCGCTGATTAAGTTTTCTATGGTCTTCCCTCGTTTTTGGCCGAGGAAAGTAGTGGTCACGAATTAAGGCTCTTTTGTCGATTAGACGCTTCGTTTTCGAGATATCGCTGATTTAAGTTTTCTATGGTCTTCCCTCGTTTTTGGCCGAGGAAAGTAGTGGTCACGAATTAAGGCTCTTTTGTCGATTAGACGCTTCGTTTACGAGATATCGATGATTTAAGTTTCTATGGTCTTCCCTCGTTTTTGGCCGAGGAAAGTAGTGGTCACAAATTAAGGCTCTTTTGTCGATTAGACGCTTCGTTTACGAGATATCGATGATTTAAGTTTTCTATGGTCTTCCCTCGTTTTTGGCCGAGGAAAGTAGTGGTCACGAATTAAGGCTCTTTTGTCGATTAGACGCTTCGTTAACGAGATATCGCTGATTTAGATTTTCTATGGTCTTCCTACGTGTTTGGCCGAGGAAAGTAGTGGTCACGAATTAAGGCTCTTTTGTCGATTAGACGCTTCGTTTTCGAGATATCGCTGATTTAAGTTTTCTATGGTCTTCCCTCGTTTTTGGCCGAGGAAAGTAGTGGTCACGAATTAAGGCTCTTTTGTCGATTAGACGCTTCGTTTACGAGATATCGATGATTTAAGTTTTCTATGGTCTTCCCTCGTTTTTGGCCGAGGAAAGTAGTGGTCACAAATTAAGCTCTTTTGTCGATTAGACGCTTCGTTTACGAGATATCGATGATTTAAGTTTTCTATGGTCTTCCCTCGTTTTTGGCCGAGGAAAGTAGTGGTCACGAATTAAGGCTCTTTTGTCGATTAGACGCTTCGTTAACGAGATATCGCTGATTTAGATTTTCTATGGTCTTCCTACGTGTTTGGCCGAGGAAAGTAGTGGTCACGAATTAAGGCTCTTTTGTCGATTAGACGCTTCGTTTACGAGATATCGCTGATTTAAGTTTTCTATGGTCTTCCCTCGTTTTTGGCCGAGGAAAGTAGTGGTCACAAATTAAGGGCTCTTTTGTCGATTAGACGCTTCGTTTACGAGATATCGATGATTTAAGTTTTCTATGGTCTTCCCTCGTTTTTGGCCGAGGAAAGTAGTGGTCACGAATTAAGGCTCTTTTGTCGATTAGACGCTTCGTTAACGAGATATCGCTGATTTAGATTTTCTATGGTTTTCCTACGTGTTTGGCCGAGGAAAGTAGTGGTCACGAATTAAGGCTCTTTTGTCGATTAGACGCTTCGTTTTCGAGATATCGCTGATTTAAGTTTTCTATGGTCTTCCCTCGTTTTTGGCCGAGGAAAGTAGTGGTCACGAATTAAGGCTCTTTTGTCACAAATTAAGGCTCTTTTGTCGATTAGACGCTTCGTTTACGAGATATCGATGATTTAAGTTTTCTATGGTCTTCCCTCGTTTTGGCCGAGGAAAGTAGTGGTCACGAATTAAGGCTCTTTTGTCGATTAGACGCTTCGTTAACGAGATATCGCTGATTTAGATTTTCTATGGTCTTCCTACGTGTTTGGCGAGGAAAGTAGTGGTCACGAATTAAGGCTCTTTTGTCGATTAGACGCTTCGTTACGAGATATCGCTGATTTAAGTTTTCTATGGTCTTCCCTCGTTTTGGCCGAGGAAAGTAGTGGTCACGAATTAAGGCTCTTTTGTCGATTAGACGCTTCGTTTTCGAGATATCGCTGATTTAAGTTTTCTATGGTCTTCCCTCGTTTTTGGGCCGAGGAAAGTAGTGGTCACGAATTAAGGCTCTTTTGTCGATTAGACGCTTCGTTAACGAGATATCGCTGATTTAGATTTTCTATGGTCTTCCTACGTGTTTGGCCGAGGAAAGTAGTGGTCACAAATTAAGGCTCTTTTGTCGATTAGACGCTTCGTTTACGAGTTGTCGATTAGACGCCTTCGTTTTACGAGATATTGCTGATTTAAGTTTCCTATGTCTTCCTCGTTTTTGGTCGAGGAAAGTAGTGGTCACGAATTAAGGCTCTTTTGTCGATTAGACCGCTTCGTTAACGAGATATCGCTGATTTAGATTTTCTATGGTCTTCCTACGTGTTTGGCCGAGGAAAGTAGTGGTCACGAATTAAGGCTCTTTTGTCGATTAGGACGCTTCGTTTACGAGATATCGCTGATTTAAGTTTTCTATGGTCTTCCCTCGTTTTTGGCCGAGGAAAGTAGTGGTCACGAATTAAGGCTCTTTTGTCGATTAGACGCTGCGTTTACGAGATATCGCTGATTTAAGTTTTCTATGGTCTTCCTACGTGTTTGGCCGAGGAAAGTAGTGGTCACGAATTAAGGCTCTTTTGTCGATTAGACGCTTCGTTAACGAGATATCGCTGATTTAGATTTTCTATGGTCTTCCTACGGTGTTTGGCCGAGGAAAGTAGTGGTCACGAATTAAGGCTCTTTTGTCGATTAGACGCTTCGTTTACGAGATATCGCTGATTTAAGTTTCTATGGTCCTTCCTCGTTTTTGGCCGAGGAAAGTAGTGGTCACGAATTAAGGCTCTTTTGTCGATTAGACGCTTCGTTAACGAGATATCGCTGATTTAGATTTTCTATGGTCTTCCTACGTGTTTGGCCGAGGAAAGTAGTGGTCACGAATTAAGGCTCTTTTGTCGATTAGACGCTTCGTTTACGAGATATCGCTGATTTAAGTTTTCTATGGTCTTTCCCTCGTTTTTGGCCGAGGAAAGTAGTGGTCACGAATTAAGGCTCTTTTGTACGATTAGACGCTTCGTTTTCGAGATATCGCTGATTTAAGTTTTCTATGGTCTTCCTACGTTTTTGGCCGAGGAAAGTAGTGTCACGAATTAGGGCTCTTTTGTCGATTAGACGCATCGTTTACGAGATATCGCTGATTTAAGTTTTCTATGGTCTTCCTACGTTTTTGGCGAGGAAAGTAGTGGTCACGAATTAAGGCTCTTTTGTCGATTAGGACGCTTCGTTTACGAGATATCGATGATTTAAGTTTTCTATGGTCTTCCTACGTTTTTGGCCGAGGAAAGTAGTGGTCACGAATTAAGGCTCTTTTGTCGATTAGACGCATCGTTTACGAGATATCGCTGATTTAAGTTTTCTATGGTCTTCCTACGTTTTTGGCCGAGGAAAGTAGTGGTCACGAATTAAGGCTCTTTTGTCGATTAGATCGCTGCGTTTACGAGATATCGCTGATTTAAGTTTTCTATGGTCTTCCTACGTGTTTGGCCGAGGAAAGTAGTGGTCACGAATTAAGGCTCTTTTGTCGATTAGACGCTTCGTTAACGAGATATCGCTGATTTAGATTTTCTATGGTCTTCCTACGTGTTTGGCCGAGGAAAGTAGTTTTCACGAATTAAGGCTCTTTTGTCGATTAGACGCTTCGTTTACGAGATATCGCTGATTTAAGTTTTCTATGGTCTTCCCTCGTTTTTGGCCGAGGAAAGTAGTGGTCACGAATTAAGGGCTCTTTGTCGATTAGACGCTTCGTTTACGAGATATCGCTGATTAAGTTTTCTATGGTCTTCCCTCGTTTTTGGCCGAGGAAAGTAGTGGTCACGAATTAAGGCTCTTTTGTCGATTAGACGCTGCGTTTACGAGATATCGCTGATTTAAGTTTTCTATGGTCTTCCTACGTGTTTGGCCGAGGAAAGTAGTGGGTCACGAATTAAGGCTCTTTTGTCGATTAGACGCTTCGTTAACGAGATATCGCTGATTTAGATTTTCTATGGTCTTCCTACGTGTTTGGCCGAGGAAAGTAGTGGTCACGAATTAAGGCTCTTTTGTCGATTAGACGCTTCGTTTACGAGATATCGCTGATTTAAGTTTTCTATGGTCTTCCCTCGTTTTTGGCCGAGGAAAGTAGTGGTCACGAATTAAGGCTCTTTTGTCGATTAGACGCTTCGTTAACGAGATATCGCTGATTTAGATTTTCTATGGTCTTCCTACGTGTTTGGCCGAGGAAAGTAGTGGTCACGAATTAAGGCTCTTTTGTCGATTAGACGCTTCGTTTACGAGATATCGCTGATTTAAGTTTTCTATGGTCTTCCCTCGTTTTTGGCCGAGGAAAGTAGTGGTCACGAATTAAGGCTCTTTGTCGATTAGACGCTTCGTTTACGAGATATCGATGATTTAGATTTTCTATGGTCTTCCTACGTGTTTTGGCCGAGGAAAGTAGTGGTCACGAATTAAGGCTCTTTGTCGATTAGACGCATCGTTTTCGGAGATATCGCTGATTTAAGTTTTCTATGGTCTTCCCTCGTTTTTGGCCGAGGAAAGTAGTGGTCACGAATTAAGACTCTTTTGTCGATTAGACGCTTCGTTTACGAGATATCGATGATTTAGATTTTCTATGGTCTTCCTACGTGTTTGGCCGAGGAAAGTAGTGGTCACGAATTAAGGCTCTTTTGTCGATTAGACGCTTCGTTTACGAGATATCTCTGATTTAAGTTTTCTATGGTCTTCCCTCGTTTTTGGCCGAGGAAAGTAGTGGTCACGAATTAAGGCTCTTTTGTCGATTAGACGCTTCGTTTACGAGATATCGATGATTTAAGTTTTCTATGGTCTTCCCTCGTTTTTGGCCGAGGAAAGTAGTGGTCACGAATTGAGGCTCTTTTGTCGATTAGACGCTTCGTTTACGAGATATCGCTCTCGTAAGATATCGCTCGGAAAGTAGTGGTCACGAATTAAGGCTCTTTTGTCGATTAGACGCTTCGTTTTCGAGATATCGCTGATTTAAGTTTTCTATGGTATTCCCTCGTTTTTGGCCGAGGAAAGTAGTGTTCACGAATTAAGGCTCTTTTGTCGATTAGACGATTCGTTTTCGAGATATCGCTTATTTAAGTTTTCTATGGTATTCCCTCGTTTTTGGCCGAGGAAAGTAGTGGTCACGAATTAAGGCTCTTTTGTCGATTAGACGCTTCGTTTACGAGATATCGCTGATTTAAGTTTTCTATGGTCTTCCCTCGTTTTTGGCCGAGGAAAGTAGTGTTCACGAATTAAGGCTCTTTTGTCGATTAGACGCTTCGTTTTCGAGATATCACTGATTTAAGTTTTCTATGGTCTTCCTACGTTTTTGGCCGAGGAAAGTAGTGGTCACGAATTAAGGCTCTTTTGTCGATTAGACGCTTCGTTTAGAGATATCGCTTATTTAAGTTTTCTATGGTCTTCCCTCGTTTTTGGCCGAGGAAAGTAGTGTTCACGAATTAAGGCTCTTTTGTCGATTAGACGCTTCGTTTTCGAGATATCGCTTATTTAAGTTTTCTATGGTATTCCCTCGTTTTTGGCCGAGGAAAGTAGTGGTCACGAATTAAGGCTCTTTTGTCGATTAGACGCTTCGTTTAGAGATATCGCTTATTTAAGTTTTCTATGGTATTCCCTCGTTTTTGGCCGAGGAAAGTAGTGTTCACGAATTAAGGCTCTTTTGTCGATTAGACGCTTCGTTTACGAGATATCGCTGATTTAAGTTTTCTATGGTCTTCCCTCGTTTTTGGCCGAGGAAAGTAGTGTTCACGAATTAAGGCTCTTTTGTCGATTAGACGCTTCGTTTTCGAGATATCGCTGATTTAAGTTTTCTATGGTCTTCCCTCGTTTTTTGCCGAGGAAAGTAGTGGTCACGAATTAAGGCTCTTTTGTCGATTAGACGCTTCGTTTACGAGATATCGCTGATTTAAGTTTTCTATGGTCTTCCTACGTTTTTGGCCGAGGAAAGAAGTGGTCACGAATTAAGGCTCTTTTGTCGATTAGACGCTTCGTTTACGAGATATCGCTGATTTAAGTTTTCTATGGTCTTCCCTCGTTTTTGGTCGAGGAAAGTAGTGGTCACGAATTAAGGCTCTTTTGTCGATTAGACGCTTCGTTTTCGAGATATCGCTGATTTAAGTTTTCTATGGTCTTCCCTCGTTTTTTGCCGAGGAAAGTAGTGGTCACGAATTAAGGCTCTTTTGTCGATTAGACGCTTGGTGACGAGATATCGCTGATTTAGATTTTCTATGGTCTTCCTACGTTTTTGGCCGAGGAAAGAAGTGCTCACGAATTAAGGCTCTTTTGTCGATTAGACGCTTCGTTTTCGAGATATCGCTGATTTAAGTTTTCTATGGTCTTCCCTCGTTTTTGGCCGAGGAAAGTAGTGGTCACGAATTAAGGCTCTTTTGTCGATTAGACGCTTCGTTTTCGAGATATCGCTGATTTAAGTTTTCAATGGTCTTCCCTCGTTTTTGGCCGACGAAAGTAGTGGTCACGAACTCAGGCTCTTTTGTCGATTAGACGCTTCGTTTTCGAGATATCGCTGATTTAAGTTTTCTATGGTCTTCCCTCGTTTTTGGCCGAGGAAAGTAGTGGTCACGAACTAAGGCTCTTTTGTCGATTAGACGCTTCGTTTACGAGATATCGGTGATTTAAGTTTTCTATGGTCTTCCCTCGTTTTTGGCCGAGGAAAGTAGTGGTCACGAACTAAGGCTCTTTTGTCGATTAGACGCTTCGTTTACGAGATATCGGTGATTTAAGTTTTCTATGGTCTACATTTTTGGCCGAGGAAAGTAGTGGTCACGAATTACGGCTCTTTGGTCGATTAGACGCTTCGTTTTCGAGATATCGCTGATTTAGATTTTCTATGGTCTTCCTACGTGTTTGGCCGAGGAAAGTAGTGGTCACGAATTAAGGCTCTTTTGTCGATTAGACGCTTCGTTTACGAGATATCGATTATTTAAGTTTTCTATGGTCTTCCCTCGTTTTTGGCCGAGGAAAGTAGTGGTCACGAACTAAGGCTCTTTTGTCGATTAGACGCTTCGTTTACGAGATATCGGTGATTTAAGTTTTCTATGTTCTTCCTACGTTTTTGGCCGAGGAAAGTAGTGGTCACGAATTAAGGCTCTTTTGTCGATTAGACGCTTCGTTTACGAGATATCGATTATTTAAGTTTTCTATGGTCTTCCCTCGTTTTTGGCCGAGGAAAGTAGTGGTCACGAGTTTAAGGCTCTTTTGTCGATTAGACGCTTCGTTTACGAGATATCGCTGATTTAGATTTTCTATGTTCTTCCTACGTTTTTGGCCGAGGAAAGTAGTGGTCACGAATTAAGGCTCTTTTGTCGATTAGACGCTTCGTTTACGAGATATCGCTGATTTAGATTTTCTATGGTCTTCCTACGTTTTGGCCGAGGAAAGTAGTGGTCACGAATTAAGGCTCTTTTGTCGATTAGACGCTTCGTTTACGAGATATCGATTATTTAAGTTTTCTATGGTCTTCCCTCGTTTTTGGCCGAGGAAAGTAGTGGTCACGAACTAAGGCTCTTTTGTCGATTAGACGCTTCGTTTACGAGATATCGGTGATTTAAGTTTTCTATGTTCTTCCTACGTTTTTGGCCGAGGAAAGTAGTGGTCACGAATTAAGGCTCTTTGGTCGATTAGACGCTTCGTTTTCGAGATATCGCTGATTTAAGTTTTCTATGGTCTTCCCTCGTTTTTGGCCGAGGAAAGTAGTGGTCACGAATTAAGGCTCTTTTGTCGATTAGACGCTTCGTTTTCGAGATATCGCTGATTTAAGTTTTCTATGGTCTTCCCTCGTTTTTGGCCGAGGAAAGTAGTGGTCACGAATTAAGGCTCTTTTGTCGATTAGACGCTTCGTTTACGAGATATCGCTGATTTAGATTTTCTATGTTCTTCCTACGTTTTTGGCCGAGGAAAGTAGTGGTCACGAATTAAGGCTCTTTTGTCGATTAGACGCTTCGTTTACGAGATATCGCTGATTTAAGTTTTCTATGGTCTTCCCTCGTTTTTGGGCGAGGAAAGTAGTGGTCACGAATTAAGGCTCTTTTGTCGATTAGACGCTTCGTTTACGAGATATCGCTGATTTAAGTTTTCTATGGTCTTCCCTCGTTTTTGGCCGAGGAAAGTAGTGGTCACGAATTAAGGCTCTTTGGTCGATTAGACGCTTCGTTTTCGAGATATCGCTGATTTAAGTTTTCTATGGTCTTCCCTCGTTTTTGGCCGAGGAAAGTAGTGGTCACGAATTAAGGCTCTTTTGTCGATTAGACGCTTCGTTTACGAGATATCGGTGATTTAAGTTTTCTATGGTCTACATTTTTGGCCGAGGAAAGTAGTGGTCACGAATTAAGGCTCTTTGGTCGATTAGACGCTTCGTTTTCGAGATATCGCTGATTTAAGTTTTCTATGGTCTTCCCTCGTTTTTGGCCGAGGAAAGTAGTGGTCACGAATTAAGGCTCTTTTGTCGATTAGACGCTTCGTTTACGAGATATCGGTGATTTAAGTTTTCTATGGTCTACATTTTTGGCCGAGGAAAGAAGTGCTCACGAATTAAGGCTCTTTTGTCGATTAGACGCTTCGTTTTCGAGATATCGCTGATTTAAGTTTTCTATGGTCTTCCCTCGTTTTTGGCCGAGGAAAGTAGTGGTCACGAATTAAGGCTCTTTTGTCGATTAGACGCTTCGTTTACGAGATATCGCTGATTTAAGTTTTCTATGGTCTTCCCTCGTTTTTGGGCGAGGAAAGTAGTGGTCACGAATTAAGGCTCTTTTGTCGATTAGACGCTTCGTTTACGAGATATCGCTGATTTAGATTTTCTATGGTCTTCCTACGTTTTTGGGCGAGGAAAGTAGTGGTCACGAATTAAGGCTCTTTTGTCGATTAGACGCTTCGTTTTCGGTATATCGCTGATTTAAGTTTTCTTTGGTCTTCCCTCGTTTTTGGCCGAGGAAAGTGTGGTCACGAATTAAGGCTCTTTTGTCGATTAGACGCTTCGTTTTCGGTATATCGTTGATTTAAGTTTTCTATGGTCTTCCTACGTTTTTGGCCGAGGAAAGTAGTGGTCACGATTTAAGGCTCTTTTGTCGATTAGACGCTTCGTTTTCGAGATATCGCTGATTTAATTTTTCTATGGTCTACGTTTTTGGCCGAGGAAAGTAGTGGTCACGAATAAAGGCTCTTTTGTCGATTAGACGCTTCGTTTACGAGATATCGGTGATTTAAGTTTTCTATGGTCTTCCTACGTTTTTGGCCGAGGAAAGTAGTGGTCACGAATTAAGGCTCTTTTGTCGATTAGACGCTTCGTTTACGAGATATCGATGATTTAAGTTTTCTATGGTCTACGTTTTTGGCCGAGGAAAGTAGTGGTCACGAATAAAGGCTCTTTTGTCGATTAGACGCTTCGTTTACGAGATATCGCTGATTTAAGTTTTCTATGGTCTTCCCTCGTTTTTGGCCAAGGAAAGTAGTGGTCACGAATTAAGGTTCTTTTGTCGATTAGACGCTTCGTTTACGAGATATCGCTGATTTAAGTTTTCTATGGTCTTCCCTCGTTTTGGTCGAGGAAAGTAGTGGTCACGAATTAAGGCTCTTTTGTCGATTAGACGCTTCGTTTACGAGATATCGCTGATTTAGATTTTCTGTGGTCTTCCTACGTTTTTGGCCGAGGAAAGTAGTGGTCAAGAATTAAGGCTCTTTTGTCGATTAGACGCTTCGTTTACGAGATATCGCTAATTTAAGTTTTCTATGGTCTTCCTACGTTTTTGGCCGAGGAAAGTAGTGGTCACGAATTAGGGCTCTTTTGTCGATTAGACGCTTCGTTTTCGAGATATCGCTGATTTAAGTTTTCTATGGTCTTCCCTCGTTTTTGGCCGAGGAAAGTAGTTGTCACGAATTAAGGCTCTTTTGTCGATTAGACGCTTCGTTTACGAGATATCGAAGATTTAAGTTTTCTTTGGTCTTCCTACGTTTTTGGCCGAGGAAAGTAGTGGTCACGAATTAAGGCTCTTTTGTCGATTAGACGCTTCGTTTACGAGATATCGCTGATTAAGATTTTCTATGGTCTTCCTACGTTTTTGGCCGAGGAAAGTAGTGGTCACGAATTAAGGCTCTTTTGTCGATTAGACGCTTCGTTTTCGAGATATCGCTGATTTAAGTTTTCTATGGTCTTCCTACGTTTTTGGCCGAGGAAAGTAGTGGTCACGAATTAAGGCTCTTTTGTCGATTAGACGCTTCGTTTACGAGATATCGCTGATTTAGATTTTCTTTGGTCTTCCTACGTTTTTGGCCGAGGAAAGTAGTGGTCACGAATTAAGGCTCTTTTGTCGATTAGACGCTTCGTTTTCGAGATATCGCTGATTTAAGTTTTCTATGGTCTTCCTACGTTTTTGGCCGAGGAAAGTAGTGGTCACGAATTAGGGCTCTTTTGTCGATTAGACGCTTCGTTTACGAGATATCGCTGATTTAAGTTTTCTATGGTCTTCCTACGTTTTTGGCCGAGGAAAGTAGTGGTCACGAATTAGGGCTCTTTTGTCGATTAGACGCTTCGTTTACGAGATATCGCTGATTTAAGTTTTCTATGGTCTTCCTACGTTTTTGGCCGCGGAAAGTAGTGGTCACGAATTAAGGCTCTTTTGTCGCTTAGACGCTTCGCTTACGAGATATCGCTGATTTAAGTTTTCTATGGTCTTCCTACGTATTTGGCCGAGGAAAGAAGTGGTCACGAATTAAGGCTCTTTTGTCGATTAGACGCTTCGTTTACGAGATATCGCTGATTTAAGTTTTCTATGGTCTTCCCTCGTTTTTGGCCGAGAAAAGTAGTGGTCACGAATTAAGGCTCTTTTGTCGATTAGACGCTTCGTTTACGAGATATCGCTGATTTAAGTTTTCTATGATCTTCCCTTGTTTTTGGCCGAGGAAAGTAGTGGTCACGAATTAAGGCTCTTTTGTCGATTAGACGCTTCGTTTACGAGATATCGCTGATTTAAGTTTTCTATGGTCTTCCCTCGTTTTTGGCCGAGGAAAGAAGTGCTCACGAATTAAGGTTTTTTTGTCGATTAGACGTTTCGTTTACGAGATATCGCTGATTTAGATTTTCTATGGTCTTCCTACGTTTTTGGCCGAGGAAAGAAGTGCTCACGAATTAAGGCTCTTTTGTCGATTAGACGCTTCGTTTACGAGATATCACTGATTTAAGTTTTCTATGGTCTTCCCTCGTTTTTGGCCGAGGAAGGTAGTGGTCACGAATTAAGGCTCTTTTGTCGATTAGACGCTTCGTTTACGAGATATCGCTGATTTAAGTTTTCTATGGTCTTCCCTCGTTTTTGGCCGAGGAAAGTAGAGATCACGAATTAAGGCTATTTTGTCGATTAGACGCTTCGTTTACGAGATATCGCTGATTTAAGTTTTCTATGGTCTTCCCGCGTTTTTGGCCGAGGAAAGGAGTGGTCACGAATTAAGACTCTTTTGTCGATTAGACGCTTCGTTTACGAGATATCGCTGATATAAGTTTTCTATGGTCTTCCCGCGTTTTTGGCCGAAGAACGAAGTGGTCACGAATTAAGGCTCTTTTGTCGATAAGACGCTTCGTTTACGAGATATCGCTGATTTATGTTTTCTATGGTCTTCCCGCGTTTTTGACCAAGGAAAGTAGTGGTCACGATTAGACGCTTCGTTTAGGAGATATCGCTGATTTATATTTTTTACGGTCTTCCCACGTTTTTGGCCGACGAAAGGAGGAGCAAGGCTCTTTTGTCGATTAGACGCTTCGTTTACGAGATATCGCTGATTTAGATTTTCTATGGTATTCCTACGTTTTTGGCCGAGGAAAGTAGTGGTCACGAATTAAGGCTTTTTTTGTCGTTTAGACGCTTCGTTTACGAGATATCGCTGATTTAGATTTTCTATGGTCTTCCTACGTTTTTGGCCGAGGAAAGAAGTGCTCACGAATTAAGGTTTTTTTTGTCGATTAGACGTTTCGTTTACGAGATATCGCTGATTTAGATTTTCTATGGTCTTCCTACGTTTTTGGCCGAGGAAAGAAGTGCTCTCGAATTAAGGCTCTTTTGTCGATTAGACGCTTCGTTTACGAGATATCACTGATTTAAGTTTTCTATGGTCTTCCCTCGTTTTTGGCCGAGGAAGGTAGTGGTCACGAATTAAGGCTCTTTTGTCGATTAGACGCTTCGTTTACGAGATATCGCTGATTTAAGTTTTCTATGGTCTTCCCTCGTTTTTGGCCGAGGAAAGAAGTGCTCACGAATTAAGGCTCTTTTGTCGATTAGACGCTTCGTTTTCGAGATATCGCTGATTTAAGTTTTCTTTGGTCTTCCCTCGTTTTTGGCCGAGGAAAGAAGTGCTCACGAATTAAGGATCTTTTGTCGATTAGACGCTTCGTTTACGAGATATCACTGATTTAAGTTTTCTATGGTCTTCCCTCGTTTTTGGCCGAGGAAGGTAGTGGTCACGAATTAAGGCTCTTTTGTCGATTAGACGCTTCGTTTACGAGATATCGCTGATTTAAGTTTTCTATGGTCTTCCCTCGTTTTTGGCCGAGGAAAGTAGAGATCACGAATTAAGGCTATTTTGTCGATTAGACGCTTCGTTTACGAGATATCGCTGATTTAAGTTTTCTATGGTCTTCCCGCGTTTTTGGCCGAGGAAAGGAGTGGTCACGAATTAAGACTCTTTTGTCGATTAGACGCTTCGTTTACGAGATATCGCTGATATAAGTTTTCTATGGTCTTCCCGCGTTTTTGGCCGAAGAACGAAGTGGTCACGAATTAAGGCTCTTTTGTCGATAAGACGCTTCGTTTACGAGATATCGCTGATTTATGTTTTCTATGGTCTTCCCGCGTTTTTGACCAAGGAAAGTAGTGGTCACGATTAGACGCTTCGTTTAGGAGATATCGCTGATTTATATTTTTTACGGTCTTCCCACGTTTTTGGCCGACGAAAGGAGGAGCAAGGCTCTTTTGTCGATTAGACGCTTCGTTTACGAGATATCGCTGATTTAGATTTTCTATGGTCTTCCTACGTTTTTGGCCGAGGAAAGTAGTGGTCACGAATTAAGGCTTTTTTTGTCGTTTAGACGCTTCGTTTACGAGATATCGCTGATTTAGATTTTCTATGGTCTTCCTACGTTTTTGGCCGAGGAAAGAAGTGCTCACGAATTAAGGTTTTTTTGTCGATTAGACGTTTCGTTTACGAGATATCGCTGATTTAGATTTTCTATGGTCTTCCTACGTTTTTGGCCGAGGAAAGAAGTGCTCACGAATTAAGGCTCTTTTGTCGATTAGACGCTTCGTTTACGAGATATCGCTGATTTAAGTTTTCTATGGTCTTCCCTCGTTTTTGGCCGAGGAAAGAAGTGCTCACGAATTAAGGCTCTTTTGTCGATTAGACGCTTCGTTTTCGAGATATCGCTGATTTAAGTTTTCTTTGGTCTTCCCTCGTTTTTGGCCGAGGAAAGTAGTGGTCACGAATTAAGGCTCTTTTGTCGATTAGACGCTTCGTTTACGAGATATCGCTGATTTAAGTTTTCTATGGTCTTCCCTCGTTTTTGGCCGAGGAAAGAAGTGCTCACGAATTAAGGCTCTTTTGTCGATTAGACGCTTCGTTTACGAGATATCACTGATTTAAGTTTTCTATGGTCTTCCCTCGTTTTTGGCCGAGGAAGGTAGTGGTCACGAATTAAGGCTCTTTTGTCGATTAGACGCTTCGTTTACGAGATATCGCTGATTTAAGTTTTCTATGGTCTTCCCTCGTTTTTGGCCGAGGAAAGAAGTGCTCACGAATTAAGGCTCTTTTGTCGATTAGACGCTTCGTTTTCGAGATATCGCTGATTTAAGTTTTCTTTGGTCTTCCCTCGTTTTTGGCCGAGGAAAGTAGTGGTCACGAATTAAGGCTCTTTTGTCGATTAGACGCTTCGTTTTCGAGATATCGCTGATTTAAGTTTTCTATGATCTTCCCTTGTTTTTGGCCGAGGAAAGTAGTGGTCACGAATTAAGGCTCTTTTGTCGATTAGACGCTTCGTTTACGAGATATCGCTGATTTAAGTTTTCTATGGTCTTCCCTCGTTTTTGGCCGAGGAAAGTATTGGTCACGAATTAAGGATCTTTTGTCGATTAGACGCTTCGTTTACGAGATATCGCTGATTTAAGTTTTCTATGGTCTTCCCTCGTTTTTGGCCGAGGAAAGTAGTGGTCACGAATTAAGGATCTTTTGTCGATTAGACGCTTCGTTTACGAGATATTGCTGATTTAAGTTTTCTATGGTCTTCCCTCGTTTTTGGCCGAGGAAAGTAGTGGTCACGAATTAAGGCTCTTTTGTCGATTAGACGCTTCGTTTACGAGATATTGCTGATTTAAGTTTTCTATGGTCTTCCCTCGTTTTTGGCCGAGGAAAGTAGTGGTCACGAATTAAGGATCTTTTGTCGATTAGACGCTTCGTTTACGAGATATCGCTGATTTAAGTTTTCTATGGTCTTCCCTCGTTTTTGGCCGAGGAAAGTAGTGGTCACGAATTAAGGCTCTTTTGTCGATTAGACGCTTCGTTTTCAAGATATCGCTGATTTAAGTTTTCTATGGTCTTCCCTCGTTTTGGCCGAGGAAAGTAGTGGTCACGTATTAAGGCTCTTTTGTCGATTAGACGCTTTGTTTACGAGATATTGCTGATTTAAGTTTTCTATGGTCTTCCCTCGTTTTTGGCCGAGGAAAGTAGTGGTCACGAATTAAGGCTCTTTTGTCGATTAGACGCTTCGTTTACGAGATATTGCTGATTTAAGTTTTCTATGGTCTTCCCTCGTTTTTGGCCGAGGAAAGTAGTGGTCACGAATTAAGGCTCTTTTGTCGATTAGACGCTTCGTTTACGAGATATCGATGATTTAAGGTTTCTATGGTCTTCCCTCGTTTTTGGCCGAGGAAAGTAGTGGTCACGAATTAAGGCTCTTTTGTCGATTAGACGCTTCGTTTACGAGATATTGCTGATTTAAGTGTTCTATGGTCTTCCCTCGTTTTTGGCCGAGGAAAGTAGTGGTCACGAATTAAGGCTCTTTTGTCGATTAGACGCTTCGTTTACGAGATATTGCTGATTTAAGTTTTCTATGGTCTTCCCTCGTTTCTGGCCGAGGAAAGTAGTGGTCACGAATTAAGGCTCTTTTGTCGATTAGACGCTTCGTTTACGAGATATTGCTGATTTAAGTTTTCTATGGTCTTCCCTCGTTTTTGGCCGAGGAAAGAAGTGCTCACGAATTAAGGCTCTTTTGTCGATTAGACGCTTCGTTTTCGATATATCGCTGATTTAGATTTTCTATGGTCTTCCTACGTTTTTGGCCGAGGAAAGAAGTGCTCACGAATTAAGGCTCTTTTGTCGATTAGACGCTTCGTTTACGAGATATCGCTGATTTAGATATTCTATGGTCTTCCTACGTTTTTCGCCGAGGAAAGTAGTGCTCACGAATTAAGGCTCTTTTGTCGATTAGACGCTTCGTTTTCAAGATATCGCTGATTTAATTTTTCTATGGTCTTCACTCGTTTTTGGCCGAGGAAAGTAGTGGTCACGAATTAAGGCTCTTTTGTCGATTAGACGTTTCGTTTACGAGATATCGCTGATTTAGATATTCTATGGTCTTCCTACGTTTTTGGCCGAGGAAAGAAGTGCTCACGAATTAAGGCTCTTTTGTCGATTAGACGTTTCGTTTACGAGATATCGCTGATTTAGATATTCTATGGTCTTCCTACGTTTTTGGCCGAGGAAAGAAGTGCTCACGAATTAAGGCTCTTTTGTCGATTAGACGTTTCGTTTACGAGATATCGCTGATTTAGATATTCTATGGTCTTCCTACGTTTTTGGCCGAGGAAAGTAGTGGTCACGAATTAAGGCTCCTTTGTCGATTAGACGCTTCGTTTACGAGATATCGCTGATTTAAGTTTTCTATGGTTTCGACTTAAGGCTCTTTTGTCGATTAGACGCTTCGTTTACGAGATATCGCTGATTTAGATTTTCTATGGTCTTCCTACGTTTTTGGCCGAGGAAAGAAGTGGTCACGAATTAAGGCTGTTTTGTCGATTAGACGCTTCGTTTACGAGGTATCGCTGATTTAGATTTTCTATGTTCTTCCTACGTTTTTGGCCGAGGAAAGTAGTGGTCACGAATTAAGGCTCTTTTGTCGATTAGACGCTTCGTTTACGAGATATCGCTGATTTAGATTTTCTATGTTCTTCCTACGTTTTTGGCCGAGGAAAGTAGTGGTCACGAATTAAGGCTCTTTTGTCGATTAGACGCTTCGTTTACGAGATATCGCTGATTTAAGTTTTCTATGGTCTTCCCTCGTTTTTGGCCGAGGAAAGTAGTGGTCACGCATTAAGGCTCTTTTGTCGATTAGACGCTTCGTTTTCGAGATATCGCTGATTTAAGTTTTCTATGGTCTTCCTACGTTTTTGGCCGAGGAAAGTAGTGGTCACGAATTAAGGCTCTTTTGTCGATTAGACGCTTCGTTTACGAGATATCGCTGATTTAGATTTTCTATGTTCTTCCTACGTTTTTGGCCGAGGAAAGTAGTGGTCACGAATTAAGGCTCTTTTGTCGATTAGACGCTTCGTTTACGAGATATCGCTGATTTAGATTTTCTATGTTCTTCCTACGTTTTTGGCCGAGGAAAGTAGTGGTCACGAATTAAGGCTCTTTTGTCGATTAGACGCTTCGTTTACGAGATATCGCTGATTTAAGTTTTCTATGGTCTTCCCTCGTTTTTGGCCGAGGAAAGTAGTGGTCACGAATTAAGGCTCTTTTGTCGATTAGACGCTTCGTTAACGAGATATCGCTGATTTAGATTTTCTATGGTCTTCCTACGTGTTTGGCCGAGGAAAGTAGTGGTCACGAATTAAGGCTCTTTTGTCGATTAGACGCTTCGTTTACGAGATATCGCTGATTTAAGTTTTCTATGGTCTTCCCTCGTTTTTGGCCGAGGAAAGTAGTGGTCACGAATTAAGGCTCTTTTGTCGATTAGACGCTTCGTTTACGAGATATCGCTGATTTAGATTTTCTATGGTCTTCCTACGATTTTGGCCGAGGAAAGTAGTGGTCACGAATTAAGGCTCTTTTGTCGATTAGACGCTTCGTTAACGAGATATCGCTGATTTAGATTTTCTATGGTCTTCCTACGTGTTTGGCCGAGGAAAGTAGTGGTCACGAATTAAGGCTCTTTTGTCGATTAGACGCTTCGTTTACGAGATATCGCTGATTTAAGTTTTCTATGGTCTTCCCTCGTTTTTGGCCGAGGAAAGTAGTGGTCACGAATTAAGGCTCTTTTGTCTCGTTTACGAGATATCGCTGATTTAGATTTTCTATGGTCTTCCTACGTTTTTGGCCGAGGAAAGTAGTGGTCACGAATTAAGGCTCTTTTGTCGATTAGACGCTTTGTTTACGAGATATCGCTGATTTAAGTTTTCTATGGTCTTCCCTCGTTTTTGGCCGAGGAAAGTAGTGGTCACGAATTAAGGCTCTTTTGTCGATTAGACGCTTCGTTTACGAGATATCGCTGATTTAAGTTTTCTATGGTCTTCCTACGTTTTTGGCCGAGGAAAGTAGTGGTCACGAATTAAGGCTCTTTTGTCGATTAGACGCTTCGTTTACGAGATATCGCTGATTTAAATTTTCTATGGTCTTCCTACGTTTTTGGCCGAGGAAAGTAGTGGCCACGAATTAAGGCTCTTTTGTCGATTAGACTCTTCGTTTACGAGATATCGCTGATTCAAGTTTTCTATGGTCTTCCCTCGTTTTTGGCCGAGGAAAGTAGTGGTCACGAATTAAGGCTCTTTTGTCGATTAGACGCTTCGGTTACGAGATATCGCTGATTTAAGTTTTCTATGGTCTTCCCTCGTTTTTGGCCGAGGAAAGTAGTGGTCACGAATTAAGGCTCTTTTGTCGATTAGACGCTTCGTTTACGAGATATCGCTGATTTAGATTTTCTATGTTCTTCCTACGTTTTTGGCCGAGGAAAGTAGTGGTCACGAATTAAGGCTCATTTTTCGATTAGACGCTTCGTTTACGAGATATTGCTGATTTAAGTTTTCTATGGTCTTCCCTCGTTTTTGGCCGAGGAAAGTAGTGGTCACGAATTAAGGCTCTTTTGTCGATTAGACGCTTTGTTTACGAGATATCGCTGATTTAGATTTTCACGAATTAAGGCTCTTTTGTCAATTAGACGCTTCGTTTTCGAGATATCGCTGATTTAAGTTTTCTATGGTCTTCCCTCGTTTTTGGCCGAGGAAAGTAGTGGTCACGAATTAAGGCTCTTTTGTCGATTAGACGCTTTGTTTACGAGATATCGCTGATTTAGATTTTCACGAATTAAGGCTCTTTTGTCAATTAGACGCTTCGTTTTCGAGATATCGCTGATTTAAGTTTTCTATGGTCTTCCCTCGTTTTTGGCCGAGGAAAGTAGTGGTCACGAATTCAGGCTCTTTTCTCGATTTGACGCTTCGTTTACGAGATATTGCTGATTTAAGTTTTCTATGGTATTCCCGCGTTTTTGGCCGAGGAAAGTAGTGTTCACGAATTGAGGCTCTTTTGTCGCTTAGACGCTTCGTTTACGAGATATCGCCGATTTAACTATTCTATGGTTTTCCCACGTTTATGGCCGAGTAAAAGCGTGATCTCGAATTCAGGCTCTATTGTCGATTAGACTCTTCATTTAGGAGATATCGCTGATTTAAATTTTCTATGGTCTTCCCAAGTTTTTTGCCGAGAAAATAAGTGATCACGAATTAAGGCTCTTTTGTCGATTAGACGCTTCGTTTACGAGATATCCCTGACTTAAGATTTTCTTTGGTTTTCCCACGTTTAAGACCGAGGAAAAAAGTGATGAGGAATTAATGCTCTTTTTATGGTTTAAGAGATATCACTTATTTACATTTTTTTATTGTTTTGCTACGTTCTTTGCCGAGGAGGCAAAAGCTCTTTTTTCGATTAGACGCTTAGTAGAGATATCGCTGATTTAAATTGTCCGATTATCTTTCCACGTTTTTAGTCAAGGAAAGAAGTGATCATGAATTTTGGCTATTTTGTTGATTAGACACTTAGTTTAGGAGCCATTTAAGTTTTTCTAGGATCTTTCAGCCTTTTTGCCGAGGAAAGAAATGATCTCGAATCAAGGCTCTTTTGTCGTTTTTATGTTTAATTTAGGATATATTGCTGATTTAAGTTTTTCTATGGTCTTTCTAAGTTTTTAGTAGAGGAAAGAAGTGATCTCGAGTTGAGAGTCTTCGTTCTTGCATTTCTCTTCAGTTGTGAGCCTATCCTCGTATATGTCTATAATCATGACAACGCCTCTTCGTTCCATGTACCTAGATTATATTTTCTTGCATTTCTCTTAATTAAGCAATTATGGCGGCCTTAACAATCAGAAACCAGCGTAGTACGATAAATTTGTTCACCTGATTATATCGTATATTTTCTAATAAAATTTGTTGGCGATTTTTTAATTATTCCCACTGCAAGCGGTAAGTGAGGTGGGGTAGAAAATATTTGCTTTCGTTTTTGTTGTAACGTCGCTCTTGAGTTGATATCACATCAAATTAGATGACAATATAACAGCGTCACTTTCATCTGTCGACACCAGCCGACCAGCAGACCAGGCGACGGCATACGGTGCGGCATTGACTATCGTACTACGGACGAAAGACGTCATGATCATCACTATCATTTTCCACCTGTCCGAATGCTGCCTGCATGCTTTTCGTACTAATTCAAGATTCGATCTCAACACAATAAAATCGCTGCAGCTAGACAAGTGCTCGAGCGTATGAATGAATGAATGAATCTGTGTGTTTTTGCTGGTCTTTCGCTCGGGCTGAAATGATTATCGCTCCCTCTTGGAGGAGACAAGAAAAGCCGTAGCAGCCACAGATTGAAAAAACATAAACGCGAAACATGTTGTCCAAGAGATGAACATTAAGATATGATATCTATCGATTTGATATCAGATGTTTGTGAATCGCGGTGCTGCTTTTTGTATGGTTTTTTTGTTTAGTTGCATCTGCAAAACAAAACTATTGATTAGCTAAAGGGGATAAATAACTAGATGAAGGCCAAAAATGGCAAGAGGTAAAACTATAGTCGGTCTAGGTCGGCAGATAAAGGCATAAACCGGTAACTTTACTATGAACTCTTTTGGTACAGTTTGATTTAGTTTACTGCACAAATAGTGAACTACGCTTATTAGGGTAGGCCCATTTGTCAGGTCATTCCTTTTTGTCGACTGTTTTGGGTGACAAATTTAACTAAGCGTCTACAATTTTTACAGCACACATTGTTTTGAAAGGACTTAGATATTTTAGTTCTTAGATATATCTTCGATTTTTTTACTTTTTTAGGGCGATAAAAAATTAAATTTCAAGAAAAAAATTTATGAAAGATGTCCCCATTACCAGCATTACCGTTGTGCGACTAAAGTGGCAATTTGACCCTTTTTGGAAGCCATGCGACTTTTGCTGCTCCTTTTTCATAAATCCCCTTTTTTGACACTTTTTTTAATTTTTGCTACTTTCCACAACTCGAATGTGTGTATTGCTTTTAAAGGATACGCGTATTCTTATTTCTGGAGTTAAGGGTTGATTTCGTGGGAAAAAAGTACTATAATTTATTTGGTTATAACCTGGCGCTTACGCTAGGCATTATGGGTACTCGTAGTAATGTGCACACAGGCTGCGAAGACAACCTCCAAACTGTCCCGACGCACAGCTCTGAAACGCACATATTACATCCAGTCTTGAGGAAATTTGGCACAGTTCATTAGGATTGATCAGTAACTAAAAATGCTTCGTAGAATAGCCTGCACAACAGGGTGCTTCTAGGGTAAAAATGCCAACAATTCGAAACATTTGTAAAATGTATCAAGTAAGCCGTAAATTAGCCGCGGTTGTCACGGTACATTCGATGCCGAAAATGTATTAAAAAAGTTCTATTGTATCATCTTTTGCAGCCTTGATTTGAGGTGGTCGAAAATCCGGCACATTCATTCTAGGACATACTGGCACCAAAGTTTAAAATTTTACAACAAATCCATATGAAATTAGTTTTAAAATCTGGATATATTAAGAACCCTGTTCATGACTTCAAGGAGCCCAAAAGCCTAGTTTCAGTTGACTCATCTGCACATCCCGTAAAGCAGGGTATATAGTCTGTCATGCCAGACTTTTGGTGTTTCAATTTTATATACCCTTCACGCAAGAGAATTTTAAATTTGTCATTTAATTAGTCATTCCCTATAAAGTATGTAATATATACTAATATCGATTGGTAAATCGATCTACCCTAACGCTTATATCTTTTGACAAGACATAGAACAACATGGAACTTTTTCATTATATGTTAAGGTTGGTTCAGGATCTAACATCGCAAGAAACACGTCACTTTTAATGTGCAAAGAGGTAAGCACCGCCATGAGACGCACTAAGCTTCTGCCAGATTAACGTATTGTTTTCGTAAAGGGAAGTACCATTTAAGAGCCCCAGTGTTCAGGCGTGGAGTATAAAGTCAAAATAGACCTAATAAGGGACACAAAAAGGCACATGCCTTCAAACACCACGCCATAATATCAGAGCATTTTACTAGTTATTTTCCTAATTAAACAACACGTCTACAGTTAATTCTGGGTTTTTGCTAAATAAAATGGGACAAAATATCTTCGACCCAATCGATAGTAGGGGAATGCAGTTACCAGAAAAAAATCTCTTTATATATAATTTATAGGTCATTATCTAGTAACCACATTTCCTGTAACGCAATTCATTATTTTTTACCCCTTTCCCCAGGAGCTGTGGCTTCGTTGAGAATTCCCTTTTCTACCCGAAGGGATCATATAAAGTATTTGTGGTTCAGAGAGCATTAGTTGAGGTCGAGGACCCTCTCTATGCGTTACCGCAAGAGAGAGTGATCGCTGTAATGCGATGAGTGGTGTTATATTGTAGAAAAGAGTACTCTTAACCTCGCCCCTGAGCAATTGGATATTTATTATCCAACTAAAACGCAAGATATTTATTGTTAATAAAACAACTTTAGAGCCCTATCTTAGATGTTGCCTTGTTTTTGCAGACATTAGAACCCTATCCTTAGGGACCCAAATCAGGGACATATAATACTAGACACTTAAGGACTAATGTCAAAAGTACACAGTTCTTCCTCAATGCTAAACCATAAAATACTACGATTGTACAACAGGCCGATTGCTGGCTAAGTTGTATGGGGTGGAACAATTTTAATCCTGTTTTTCAAACAAACTCACTTAGATTTTAACCACACACATGATCATCGACAGTTTATGATTCAGAGATTAACAGCCTGATAAGGATTTTGAATCAATGGTCCATTTCTCCTGTTGGAAATACTATTTGGTTAACGGAGAGCTCTACAGAAGCACGACAAACCGTTACTGGGGCAGTAGATTGAATACATGGACTTGAACTATCTTTGGATTCAACAGGAGGAAGCGCCATGAAACACATTGCACGCCACAATCGACCTTTTGTGCGCCAAGTTCGGTATTAATGTCATCGGGGCTTTAAATTGCACACAGAGAGAACAAATTTGTTGCCACAACAGAATTTTTTGCCAACCGAATGAATGAATAAATGCACCTCGAGTATTCCATCAGTACAACCGAATGTAAGTTGGTACTCTCTAACATTAAGTCATTGGAACTGTAGTACTCGTATCGGCACAACAGAACAAGTATCTTAACCTTCAGAAGAGATGTTATGGATCGTAAAATCCACAGACCACCCTCGTTCAACGTAAAAACTTCGTGTCAAAGTGTGGTGTGCAGTTTCATCACGCTGCATTGTCGGGCCCTACTTTTTCGAAGAAAACGGTCACACCGTTACGGTTACTGGAAACCGTTACTTGAGCATGTTGAGAGAGTTTTTCTATCCAAAATTACGCCGAATGCGAATTTCTATGAACTCTGTGTAGTTTCAGCAAGATGGTGCAACTCCTCACATAGCTCGGCCTGTTATGACAGAATTGCGACGAAAATTTCCCAATAAGCTGATACCCAGAAACGCCACATTCCGTTGGCCCCCAGGTCGCCTGACCCTACTGCACCTGACTTTTTCTTGTGGTGTTATTGCAAACAAGAAGTCTACAAAGCAAAACCATCAAATTTGAATGAACTAAAGCAATTCGTTCGAGAAACAATTGTGGCTATTCCTCTGTCAACTCTCCAAGCAGTAATAAACAATTTTTTTTTGCAAGATGCCGCAGATGCATCAACGAGCAGTGGGGGCATACAAATTCCATTATTTTTACAACTAATATTAAAGGGAAAGGGAAGGTCAAGCACATGATGTCTTCTCAGTCTCCTAATTTCATTGCTATCATCAAGTAAAGTTATGGCCAGTATATTTGGATGATAACTAAGTCTCTGTAGGTAGTTAGTACTGAGCCTTGTAATTTCACTTCTGACATTAGTTACAACTTGATCGCTATGTACATTATTTTTATTGACGAACCATGGGGCATTACCGATAGATCTAAGAGTCTTAGATTAATATCTCTGAATAATCCCAATATTAGAAGTGCTAGCGCTTTCCCACAACTGAATTCCATGAGTCCACGCTGGTTTTAATATTGTTTTGTAAATTAAAGCTTTGTTCTCCAAACTAAGTTGGGATTTGGGACCAAAGAAGCCAATACATTTTTCTTGTTTTTAGTTTTAACTGTTACCGTTTTCGTCTAATACGATGTCTCCAATTTAGACGTCTGTCGATATTTGATATTTAGACCAAAATACTCAGCGTAGTTTGCTGGTGGAATTGTGAATCCATCGAAAGATACAGGTGCGCAATCTTCTTTCCTTAAGGTACTCGTATAGGTGACATGAACTGATTTTTCGGCGTTTATTTTTATGTTCCACTTCTTACACCAAGCTTCAATGAGGTCGATTTGTCGTTGAACTGTATTGGAAGCTTCAGTAGGCGATGTACTCGTATGTGTGGCTAAAATGGCTGGATCATCTGCGTAGGTTGTGATCGTAACATCATTGTTTGTGGGCACATCTGAATTATATATAGCATATAATACTGGTCCCAGCACACTGCCTTGCGGGACCCCATTTAATATTACCGATTTCAGAGTCCTCATTGTTTACGTTAACATAAAACGTTCTGTCGCTCAGATATGATTTAAGGAGAAGATAGAATGGAGTAGGTAAATTTAATTTTAATTTAAATAACAAACCGTGGTGCCACGCCTTGTCGAAAGCTTGTTTGACGTCTAGAAAAACTGAAGAGCAGTATTGTTTTGCTTCTGAGCAATTTCTTATTACATTGACTACTCTAGGACACTGTTCTGGTGTAGCATGACTGCTCCGAAAGCCGATCAGGTACACATTATGATCAGGCATAATGTCTAGGCTTTCCAGTATAGGAAGCAGCCTTTTTTGGAAAAGTCTCTCAAACAGCTTTGATAAAACAGGCAATAAACTGATGGGTCTATAGGAGGTGATTGCGTTTTCGGGTTTATTTTGTTTTAAAACCATTAAAATTTTTGCACATTTCCATGGGGTAGGAAAAGTTGACAACCTCAAAGCCGAATTAAATAGAAATACGAATCCCTTTTTTGGTAGTGACTTAATAAGTTTTGAATCAATGAGGTCTAGTCCAGGAGATTTTTTACGTTATTTCAAATTCAGCTAAGGCAGTCACATTAAGGACTTAATTTATTTTTCCATAAAAATCGAATTGTATTTCAATTATTTCCATTTTTTTAAAATAAGCCAGAAAAATGTGTTTTTAGTAATTTCTTTGAATTTTTAAAAAGAAGCCTGGACTTGGACCACCGAATTAAATAAAACCATTAGAAATACGAATCCCTTTTTCGGTAGTGACTTAATAAGTTTTGAATCAATGAGGTCTAGTCCAGGAGATTTTTTACGTTTTTTCAAATTCAGCTAAGGCAGTCACATTAATGACTTAATTTATTTCTCCATGAAAATCGAATTGCATTTCAATTATTTCCATTTTTTTAAAATAAGCCAGAAAAATGTGTTTTTGGTCATTTCTTTGAATTTTTAAAAAGAAGCCTGGATTTGGACCACCAACGTATACTTTATGGGGACCTGGAACCGGCTTATAAAGTGTCACAAATGGAATAACCAATTCAATATGCACTTAATCCTTTGAGGGGGGGGGGGGGGGGGGGGGGGTATAAAATAACATTTACGTAGTGAATTGTAAGTTGAAGAACTTTTCAGCAGCCCTGCCTTGTGCAAGTTTAATGAGTTTGTGTCTTAAGTCTTTTGTTTTGATAGGTTTTTCCCCACAAAAATTTTAAATATCAAAGAAACTTTTTGACGAATTAACACAAAAGAACCAAAGAATATGCACAAGAAAGAGTAGACTTTCAGAAAAATAATAACATGGCAGGAATATTCGAAAGGGACATAAGCTAAAGGGTGTTTAGCTATACAACAGTACGGCGGGGTTTCCAAAAAAAAAATAAAATCCCTTAATGGGGTTTTAAACAGATTTTCCAAAAAAAAGTTAAGCAGCTTAATGTCATATTCTCTCCATCAAAGAATATGCAGTACAAAAACTAGACTTTCAGAAAAATAATATCATGGCAAGCGTATATCATGGCAAGCGTATTCGGGCATAAGCTAAAGGGTGTTTAGCTATACAACAGTACACGGCGGAATTTTTCCAAAAAAAAATAAATAAAATCCCTTAAAGGGTTTTAAACAGATTTTCAAAAAAAAAAAGTAGCCTAATGTCATATTCTTTCCAGCCTACCTAAACTACCCACTGTAGCGCTCATCAGTCAAACGGCTGAACAGCAGCAAAAACAGCGCAGACGCAGCGATCTTGCTGGCTTGATTTTATGGGAGTATAAGTATTTATCGCTAGCTTTAATTGTGGCATTTATTTAAGTTGCACCTCAGCTGCTGGCAACACTTATCAAACCAATGAACGAATGACATTATTTGATCAGCGAAGTTTGATATTTATTTCAGTGTTTCTGCTTTTTGTTGCTATTCACCTTATCATCTCTCTCTCTCTCTTGTCATGCTCTCGACGATGATGATCTCCTTTTTGGATGGCGATGACGATGGCGATGGTACGTTCGGTTCAAATCAACGTTGCGGTCTTTGGCCACAATTGTAACGGACCAAACGAAACCAAGCCATAGTAAAGTGACTTATTAGCCAATCAAGGTGATGACAAACTTGTCATGATAAATTGCATTAATAAGTTTATAAAATTGTTTTAAATCACCCGTTTGTATGTGCCTGTACTCATATGTGAAATTTGAAACTTAAACTGGATTTCTGCTGAAAACTCCAAGACTGTACCAGGCTAAAAGCAACGAAAGTGTTTGTGGACATGTGATGTTGGTTTTTAATTAACTTTGATTTTGGTTGAACGATATTCTCCAAGGATTCGCTGTCGTTTGGAGAGCGTTTTCGTTGTGCGCCTGTAGCGAGCAATGCTTGATGTTTTTGGCCATGAATTTGTAAATGGTGAGTGCTCTGTCTGTCCGTCGGACGATTTCCGTTGCGATTCTAATCGTGTTGTTGTTTTGTTGTTGTTGTTTTTGGTGTTGTTTTGCTTTCGTTCGGGGAGTGGTAATTTGGTGAAATTGATTATAGTTTTATTATGATCTTTTCCCAATCTAAATGCGTTTCATTATACACAGTTGGGCATATGTTTTTGAGTATGTTATGGCCTTGTTAACAAATCACCTGGGAGTTTGGCACGGCTGGTAGAGGTAACACTAGCTCTCAACGAAAGTAAAAATTGCAACATTTTAACAATTTGTATGAGGATTAAAACAAAACGACAACTATTTAACTATTGATTATATTTTTTGCATAATTGTCTTTTTAACTTGAAAATGTAACGATATTTTCGACATAATACGGCAGGAGTTGGAACACTACTATGAGTCGTTGGTGCTAAACTCCAAGTTCTACCATGACAATCGTTTGAAATGGAATTACTTCAAATTCAAGACTTTACAGGGCACCCTGACCCAACCCTTACAAGGTCGTAACGCCATTGAATTTTAAGACTTTAGGCCTAGAGTTGCCGGATCTTGTGCTCGGCAGTAAATTGCAGTCTACTTAGTAGGGACATAAATACTGTTGCACACGTTTTATGCTGTAAAATAAAAAGTACTGAATGTTTTTGGACCAAATATTTTTAATATATTTATTGATGTATATTGTATACAAAAATAATCTACTTATTCGAAATCTCAGCCTTTTGCGTTAACACACGCCTTATGTCGCACTGGCCAATCGTCAATAGCTGCACGAACCTCGTCGATTGGAAAATTGGCCACAGCTCGAACCAAAGCAGTCGGAAGAGATCCAATGTTGGGGTATCTTTTGTGACAAACCTTGTCCTCTAAAACCGTCCACAATTTGTAATCCAATGGGTTCAAATCTGGACTGCTTGAGGGCCATTCTTCAGAAGAAATGAACGCTGGCAAATTTTTTCGAAGCCAGGCCTGGGACGTTTTAGCCTTATGGGCCGGCGAAGAATCCTGCTGGAAAGTAAATGGCTGTTTTTGGAACAAGGAATTGTTAAGAGGTTTCAGAACAGCTTCCAAAACGGTTTCTTGGTAAACTTTGGCCGATGTTTTGACTCCTTGTTTGCAGAAATGGCAGGTCAGTGACCCCACCAAACCATGACTGAAGCTAGGTGATGACCCTTTTTCACCCTTGGGATCAGTTCAGATGCTTCCTTAGATGACCGTGCATACACTATCATTTTGCTTATTAAATTGTTCCTGAACGGTAAAAATTTTTCCATCGGTGAACAAAATTTTTCTATGCAAGTTATCTGCGTGCTTCACCAAAAGACGTTTGCATTTTTCAATCCTATTTTTTTTAAAGCTGTAGTCAATACATGTCCGGTACGTCGTCTGAAAGTCCCAAGTCTTTTTTAATTATTCGACTCATGGACTTTTGCGTGATATTTATCTCACGGGCCATGATTTTCTGTTTTCTGTGAATTCTTGATTTAACGGCTTTGATGACATGCGGTGTTCGAACAGAGCGTGGGCGGCCCGACCGGTGGCGGTCTTTTACATCTCCAGTCTCCTCAAACAGTTTTAACCATTGTTGTTGTTGTTGTTTTGTCTTACTGCAGTTGCTGTATTTGTTGTTGTAAATGGTTGGGGCCGTTACGAATTTAATCGAAAAGAGCAAAGCCCATATCGTCATCTTCAGATTCGGATTCTTCCTTCTTTTCTTCTTTCTTGGTAGACGAACATGCGGCCAATCCCTAGTGGCCGGAGCCTTTTTGAAAACATCGTTTTTTTTCATTTCATACTTGAAAAGCGCTATTACAGCGATACGGTTCTCATTATCTGGCCACTTCATGATGAAAGTTGAAACAATTTTAAAATCCCGTTACAGACTAACGTTATCGAGGTTAGCTCTCAAAACCCATATGACATTAACGGGGTATGCTCAGTTCTACGATTGAAATGGGTGTGTTCAATGTTGTAACAGTATTTTTGTCCCTACTAAGTATATTACATATTGCAGGCCAAAGATAAAATACATCTTCCATAAATGGACAGATGCTCCAAAATCAAGCTTGGAATGTTCAAAGGAGAGTGATGGTGCTGTTAGTTGACAGAAGCGTATCCAATTCTACTGTCTGCCTCGAGCATCGTCGGAATGTGGGTTGTGCGTCGCTGTTCTAGCTTTATTTTAATAGTGTGTGTTTATCAGACATCCGTCGTCGTTCTCCTGACGTGGGGATGTTCGGAAAGGATAGACGACTTTTCTGGAATGCACACCCATTTATTGTCGATTGGCCGGTTGAACGCACTAGACATTTCACACTACTTGCGACAACGGAAAGTTCAATGAAAATGTAAATAACCAGTACTCTCTCTTTCTTTACCCCTTCTGATAGGAGAAATCCCACAGCAGATTTTCTTTCTATAGACATGAACAATATGGACACTTTTTGTTAACAAATGACTTTAATATTGTGGTTTTGTTATGCTGTTTTCGAGGCTTAACGTAAAACCCCACTAATATTACTCACACGATTGATCTAAAAAGAATCTATAGGTACATTTATAACTGCTTCTTTCTGAGTACTAATATAATGCTCCTAAATAGAAACATTTTGTGTCTGATAGTTCAATATACGATCCCTTATATTAAATTATTTTCAAAAATCCCAAGAAAACATTCACCGATTTTTACAGAAGTTTTAAAATTTTAAGTAATTCAGTTTAATGTGATAAAATTGACCGTACACTTATCCACTCATCCAAACTACGATACCCAATTGAGTTATTAGGATTAGCTTATCATAAAAGACAATACATTTGTCACACCAATCATGTTTGTATTGTTGCTGCAGCCACTTTTGTTACATTTAACCAATATTAATATTGCAGCAATCATACTATTGTCAAAAATAAATGAAAAAAACAGTACTATGGTTAGGACGAACATACTTTTATTGTAAAGAACATATTATTGTAGCTGCGACCATCTAGCAATCATATAAATTCTCTGCGTGTTTTGACATACCAGTTTCCCTTAAACGAAGGACGACCTTCGCTGCACATCTCCTAACCTACTCGTAGATAGCTAAAGGGTGGTTCAATTTTGAAGGCCGACGTTGAATGTAAACCACACCTAAACTTCATGTTTTTTCTGCATTTCATTTCATATTTCGCAATTCCAGATTAACTCAATTTGAACCATGGAAAAATACACAAGCGAGCAACGCGTTAAAGTTGTTCAGGCTTCGGGCAACAGTGGATGATCAATTTTTGAAGAAAATCATCTTTAGTGATGAGGCATATTTTCACCTCGGTGGATTCGTCAATAAGCAGAATTGTCGCATTTGGGCTAATGATAATTTAAGAGGCTATTTTGCGCGAAAAATTCAATGGCCGTATTACCTCACGTCGCACAGTGGGAAAATTACAAAAAAAATTGGAAATAATTCGGCCATTTCGTTTGTAATGGTCCGATTTAAATGAAAATTTACATTGACCTTCTTGAAGTGTTACTGAGCTTAAGTTTTGAATTTCATGCATCTGTGTTTAACAGGTGCTGCACAGTGGGCCCTCAAAGTTGGTCACCTCGAGTTAAAATTTTCTTTTTCAAGCCGCCAAAAGCGTATTTGTGGTCCGATCGTAATAATTTTTTCTTTAGTGAAATCTGCTGGACGAACCCAACCAAAAATGTTATTACAAATTTTTTCATATCTCGTACAATAAAAAAGATATCGGGACTTAAAGTTTTTTTTTCGAAAAATTTGCTTTGGATTTTCTGGGATTATTTTATTTTTGGGAATCAGTTTTAGGTGAATCGGGAAAAATTTAATCCTGGTTTAAAGAAAACACTTTGGTTAATGTTTTAAAAAAAGAATTGTAGCAAAATCACCAATAATATGAAAATGCCAGCTGTTCAAAGTCAACTATTGCGAAAAAAGTGGGATTTTGAGTGTTTTACGGCGAAAAGGTACCTTTACTCTTATGTCAATAACTTTAATGTTTCTTAAGTAACATACACAAAATTTGCATTTATTTCAAAGAAAACTTTATGCTTAATACAAATAATAAGCAATTGTGACCCTAGTCGGTACTTTTCTTGCTCCAGGCGTCTCCAAATATGGGCATTTTTATCAAAAAAAATTGAGTTTGAGCTCAAATAAAAAAAATCGCCACACTGCTGGCCCAATTTGGTGCTATAAGTCAGTTAACTACATATGTTTTCTAAAATCCCAAGCAAAGAAATTTTGCGGGAGGCCATTTCTAGGACAAAAAAAATGAGTTTTTGTTAAAAAATCCCATTTCTGGGATTTTGTTTTCCCCTGTGTCAAATTTTAGAAAAGTGGCAACTCCAATTTTTTTTTTGAATAAGTTTTTCATTTTGTCACAAAAATATTGATACTACGTAAAAAAATCAGGTTTATATCTCCAACCAGCAAAATTTTACAGTGGTCTGAAATATTGACTTTTTTTGCTACCTTCACAAAAAAAAATTTTTTTCTCGTTTTTATCAATTATTATTCAACATATTGAGTTAATTGCATTCTTTTTTATAATCTGTTAAAACTAGAGGTAATTACCTTTCCATTGGTATATAAAAAGTATATCCTTTTACCTACACTTATAACAGCACGTGCGCTGGAATAAGACCCCTTTGAGTAAAATATTAATTTTTTTGGTAAATAGCAATTTCATTTTGTGAGAGATCAATGTTGTTGCATTTAAAAAAATCAAATTTACACATTTCCAATCGCAAAAAAGTAATTTAATTGTTGCAGATAGAAAATTTGAATAAAAAGATGCTATTGACTTCATTTTTTGTGAAAAACTTTTTTTTAAATAAATTAACATTTAAATAAATCTTATAATTAAAAAACATTAAACTTAAATGATTTTATTCCACGTCCAGCATATCTAATAAATCAGAAAATTCTTCTTCGTCTCCATGCGTCATTTCGTGGTACGAAGTCAACTTACTTCTCATGGAGGATAAAAAAGGATCTGAAGATAATAATAAACTATTAAGTAAGTCTTCGTTTTGTGCTATTCTTGAGCATTTTCTTGTGGAAAATTGTTGAACATATCTGAAGTCTCGATTTCTAGCTTCTTGTGGTTCTTCAGTTAACTCGCCTATAGGGAGAAGGTGAGACTCGATTATTTGTTTCCCATGGAACAGGACTCTGTGTATAGTTGGCGTTAGATCTTTCCAGGGATAGAGATCAGCAAGCATTTTTAAAATTCGTTCGGCGTAAACTCCAAATTTATCGGAATTAATCTTTTGTTTGGAATTCAGAGCTAAAGGCAATATATTAACCATTCGAATCAACTCCTTATTGATTCCAGTTATTTCTGCAGCTGTATTATAGTCTGCGAAGAATCTTCTGGCAGTGTTTCCATCATTTGTATTCCCAAAGTTCGAGCGTGGTTTAGAAATATTTAGGCCAGTTTGTTGTTTAAATGCATCTTGAATTCTTTTTTTTTCACTTGCTCTCATTTCATGCATTTCTTTGTTAGCTCGAATGTTTTTCCTTTCATTTCCTGGTATAGATTTATACTTAATGTCATAAGCAAGGTTTAGAAAGTGTTCTAGAAACCTGATTCGAGCATGTAACGGTGCTATTCCAAACTCAAGGGTATCTTCATTGACTACTGAATTATTCGAAGCGTTTGAAAAATTAACTTTGCTTTTATTGCAAATGAAACACTTCCAGCTAGATTTGTTTCCTGTAATATCGTTTGCGGCTTTTCCATCTACCATTGTCAGGAACATTTTAAAAGATATTGTAATAGAATACCTGTCGAATTTAAATGCAAAATCTTCTAATCTCGAAATATCATCTTTTAATTTGTCTGTGATGGCTTTAGTTAAATCACTCGTTTCTTTATGATATACGAAGGAGATTGGTCTGCAATAAATTTTGGAGCCAGGTGTTGGATTACGCCATATTGCTTCAGTAGGGTTTGATTTTCTGCGCGAAGTTGAAGGTAAGGTAGAGTCTAAATTTAACCTCAGAGGAACCAAAGATGCCATGAATACGCTCTTGAATTCGATCTGGGTAGATTGGCTATCAGAGCATTGTTTGTATTCCGAAAGTGCTGACAAACCATCACATCCCCACTTGCATATTAATTGAAGATGGCTGTTGTTGATTTTTTTTAGTTGTTCCTCATTCAATGTTGTTATTATCCTACTGGCAGTATTTTGGAGAAGTAGTTCCAAACTAACGCTGCCGGCCTTTTCTGTAATTATCACTGGGTTTGGCAAAATTTCCATTTTTCGTTCCTTTATTCGGTTGTATGCGGGAAACATGTCACATCCTTTATCAAGCAGCATTCTTCTTAAATGAGTGTACTTGTTCTTACTCAATCCCAATTCGATGATTAAAGCTAATGCTTCTTCCTCGCTAAAACCAGGACATGGTGTTGCAATACTTCTTTCAATGCGTTGGAGCCGCCTTGGTGATGCTTCCGTTAACACGTCTGCAATTCTTTTTGCGCTAGATGGCCGATTTTCCACCGTCAGTAATTCCTTGAATGTATCACAAATCTTTGAAGGTGAATGATTTGCCATCTCAGCCGACAACCGTTGTTTCTTTGCCTTTGGACATAGATCGTCGTATTCCTTAGTAGGAGCACCCACTAAAGCAGGGACAGTTTTAAATTCAATTATACTGTCGAGCCACTCAGTTGGTAATCTTGAATAATTCCTGTGATACTTCTCCATGAGCCGGTCAAATTTTTTCAAAAAATTTAATACTTTGCTGCTTTCGTTAGATTGTGTTATCTCGCTATATGTTGACTCTATGCACTCTATTAAATATGCTACTCTGTTCTCCATTTTCCGAAGTTTGGTGTTATTTAAAAATTCAACAAGTTCTTGAACAAGGAGTGTTATCGTCATGGCGGATTAATTTGTTATGATAAACCCATACAAAATCGGCGGTTCTTATATCAATGAGTAATACTTACAGGTAATCACAATAATATCCGCAATTAATACTTGACTAAAATACCAGGTATTCCCCAAAAATACATTTATAACAATGAATTTTTATGTACCCAGGTACATTCGCCTAAAATGTTGCACAATATTCCGGACATAGGGGACAGGTATTCCCCCAAAACATATAAGAATGAATGTTTAGGTACCTAGATCCATACTATACAATACTACCCATTTTCCGTTTTTACACAATAGGTAAACAATAATGGTAAAAATATATATTTTTGCTATTTATGGATAGGTACGAGAATTTTTAAAATTGGTATTCTTACCTATAAAATTCATACTTTACTCAAAGGGGTCTTATTCCAGCGCACGTGCTGTTATAAGTGTAGGTAAAAGGATATACTTTTTATATACCAATGGAAAGGTAATTACCTCTAGTTTTAACAGATTATAAAAAGAATGCAATTAACTCAATATGTTGAATAATAATTGATAAAAACGAGAAAAAAATTTTTTTTTGTGAAGGTAGCAAAAAAAGTCAATATTTCAGACCACTGTAAAATTTTGCTGGTTGGAGATATAAACCTGATTTTTTTACGTAGTATCAATATTTTTGTGACAAAATGAAAAACTTATTCAAAAAAAAAATTGGAGTTGCCACTTTTCTAAAATTTGACACAGGGGAAAACAAAATCCCAGAAATGGGATTTTTTAACAAAAACTCATTTTTTTTGTCCTAGAAATGGCCTCCCGCAAAATTTCTTTGCTTGGGATTTTAGAAAACATATGTAGTTAACTGACTTATAGCACCAAATTGGGCCAGCAGTGTGGCGATTTTTTTTATTTGAGCTCAAACTCAATTTTTTTTGAAAAAAATGCCCATATTTGGAGACGCCTGGAGCAAGAAAAGTACCGACTAGGGTCACAATTGCTTATTATTTGTATTAAGCATAAAGTTTTCTTTGAAATAAATGCAAATTTTTTGTATGTTACTTAAGAAACATTAAAGTTATTGACATAAGAGTAAAGGTACCTTTTCGCCGTAAAACACTCAAAATCCCACTTTTTTCGCAATAGTTGACTTTGAACAGCTGGCATTTTCATATTATTGGTGATTTTGCTACAATTCTTTTTTTAAAACATTAACCAAAGTGTTTTCTTTAAACCAGGATTAAATTTTTCCCGATTCACCTAAAACTGATTCCCAAAAATAAAATAATCCCAGAAAATCCAAAGCAAATTTTTCGAAAAAAAAACTTTAAGTCCCGATATCTTTTTTATTGTACGAGATATGAAAAAATTTGTAATAACATTTTTGGTTGGGTTCGTCCAGCAGATTTCACTAAAGAAAAAATTATTACGATCGGACCACAAATACGCTTTTGGCGGCTTGAAAAAGAAAATTTTAACTCGAGGTGACCAACTTTGAGGGCCCACTGTGCAGCACCTGTTAAACACAGATGCATGAAATTCAAAACTTAAGCTCAGTAACACTTCAAGAAGGTCAATGTAAATTTTCATTTAAATCGGACCATTACAAACGAAATGGCCGAATTATTTCCAATTTTTTTCGTAATTTTCCCACTGTGCGTCGTGGCGATGTTAATTGGCCGCCAAGATCAGGTGATTTGACACCGTTGAACTTCTTTTTTGGGGTTATTTGAACGACAAGGTGTTCAAGAGCTAAAGGATGAGATAATTCGGCACATTAACGGCATAGAACCTCAATTATGCCTTAGAGTCACCGTAAATTTGGTCCATCGGATGGAGGTGCGCCGCCGAGGTGCCGGCCGCCTTTTGGTCGATATTTTGTTTCATACCTAATTGAACCGTACCCATATTATCATAAAACAAAGAAATGATACTAATTTCCTAAATAATATGTGTTTTATTCAAAATCAACATCGGCCCTTCTGTAACCTACTTAGGAGTAATATTGGACAAAAAACTCATCTTCCGAAAACACATCGAAAAAGCATTAAAAGCTTTCAGAGCTGTATGGCCTTTTCTTAACCGTCGATCACCCTTAAGCATGAGAAATAAAAATCTTATTTACAAATGTGTAATCCGACCCATATTATCCTACGCGTCTCCCATATGGTACCGTGCCGCTCAATTCCATCTGAGAAAGCTCCAGATACTGCAAAACAAATGCCTTAAGATGATACATAAGAAACACTGGCGGTTTCCTACTTTGCTGCTGTATGAAGAAACCGGATACCAACTATTCTTAGAATTTATTAAGAAATTAAATGAAAAATATTTCCAAAAAATTTCAACTTCTCGTTATTGTAAAATACGCAAAGGTCTAGAATCATATTGAATTTAAACTATAACAGAGAAATTTATTCAATTAGAAAATATTATATTATTTCTGATTATTCTATAATAATCAAACTATAAATAATATTTTTTCTTATTATATTTGTACATTTTTTTTAAAGAAACAATCACTCATAGGTTTTTACATCCTTTTTACCTATAACAAGATCACTTTTGATTAATTTATTTATGTAATCTTACCTTGAACATACTTGTTGAAGTAGCATTTAGATAGATCTCATTACTGTAAGTAATATTTAAAGATAAAAATGTTTATTGGAATAATAAAATTTGAATTTGAATTGAATTGAACATCGGCCCTTAAAATTTAACCACCCTTTATAGGTTAAATATTTAGTATGGCTTCCAGCCCCGCCTTCGGTGTGTTCCAGTAATGCCTACACTTATCAGTCTTTTGAACTGAGGTTGGCCTTTTTATTAGCCACAGACCACCACACCAGTTCTAAAAATATGACAATTGGTCTCTTGATTGCAGTAAACAGCCAGTGTATCATCCTTGTTTGAATACCTCAGCCTTTTTGACTCGTTCCTCCACATATCGCTTTTAGAAAAGTTTAGAGTCAAGGATTGCACCCAGGTAGTTTAGATCTTTAGAAAGTTGCAGAGTTTTCCCATCGAGTAGAGAGATTTTAAGGTTCGGTATCTCTTCGACATTTTGTGATTTTTCCTAGTTAAAAGAATGGAAATTTCCTGCACACTGAACTTAGTATGTCCTGCTTGGATTGCATCCTAATTCGTTGTCCTTCGCCAACCGTTGGAGTTTCCTCAGTGGCATATTTATAATCTCAATAGTCGTTGGCAGAAAAATGCCTATTACCAGGAGCACTAACTACAGTTGAGTGCTCTTCACGCAGAAAAAAAGTATGGTTGTGGTGACAATATTCGAAGAGGATAATACTATTGTTGGCTGTATAAATGTGGTACAACAATATTATGATCCTCACAATAATAGTATGCTTTAAATAGAACCATACTATGATCCTCACAACCCTACTTTGATCCTCACAACAATAGTATGATTTGCACATAACCACGCTATGATCCCCACAACCATAGTATGATTCACACTCAACCATATTATGATTCTCACTACCATAGTATGTTGCACATACAACCATAGTATGATCCTCACAACCATAGTATGATTCCCACGTAACCATGTTATGATTCCTACAACCATAGTATGATCACACACAAATATACTATGATCCCCAATATTATTTATTAGAACTTGGTAGGTTGCCAACAATAAATTTGAATTATGAAAATTATTTAAAAATACATTAAATACAAAACAATAGAAGTGATTTATTTAACATTAGAAAAAATCAGTTTAAAAAAGCTTAAGCGTTTTTATTGAAAATAATTCAGTTAAACAAAGCCAAAGCAGAGTTTGTTTGAAAACTTTTAGTTTCCATGTAAAAAGTACTATTATTGCATTAGATCCTTAACAATAACATTGTTCTAAAAAATATATATATTCAAATGAAGAAAATTACAATCATACAGTATGATTGCCGTAATTATATTATTGTTAACATAAAACCCAAAACACAATACGAGGGCGGTTCGGAAACTTCTTAGCCTAGCACAAAAAGCGCGGTATAAACAGAAAAAAGTTAAGTGTTTAAGAAACTTCCATCTCTGCTATGAACAAATGTTAAATTTTGTTTCGATCTGCAAACTCCTTCATATAGAAATAGGTGTTCACAAAAGAGGCATCCGCGATTTTTTTACAATGGAAAAATTAGAAATGCGTTGTGTCATTAAATATGTACATAAAAAAGGTTTTTAGGGACAAGAAATTCATAATGATATGGTGAATGTGTTAGGTGAAAGTGCTCCTTCATATGCAACAGTAAAAAAATTGGGTTGCTGAATTTAAACGTGGTCGTACAAGCATTGAAGATGAACCACGTAGTGAACGTCGAAAAACAGCAACAACAACAGAAATTGTAGCCAAAGTGCATGATATGGTATTAAATTATCGACGAATAAAAGTGCGTGAAATAGCTAATATCATGGGCATCTCAAATGATCGAGTCCATTTAATTTTGCATGAAGAACTACAGATGAAAAAGCTTTCTGCAAGATGGGTGCCGCACTTGTTAACAGTCGACCAAAAACGCATAAGAATGAACATTTCTCAAGCTTGTTTGGATCGTTTTCAGCGAAATAAAATGGATTTTAAGCGTCGTTTCATAACTGTTGATGAGACATGGATCCACCACTATACTCCAGAGACAAAAGAACAATCCAAACAATGGACTGAAGCTGGAGGAAGTGCCCCAAAGAAGGCAAAAACAATTCAATCGGCTGGTAAGGTTATGGCAACGGTTTTTTGGGACTTCAAAGGTATTTTATTGATTGACTATCTGCAAAAGGGTAAAACAATAAATTCAGAGTACTATTGCAACCTTTTAGATCAATTAAATGTACAAAGCCGAGAAAAACGTCCTGGCTTACAACACAAAAAAATAATTTTTCATCAAGACAACGCACCAGCGCACAAGAGTGTTTTAACAATGGCTAAAATCAACGAATTAAAGTACGAGTTGCTTGACCACCCACCTTATTCTCCTGATTTAGCTCCCAGTGACTTTTACCTGTTCCCAAATCTAAAAAAATCCTTGCTGGCAAGCGTTTTACCTCAAATGAAGATGCAATTACAGTTGTAAACCACTATTTTGAAGACCTTGAGGAAAACTGTTTTAATCAAGGAATAGAATTGCTAGATAAGCGTTGGACTAAGTGTATTGAAGTTTCAGGAGACTATATTGAAAAATAAAAATATTTTTGAACTATTCTCTTTCATTGATAGGCTAAGAACTTTTCGAACCGCCCTCGTACTATTGTCGCTCCAACTATATTTATATTGTTGCTACAACCATATTTTCATTTATAAATTTGCCAACAATATTATTGTTACATTTCAGCAATACTAATATTGCGGCAATCATACTATTGTCAAAATTAAATTCAGTAAACAATGCTATGGTTGCGACGAACATACTTTTATTGCGGAGAACATATTATTATTATTGCCGTGACCATATAGTAACCATGTTTTTTCTCTGCGTGTTGGCATGATTTCTTTCATCACTAGATTTCTCAGTAGGTAATGGTAATTCCTACAAGGTCCTTATTTTTGTTTTTGAGAGAAGAATCGTGGTAGTTTTTGTCCAGATCGTTGCTTTGTCATTGGCCTGAATGTGAGCATAGAATCAAAGTTAGTGTCTCTTTGAGAAAAGGATCATAACCCATAAAAATAAATATCTTTATAAGACAACACAGGCCTAAATTTGTAGTAGACGATCAGCAATTGTGACAAGCGGTAAACCCCTAACTAAGCAAATTAAAATTTCCTATTAAAAAAAAAAGAAAACACTTGGCCAAGCCATTGTGCAGCGGTGATTTGAAATAATTTACAAGCTATGCAATCAATTAAAATGGAAAAAAAACTTTATGTTATTCAATATTACATCACACAGCCCAACAAACAAAAACAATTACGATATGCACGTATGCATACTTGTGCAGATATGCCCATATGTAGAGGGAGAGATCGGTTGGTAGGTAGGTAGGTATGGTATGAATATATAAGAAATCTTTCGAATACAGCCCGCGCTACCGTACAGGTTGCTTTACTCGTAATGCTACGAATGATTAAACATTTGTTTAGCCAGCATCCTAATTGCTGGCGAGCAAAAAGACAGTGCCGAGAGTATGAGTGTACGAACAGGCGCAAGCGTTTGTTAAGCCAAACAATTAAAGAGCGTAACAAATTAAAAGCAAAAAAATTTCTAATAAACAAAAAATTAAATTAACAATTACTTCCTTATTTCCAATATGCGCAAATATCCACATATCGACCGACCGACCGATCGATCGACCGTGCGACTGAGTGAGTGCGAGTGTGTAGAAAAATTCAAATTTCCATAAAACAGCGATACCGAGTGAATAAATCTATCCATCAGATAAAGACACAAAAGAAAGATACCCCCAACGCATACACCAACAACATTCATTCATTCACTCATTGCTGGTGGTGGTGGTACTAAAGATATTATGCGGTTTTACATTTTTTCTTTTTATTATTTTTTTTTTTTTTGATTGCCGTCTTCATCTTTTTCGGGCCTAGTTGGCCGGCTTTAGTGCTGGCTTATAAATACGTTTGTGTACAAGTGTTTCCTTAATGACCGCAAGACCATATCGAACCTCCTTCACCGGCTCGCTAGCTCGGTGGCTCGGTGGGTCGGTCGGCCGGCCAGCCAGCCATCAGACTTAAGTTCGATTTCTGTTGGATGTTTTCTCGAAAAAAGTGTTTTATGTAAATATTTTACAAATAATTATGTGCGAAGTAATCAGCGGCAAAGTAAAAAACGACCAGCCAACAAGCCTGTATATGAGATAAATTTCTTTTTAACAAGCCTAAATGTGCCTAAAGACATGAACGATGTCATTAAGGAGGCTTACTAAAAAAGGCAGCGATGCAAAAGATATCTTTAAAAAATTAGCCATGGCTTTTTTCCAATTATCCTAAAAATAATTTGGTTTGAATACTTATTTGTCGTTGTGTGATTGCTAGTGTGCGTAACTATCACACATTTAAACCAGGCTTATGGCCCGTTAGGTAGATCTCATAAATTCCGTCGACTTTGTGAGCAAGAGATTTTTTTCTACACAGAGAGAAAAAATCAGCTGGAAATCGGTTTGAATTTTAATATATACTCGTAAAACGGCATCAAATTCGGCCGTGCCGAATCGTATAAACCATCCCTAATCGATTCGTCCCACAGTGCTCGGCTCCTATGCAAGCATTGGACAAAAATAGAAGGAGTTTTTAGAATACAATGAAACTTCATTTCTTAAAGAATTTTGATACGCTGATTTCAAAAATGTTATCAGTTTCTATGTAACATTCGCGGATTTCTTGTAAAACGCAATATTTTTTTATTGGTTTTTACTGAATCAAAGTTTGGACTTTCCTCTATTGGAAGAAACGAAATCTTCGGCAATTTTTTATTTTAATTTAAAAAAAGAGCCTAAGACTTCTTTTAAATTAACATAAAAAATTGGCGAAGATTTTGTTTCTTCCAATAGAGTTAAGTCCAAACTAATTTATTGTGCAAAACAGTTTTACCGACTTTTTTTTGATGTTTTCTGCTTTTGGAATCAAAAATTGGGAATTTTTTGAATAAAAAAAATTATCATAGACACTTTTAAAAGTAAAAATCAAAAAAGAATCGGTCAAATTAGGCGAAAATTTCGTTTGTTTCTAATAGACGAAAGTCCAAACTAATTTATTGTGTAAAAAAATTTCTCGGATTTTTTTGGTGTTTTCTGCTGTTGGAATCGAAAGTTGGGAATTTTTTGAATAAAGGATTAATCATAGACACTTTATAAAAACTGAAAACAAATATTTGCGGATTTCTCATAATTGAACTATGTATTACCTTTAAAATAATACCAAAATATTTAAATTCGAAGCATGTGAGTTTTCTGATTTTTGCCAATGAAGCTTTCAAGATCTTCTTATAGTAAACGAGGACCCAAAAACTCTCAGTAGTAAGTATACATCAGTTTTTCGCATTTTGGTCTTAAATTCAGGTTTCATCGATGTAAAAGGTACTTAGAAACTACACACAGAGAATGGATGTCACAACCGAATATTTTAAAAACAAAATCATATATAAAACAAATTCTCTATAATGCCTCACGATACTCACATCTATTAAGTCATTTATACCAATCGAATTCAGTAAAACTATTGGTTGCCATAGCTGGTTGTACAAACTACGTTTAGTACATTGTTGAAACATACTTTTGGTTATGCCAACATCAAAATATTGATTTATTGGCTTTAAGACCACAAAATCTTTGTTTAAGACTAAACAGGTTAAAAAACGAATAGAAGTAAGTTTTAAATCATTATTGGTAATATTTTACCATTTAGATTATTTTTCCCCAATTGTATTTAAACGTTACTGCCTGCCCTTAGATCGGCTCGTACGATTTTTATGAAATTTGGAAATTTATGTAAAAAAAAACCTCAATTTTTACCTGAGATATGACATGGGTATTTAAATACCCGTGCAAGGTGTTTTTTTTTGAAGTGAAAGGTTAATTTGCATCTCGCTACTTGCTTCCTGGGTTATCACAACGGTGTTGCACCAGATCAGAAGAAAATTGCATAGGCTAGGTGATTTATTTCTTTAAAGTACCACCATGTTTTCTTAATAAAATTACACATTTGCATTTGACCGGATCTGGAGGCCAGCTGTTTTAACGTATCGTTGCCTGTGTTGACGTATTTTGTCATTACAAAGTGGGCAACTTAAGCTATTCGAAATTTTTAATTTCTACCATTTTCCTATGTTTTGCAGAACTTTTCCCGAGCATTTTCTGAAAAAAAAATCTTCGATTTGTGTCTGCAAAAAAAACAAAAAATAAAAAACAAAAAAAAAATCTGCTAAATGCTTTAATTAAGCCCAATCCACTTTTCTAAAAAAAAATACCGTGATATCGCTGCCTGTGTTGACGCATTTTTTCATTACATAGTGGGCAACTTAAGCTATTCGTAATTTTTAATTTGTACCATTTTCCTATGTTTGGCAGCACTTTTCCCGAGCAATTTCCGAAAAAAAAATCTTCGATTTTTGTCTGCTAAATGCTTTAATTAAGCCCAATCTTTCCACTTTTCTAAAAAAAAAAATTACCGCGATATCGCTCACCAGGCCCACGCTAAAATTATTTATGTATCAACACAATTGCAATTCTTCATAACTATAAGTAGATTTAACATTGTCATACGAGCATTGCCGCACAGCAAATATGACTGGTAGTTTGTGTGTATTTCTGTTTGATTATTACAGTAGCAGCATCAACATCAATCATATCACTGATTTATTTAGTGAACTTTATTGACAATTCCAAATCCTTCCATTTTTTTCTCTTTTAGAAACTCTTCTAGTTTTTTAAAGGCTTATTACGATATGACTTCTCATAGCCTCGGAGTGAAGTTATTATATATGGATCACACCCATACAACCTAACGTCAGGTACCTCACACTTCTGCCACGGAGTCCATTTAAAAACAAGTGAAAAAATCAACAGTAGCAAATAATTTACCCCATGACCGAACACTGCCACTGGGGTACCGAAAGTTAGACAACTCCGACCAAGAAAACTGAAAATGAAATTGAGCGAATGTCCAAAAATTTGGATGATCAGGAGTAAAAGAGGTTACCCAGCTTGAATGATGTCTAGACCGCCATTGGAAACAAAAAATAAGTTAAAGAAAACAATTGCCAATATTTTACCGAATAGTTTTTCCATACTGAAGGAGAAAAGTTGGTTAAGAGTCTACAACAACATACTTGCAGAATATGGCCTCCATATATCATAAATGTTTTGATATGTACAAATGTAGCAACTACTCCTATATATGTGACAGCGCATAGAGAAAGGGGGACCTAAGGGTAAACAAATCAATTTTCATTTTTTTTCTTTTTTTGATGTGGACAACATCTGGGCATCGAATGAGACCGATACCATGCCCCAAAAGTGTTCCCTCCCAGAGATATGCGCGTTTTATGAAAGTGAAGTCGACGATTCTAAGCGCAAATAGAAAGGGACCTAATCTTTAAAATGGCTCTCCTGAACAAAACTTTTCATCAACTTTTCACTTTTTTTTGATGTGGACATCATCTGAGCATCGAATGAGACCGATCCCATGCCCCAAAAAAGTTTCCTCCCAGAGATATGCGCGTTTTATGAAAGTGAAGTCGACGATTCTTAGCGCAAAAAGAAAATGACCCAATCTTTAAAATGGCTCTCCATAACAAAACTGGTTTTTAACCTTAGGCCCCTTTCTATTTTGCGCCTCACATATGCAATTTTAATTATAAGTGTTTTTATATAGATTTATTGAAAAGATTTCATTTACATAAAGAGTGCGCCCCTAATGTACTTATACGTACATATGCCGTTAAATGATAGCTTATATTGATACATTAAAAAAAAAATTGTTTGAAAAAGGTTGGAAATACTAAAATTCTGTTGCAAAAAAAATTTCGGTTGCAATCACCGAATGCTTAAAATCGTTATGGATATTCGGTTCGACATACCACAAGATGATAAATATGATCATCGTACTGTACTCACAACTTATTGAACGGTCATACCAATGAAACGCATAAAATGTATTCAGACGCATAATTGGTGGTTGTGGCAACCAATAGGTATGCCAACATTTTATTGATGTAACCGAATATTGGTAAAAATATCTAAACTATCATCATAACCAAAAGCGATAATAATCATTTTATTGCTGCTAAAGAAAATCATTTAATTTATTTGGTAAACATCTTCCATCATCTTGTCCTCTTTTTCCCTTACTTGTACCAAAAGGAGATTACGTTGAAAAATAAAAAAAATGTAAAAAAAACTTTCCTCCATTTTCCGAAACTTCAGATCTTATTAATACACCCTCGTAACAGAGGCATGCGCTGATTCAAAACACTGTCCAACGTGACAGCATGAATTTTCTGGTAATTGGTGCTCGGGATTGGAGTGCCCATATAGTTGTTGTTGTTGTTGCAGCGGCAAACCGTACCGGGTTGACAGCCCTTGGCCGAAGAATTGGTGCTTCGGGTCGATCCGGTGCGTAGGACCGGCTGTCGTGGGATGTGGACCACATCCGTCCATATAGTAAACAGTGTGTCAGATTATTTGGTGGCGGACAACCGTAGGTTCCTAGCAGAGACCGGCAAGGCATGCGCTGATTCAAAACACTGTCCAACGTGACACCAAGAATTTTCTTGCAATTGGTGCTCGGGATTGGAGTGTCCATATAGTTGTTGTTGTTGTTGTAGCGGCAAACCGTACCGGGGTGACAGCCCTTGGCTGAAGAATTGGTGCTTCGGGTCGATCTGGTGCGTAGAACCGATTGTCGTGGGATATGGACCACATCCGTCCATATAGTAAACAGTGTGACAGATGCGGACATTCGTAGGTTCCTAGCAGAGGCCGGTAAGGCATGCGCTGATTCAAAACACTGTCCAACGTGACAGCAAGAATTTTCTGGTAATTGGTGCTCGGGATTGGAGTGCCCATATAGTTGTTGTTGTTGTTGTAGCGGCAAACCGTACCGAGGTGACAGCCCTTGGCCGAAGAATTGGTGCGTAGAACCGGCTGTCGTGGGATATGGACCACATCCGTCCAAATAGTAAACAGTGTGGCAGATGATTTGGTGGCTGATATCCGTAGGTTCCTAGCAGAGACCGGTAAGATAAGCAAGGTTGAGCGCCAACCTATCGCAAATGCTATCGATTAAGGTCCCGAAGCCATAATCGTGTAGTCCTCAGCATGTTACACGATTCCATCGCCTTAGTTTGCTGTAAAATTGCAGAAAGGTAGAAATTTAACGGTGCCGGAGATGTCATCATAAAAAACGTACCGGAGATGTCATCCCTGCTTGGTGAATCCCCTGTTTAGCCTTCCATTTTTTATTTCTTAATTCCACAAGTAATTAGCGACCGCACGCTCCAACGCTTCAAACAGAGCAAAAGAGACGTGTTGGCGATGTCCTCAAAAAGGGTGGCATGGCTGACCGTATCGAAGACCTTCGACTACGGACTCTTCATCTTTGGACATTTGGGTTCTCCAAAATAATAAAATTTACTAAAAATGTATTTTTCTTAAACATTTAAAATTTGAATCGGCTGTAAAAAAAGTTCTGATAATTTTTAATTCTAATTTTGTTGGTAAGGTTGAACTTTGTCATTTAATACCACTAGTTTACAGCCATTTCGGTCCAGAGTTCTTCCTGTATATTTTGGCCTACGAAACACAAAAGTGAATTTTAAAATATTTTCCTTTGATTCGTTATCAAAATAGATTTTTTTACGATTTTTTTAAAAGATGTATCAGCTTTGCAGACCATAACTCCTAAACGCTATTACCAATTCAATCAAGACTGGTCTCAAATGAAAGGATATAAGCTTTTTTAAAACTTTTTTGTTAAAGGTATTAAAATAAGTTCAAATGCATTTATAATTAAAAAAAAATAATTTTTTGTGAAAAAATCACGATTTTATATTGAAAACGTGTAAGTGGTGCAGCAGGTCAATTTAAGTGGTGCAGCAAGTATGTGGGGCCTAATGGCAAACATAAGGAGACACTCTGTTAATGTTCTCAGGGCGGCAAGCTGGCACGTCTGAATTTTCTTCCAGTGGATTGTTTTAGTTGAGTCTGCCTCTACCACTACAAGTGGTTAGGGCTTGCAAAGAAGTTCTACTATTCAGCTTGTGAAGTCTATGTAGCTAATCGACAATAGGGAATTGTCAAGTCGGGCTCGTTGAGTTTACTATTGCTTCATGAGTATTACGAATGTTTGTTTTTGTTTTTTTTTTATATCCTCACCCTACTTGGTAAGAGGGTATATATCATTTGGTACGGACAAAAAATGTAGCGCATCGAAAAAATCATTATAGACCCTTCTTGTGTTTCGACCACATCCGTTCCATGACTTTTACAGTATTTTGGGCCATGTCCGTCTGTGTGACTCGTATGTTAACTCTCGACAGGAGCTACCAATCTTTTTTTTTAATTTTTGACGTAATAATATACGAGGACGACCGCAAAAGTAACTGGCCTAACATAAAAAGAACCGTTTTTTTGTAATTATTATTATTTATTTTTCAGCATAATCTCCTTCCAACTGAATACGCTTCATCAAACGTTTTTCAAGTTTTTTAATTCCATCCGAAAAATAAGATTTTTCAAGACCTTCAAAATATGCCTCAGTTTCAGCAATAACCTCGCTATTGGAGAATTTTTTTTAAATTTTGAAACAAGAAATAATCAAAAGGAGCTAAATCTGGACTATATGGTGGATGCGGAGCAATTTCAAATCGTAATTCGGCCAGTTTTTGTTGAGTTAAAAATGCAGTGTGTGATGGAGCATTATCTTGATGAAAAAGAACTTTTTTTTCTAAATGCGTTCGTTTTATCTTGATTTCTTCACTCAACCGATCCAATAATGCACAATAATATTCACTATTTATAGTTTTTCCTTTCTCAAGATAATCAATAAATAGTATACCCCTTGCATCCCAAAATACTGTGGCTATTACTTTTCCTGCTGACTTAACAGTTTTCGCCTTCTTGGGACCAATTTTACCAGCTTCTATCCATTGTTTTGACTGTTCTTTGCATTCTGGGATGTAGTGATGGATCCATGTTTCATCAACAGTTATGAATCGGCGCAAGAACTCTTTTGGATTACGCTGATAAATCGCTAAAAGCTCCTCGGAATTGGTCCAACGGACGATTCTTTGGGGCAAAGTCAACAAACGCGGCACCCATCTTGCGGATAGCTTTTTCATGTGGAGTTCATCATGTAAAATACTCCAAACTTGTTTTTGGTGTATTTTAACAATATCAGCAAGTTCTCTGAGCTTTATTCGTCTATCTTTAGTCACTTCATTAAATATTTTTCTAATGTTTTCAATAGTAGTAGCAGTTTTCGGTCTTCCAGAGCGTTGTTCATCTTCCGTACTTGAACGACCCATTTTAAATTGTTGAACCCAGGATTTCACGGTGGAGTTTGATGGTGCATTATCACCATGAACAGAATCCAATTCATCTTTGATTAATTGTGGCGCATAACCTTTTATATAAAAGTGTTTAATTACCGCAGGAAACTCTTTATTTTCCATTTTTCAAAAATTATAAAACTTGTTTACTTCAATCACCTGTAACAAAGAAAATAATCATTAAACATTTCGGAAATTTTGACAGATGGCTTATAAAAGATTGCTTTTAAAAAACAAAAAAAAAAGTTGCTAGTAAAACAGAAAATGTGCCAGGACCGTTAGTTTTGCGGTCGCCCTCGCATTTCCAAGTCTGCCTATGGGATTAAAAAATGAGCAACATCGCCACGCCTCTGGTGGTAGCTCCCATACAAAATTACCATTACGCCCACTATGGTAATCTAGTATTATCATTAATATTACTAGCACGATCTAACTAAAAATCAATATATAATAATGAAGTTGTAAGGTAAGCTTGGTGACCGAGGATTGAACTTCTAGCCACGCTCTGGCCGGTACCTTCTACACAAATCGTCCTTTTCCACTGTAGATTTGCAGCCACATAACGTTAAATAGTGCATTAAACTAGCTTAAATTATGCAGACAGGAAAATATTAATAACGGTTTTGAACTCTCATATAAAAAAAACGATTGACACGCCTCATTCTGGTATTTCCCATGCAATGCACTATTCCGCCCACTTTTGGTTTTCGTGTAAAATCCTGAATAATATTCCAAAATCAGTACTTAAGAACACAGTTATATGGGTAACTTGGTGACAAAATATTGGATTGCTAGCCACGCCCCTTTTGGTACCTCCCACACAACTTGGTGACAAAATATTGGATTCCTAGCCACGCCCCTTTTGGTACCTCCGACACAAATGACCTTGTTGTAGTGTAGAATAGAATCCACATAAGTGGCCTCCTAGTGAATGAATATCGCTTATATTGCGAATCCCATAACATTTTTATTATGCGCGCATGAAAAGAGTGGATGACACGCCCCATTCTGATAACTACATTAGAAACGACCACTTCGCTTTTTTGGTATTTTCATAATATAATAATTCATACGACTCTGCTGAAAATTATTAATTAGATGGAGATGACACGCCCCTTCATGTAGCTTCCACAAAAACTACCCCCCACAACTTGTTTCCCCTAATGCGCAAATTTTGCTCAAATTTCGCTTAAATTTCGCCTGAAATCTCTTAAACGACCGTAAGAACAAACTGGATGCCACGCCCCTATTTTGTAAATTCCACACAAACGAATAGATTTCAATAAAATTGGTACTCTTTAGGCAATAGAGAACTGAACTAAGGAAGATTTAAAATCCATATATGTTTAAAGAGAATATGTAAGTCCGATCAATCGACTTAAACTTCCTTACTTCTTTTTGAGTGTAGTTCGTCAGCCGCAAAATACATTTAAAACGAAATCCACTTTGTTATGTCTTACACACATACTTATTTGTTGCAATTAAGATATCAAAGGCTTCTCTTAACGAACTTCGATGCCCCACTAAATGAGCTGAAATTTCTCAATCGCGTACAAATGTGTCCATACGTTTCCATCCATCCGTCCGTACGTCCCATTCCATTTCACCCCAACCATATAAGACGACAACAAACAAAGTCCATCAAAAACCATATTTTCATACAGAAATGATCGTTTTTTTTTCATTAATCATCATAAAATTTCAGCTTGATTTTGTGCAACAAACTTTTAATGCTGTTGTCTTGTATGCGAGTGTGTCTCGCCAAGTTAAATTGAATTTCTTTTTTTTCAATTTTTTTTTTTGTTGGTTTTCATCAAAACAAACCTCGGTTTTGTGCCTTGTCATCAAAGCCAATATCTGTGGCACAAAAGTGACACACGGAAGTCCACCTTTAAGCCCTTGGATAAGACACTTAAACATGCGCCATTGTACTTACACCGTTCGTTCATACGTCCGTAAAACCGGGCGAAAACTCTGGCGGTGGCGCATGCGCAGTAGCAACAGAGCCATCGATTTTGTTTTTTCTGTTGTGGAGTTGAACAAAAACAACAACAAAAAATAAAGGCAGCCAATTATTTCTATTTATATAAATAAAGTAGAAAAGTCAAAGAAGAGGAAGACGAAGGGAGAAAAGTGAAGAAAAGAGAAAAGAGTCATGAAATTTGCCACTTATGTTTATGTCTAAAACCTTTTTTTGTTGATTAATGTACGATGGGTCTCGGCCTAGGTCTGTCTGTCCCAGCGTCCGTCCGTCCGTCTGCTGTATGTATTTTTATAGATTCGATTCGAATATTATTACATGCACGTCGTAGTAGGTTCAGCCGTTCGTTAGATAGATCCATTGCGATTGAATTTGTGGTTAGTGGGCTTTGCTGCAGGGAAAGTAGTAAATGACATAATACAAGTAGTGGTACACTTTAAAAAAAAGACGAAATTTTTGTTCCTCCAATCATCAAAGAAGCCATGATCTCTAAACGTAACAAGAAGTGAGACAATTAGGTTAGGTTCAATGCAGGCCATGATTGAGTAGGTGCATTGGGACACCTTTTCAAGAATAAAATGGAGGGGGGGATGGTAAAGACAGAATTAATCGAATAGAAAGAAGATAAAAGAATGACAAAGGATTTAAGAAGCTAGCAGCCAATTTAAAATCGTGAAACAACCTGCTCCCATAATACGCGAGTCATTGTACCTGTAGTCTTAGATCTGCCATCCTTCTTATTTAGAGTTTCTCTTCTGGAAATTACAACCCGGGGAATCCCAATGACAAATTTAATATATGTACCATTCACCCTTTGGTGGAAGGTATAGAAATATATAAAGGGTGGTTCAACCAAAACTCATGGTTTTAATTATAAATAAAACAAAAAGTTTATAGCGAATTATCCGAATACTTTTTATTATGATAGAAGGATCTTATTCCAACAAAATATCGGCCAAATGATCGGCTTCGGTGGCATACCTCTCTCCGATGGTTCATATTTTCGATGAACCTGAGACAATGTTGTTAATATGCCGAGTTTCAATGTTGTTAATGTGCCGAATTATCTCATCCTTTAGCTCTTGAATTGTTCTTAACCCATTGGAGTACAGTTTTATTTAATTATTTCCAAAGAAAAAGTCCACCGTTGTCAGATCACATGATCGTGACGGTTAATTAAGATCGCTTTAACGTGGGATAACACGGCCATTAAATTTCTCGCACAAAAAAAAATTTTAATTCGTTGGCTGAGTGGCAAGTGGCGCCATCCTGTTGGAACCATATGTCGTCCAGTCACATGTCCTCAGTTTCTGGCCACACGAAGTCCGTTATCATCTCGCGATAGTGACCACCATTCACGGTAACTGCTTGGCCGACCTCATTTTCCAAGAAGTACGGCCCGATGATGTCGCCAGCCTATAAACCGCACCAAACATTCACTCTTTGTGGATGCAACGACTTTTCGACAATCACTCTTAGACTCATCGCCCAAATGCGGCAATGAAAATGTGCCTCATCACTGAAGATGATTTTCTTCAAAAATTGATCTTCCAATGTTGCCCGAAGCCTGAATTATTTTAACGCGCTGCTCGCTTGTGTACCTTTCCATAGTTCAAATTGATTTAGTCTGAAATTGAGAAATATCAAATGAAATGCAGAAAAAATACTCGACGTTTAGGTGTGGTTCACATTCAACATCGGCCCTTAAAATTTAACCACCCTTTAGAAGCATCGTATTAAAGGCAACCATCGTGCTCAAAGGCAACAAGTCTTCCGTATGTTCGATTGTGGTAGAGTATCGTATAGTCGACCCTACTCATGAATTCTTTGGTAATTGGAATCAGCAAACCAATATTTCTCTAGATTTGATTTGATTTGAGAACAATTTCCCGTTTGTTCCGTAATAGAACATTAGGGAGATCCCAGTTTTAGCTTTTCTAATGCATTTTCTCTAGAGGATAAATGAAATATTAGATTCTTACTTTTATCTCTCAATGGCTAACTTGTTCCAGAATATTGTCGCTTAACAAAGTATCTTCCAACAAATTTACACACCAGAAAGACACCGAACGACGTCATGTTTTGTACGTCTGTCACAAGGCAATATGCGCAAACGCAGTCAAAAGACAATTTTCCCATCAATCTCGCATCTGTCACCGGCTGACAATGTGATGAACGATTAAATCTTAAATAATAAATAATCATAATGATGGTCATGAGCATCATAATCAACGGTTTGACGTATTATATAAATAATAGCACAGACAACAACAGCATCGACAATTTCAATTCCAGCAACAACAACAAAAAACGATTGGAAACTTTCATAAAGTCACTCTGTACAAATATGGTCGGGCCTGGCTTAATTTGTGATTGAAAGTGGTTTACTTTTACTAATTGTTATTAAGTTTTGAGCTAATGTTGCAAAAAAATTCAAGCAGTCGAGGACATGCAGACTCATACCCTGTGGCATTGAAAACACTTTCATCTGAACCGACCGAGTGCCACTATGAATTATTACACGATCAGTGATGTTTTGTTTATCCTCCAGCGAAGGATGGGTGGTATATTAAATACGTCACTCTGTTTGCAGCGCCACGAAATATTGAGCTGGGTCCCCATATTTGACCGTCGTAAAATTCTAGGACGATCTAGCCATATCCGTGTGTCTGTTGACAGCTGGATAGCGGTCAAACGAATCAACCTAGGATCCTCAAATTTTGCATGACGATGGCTTATGTCCAAAACCGAAAACCGACAATGCGTTTTTTTGTCCAACCCGTTTTTAAAAAATAGCTAAAACAAGACATGTCGGTTTACCCGGTTTTTTGCTGCCGGGTTTTTTAGTTTTTTTGTTGTTGAATGTAAAATCAAAGAAAACTCATAGTTTCAAGTACGGGAGAGACGTAACTTATATTTGAACTAGACTTATGGTTATCGATGGATTCAGAATCATAAGTTGATGCTATTTATGTAAAGCTATTTATCTAAAGCTACAGGGTGGAGCGCGGTGTTTTGCATTTTTGCACTGCAGGCTGTGGCGGCACTGTTGGTCGAAGAGAGAGAGTGCGTGGCTTATAGTGGCAGACTTGTTTTTCTCAGCCTTTCAGTTGCCATCATGCATTGGACACGTGAGGAGAGGTCAGTTATAGATACTGCGCGTATTTTACAAATGCGCAGCGTGCTTTTCGTTTACGATTCGCTGTTCCCCCACGCGGACGTGTTCCTGGACGGCAATCAATTGTAAATTGGGTAACTTCATTGAGAATAGCAGGGAATGTGTCACGTGTACGAAGGGGACCTGAGAAAAGGATTACAACACAAACATCGAGAGAGTTAGATCAGCAGTCACTTGCTCTTGGCATATCCAGACCTTCTCTGCACCGGATTCTTCATGATGAACTGAATTTTTAGCCGTATAAAAAAAGGATTACAACACCACAAAACATCGAGAGAGTTAGAGCAGCAGTGCTGCAATTTCCGAAACGCTCTGCTCGGAAGCAATCACTTGCTCTTGGCATATCCAGATCTTCTCTGCACCGGATTCTTCATGATGAACTGAATTTTTACCCGTATAAAAAAAGGATTACAACGCCACAAAACATCGAGAGAGTTAGAGCAGCAGTGCTGCAATTTCCGAAACACTCTGCTCGGAAGCAATCACTTACTCTTGGCGTTTCCAGACATTCTCTCCACCGGATTCTTCATGATGAACTGAATTTTCATCCGTATAAAATGTGCGTGGTTCAACAATTTTCAGCACGGGACTATTCGAAACGGCGGACCTCTTGTGAATACATTCTTGCAACTATACCCCGTGACGCAATTGTGATCTTTTCTCATGAGGTACGTTTAAAACAAACAAAATATGCGGTACTGGATGCGATAGCCCAGAGAACTTCACCAGAGATCTCTGCATTCGGACCGCATCACTGTATGGTGCGCCATATAAAGAGTAGGCATCATTGGCCCCTACTTTTTCCAGGATATCCGTCTTGCCGTAACAGTGAACTCCGAACGGTACTTGACTATGATACGGGATTTTTTTCAGTCGGCTCTTGAGGCAGTGCAATTAGAGAATACATGGTTTCAACAGGATGGTGCCACTGCACACACAGCGAGGGTTACCATAAATTGTTTGAGGCAAATGTTTCCTGGACGTCTTATCTCTTTGAGAGGCCCGCACGCTCACCAGACTTAGCTCTGCTTTTTGGGCTTACCTGAAGTCGAAGGTGTATATCAACCGTGCCAACACCTTGGAAGACCTAATTAACAATATTGAGGCTGAAATTGGCAGAAAACCAGTCGACATGCTTGTTAGAGTTCTTGAAAACGTCAGAAAACGTATGCAGCAGTCTGAGGATAGCAAAGGTCGATGTTTGCAAGATACATTATTTAGAACCATGTTATTTAAAAATTCCCTTACTGTTCAATATACCTATATACACCAGCCTTTACTTCGACACGTAAGCGCAACAAATTTCCGTTTTTAACCCATGGCCCATGAGCCTTATAAAGGGTGTCCCAAGAAGAACGCAATTTTTAAATCTGGCAACATTCGAAGTGTCATTGTTTGACATTTGAACAATTGTTATTGTTTGTTAGTAGAAGGTACGAGGTTAGTAAAAATGGAGCGCTACACGAATGAACAACGCATTCTCATTGTGAAATTGTTTTACCAAAATGGTGAAAGTTTTGCGGCTACAGTTCGCAAATTGCGATCAATTTAGGGTCACAATAATGCTCCAAAAGAGTCAACTGTAAAGAGATTAATGGATAAATTTGCCGAAACTGGGTCTGTTAGTGATGTTAAGCCATCGACCAGGTCGATCGACCGAAAATGTCGCAGCTGTACGTGATGATGTCGCTCAAACTCCATCCACCTCAATTCGACACCGAGCTCAGCAAATTGGTGTCTCCAAATCCACTTTGCAGCGAATTTTGACGAAAGATTTGCATCTTCATGCATACAAAATTCAATTGACTCAGGAACTGAAGCCAGCTGACCATGGACAGCGAAGGGAGTTCGTTAATTGGGTATTGGAGAGACAACATGAAAATGCTGATTTTGCCGATAAAATCATCTTCAGTGACAAGGCCCATTTTCATCTTGATGGCTTCGTCAATAGGCAGAATTGTCGCATTTGGGGTGCGGAAAATCCTCGAGTGATTCACGAGAAGCAAATGCATCCTCAACGTGTCACTGTGTGGTGTGGTTTTTGGGCTGGAGGAATCATTGGACCTTTTTTTTATGAAAATGAGGCAGGTCAAGCGCAAACAGTCAATGGTGTTTGGTATCGTGAAATGATAACCAGTTTTTTCTTGCCTAGAATTGAAGAAATGAATGTGGAGGGCATGTGGTTCCAACAAGACGGCGCCACATGTCATACAGCCAGAGAAACAATTCAATTGCTGCATCAGTCATTTCCCGGTCGTGTTATTTCGCGTTTTGGAGATCAGAATTGGCCGTCTAGATCGTGCGATTTAACACCATTAGATTTTTTTCTTTGGGGTTTTTTGAAGTCGATGGTTTACGCGAATAAGCCGACGACGACTCAAGCCTTAAAAGACGAAATTGGACGCTGCATTAATGAAATACCGCAGCATTCATGCAAAACGGTCATTGAAAATTTCATTAAAAGATCGCGTGCATGCCAGCAAAGCCGCGGCGGCCATCTGCACGATATATTGTTCCATACATAACCTCATTCTGTCTACTTTACGATATAATAAAGTTTCACGATTTTTTCTTAAATATCTGTGTTTTATTTAAAATTTAAAAATTGCGCTCTTCTTAGGACACCCTTTATAAGCCAAAACTTCAGCATAAAAACATTATTTATTACTGTTTGCTTTCAATTGAATGTGTGACAGCGCATAGAGAAAGGGACCTAAGGGTAAAAAAAATGTTTTCTTTTTTTGATGTGGACAACATCTGAGCATCGAATGAGACATGCCCCAAAAGTGTTCCCTCCCAGAGATATGCGCGTTTTATGAAAGTGAAGTCGACGATTCTAAGCGCAAATAGAAAGGGACCTTATCTTTAAAATGGCTCTCCTGAACAAAACTTTTCATCAACTTTTCACTTTTTTTTGATGTGGACAACACCTGAGCATCGAATGAGACCGATCCCATACCCCAAAAGTGATCCCTCCCACAAATATGTTCCCTCCCAAAGGCTTGCGACTTAGGGCTTTCAAACGACGTACCGGACATTTATTGACTGCAGCTTTAAAAACAATAGGACTGAACAATGCAAACGTCTTTTGGTGAATCACACTGATAACTTGCACAAAAAAATTTTGTTCACCGATGAAAAAATTTTTACCGTTCAGGAAAAATTTAACAAGCAAAATGATCTAAGGAGCATTTGAACTGATCCCAAGGACACCCTTTATAAGCCAAAACTTCAACATAAAAAAATTATTTATTACTGTTTGCTTTCAATTGAATGTGTGACAGCGCATAGGGAAAGGGACCTAAGGGTAAAAAAAATATTTTTTTTTCTTTTTTTGATGTGGACAACATCTGAGCATCGAATGAGACATGCCCCAAAAGTGTTCCCTCCCAGAGATATGAGCGTTTTATGAAAGTGAAGTCGACGATTCTAAGCGCAAATAGAAAGGGACCTTATCTTTATAATGGCTCCCCTGAACAAAACTTTTCATCAACTTTTCACTTTTTTTTTTAATGTGGACAACACCTGAGCATCGAATGAGACCGATCCCATACCCCAAAAGTGTTCCTTCCCAGAGATATGTTCCCTCCCATTAAAAAGGCTTGGGACTTAGGGCTTTCAAACGAGGTACCAGACATTTATTGACTGCAGCTTTAAAAACAATAGGACTGAAAAATGCAAACGTCTTTTGGTGAATCACACTGATAACTTGCACAAAAAATTTTGTTCACCGATGAAAAAATTTTTACCGTTCAGGAAAAATTTAACAAGCAAAATGATCTAAGGAGCATTTGAACTGATCCCAAGGGTGGAAAAGGGCCATGCCGCAAAAGTGTTCCCTCCCAGAGATATGCGCGTTTTGTGAAAGTGAAGTCGACGATTCTAAGCGCAAATAGAAAGGGACCTAATCTTTAAAATGGCTCTCCTGAACGAAACTGGCTTTTAACCTTAGGTCCCTTTCTATTAAGCGCGTCACAAATACATATGTATGTCCGTATTAACTACTGACATACATACTGCCGTCCTAAGAATGAAAGTTACAAGCTCCAAAATTCTAAAATTCAGTAAAGGGCAGATTCAGAATGAGGTTCTGATTTTTGAGTTAAACATAAAAGACCCATTTTCAACTGCAAATGTCTGAAAAAAGTTAAGCAAAATGGCCACATCTACCACTTCCAGCATGTTTCATAGTCAAAAAAGCTAAATATCTCTAAACTACAAAAATTTAGATATGACTTTCTTTCTAAGAGGGCAGCATACTCGTATGTGTATAAATTTCTTTTTTCGGTCACAAGATTCGAAACGTTCAGCAGCTATGCCCTTTTTGAGGTATTAGCAGACCCCATTTTAACCATTGACCGTCCACCGTCCATTTATGATTTGTACTTTTATCCCTTAAAGAGGATCTTTTTTCCCCTATGCCAATATCACCTATTTACAATCACAAACAGCTTATGACGATTAGCCGTTATCTTGCAAATTTTTAGCTTCCTTCGTTAATTCCTTTGACGGCTTTCGCGCTTTCAACAGTCACACGGATAGATGAACAGGGCTTAATCGTCTTAGATTACGGCGATCAATAATATATTATAATATTTCATAGAGTATCCAGTCAATATTTAGTGGTGTTGCAAATGGAACGACAACGATGGGTGAATGGTATACAAATTGTATTAAGTTACTAAAAGTTTATGAAGGAAAAGTCCATTAATCAATCGACTTTTTTCTCTCCAAGAAATATAAAAGTCGGAAGTCGGCATTTAATATATTTTTTTTTAAAAAAAGTGGAAACTCGACTTTTGGCCTTGTCTATGTAAACCCAGTATTGAGTAGCTGTACCACTCTGTCGATTTCCAGGCGTCGGGAACTAAAGGATTGGCTAAAAAAAAGATTAAACACAGTGGCAATACATGCCGCTGCTAAACATTGATCTTGTTTAGAATAGCCAAATGCCAAAGAAATAGCCAAATGCCAAACAACGATGTCATATATGGGTGGTCCAACTAAAACGCATGATGTTAATCTTTATTAATATTATATAAGTATAACTCATTGTTGTTCTGTTTGAAGTTACATCACTCCTTAATGGTACAACCGTGTTTGCTGAAATGTGGTATGTATGTGGACGATGACCAGGAAGAAGATGTGTTATACTAGATTTTTCGACTTTTAATCTGTGGGCGTGCCAAAAGGCGATTTTATCATTATATTGAAGGAATTGTTTGCTGTATTTATATTTATTTTTACAACCTTTCTGTTGAATTAAATTCGAAACCAAATATGTTGTAGTTTTTGAAGAGGATTCTGTAACTTGGTATCATCCGAAGAAGACCAAATATCCAATGTATATCCAGATATTAACTTTACTGGCACCAAAAAATAGTGTTGTTGCCAACATTATCCATAAAATTCTCAATAAAGTTGATGGTTAGTCCACCATATATACTGCAGCAGATAGTGCAATGGATGAGGATCACTGTACCACATACCCATATGAGTTCCTAAATTCTAAGTGCTCCGATAATTCGCATAAAAACCAGTAATTCCCCTAAAGTTTGCAATGGAACGAAACTTCGGATAACACATCTCGAAGATGTTTTTTTCAGCGTAAACTTATCGTACCGAAAGATTTGCCTTTAGAACATTTTGTACATACAATATTTTATGTAAAAACAAAACTAATATTAATAATATTGAGAGAATTGATCTTAGTTTCACATGGCTTTAAAAATATGCCGGGGCAAAGCCAGGTACAGACATCTAGTTGTACATAAATCAAAAACTTTTCAGAGAATTATCATAATACGAGGGCGGTTCGGAAAGTTCTTAGCCTATCAATGAAGGAGATTAGTTAGTTTTTCAAAAATATTTTTATTTTTCAATATAATCTCCTGAAACTTCAATACACTTAGTCCAACGCTTATCTAGCAATTCTATCCCTTGATTAAAATAGTTTTCCTCAAGGTCTTCAAAATAGTGGTTTACAACTGTAATTGCATCTTCATTTGAGGTAAACCGCTTGCCAGCAAGGAATTTTTTTAGATTTGGGAACATGTAAAAGTCACTGGGAGCTAAATCAGGAGAATAGGGTGGGTGGTCAAGCAACTCGTACTTTAATTCGTTGATTTTAGCCATTGTTAAAACACTCTTGTGCGCTGGTGCGTTGCCTTGATGAAAAAATTATTTTTTTGTGTTGTAAGCCAGGACGTTTTCCTCGAATTTGTACATTTAATTGATCTAAAAGGTTGCAATAGTACTCTGAATTTATTGTTTTACCCTTTTGCAGATAGTCAATCAATAAAATACCTTTGAAGTCCCAAAAAACCGTTGCCATAACCTTACCAGCCGATTGAATTGTTTTTGCCTTCTTTGGGGCACTTCCTCCAGCTTTAGTCCATTGTTTGAATTGTTCTTTTGTCTTTGGAGTATAGTGGTGGATCCATGTCTCATCAACAGTTATGAAACGATTTTATTTCACTGAAAACGATCCAAACAAGCTTGAGAAATGTTCATTCTTATGCATTTTTGGTCGACTGTTAACAAGTGCGGCACCCATCTTGCAGAAAGCTTTTTCATCTGTAGTTATTTATGCAAAATTAAATGGACTCGGTCATTTGAGATACCCATAATATGAGCTATTTCACGCACTTTTATTCATCGATCATTTAATACCATATCATGCACTTTGGCTACAATTTCTGTTGTTGTTGCTGTTTTTGGACGTCCACTACGTGGTTCATCTTCAATGCTTGTACGACCACGTTTAAATTCAGCAACCCAATTTTTTCTGTTGCATATGAAGGAGCACTTTCACCTAACACATTCACCATATCGTTATGAATTTCTTGTCCCGATAAACCTTTTTTATGTAAATATTTCATGACACCCCGCACTTCTAATTTTTCCATTGTAAAAAAATCGCCGATGCGTCTTTTGTGAACACCTGTTTCTATATGAAGGAGTTGCCAGATCGAAACAAAATTTAACATGTGTTCATAGCAGAGATGGAAGTTTCCAAAACACTTAACTTTTTTCTGTTTATACCGCGCTTTTTGTGCTAGGCTAAGAAGTTTCCGAACCGCCCTCGTAGTTTTTATGACAAAAGGATATATGAAAATTATTTATGATAATAGAGGTATGTCACTTCGGTGACATATTTGTTCCAGTAAAAATCATCCATTACCTTTTCAACTTTTTTTCTTCCCGACCCTCTCTTTGATTACTTTAATTGTGTAAACAAACAATTTTTTGCCACTGACAAAAATTTTAATTGTTTTCGTTGAACAAGTGTGGCAAGTGGATTTTTAGATCCAAAAATTATCTTCTGAAGATTCGGATACCCGGTATGTTGCACCGATTATACAGTTCCGAAAACTGAAAATCACAGAGCACCGACTAAAATTCTGTTGTACTGATGGCATACTCGAGGTGCATGTAACCTCAATCATTTAGTTGGCAAAGAAATCGGTTGTTGCAACAAATTTATTCTCTGTGTGCAGTTACTTAGAGAAGCATTCCCTTGCCAATTTCTCAGGCAGAAATTCTCACCATATCTGTTTTATTTTGCCCCATATATAAGATTCCAACAGATTTAAGGGCCTTTCGTTAAATTAAGGGCAGAAGTGATAAATCATCTATCATTTTTCGACACTGTCCTTTTCTTTTTTAAAATAAGATATCTACGGACACTATTTCATAGAGCACGGCGAAATTTAAGGCACTTACCGCCCATTGTAAATCAATGTGACCACATCTGTCAGCGTATCCGACCTTATTTATGCACCGGGTTTCTTATCAAGTAAACATCGCTATATAACATCCCAACCTCCATCTGGATTTTCTGCACCACCTTCTGATATGGGAGTTTTCAGGACAACCTTGCGTAGTCTAGATGATCCGAATTAAATCTGCAAATTCGAATAATCGTGTCGATAGAGGGTTTACTGTTACAGACACCATGCCAAAGAACAATTAATAAAACACACTTCTAAAGTAGGCTATAAAATTCTGCTGCTACCACCTCCTGCCGGCTCGAAAGCTCAGTCATATCATCATATTTAATCACATGGTCGACTATTTTATTATGTCTTGTAAATCTAGTGAACTGTGTCAGTGAATTAGCCACGTTTGTAAGCCTGTAACAACAACAACATGCCCAATTATGCCAATAAAACAAAAGCGGAAAACAGCGAATAATAGACATTAACCGAAAAAATTCTCCAGGGAACTAATCGAAACGGTGTACATGTTGTTCCTATCCTACCTCGTGCATGCAACCCGTTTTGGCCCTTTCCTTTCATTCCATCGCACCAGACCAAAAGGTAACCCATTCACAATGCAAAAGTTGCAAACGAAATTTTTCCATAACAAAAAAGACAGACACACAAATAAATTAGACCAGTTTGGTGGAGCTCATACGTTTAATTTTTTTTTTTTGCTTTTTGTGGGCCAGTGTAATTAAAAAATGCACTTAACAAATGCCGACAGACGGACGGACGAATGAATAGATGGTGGATGGCGAGGAGGCATGGAACAGTAACCGTCCACAGTCTACCGTAAACATGACAACCAAGTGGCGAGAAACCCAAGTGAGTGACTACTGGTACTAAGTACGAGTACATAAATTAACTAGAAAACAATTGAACAAAAAAAGAAAAATAAAACAATGCATAGGGCTTCATGTTCTCATCATGGGTTCTGATATACCAACAACGATTCGGGTGACCAAATTGTCATCGAATTTTGAACTTGGATTAGCCAAATTGGCTTAGTTTCAAGGAGATGCTTTCGGCTTACATGATTCAATTGAAATTATTTGTTTGGTGCGATAATTGGGTCAATGCCCATAAAAACGAATGACGAAAATGGCTAGGCGAAGGAGGTCCAAAAAGCGGTGTTTTCTGCAAACAAGCATTTGGGATTTTGGAAAAAAAACTGTCGGGCTTTTTTTAAAATAAAAAACCGGCATTAACCGACGTTCCGATTTTAGCCTAAGTAAAAGGCTAAAACCGGAACCGGAAAAATAATTTCTGAATCAAAATCAAAGTTATTGTGCCCTAGGCCTTAACTTATCCAGGTTTTTTCAATAAGGTCATATTTAAATTGAATTGTAAAAATTTCATCTTTTTGGTACTCGTATGTCCATGTTTGAATGGGAAAGATTCTCGGACATAGAGTCCGAAAATTAGTTATTAGCCAAACTTAAAACTAATATTATTTTTGCTTATTGAGACAATTTTGTTGGTATTATAAAACCATATGTGACAGCGCCTAGAAAAGGGCACCTAAGGGTAAAAAAAATCAATTTTCATTTTTTTTCTTTTTTTGATGTGGACAACATCTGAGCATCGAATGACACCGATCCCATGCCCCAAAAGTGTTCCCTCCCAGAGATATGCCCGTTTTATGAAAGTGAAGTCGACGACTCTAAGCGCAAATAGAAAGGGACCTAATCTTTAAAATGGCTCTCCTGAACAAAACTTTTCATCAACTTTTCACTTTTTTTTGATGTGGACAACATCTGAGCATCGAATGAGACCGATCCCATGCCCCAAAAGTGTTCCCTCCCAGAGATATGCGCGTTTTATGAAAGTGAAGTCGACGATTCTAAGCGCAAATAGAAAGGGACCTAATCTTTAAAATGGCTCTCCTGAACAAAACTTTTCACTTTTTTTTTGATGTGGACAACATCTGAGCATCGAATGAGACCGATCCCATGCCCCAAAAGTGTTCCCTCCCAGAGATATGCGCGTTTTATGAAAGTGAAGTTGACAATTCTAAGCGCAAATAGAAAGGGACCTAATCTTTAAAATGGTTCTCCTGAACAAAACTGGTTTTTAACCTTAGGTCCCTTTCTATTTTGCGCGTCACATATGTACATATATCGGGCGATCAATTTAGTATTTTTAGGTATTTTTTTTATAAAAGCTTTTTGGAGATTGCAGTACTGCTGCTCTAACTCTCTCGATGTTTTGTGGTGTTATAATCCTTCTCTCAGGTCCCCTTCGTACACCGGAGACATTCAATGCTGTTCTCAATGAACTAACCCAATTTACAATTGATTGCCGTCCAGGAAACGTCCGCGTAGGAGTACAGCGAATCGTAAACGAAAAGCACGCTATTCTGCAATGATCGAGAGCGCATTTGAAAAATACGCATTAACACAAAATGACCTTTCCTCACGTGTCCAATGCATGATGGCAACTAAAAGACAGACGAATATGTTTCACGCTCTGATAGCTTATGAGCTACTCGTATGGGTGTTCTGAGGTTTTGGATATGTGGTCGTTGCCCCGCCCTTAAACAATGTTATCCGTTTATAGCATGTGAACATCTACAAGTCCACAGCAGCATACTTTAAAAATTTTCAGACGAGTGGGAACTTATTATTGGCTTTAGAGCGCTTTTAAAAAAGGATTGTAAAACCGCCCATTATTACATACTAATGTATATCGATTCTAATGTATACCAATTCTTATGTATACCGATTCTGATGTTCCTAACTCTTACAAATTTAAAGCTGTGGGTGTGTTAAATTTTTGAATAAGAGTGCGACGCCACGCCCGTTTTTCAAATCGCATCATAATCTCCTGACCCACTGAAGCATACTGTTAAAATTTGCATACGTTTGGCCTATTAAAAAAATATAAAAAATTAGATCAAGTGTGGAATCCTTATGGATCTTTCTAAAGGACATTTTATGCCATTTACTTTTTGAATATACTTAATTTCCTTCAAATGTTGGCTGCAACTACGCCTCAGGGTGTCCATTCTGAGGGTACAATTTCGGATGACTTGTTCGAGCATTTCGACAGGTATGACACGCGTAATAAAGGCTTCCAAAACCTGAATCGTAGCGTGTTTGTCAGCATAGATTTTGGCCTTTACGTAACCCCAAAGAAGGGTCACCGGTCCACAAAATGAAATTAGCTGCTCTCGAAATGACCTCTCAATAGATCCATTGTTTGAGTAGCTGTATGGCAAGTGACACCGTCCTGCAGAAACCAAATGTGGTCAAGATATCGGGTAGCAAAAAGTCCGATATCATGACGAGAGCACTATTCAAGGCTACGTTCAGGCCATCATCATTTTTTAAAAAAAATATATAGACCGATGATTTCACCAGCGCATAAACCGCAACAAACTGTGGTTTTCTCTGGGTATAATGGCACCCCTTGAACCTTTTCTGGTTGCTCTTCAGCCCAAATGCGGCAATTTTGTTTTTTGACGTTGCCGTTGAGCCAAAAATGGGCCTTTTCACTGAACAAAATTTGGGTCGACAACAGCGGATCTTCTTCGAGCTTTCGAAGAGCCCAAACACTGAAACGGCGACGCGCAGGAACATCGTTAGGTCTTACCATGATGAAAGGGCAAACAATACTGAAAAAATAAAGTTTAACAAAACTCACGCGTAATCTGTGAAAAAATGGGAAAAAAAAACCTCTAGATTGATCACTCATTATCTTATAAGTCCATTTTTGGCCACCAAGACTGTTGGTATAAGAAGGGCCCATATCAAAAAAAAAGCCTATATGACTCAAATCGATCCAACACTGGCTGTTTGTCAATCGTAAGATACCAAATTTGTTTGAAATCAGAATTCTAATGAATGTTCTAGATCGGTTGTATGTTATATCGGAAGAGATTTTGGCACTGGGGCTATATCAACACACGGACGGGACCTTGTCTCATTTTTATCTGAGCTGATTACTGATCGATCTTAGTGAACTATGCCAATATCAAAGTTATTGGATATATACGAGGGTTGCTATATATATTTCTGGCCGAGGCAACACTTAGTGGCGCCATCTGTCATTTCCCTTGGAAAGTTTGACATTTTTTAGCTTAAACGTACTCAGAACGTTCTGACGTACGACCATCATTTGTGTTGTTTACAGTGACTTGACAAAAATTAATTTGGCAAAAAAAATGGAATTAGCTCGTGAACATTTTCGTACGATCATTTTTCACAACTTTCGACGTGGATTATCACGACAAGAGGGCTACGATGAACTTAAATCTTTGTATGGCGTTGAAGCACCATCCTATAGCACTGTAAAAAACTGGTTTAATGAATTCAATCGTGGCCGACGCTTGCTTAAAGATGAATGTCGTCCCAAAACGACCGTTGTGCCAAAGAACATTGATGCCGTGCTTGAACTGATAATGCAAGATCATCATGTGACATAACGTGAGATAGAGTCATTCTTGGGCATTTCTTCCACCGTAAAATAGGTTTGTTTTCGTTAGAACCCGCACAATTTGACAATCGTTCAAAAAAAGGCTCGTGTCGATTGGTGCAAAGAAATTTTGAAAAAATACGATCGCGGTGCTTCAAAAGACGTTTATAAGATCGTCACAGGTGACGAATCATGGATCTATGCGTATGAGTCCGAAACAAAACAGCAATCGACCATGTGGGTCTTCGAAGACGAGCCAAATCCAACGAAAGTTGTTCGTGGAAGAAGCACTTCGAAGCAAATGGTCGCCTGTTTATTCTATACACGCGGAAAAAAAGTATGGCTGGGGTAACAATATTCGAAGAGGATCATACAATTGTTGGGTAATTGGTTGTGGCACAACAATATTATGATCCTCACTACCATAGTATGTTTCCCATACAACCATAGTATGATCCTCACAACCATAGTATGATTCACTCTCAACCATACTATTATCCCCAAAATTATTTATTAAGATTGGGTAATGTTCTTATTTGAAATTGCATTACAATTAGTTCATAGCCACATTTGAGGCCGTTGTTATTGAACATTTTATTCAAAAAACAAAAATATATATTCCAACGGCAGTCGAAATTTGAAATAAACGAGAACCACTCGGTAGTAGAGTATTTCACCGTACAAAGTAAACACAATAAAAATGCCTCGAACTACCTTCCGATTGTTTTTGATTTTTATAATGGACAACAACCATGCACTGCATCGTCTTTAAAACCTAGTCTCAACCATACAGTATGATTGCTGTAATCATATTATTCTTAACATAAATCTTTAACAACAATACTTTTGTCGCACCAACAATGTTTAGATGGTTGCTACAACCATATTTTGACTCCTAAATATAGTAAAATTAGTATTGTTACCTTTCAACAATATTATTATTGCCGCAATAATACTGTTGTCAAAATAAAATTCAGAAGACAATACTATGGTTGCGACGACAATACTTTTATTGTAGAGAACATATTACTGTTACGGTGACCATATAGTAATCATATCTTTTTTCTCTGCGTGTATATAATAAATATTCTCAAAGAATATAAAGGTGCAAGAATTATATACGAATTCATCGGACTTTAGATGCATATAGGTTAGGTATATTATTCTCTGTCAAATTTTGGCAGCTCAAACTAGTATGTAGTAGTGTTCATAACATAAAAAAGAGTAAAAATATGTGGCTTCTTGCTTGAACATGCTTAAAATAATAGTGACGGTCACTTAATTATTAAAAATAATTAAAAAAAATATTAAGAACTCCATTAATTGAATACGAGTTCAATCTGGCAACAGTGTTACATTTTATCAAAAATCAAATCAGCTGTTAATTTTTTTATGGTTGTTAGCAGGGATTGGTACATGTTGTTGGCGAATTGGTACAAAAATGGAATAAAAAATAAAGCCGGAATGGTAAAACACTTTTATACCCTACATCACTCTGTGGTAGAATATTATGGTATAGTGATAATGTTTGTAAACCCAAGGAGATAGACCCGAATCGATTTAAAACCACTACCTAAATCCATTTAGCGAACCCTATTAAAATTGGTCAATGTAGGGCCATGTTAAGCTCACTAAGGCCTTTCTGGTTTAGATTACTAAGGCCTTTCTGGTTTTAGCATCAACTGTTGACCAAGTTTTTTAAAGAACGTGACGAGTCACTAATAGTCCATGTTTTGGGATAGCCCTGCACAAAGGATCTAACAGATGCGTGTCCTGTCGCTGAAACCATTGCATGGTAGGTTGGAAGGTCTCTTCAAATTTGAGGTCCTGCCATTCCACAAGTCACATTTAACATTTGATCTTAGTCATATGAAAGATCTATTATAAATCTAAGTAATTATGGAAAATATCGGCTTACGTTTTCATGACGCTCCCATATATAGATAAATACCAAGGTCCGCTCAACAAGTCCTATACTTATTAGCGACATAAATACTGTTACAACATTGAATACACCCATTTCAATAGTAGAACTGAACATACCCCGTTATTGTCATATGGGTTTTGAAAGCTAACCTCAATAGCGTTAGTCTGTAACGGGAATTTACAATTGTTTCAACTTTCATCATGGAGTGGTCAGATAATGAGAACCATATCGCTGTAATAGCGCTTTTCAAGTGTGAAATGAAAAAAAACGATATTTTCAAAATGCTCCGGCCACTAGGGATTAGCCGCATGTTCGTCTACCGATGCATAAAACTGTTTGAGGAGACTGGAGATGTAAAAGACCGCCACCGGTAGGGCCGCCCACGCTCTGTTCGAACACTGCATGTCATCAAAGCCGTTAAATCAAGAATTCACAGAAATCCGCTCCGAAAACAGAAAATCATTGCCCGTGAGATGAATATCACGCAAAAGCCCATGAGTCGAATCATTAAAACAGACTTAGGACTTGAGGCTTTCAAACGACGTACCGGACATTTATTGACTGCAGTTTTAAAAAAAATAGTATTGAAAAATGCAAACGTCTTTTGGTGAAGCACGCTGATAACTTGCACAGAAAAATTTTGTTCACCGATGAAAAAATTTTTAACGTTCTGGAAAAATTTAACAAGCAAAATGATAGTGTATGCGCAGTCATCTAAGGAAGCATCTGAACTGATCCCAAGGGTGGAAAAGGGTCATCACCCAGCATCAGTCATGGTTTGGTGGGGTGTCTCTTACGGTGGGATCACTGACCTGCATTTCTGCGAACAAGGAGTCAAAACATCGGCCAAAGTTTACCAAGAAACCGTTTTGGAAGCTGTTGTGAAGCCTCTTAACAATTCCCTGTTCCAAAATCAGCCATGGACTTTCCAGCAGGATTCTGCGCCGGCCCATAAGGCTAAAACGTCCCAGGCCTGGCTTCGAAACAATTTGCCAGCGTTCATTTCCTCCGAACAATGGCCCCCAGGCAGTCCAGATTGGAACCCATTGGATTACAAATTGTGGACGGTTTTAGAGGACAAGGTTTGTCACAAAAGATACCCCAACATTGGATCTCTTAAGACTGCTTTAGTTCGAGCAGTGGCCTATTATCAATGGACGAGGTTCGTGCAGCTATTGACGATTGGCCAGTGCGACTTAAGACATTTCGAATAAGTAGATTCTTTTTGGATACAATATTCATCAATAAATATATTAAAAAATATTTGGTCCAAAAACATTCAGCACTTTTTTATTTTACAGTATAAAACGTGTGTAACAGTTTTTAAGTCCCTACTACTCGTAAGTATTATATCTGATCTCACTCAAATTGAGAATTTATTCAAGCAATACGAGTAAGAAATACTCGTACGTAAAAAAAAACTATTTAATTGCGTCAAATTCACTTTTTTCGTAAAACTGAAAAAGGTATCAAATGAGTTGTGGGTGTACTACGGTACTTTTCAAAGTCAAAGAGTATCAAAAAAGTACCAAATTATCAACTTTACCATCCCTGGTTGGTAGTACATGTGCAATTTTTACATCGTGTGCCAATTTCAGAAAGAGTAATTTAGCTTTTTTCAAATAAATTGTTGTTTGTTGGTAATCGTTATTTCTTTCTTTTATCCATTTTATATCGAAGTAGGTATCGAAGTAAAAAATAGTTGACAAACAGTTGTTTAAAATCAAACAGCTGTTTACTAAATGCAGATGCTGTCACCATGAAATTTTTATTTGCATTAGTGGATTTGTAATGCACATTAGCGCTGTCGTCTGTCTAGGCTATTAGGCTGCCTACAATACATACAAGGTTCTTGGTGGACCTGATCTAAAAAGAAACATCTGGCCACCTCAAACAATACTCGTACTCCAACAAACTCATTGAAACAAATGTTCTACAAAGAATTTTCGAAGCTTGACTGAAGCAGAAAATACTCATTGTCGTCGTAGCTGTTCGCGCGCGTATGAGCTTTCGATAGTGCTCAAGTTTAAATTTCAATATTTTTGTTTGTGATATTTTCTGATAAAGACGTCGTCGTCTTGTGACGTCGTGAAAGGTGCGGTAGCGAATGTGGAAGGGAGGGGAGCTAGTAATTTTTTCAACATTTAAACGGTAAAATAGTAAGACATCACTAGATTTATGATGCAAAGTAGTCCGTCTGACTGAGGGATGGACGGAAGGCACTGGATGGTCTCCCGCTTCAAATTCGTGTCGACAAGACAAGACTAGGCCACCAACAACAGCCAGCCACCAGTTACACAAAAAAGCTACGAGCAAGCATAAAGTGTAAGCATGTGTCCATCAGCAAATGAGGGGAGTCGCAGAGACAAACGAACGAATTTAAATTACGCGCGCGCAATGTGTCTTCTTGTGACGCGGAATGCTTACGATATTAACAATCTCTCCCTCCGTGTACTTGGCGTACTCAGCTCTGCTCTGCCCGGTATTTTGTTTATTTCATTCGTTTGCCTTTGTTGTTGCTGTTCTTGGCTGTCCGTAAACCTTTTTTCTGTGTCAGTCATATGGATAATTTCTAAAGTTTCAAACTATGCGAGGTGGTGGTGTTACTGTTGTTGCAGTTGTTGTCGATGGTGGTGTCAATGGCGATAGTGATGGCGGTGCCGTCGCACAGTGCTTGGAGTTCAGAGTTAAGGCCCAATTAGTCTTAACGGTGGACGGTTGATTCTGCAACATGCAGAAGTCTACCGTCGTCAACCGTCAAACTGTAGTTATCTCCTTCTAACACATGCAAAATGCAACCCCTAACTAAAATAGCTGATTGCCTTCCTTCAACCGTCCACCGTCAAGACTAATTGGGCCTTTAGTCGTAAAGAGGAGTTGTTGTTTAGAAATTATACCTATAACGACTCTAAAGGGTAGGCGATTTAAAATTTAAATCTGCTGTAAAAAAAAGGACTGATAATTTTTTGATGTTTCTGGTTTTACTGGAAAGGTTAAAGGTCATTTAATAATGGAACACAAGATCATTTATATGACTACCACAACTGGCTCGGCAGTAGCTCATCCGATCAACACAATTTTTAAGTACATTTTCGATTGTTTCGGGTCGAATCTCTTCAATGTCAATTTTGATTTCATGTTTCAGCGCTTTAATAGTCTCTGGATGCTTTGAGTAACATTTATCCTTAATGGCTCCCTACAGAAAATAATCCAAGGGCTCAAATCACAGCTCCGAGGTGGTCAATTGACATTACAATGTCGGCAGATTATTCGATTTTCAAAAACAGTGCTTAAAATATCGATGGTTGCGTTGTCTTTGGGACATGTGGCCCCGTCTTGTTAAAACCAAATGTCGTCCATGTCATTCTCTTGAAATTTTTGGAAACAAAAATTCGCTGAGCTTGGCGCGGTAACGCTCACCGTTGACGGTAATGGTGGCTTGTAGAAAAATGGCCCAAAGATGCCTCCAGCCCAAAATCCACAACAAACAGTGACTCGTTGTGGATGCATAGGCTTCTCAATAGACACGTGTGGATTCTCTCTGCCCCATTAGCAATTTTCTTATTGATATAGCCACCAAGATGAAAATGAGCTTCATCTCAAAAGACGATTTTTCGGTAAAATTCTTCATCTCCTGCCAAGCAAACTTCAGCCCAATGAGCGAAGCGAAAACGCATCAGAAGGTGTTCCATTATAAAATAAGAAAGTTCAACCTTTCCAATAAAACCAGAAATTTAAAAAAAAATTCAGTACTTTTTTTTCACAGCCAATTCAATGTAAAATGTTAAACCGCAAAATGTCAGAAGGAATGTTAAGCTTAAATTTGGTTGGCTGGGTTGCCTTGGAGTAGAGGGGTCGTTAAAAAAGGACCCATAACTTATGGATGTACATTAAAGACAAAATACGTCTTATTGTACAATTTAGTTTAAAGGTTTGTCAATGTTCTGAGTAGGAAACTTTTGATCCTTCTCCAACGCATTCCCCTGTTGTGATCTATGTCCACTGACCGAAATATGTTATAGTTGCGATCTTGCAAAATCTGGACATTCGCAGAGAAGAGTGTTCTATCGTATCGATATCCTCTTCACATGCCGCGCACATTTTTCTTGCGTAATTCAGTGTTCTTAATACTTAATAGTGTTGTTATTCGTGTCTAAAGCGAAATTTTCCTTAGAGCTTTGCAAAATTTTACTATGGAGCAGTGTATAAACAGCATTTTCAAATTAATTATTTTAGTTCTATTCAAATCCACAAAAATAACTCACAACTTCGTATTTTTTTGTAAATATCAAAAATTCCTTGACCATACAATTATCAGAACAATAATTTTCATTTGCATATGGTGAAAAAGTCTACTCTGCTCTTATAAACATTCCTGTAACAGTTGCAAATTTTCGTTTCAGTTGAGTACCACCAAACGAAAATAGCTAAACGGAATTGACCAATGTTTATAAGAGCACCTCGTCGTTTGAGATGAGTAACACCAATCAAAAATAGCTAAACGAAATTTAACAACGGTAAATTTCTTTTGCTTTGCTACATGTATATTTTATTGGAGCGAAAATTTCGTTTTAGGCGAATACTAGACTTAAAGAAATAGCCCAAAAGTACTAGTCTTTAAAAAAACAAAAGTTTGATTAATTTTTTAAGGCATTTTAGTAATTAGCCATGATAACTATCGAGTGTAAGCTTCTATCTAGGCTTAGTATGGATAACTATCGACAGTAAGCTTCAATCTACCCTAAGTATAAAAAAACAGCAAGTAGTTATTTTTCTAGAATCGACTACAGTAGTAGTTTTTCTATAAACTTGAAGAACTACAAACAATTGAACTTTCATTAACAAATGGTTTAACTATTGCGGTTTTGCTATACAGTCTTACATATCGTGGCTTGACGTAAACCATCACTAATAGTTTTTTGCTTTCCCAAGTCTGCCCTAAGCATTTTATTTGCTATCATGGCTTAATTTTATATTCAGCTTTTATTGCTTGAAAAGGAATAGCCTTTTTCTCCCGCCGCGTTTTCGTTGTCGTCGTTGTTAGAATATCCAGCGACCCATATTATTTGGAGGGTGTCTCTTAGTTATAAATTGGATATTTCTTTTTAAACACTACAGAATCATTCCTGACTCAAATCCATACTAACTAACCTAAACGGACATTGCTCCGTTTTCCAGTTATAGTAGAATTTTAGACTCCGCTTAAACGGAAGCAAACCACTTTCAGAATTATTTTTTCTTTCTTTAAACTAGTTTTTTTCGGGCGGGAATTGTCGGAAATTTTAGTAATTTGCTTTCCTTGCTTTTCTGGAAATTTTATGCCGGGAATTTATAAAATCCTACAAAACCCATTTTCTTTAAAAATCATAGAAAAAGAACATAAATTAAAATTAAATTTTTATTAGATATTGTAACTTGCTGAAATTTGACTTCGAATGGACATTTTAAATAATATTTTTCCATGAAAGGGACAACTTTGAAAGAAGTTGTAAGTTAATCTATTCTTAACGTATATGTATGCATGTTTGAGAAAATAGATTCCGAATTTGACTAGCAAAGACCAAAACCACCACCCTTAGCAGTTCGCTGTAAACGGATAAATATTTATATTAAATAGTTTAACGAAACGCTTACTTAAACACGGTTTCTGATAAAAAGTCAATCGTTTGTTTTTAAGATATTTGTAACTTTTACGAACGGGACATACATTCCAGCAAGAGTATTCTGATTTTTTATGTTTATTACACATGAAAAAACTGTTGTTGTTTTTAGATATTGTAAGAGGCATATAATGTAAAGTTAGTCGGCATAGCTTATCTCCGTATGTAAAAAAAAAATAAAAAGAAATGGTAATAAACACCTTAAAATGTACGTATTTAAGTATAATTTCAAGTTGAAGCCGATTTTCTTGTGACGACACCTAACATAAATTTTTTATTCATAAATAAGCATAAGCGCATAAGAGATCTAGATTTCTCTTATGCACTTTTGATTTTTTTGTCTCAGTAGACCTTCCGCTGGAAATGCCCATATTCTATACTAGACATTAGGCCTACAAAAAATGTATTTACAGTTGATATATTTTGTGAATAGTTTCTGCGTTACAAAGCCTTAACGATTTATTAACGCACTGCACGGCATAAGCTGTGATCCACTGTATGTGTGGGAGCTATATGGAAAACTGAACCAACTTCCTGTATTTCAATAACGTCTGCTCTTGGTCCAGAAATGTTACTTCTGCCAAATTTTATAAAGATCGGATAACCCTTTTGGACAACGCCTGTTTCAGAGTCGCCTGGTGAACTTAAATGTTGATATTGCTAAAATATTTTTGGTAGTTACAAACATTTTCCATGAAACTAACTTTAAACACTCTGCGAGACAGAATAGTGCGGGGTATAAGTATTTGTTAAGCAGGCAGAAAAAAGTCCAACGGTAGTCGATTTAAATCTGGCACAAAAGTCGATCATTACTTTTTCAATTTTTGCAACAAAAAGTCGACTAATCGATAATCGACTTTAACAACCCTATTCTGGACCAAAGAGTATAAAATATATAGGGTGATCCATCTGGAGGTATTTTTTAGAACAAAAAAATATAAAAATTTAAATCAAATGTGGAATCTTTATTGGTAATTCGAAAGGACATTTTATGGCATATAGTTTTTGAAAATAATTACCTTCAAATGTTGGCAAGTTTATTATGGAACTAAGCATTCGGTGAGAAACGGGAAGATCCGCTGTTTTTGACCAAAATTTTGTTAAGTGAGCTGCCAGTATACCCAGAGAAAACCGCGGTTTAGTGCGGTTTATAAGCTGGTCAGTGCATATTTTTTCAAAAATGATAATGGCCGGAACGCAACCTTGAATGGTGCTCGCTATCGCGCCATGAGATTGATCTTTATGCTACCTTAAATTGAAGCCCGTAATCTTGACGACACTTGGTTTCAACAGGACGCTGCCACTTGCCTTACAGCTGCTCAAAGAATGGGTCTATTGAGAGGTCATTTCGAAAAGCAGCTAATTTCACGTTTTGGACAGGTAAGTTGACCGTCGAGTGATATCACACCTTTAGACATTTTTTTTCGGGGTTACGTAAAGTCCATAGTCTATGCTGACAAACCAGCTACGATTCAGGTTTTGGAAGCCAACATTACGCGTGTCATTAAAGCCACACCGGTCGAAATGCACGAACGAGTCATCCAAAATTGGACCCTCAGAATGAAAAAGCTGAGGCGTAGTTGCGGCCAACATTTGAAGGAAGTTATATTCAAAAAATAAATGCCATAAAATGTCCTTTCAAATTACCAATAAAGACTCCACACATGATTTAATTTTTTTTCTGAAAAAATACCTCTAGATGGATTACCTTATACAAGATGGGCGATGTGTAATGTAGAAAAACACTCTTCAGTAACCCACAAATTCTCGGGGTTCATTTATTCACATACTTTACATATGTTTGTACACAATCACTAGAAAATCAAAATTGAAACACAGAAAACATTACTTTTGCACAATTGCAACACAAAAAACAGCATTCCCAAAATGACTTTTACTTATCTCTGTTTTTCGATTTCTCAATAAAGCTTACATCGCTCATCTTGTACAATTTATCGTCTTTGTTCTGGACTATATCCTTAGTCCTGCTAGCATATATCAGCCTTCATTCGAATTTCGGATTAAATTGAGGATTTCCGCAATTTGTATTAGCGTAGGTTTCGGTCTCGCAACACTGTGTAACGATGGCAGTGCAGCGAGCTAGCTGGTCGTCTACTTATTTGTTTATGCTGTCGTTTTTTTTTGCATTATTTATTTACATGTTGTGCCAGCAGAGTAACAATAACAACAGAAAACACCAAAAAAACGCAAAGAAAAACAACAACACAAGTATCGAAAAACAAAAGCAAAGCCAAGCAACAAATTATAAACCGAGATCCCATATCATCGACACTGGCAGCAGCAGCGACGGTGGCCGCGGCGGTATTACCTTGTGCCATTCCACCATAAGCAGTGGGGGCAGACGCAGCCAAACATTTCACTCCACATTGACAAAACAAAACCCAAAAAGAGCAAGCATTTACGACAATTTACAACGCTGCTGTCGTGACTGCATACGTACGTACGAACGGCCATACCTTTCCGTCTCGTCTTTTCATTAGAGCTGCAGCGCCGCAGCTCCTCGCGGTGGTTTGTCAATGCGATACTTATGCTTCTCATTAACGTCCGTGCAATCGTTAGAAGTGCATCGAAACGAAAGTTTCCACTTCTGAGTGCGTGTGTGTGAATTTCTTTGCCAGTCCATTAAACGCGAAAACTCCTCGTAGAAAAAAAAGAAAACCTAAACTCAAAAGAAATTACCAAGAATAAGAAAAAAGTGCTTAAAAGAAAAGAATAGAAAAAGAATCATTTGTCATTGTTGTTGTGCAAATCTCCATGGAATTTCAGTGATCATAACCTGGCCATCAATTTAGTACATACATACATATTTAAAGTGTGGCATTGTTATTGTTTTGTGTTCTGCTTGATTGATTGTGTTTTAATTCGACAAATCAGCTGATTTTGCATTTCCTCATTTCCCCGCAACGAATCTTTTATTATGATCCCAGAGTTGTTGTCATCTTTGCCATTTCGTCTATCATCGTCACCAGCATCACCCATTGTTGTTGTTGCTGTTGTTAACCATATACTCCACTGCATTGCATTATCCTCGTTCGTTTTGTGTGATCCCTCTTCACGTCTTTAATCAATGTTTGGTATTTCTCTCAGTGATTGCGGTGTTGTTGTCTGGCACCGGATTTTATTTGCCTTTGCACTGATTTCGCATCAATTCAACATGTTTCTGGGACGCAGTGAGTCACTCAAATGGATACGTCGGAAGTTCACCAAACGGGTAAGTCGAAATGCTTTTTCATATTTATTGCCTTAGTTCTCATTCACAATAGGCTGCATTATTTGCCACAACTCTCAGTTTGTGGGAGAGAAAGGTAAGGAAAAAGGAGAGAAAAAAACTCGCTCGAACTGACAATTCCTTCCTTTTGTTAGAAGAAGTTGGCTTAAGATTATTTTGACAGTTTGTTTTTATAGCTTTTATAATAATTATAAAGGGTGGGCCAACTAAAACGCACGATGTTAATTGTGAATGAAACAACAAGTTTTCAGAGAATTATTTTAATATTTTTAATTATGATAGACAATTAATTCTATGGCAATTATGAGGAGGAAAAATATTGGCCGAGTGCTCGTTACGGCTTCGGTGGCATACATCTATCCGATCCATATTTTTAATGACTCTTAGACATATGGGAAGTTCAATGACGTTAATGTGCCGAATTATATCATCCTTTAGCTCTTGAATTGGTCGTGGTTTGTTGACGTACACTTTTTCTTTTAAATATCCTCAAGGAAAGAAGTCAAATCACATGATAGTGGCGGCCAATTAACATGGCCAAGACGCAAAGTGGGATGATATTGAAAAAAGGGAATTATTCAGCAGTTTCTAAACTAACAGTCGACTTTTGATGAAATTTCTCACAGTTATAAAAGATGTATTTTCGAGCTTAAGTTTTGAGTTTGGGCCCCCACGATATGCAGAAGCGTAGCTACGGGGCCCCAAGTTGGGCACCTCGAGTGTATACTTTTTTAAAATGCATGTAACTTTTGTATTTGTGAATTTTTTTTCCTATAACATTCGCTAGTTGAGACCTGCAAAAAAGTGTGTTACACCTACGCATTATCTTGTGTAGTTTCTGAGATATACGTGTTTAGAAATTAAAATTTTTGTTGTAGTATTTTGGTAGTAACTAAGCCAAATACCAACCGATTCATTTTACTTTCATTTTGTTTTAAAAACAACAAGAATTGCTATATCGGAAATACAAATTTCTAAGATAATCCTTTCGTGTAAAAAGTTATTTTATAAAGCCTAGAATTCACCTAAAACGAAATTTTCGGTTAGGAGTTTTGCATTTATCTCTACACGAAAGAATTGTACGTAGTGTAGAGCAGTTAAGAGAAAGCAGCCGTTATTCATTTTCAAAAAAAATTATATTCATTTAAATACCGTCAAAAACAACTTCACAACATTTGTTAATTTAATTTTTTGTAAATTTCAAAAACTTCTTGAACAAAAAACAATTATCAGAACATTAATTTTCGTTTGCAGATGGTGCATTTACAGTTAAGCATTCAATGTTAAAAATTTGATAAATGTCGTTTTTTTGTAATTTTTGCATAAAAATTACTTGTCTTTTTTTTAAAGTTATTGCTTTAAGTCTTAAAGAAAACGTATAAATTATATACCTATATCTTAAAGGAAAGTTCTTGAGGAAGATTTAAAAAAAAATCAAAATTGTTTAAGTTTTTGGGCTCTTGCCATCTGAAATACCGTAATTTTTATGTGAAATCCAAAAGTTTGCCCTTATTTCCCCAATTGCAAAGCTGGGATCAAAAAAAAAATAATAGCATTCCTAGATGGACATAAGTGTTGTGAATCACACTGCAAAACGATTCCTCTTTTTCGCCTATAATGTGGCAGATATAGCACGAAAACTGAAAAATCACAATTTTGGTATTTTTTAAATATTGTTTTTTAAATCCAATGGATTTGTTAAAAAATGCCAATGGTTCAAGATACCATATGTCCGCCAACAGTAGGGGTCGGCCTCCAAATTAGCCAATCTTAAAAATAATGCCATATTGCTATTCTACAGATAATTCAACTGTTTCGTGTTCGAAAGTACTTATTTTTCAGCGCTGGTGAGACTTTAAAACCGTGCGTCAGGTCCTCTAATTCATTTGATGAAAATATATTGTTTCCTAATACCCATGTGTCCATAGTAAAAGGAAGCCGATTTTGGAACCCTAGGGTCAGCCTATTTTGTCCGAATCCCACAAATATGGATTTATGAAAGAATCTTTTACCGTTTCTGAATACCCGTATGTCCGCAAACTTTAGGTTGCGGTTTTTAGGCTCCTAGCGCCTGTTTAGTCTGAATTCAAATTGGTCCTAATCCTATTGACATTATGAATTTGTAAAAAGTAATACTCATAAGTCCATTGCCCGGAGGCCGAACTCGGAACTGCACAATTTAGCACAAATCTTTAATATATGAACATAGTTTGATTTGTAAAAAACTTTCACTATTTAAGGATACCCACTAGCCCCCGAATATTAGGGGACGGTTTTTGGGCCTAGATCAAACACATAGTTTGATTTGTAAGAAACTTTCACTATTTATGGTTGCCCATTAGCCCCCGAATATTAGGGGACGGTTTTTGGGCCTAGAGCTAAATGACCACTCCCATTTATGGGAAGGTTGAAGCATCTTTGTCTACAACTTCCAAAAAAGTTAATTTAAAATTAAATTACAGAACAGAAATATTAATTTATCTGCACTTTTTTGGTTTTCTGTTGAAGATCGAACATCTGATATATAACGGCTGTACCAGTTATGATGGCCCCGAATATTAGGGGACGGTTTTTGGGCCTAGAGCTAAATGACCACTCCCATTTATGGGAAGGTTGAAGCATCTTTGTCTACAACTTCCAAAAAAGTTAATTTAATTATAATTTAAAACAGAACAGAAATATTAATTTATCTGCACTTTTTTTGGTTATCTGTTGAAGATCGAACATCTGATATTTAACGGCTGTACCAGTTATGATGGCAAAGCCGTCAGTGTGCAGTGATGGTAACGTCGCCACTACCATTTAAGATACTTGGATTAGCTTCAATGCAGCCGTTTTGGTCGGTTTCGACCAAATGTGATCAAAAAAAATTAATTTGTTGTATGTTCGGATCTTGTTCGGATTTTTAAAAAAAAAAAGACTAAAGACTAAATATATTACAATGAAGTCAATTAACAAAAAATAAAATAAATTAATAGTAAAACCGCAATAATTAAGTCATCTGTTAACAAAAAGTGCTTTTTTTCAGCAAGTCTCAATTCTGGAAAATCATTTAAGAAAAAAATTTCTTAGCGTCTTTTTGTTTGTTAGTATTGGTAGAGGCCTATGCTCAATAGTTATCCAGTTTAAGTACTAAAAGGGATACAAAAATTAATTTTACTACTTTTTTAATTTTTTTTTTGAAGACTAACACTTCTGTACAGATCTTAAGACATTAGCAACATTGACACCTTTTGTTATTAAATGACTTTACTATTGCGATTTTGTAATTTAGTCTTATTTGTCGAGGTTAGACCTAATAAAACACCACTATTATCAATATATCAATGACTTGTTAACGATTTTGTCGGAAACAGTAGATTTCGGTCCGTTTTGGTCGATTTTTGGTAATATTGTGGTTGAAGAAAAAATTGTCCTGCAGCAACACTGATTATTTGTCAACTCACCCTTATCGTAAGCGGCAGTGCCTGTCAAAAAAATAATAAAAGATGGTACAGCCGCCTTAATTCTTATTGGGCACGAATTGATGCTTACGTTCCGGACATCTGTCCGCCTGCCATCCGGGACTACATGACATGATGCACCTCCTTAATTGTCCGGCCAAGCTCACTCAGCTGACCCCCAGGTCTCTGTGGACTTATCCAGTAAAAATGGCGCATTTTCTCCATCTGGATATCGAAGCAGATCTCCGATAGACGAACAAGATTTTCAAATAAAATATATTGCTGTTACAACAACAAAAATAAAATTGTTTGATAACATATCCGTTTAAAGTCCTCCTTGGTTCACGTTCACCCTACGGGTCAAAAGTCAGGACATCAGAATTCGTTTTAGAGGTGTGGTTCCTCGAGCAAAGATTCTTATTTTGATCGCTAGAATACGATTTTACTTGTCACTAAGACGATTTTTAAATCGAACCGCCCTACTGCACAGCCTTTTTAATTTTAAACGCTGCACAGCCAAATACGCTATGGCATTTAAAACCAATATTTGGTTGGTCTTGGGGGTGCTATATATATTTCTGGCCTAATAAAGAAAATGCGAATATTAAAATGATTTTATTGTTTTTCAAAGTATTCTCCAGCATGATTTATACACTTTTGCATGCGCTCAGACCAATTGTCAAAGCACTTTTTCCACTCCAATTAAGACACTTTTAAAACATGGTTTTTGAACGCTTCAACAGCATCTTCTGGCGTCATTGGGTGCAAAGTTCGTCTTCTCCTGTTCATTTTTCGAATTTCTCCGAAGACTTCAGGTAAACAAGTTGTGGTGTACCACTCAGAATTGACCGTCCTACGTTACTCAAGCGGAACAGTCGCCACATGACCAGTTTTGCCGAAAAAACAGGCGACCATTTGCCACGAAGAGCTTCTTCCACGAACAACTTTTGTTGGATTTGGCTCGTCTTCGAAGACCCACACGGTCGATTGCTGTTTTGTTTCGGGCTTCTACGCATAGATCCATGATTCGTCACCTGTGACGATCTTATAAACGTTTTTTGAAGAACCGCGATCGTATTTTTTCAAAATTTCTTTGCACTAATCGACACGAGCCTTGTTTTGAGCGATTGTCAAATTGTGTGGGATCCAACGAGAACAAACCTTTTTTACGCCCAGGTGTTTATGCAATATCGAATGTATGCTGGTGGAAGAAATGTCCAAGGATGCCTCTATCTCACGGCATGTCACATGACAATCTTGCATTATCAGTTCACATACGGCATCAATGTTCTCTGGTGCAACAGCCGTTTTTGGACGACCTTTGTCTTTGAGCGAGCTATAGGATGGAGTGCTATAGGATGGAACTTCATCGTCATACAAAGATTTAAGTTCATCGATGTACTCTTGTCGTGATTATCGACGTCGAAAGTTGTGAAAAATGATCGCACGAAAATGTTCACGAGTTAATTCTATTATTTTGCCAAATTAATTTTTGTCAAGCCACTGTAAACAACACAAATGATGGTCGTACGTCAAAACCTTGTGAGTACATTTATGCCAAAAAAAAACGTCAAACTTTCCAATGGAAATGTCAGATGGCGCCAGGCAATACTTAGCGTTAAAGAAAGATAGTAGATTTATTCACAGCTGCTTTTTGAATTCAAAAACTAAGCAAACTTTGCGCCGATTTCAGCCGGAGCACCGCCGCCGACAATATCTGGCCGGCTCCACTCTTTGACTCTGACAAACGGTGAATAAGATCCCAATTATCCAAAACCCATCAATATTCCAAAACTGTTTCCATTGTAAGCAAATCAACCATAAAATTCCATATGCCAAATATCATCACACCGACTTTAGTTATGAATGATTTGGATTTTGGATTTCGATGTAAAACAAAACTAGTGAAATTTACCCAAACATGGCGATGTCCAGCGCATAATAATCAGCAGGCACATTTCTGCGGACGCCGCCATAACGGGCGCGAGTGCCAAGTAATTTTTGTGCAATTTCTAATAAAAAATTTCACTAAAAGCGTTGTTTGTCGGCTATGTTTTTGTTATTGTAGAAGTTTTATAATTAAATTATGCTGCTTGTTTTAATTGAATTGAGAAATGGCTTTTTATTAGTTTGCTGAAGTTTATGCTAAGGAACACTCCCTCGGGAGTCAGTCTGTTAGTCGACCGTCTGCAACATCTAGGGTGCAATCTATCCCACTTTTTATTGTTGTAGTTATTGTGGTTGAAACTTTGTTGGATTCTTTTTATGTTGTTTTTGTTTTACAACCTCCTACCACTCCTGTGTTAGTTCCCGTTAGCCAAAAAAAAAACGCTAGTGCAAGCCAAACAAAAGGGGGTGGGGAAACATAGGCAGCGCAGGACATAAAATCCTCAATGTACTGCCCCCTTCTGAGGCAGAACGGAAGTAGTTCAACTACTCCTTGGATTGTTTGTTAGTAAATACAGCCGGGGAAGAAGAGGACCTAAACGGAAAAGTCAAAATGTTTGCATATGCACGTAAATTCTTGCCGAATGGGGAGGTTGGTTTTTTTCCGCTGGCATATTGCTGCAAATCACGCAAATGCTTTTGCCTTTTTTTAGGCGTTTACCCACGGAATTTATTGTGTCTGAAAGAGAACTTTGCCTAGAGACACCTGATCCTGGTGAATATTTTTTTAATCTTAAAATATTTTTTAAGCTGTCTAAAAAGTGACCTGAATTAGAAATGTCCTAGTGGCAAAAGCAAGGCATTTAAGCAGCACTGATTAAGGCCATGCAATACGTGCTACCGGCATGCCTTACTAATTTCATGCAAGCGTTTCAACTTTTGGTAATACAGGGTGGAGCGCGGTAATTTGCTTATTTGGAAATGAAAAAATTATGAATCTTAGAAAAATGTATTTTATATCTTAAATTTATTGAACAGTAAGGAAATTGTTAAACTACGAGGGCTGTTCGGAAACTTCTTAGCCTAGCACAAAAAGCGCGGTATAAACAGAAAAAAAATAAGTGTTTTGGAAACTTCCATCTCTGCTATGAATACCATCTCTGCTATGAATACAGTTGATCTGGCAACTCCTTCATATAGAAACAGGCGTTCACAAAAGACGCATCCGCGATTTTTTACAATGGAAAAATTAGAAATGCGTGGTGTCATTAAATATTTACATAAAAAAGGTTTATCGGGATAAGAAATTCATAATGATATCGTGAATGTGTTAGGTGAAAGTGCTCCTTCATATGCAACAGTAAAAAATTGGGTTGCTGAATTTTAACGTGGTCGTACAAGCATTGAAGATGAACCAAGTATTGGACGTCCAAAAACAGCTACAACAACAGAAATTGTAGCCAAAGTGCATGATGTGGTATTAAATGATCGACGAATAAAAGTGCGTGAAATAGCTAATATCATGCGCATCTCAAATGATCGAGTCCATTTAATTTTGCATGAAGAACTACAGATGAAAAAGCTTTCTGCAAGGTGGGTGCCGCACTTGTTAACAGTCGTCCAAAAACGCATAAGAATGAACATTTCTCAAGCTTGTTTGGATCGTTTTCAGCGAAATAAAATGGATTTGAAACGTCGTTTCATAACTGTTGATGAGACATGGATCCACCACTATACTCCAGAGACAAAAGAACAATCCAAACAATGGACTGAAGCTGGAGGAAGTGCCCCAAAGAAGGCAAAAACAATTCAATCGGTAATGGTAAGGTAATGGCAACGGTTTTTTGGGACTTCAAAGGTATTTTATTGATTGACTGTCTGCAAAAGGGTCAAACAATAAATTCAGAGTACTATTGCAACCTTTTAGATCAATTAAATGTACAAATTCGAGAAAAACGTCCTGGCTTACAACACAAAAAAATAATTTTTTTTCAAGACAACGCACCAGCGCACAAGAGTGTTTTAACAATGGCTAAAATCAACGAATTAAAGTACGAGTTGCTTGACCACCCACCTTATTCTCCTGATTTAGCTCCCAGTGACTTTTACCTGTTCCCAAATCTAAAAAAAATCCTTGCTGGCAAGCGTTTTACCTCAAATGAAGATGCAATTACAGTTGTAAACCACTTTTTTAAAGACCTTGAGGAAAACTATTTTAATCAAGGGATAGAATTGCTAGATAAGCGTTGGACTGAGTGTATTGAAGTTTCAGGAGATTATATTGAAAAATAAAAATATTTTTGAAAAACTAACTATTCTCTTTCATTGATAGACTAAGAACTTTCCGAACAGCCCTCGTACATGGTTTTAAATAGTGTATGTGGCAATGGTCGATCTTCGCTATCCACACACTACTGCATATGATTTCTGAAGTCTTCGCGAACTCTAACAAGCATGTCGACTGGTATTCTGCCAATTTCAGCCTCAATATTGTTAATAAGGCCTGTCAAGGTGTTGGAACGGCTGGTTTATATACACCTTCGACTTCTGGTAACCCCAAAGGAAAAAATCGTATGAAGCTAAGTCTGGTGAGCGAGCCGGCCAGTTCACATCACTTCTCAAAGAGATAAGCCGCCCAGGTCCATCGTGTCAAATAGATGCTGACAATTGTTGAACCACGCACATTTTATACGGATGAAAATTCAGTTCATCATGAAGAATCCGGTGGAGAGAACGTCTGGAAATGCCAAGAGCAAGTGATTGCTTTTGAGCAGAGCGTTTCGGAGATTGCAGTTCTGCTGCTCGAACTCTCGATGTTATGTGGTGTTGTAATCCTTCTCTCAGGTCCCCTTCGTACACATGACACATTCCCTGCTGTTCTCAATGAAGTTACCCAATTTACAAAAATAGCCGTCCTGGAACACGTCCACGTGGGGGAACAGCGAATGGTAAACGAAAAGCACGCTGCACTGCAATGATCGAGTGCGCATTCAAAAAATACGCTTCAACACAAAATGACCTCTCCAATGCATAATGGCAACTGAAAGGCGGACGAATATAAACCTCCCGTCAGTCACTATAAGCCACGCATACTCTCCACTCTCTTCCGCCAACAGTACCGCCACAGCCTGCAGTGCAAAAAAGCAAATTATCGCGCCCCACCCTTTATCATAGACCATCCCTGCAAAAAGTCACTATGTATAACTCATGATCTTCTGCATTACCAGGTAATGACCGCTCATTACCCTTGGCAATATTTTAAAACCAAAATAAGTAGTTATTAATAACTACTTATTGGTATTATGTGTTGCTGCAGTTGTATCAATTTCTGGAATCATTTTTGTTGTTTAGATCTCTTTTAACATGAGACCCGAATAAAACATGAGTCTAAGGTCACTAGGGCGTTCCCTTGACTATCTAAATATCTACTTTCTTTTAAGATTTGACTAAATTTTTGCTACAGACCGTAGAGACCCAAAAACAGCCTCTTCGCCAATGGTCATATACGAGTAGGTACCCAAAAACAAGGAAATATTCTTACAAATCTTTATACGACATAAATTTTTACTGATTTGGCTAAATGTAAGGCCTTGGCCCATGTACGTGGTAACTCGGTTCTGGGGTCTTAGGACCCAAAAACCATACGAGGGTTACTATATATATTTGTGGCCTAGGCAACACTTATTGTTGGCGCCATCTGTCATTTCCATTGGAAAGTTTGACCTTTTTTTTAGCATAAACGTACTTAGAACGTTTTGTGGTACGACCATCATTTGGGTTATTTACAGTGACTTGAAAAAATCAATATGGCAAAAAAAATAGAATTAACTCGTGAACATATTTGTGCGATCATTCACAACTTTCGACGTGGATTATCCCGACTAGAGTGCATCGATGAACATAAATCCTTGTATGACGATAAAGCACCATTCTATAGCACTGTGAAAAACTATAAACTCAATCGTGGACGACGCTCGCTCAAAGACGAAGGTAGTGAAGGTCGTCAAAAAACGGCCGTTGTGCCAGAGAAAATTGATGCCGTGCGTAAACTGATAATGCAAGATCGTCATGTGACATACCGTGAGATAAAGGCATCCTTGGGCATTTCTTCCACCAGCATACATTCGATATTGCATAAACACCTGGCCTGGTTTGTTCTCGTTGGATCCCGCACAATTTGACAATCGCTCAAAAAAAGGCTCGTGTCGACTGGTGCAAAGAAATTTTGAAAAAATACGATAGCGGTGCTTCAAAAGACGTTTATAAGATCGTCACAGGTGACGAATCATGGATCTATGCGTATGAGTCCGAAACAAAACAGCAATCGACCGTGAGGGTCTTCGAATACGAGCCAAATCCAACGAAAGAAATACGATACGAGTTAATTTGAGACATTCGCCCCATAGGTCTAAGATCCTAACGGGTGACCTCGCCGATAGTTAAAACCTTTTGAACATGGACATAAGGATACTTATCAACTGTGGAACTTCCGTACGTATCTGAAAATGCACTTAATTGTGGATGCGGATTCACGAACCATAGGAAGGTACAAAAAAAAACTCCATATCCGCATGCAATATTCTTTTTTTTTTAAATTATCAGGCGATAAACCCTCTAGTTGTCCTAGAGAAAAAGAAACAACATTGCCATATTTCTCTTAATTTATTCAATGTTTCTTCATAATGTCAATCTAACTAGCTATTAAAAAATTTGAGTATACTCGTATGTTACGATTGTGTGGGAGGTTCCGGAAGGCAACATGGCCTATTTTCAAAATATGTGACAGCGCATAGAGAAAGGGACAATTTTAATTTTTTTTTTGATGTGGACAACTTCTGAGCATCGAATGAGACCGTTCCCATACTCCAAAAGTGTTCCCTCCCAGAGATATGCGCGTTTTATGAAAGTGATGGTACACCACAGATACTCGTACACGTATTTAAATCTTTAAAATGGCTCTCCTGAACAAAACTGGTTTTTACCCTTAGGTCCCTTTCTATTTTGCGCGTCACATATGGACAGTTTTAGAAAAATATTACGGCACGCAGATTTTAAGGTGGATCTTTAAATCCATCTTTGGAACCAGCCGCAAAGACGGACATTGCTTAAATTTCCTTAAATTAGGAAAACGGATTGGGTTAAAACATATGTAGGGTCCAAACTCGTTTTATTCGATGTATTACACTTTTGTCCTCTTATCCACTTGAGTTAGGGGAACAACTCTCAAGTTTGTATGCAGTCAAAGTGCCATCCATTGTACTCAAGTTTGTATGCTCTCAAAGTGCTATTGTACCAGGCGGCCGTGTGTTCGGTAGTGTGGGCAACTATCACAATATGAGACCAAGTTCTAAAATCCGGGTAAGAACATCTAAAGTTTTTCACCGTCGGTTTATCTCTTAAGGCCGGCGACATTTAGAGTATAAAAGCAATGTTTATACGATTGAAGTCGCCTTTAAATCATTCACAATTTCCTGCAAGATTTCCGTTTCTTTTTCTGCTTTTCAATGGGTATTTAGGGCACATGGACATAAGTTCTGCCTATAACGACTCTTTTCTTCTTGCATATTTATATTTCTGATTTACTGCAAATATTTTGGAGCTTATGTTTTGCTAAAAAAAACATATAACAAAAAAAGATACCTTAGATTTTACCACCCCGTATCAACACCAACCAATTTATCCCGATATCTCGGCAGATGTCAGTAGATTTCCACAAAATATCAGTAGATTTCAAAACAAAAACATCACCACTTTTAATTTATGCCTCGCATGTTTCAGCCACCATGGAAGGCCGTTCAGCCAGGGCGAAGTGTTGTCAACTAAACATTTGATGCATTGTGTATAAACAAATGCAAATGGTTGTGAAGGGTTACCTTATTAATTGATAAAGTTTTTTTTCGGTTTTTGTGCATCGGAGCTGAATACAAATTGCATACAATCAAAAAGTCAATAACAAAACGGAAACCGGAATCTACCAACAAATACTTTAATATAATTTTTTAAGGCATTTCAGTATTTTCAGTAACTGAATTGATATACTTCGTATGCACTAAGCAATGTATGAGCTGGGAGTCACCACACATGACATCGAAGTGCTTTAAAATCATTAGTAAACAACTAAGTTAGTCAATTTTGGCTGAAGTAAGCAATCGCAGAGCTTTAGCAAAAATTGTCAAACTTAAGCTGTTTACTAATGATTTCAAAGCACTTCAATGTCGTGTGTGCTGACTGTAACTAAAACTCAGTTAATAATACTCATTACCAATTGCATTACCAGATATTGACCTCTTATTACCCTCTGTATTATTTTACAACCAAAAATAAGTAGTTTTTAATAATAGGTTTAATACGTACTTCTCAGAATGATGTGTGGCTGTAGTTCTATTAATCTAATCCCTTAACACAATTTCGTTATTCAGTTTTTTTTAATTTTTCTCGCACGCAGAGCACTTTATAAATTTAAATTTATTGTTAAAGGACTTGAAAAAAGAAAAGCCACAAACAACTGTCATCTGAATAACCGTCCGTGAGTCGGCGTATACTGACCGAAGTGTTCTATGTTCAAATTCCCGCAGAAGTGTATTTTTATTTTGATTTTTACTCTCTTACTTGCTCTCGCACGCAGACTACTTACAATTAAGCTGCGTGTATGCTTGCGGATAAGTACTTTCCTCCAGTGTCATCACCATGCTTATGTAATTCGAAACTGATCCGACAAGTAGTGAAGACTTTTTATTTTAACTTACTCGCAATTTTACTTTATAATGAGAGTTTTTCTTTTTTAATTTGTTCCAATTTAAAATTCCAATGGTTTTTACATCTTCTTCCACGTGGTCCTTTCACTGCAATCTTGTATAATACTGTTCTGCTCAATTTTTTTTGGCTGGGGAGTTTTTTCAGACCGACATGACTCTTTAGCGCAATCGCTGCATTTCGCGGCTCTTACATGTTACTAAAGTCTGGAACCACAGGTGGTCAAGAGCGTAATCTTCGTCCTTTTATAGAGGGCTCTGTTCTTAAGAGCCAAAATAGCACCTATTTAAGGCCCAAAATAACACCTATCTGCTAACACTGTCCTTCGTTTCATTGTAATACGAGGGCGAACCCAAAACTAACTGTCCTGGCACATTTTCTGTTTTACTAGCTACTTTTTTTTGTTTTTTAAAAACAATCTTTTATAAGCCATCTGTCAAAATTTCCGAAATATTTAATGATTACTTTCTTTGTTACAGGTGATTGAAGTAAACAGGTTTTATAATTTTTGAAAAATGGAAAATAAATAGTTTCGTGCGTTAATTAAACACTTCTATATGAAAGGTTATACGCCACAATTACTCAAAGATGAATTGGATTCTGTTCATGGTGATAATGCACCATCACACTCCACCGTGAAATCCTGGGTTCAACAATTTAAAATGGGTCGTTCAAGTACGGAAGATGAACAACGCTCTGGAAGACCGTAAACTGCTACTACTATTGAAAACATTAGAAAAATATTTAATGAAGTGACTAAAGATAGACGAATAAAGCTCAGAGAACTTGCTGATATTGTTAAAATACACGAAAAACAAGTTTGGAGTATTTTGCATGATGAACTCCACATGAAAAAGCTATCCTCAAGATGGGTGCCGCGTTTGTTGACTTTGCCCCAAAAAATTGTCCGTTGGACCAATTCCGAGGAGCTTTTAGCGATTTATCAGCGTAATCCAATAGAGTTCTTGCGCCGATTCATAACTGTTGATGAAACATGGATCCATACATCCCAGTGTGCAAAGAACAGTCAAAACAATGGATAGAAGCTGGTAAAAATGGTCCCAAGAAGGCGAAAACTGTTAAGTCAGCAGGAAAAGTAATGGCCACAGTATTTTAGGATGCAAGGGGTATAATATTTATTGATTATCTTGAGAAAGGAAATACTATAAATAGTGAATATTTTTGTGCATTATTGGATCGGTTGAGTGAAGAAATCAAGATAAAACGACCGCATTTAGAAAAAAAGTTCTTTTTCATCAAGATAATGCTCCTTTACACACTGCATTTTTAACTCAACAAAAACTGGCCGAATTACGATTTGAAATTGCTCCGCATCCACCATATAGTCCAGATTTAGCTCCTTCTGATTATTTCTTGTTTTCAAATTTAAAAAAAAATTCTCGATGGCAAGAAATGTTCGTCCAATAGCGAGGTCATTGCTGAAACTGAGGCACATTTTGAAGTGCTTGAAAAATCGTATTTTTCGGATGGAATTAAAAAACTTGAAAAACATTTGATAAAGTGTATTGAGTTGGAAGGAGATTAAGTTGAAAAATAAATAATAATAATAATTCCAAATAAAACGGTTCTTTTTATGTTAGGCCAGTTACTTTTGCGGTCGCCCTCGTACTTCGTGTTTGTAGTTTATAAAAGATCCAAAGTAGATAAATTCCTGTTTTACATCAACGTTGCAACATCGCGCATGCTTTCAGTCTAGTACATAATAAGCCCATTTAGACGAATCTACCTTAACTTTAGCAAAAGCTCCAGCTACATCTCGTTCTCTCGACAAGTCTATGTCTACTGATGAAGAATGATGTGGTGACCGTTATGTTAATAGTTACAGGGTGAGCTGACACTATGTCTGAGACATATTGGTTCGGAAAGGTGACTTTCTATTTTACCTTAGGAGTTGGTGTAATTCAGTGTCATTTGACAAAAGGTTTTGCGGGTTCGTGTACGCAAACATGGTTTTATAGAGGGTTTCCCAAGAAGAACGCAATTTTTAAATCTGGCAACATTCGAAGTGTCATTGTTTGACATTTGAACAATTGTTATTGTTTGTTAGAAGGTACGAGGTTAGTAAAAATGGAGCGCTACACGAAAGGGAGTTCGTTAATTGGGTATTGGAGAGACAACATGAAAATGCTGATTTTGCCGATAAAATCATCTTCAGTGACGAGGCCCATTTTCATCTTGATGGCTTCGTCAATAGGCAGAATTGTCGCATTTGGGGTGCGGAAAATCCTCGAGTGATTCACGAGAAGCAAATGCATCCTCAACGTGTCACTGTGTGGTGTGGTTTTTGGGCTGGAGGAATCATTGGACCTTTTTTTATGAAAATGAGGCAGGTCAAGCGCAAACAATCAATGGTGTTTGGTATCGTGAAATGATAACCAGTTTTTTCTTGCCTAGAATTGAAGAAATGAATGTGGAGGGCATGTGGTTCCAACAAGACGGCACCACATGTCATACAGCCAGAGAAACAATTCAATTGCTGCATCAGTCATTTCCCGGTCGTGTTATTTCGCGTTTTGGAGATCAGAATTGGCCATCTAGATCGTGCGATTTAACACCAAGATTTTTTTCTTTGGGGTTTTTTGAAGTCGATGGTTTACGCGAATAAGCCGACGACGACTCAAGCCTTAAAAGACGAAATTGGACGTGTGTTTTATTTAAAATTTAAAAATTGCGCTCTTCTTAGGACACCCTTTATTATGTATGTCCTATCGGATGGTCGCATGCAGCTTTATGGTCGTTGGAGATGTGAAATGTATCGATTTTCAGCTCACAAGTCTTTTCCAACGGTGTGAAAATTTGATCGCTTGTTAAGTTATTTAAACTTAAGCCACACTAAACGATTACATCAGATTTGCGAGTTTGGGCTTTAATCCACGATAATTGACGCAAAGCGTCTAGTCTCCTATTTTGTGAATAAAACGCAGAGGTTCCAATCATCAGTCTTCCAGATAGTACAGAAGAGCTGATCTTATCCTATACTGTGTTGCCAGTATTCCGTCGGCTCCTACGGCTTTGACATTTTTCTGGTTTGGCTATGGGCTTCAACCCAATCATCTGTGATTGGTAGCATGTTATTGTCATCGGCAAGGGTTCACACACTATTAAATTGGAAAACATTTTCTCTCCAGATCGTCATCACACGACGTATTAGTTACTTACATTTTATTTGTTTCTTTATACGAAGTTATGAAATCATGATAAAAGTAGTGTGCAGCCACGAAAATCAATGTCACTTTGCCATTTTGTTATTTAAGTATAGAAGCAAGAGGTCTTGAGCCGGTTTAATACCTGTTCAGTTATGCCAGCACTTAAGTTTTTAATCTAAATTTTGACTGGATTATGACATCGTTTCGCACAACTCGATCTGCTTACATTGACATCTTTCTATTTCTCACTTCTCGAAATAAATTTTTAAGCCTTACTCAACTCCCGTAAAGCACCAACAGTGCATGTGTTTTAGTGTGTGTGAAGTGCGATGGATTTTAATTGTGTTCGGTGGTATACTCTGCTGCCGGCAGTTCTCGTTAAATGTGAAACTGCCTGCCCTTAAGTGTATAGCCGCTAAACGTAGGTACAGCACATTCGTTGCTTGAGATTTTATGATGGTTAAGTGACGCTCGCCGAAACTGCAGACACCCCTGCTTGTATCAAAAAGTCCTTTTGAAAACATTTTACTAGTTTTTGTAAATATGTGAACTTTTTCATCGCCTCATTACGGAAATATTTTTTTACATACATGTGAAGTTATACATCGCCAGATAAGAAATTATTTTCGATAAACGGCTTACAACTTTTTTTGTAAATATGTCCATTTGTTTAACTCTTGAAATAGAAAATATTTCGATAAACAACCTAAGACATTTTTGGGTAATATGTAAAATGTTTTTATCACAGAAGATCCTTATTCATTTTTTGTTTAAATATTTGAATTTTTTAATTGATCTGAATATTTTTTTCTGTGTAGACACACCCCCTGAAGTACCTTCCCACAAATGCTGATGCAGATTAGAACCTACATAACTAGTCACCTAGTCCAAATTTACGACAGCCGGTTCTATGGACCGGATTAACCCGACGAGCAAATCTTCGCCCAAGAACTGTCACCCGGCACACAGTTGCCGCTACAACAGCAACCTTGTCTATGAAATTCGCTTTAATTGTAAACTCAATATAGGAGTGGAGGACACGCCTTCCTCTGGTACCTCCTGTGCAACTGCATTATTAGTAATGACGACAAATTACAGCCGTTTCGAATGCCGAAATCACAAAATCCGATCGTAGATTAAAACCAGCATATCTTCTTCATAATGCATGAATTTCGCTTGCATTTTGTATCCTGCAACATATTCATTTCATCTTTACTCACAAGTGAGACAACAATGGTTGCCCCGCATCATTCGAAAACCTCCCCGCAAACGACCCTTTGCTCAATTTTCGCATGTTTCGTTACGTGGGACCAGTAATTAACTCTGGTTAAGCCGAACAATTACGGTACATGGATTATAATAGCCCCCATCCAAATGTCCCTCCCTATTAAAGGTGCTGCCACTCTCAAGCATCATTTTTATTTTAATCTTGCCCGAATTCAGTACATTACAGGATATTTATAAATAACCCTGCTCAAATTTGACCATGTAGGTATATGTGAAAGGGACCTAAGGTTAAAAACCAGTTTTGTTCAGTAGAGCCATTTTAAAGATTAGGTCCGTTTCTATTTGCGCTTAAAATCGTCGACTTCACTTTCATAAAACGCGCATATCTCTGGGAGGGAGCACTTTTGGGGCATGGGATCGGTCTCATTCGATGCTCAGATGTTGTCCACATCAAAAAAAGAAAAAAAAAATGAAAATTGATTTTTTACCCTTAGGTCCCTTTCTCTATGCGCTGTCACATATGCTCTTTTTGGAAGTGTTTATTGTGTCCCAACTAACAGTAACCATTGTCCGTCCAAAAAAAAAATTAAAATTAAGCAAACACTCAAGAAAGTATACTTATTTCCGAGGTTCCTTAAGTCTCTTAAAGGAAATATTTTCCTCAAGGCCCGATTTCGCCCTTTACGATCTTAAACTGCTTATAACCATAAGCCATTATCATGCAAAATTTGTGAGTCTTATTGAAAGCTAGCGTGCTTTCAACAAGACTCACAAGCGGACCGACATGGCTAGATCATCTTATAATTTGGGCCAAAACTATGCTTTTTTTGAGGTATTTAATGCGTTCCAACTAACAGAACGCGTTTCAACCATTGTCCGTCCACAAAAAATTATGATTTATTATGCAAATATTCAAAAAAGTGTATTTTTACCAAGGCGCCTTTAGTCGCTCAAAGAGAAGCTACTTTTCCACCAGGCCGACTTCGCACGTCTAGAGCGGATTTATGTGCGTCCGTAGGGGACAAATGGAAATACCTTCGTCTATTAGACTACCGCCAGATTACTGCTACTAGTATACGCTAATAACGAATGACGTTTGTCTGAAATAATTTTCAGAATATTAAATTCCTTACCCGGAATATCAAATTTGGGGGAAATTGCTCTAAAGCGAATTTAAATGCGTCCATGGAGGAAAAATGGAAATAGGTTTGTCTTTTAGACTACTAGCAGATTATTGCTATTAGTATACGCTTATAACTCTAGAGGGGCGTTTGGCTAAAATAATTTTCAGAATATGGAATTTTAAACCTATAAATAAACTCATACGACCATATTGACTATTGATCGCCCGTTTTGACCAGCCGGAACGTTTTTTTGAAGCACATAACCAAAAACTTTTAGCAATTACCTTTTCTCAGGCTGATGGCAGATTGCGCGCTCAAAGCGGAGCCGAGCCGAACTTATTTCATGCTTATATTAAATTTGGGGATGGCAGAGTGAACGCTTAAATCGGCGCTGAATCTGCACTGTTTTCGCTGTAGGTTTTTTTTTTTCTAATTTTTTTAATTATGAATGTTATTTTGTTTGGCTCGGCGCGCACTTTGCCATCCCGACTCTGATTTGTACTAATTTGTATGGACACAGATTTAAGAATTTCAATCAGCTTTCAGCTCCGCTCGGCTGGGCTTTGAGCGCGCACTCTGCCATCACCCTTAGGTACAAAGTGCGTCCAAACTAATACTCGTAGTACCAATTTCATCTATTGTCCGTCCACAAAAAACTATGATTTGTAACGCAAAAAATCAAAGAAGTGTACTTTTTTTCGAAGTAAACTAAAGTCCCTTAAAGGGAAACTATTTATCCGGGTCAGCTCGATTTCGCCCATTTACAATTCCAAACTGCTTATGAACATAAGCCATCATCATGCCAAATTTTCAGGATCCTGGTAGATTCGTTTGACTGCTATCGGACGGGCATGGCACGAACTTCTCAGAATTTTACGATAATCAATAAAATAGTTACAATACAAAAAGACTATTTTTGTTCTCAAAATCGTTTTTTTACTTTAAGTACTCGCCAAGGGCTTTCCTGTGATATCCATGTTATACGCCCAGAAAGTTCCGTGTGGTGTCACTCAGACGCACTACTTACTGCCCTCTATTATGCTAGATTTTGGAACAGAAAATCCCGAAAAGTCCATATTTCTGTATTATTTTTGATAAATGTAATTATGGAATCGAAAAGAACTCGCCAAGGGCTTTCCTGTGATATCCATGTTATACGCCCAGAATGTTCCATGTGGCGTCACTCGGACGCACTACTTACTGCCCTCCATATTATGCTTGATTTTGGAACAGAAAATCCCAAAAATTCCATATTTCTGTATTATTTTTGATAAATGTAATTATGGAATCGAAAGGTACTCGCCAAGGGCTTTCCTGTGATATCCATTTTATACGCACAGAATGTTCCATGTGGCGTCACTCGGACGCACTACTGCCCTCCAGATGATTATAGGTCAGAAAACCCCAAATATTATATATTTTGAAATTTATTTTTGAAATTTTTATTTTGGCTTCGTAAACTACACGTCTAGTTTTTATTTTGATTTATTTATTACACATTATATATATTATATAAAAACACATTATAAAGAAATGTGTTTTTATGAATTTTTCACTATTTAACTGCGATATGTTAACCTCTTAACAGAACTCTGCTACGGGCTTAGCAGACCTCTGTCAGTACTGGTGGTTGGTGTCTTCGCTAGTTAAATTCGAATTTATCTTGACGCACATCCTCTGTTTAATATAGCCTTACTTAATATTTCTTTCCATCTATAGAAATAACATACAAGGCTAGACTTTGATCAAGCTCTAGACAGAGGCGTGGTATCTTCTGAGTAGCAGAGTGGTGTAGGTTATCTCATGGTCGGCCACGCCTGACTTTGGCCATTTTTATTTGTTACGAGTATTTTTATTGTTTTATGACACCTAAGCTTCTCTCACAGGGCTGTATCCATAGTTCTAAGATGAAGGATAACCATAATAAGTACTGAATTTCGACAGGTTTTATCAGATAGTTGCATTATTTCTTAATTTAATTTTTTACGGTTGGCTAACAGAACAATTTCTTAATTAAGATTCTCCTAAGTTCATTCGGGAGACAATGCTGATTATGCAAAACTATTCATGTGAAACAATTGAGCTGTTTCTACAGCTCAACGATTTTTTTAAAATGGAAGTTTAATACGAGTACTGGTTCCAGTGCAAACAGCTTAGCTTGTACACTCTTTCCTAGGCTTGTATACTTTTTGCTAATATTTACGTGTACCACTATAGTTCTCACAAGACTATATTTTAAACCCTTTTCCATTATACTCGACTCAAAACAAGACACTTCCTCTACAGGAAAAATGTCATGTTCCACTTGTGTGTGCGCCACATGCTACCATTCATTCATCAAGCACTTCTTCCGACCCGCTCCCACTCAATGAAGTTTGGAATAGAAATTATGCGAACTCGGCAAGTTTCGTCTTATTGAATTCATAAAAACGTTCACATCTGAAGAAAAGGAATGCCATAAAATAAATAAATGAATGAATAAATGCATCTGATTACAATTGACGGTTACTTAACGAAGAAACAGCTACATCAACTCCAGCACCTTCAGCAGCAAATGAGGCAGAAGGCAGATCAACAACAGCTAGACACTAGCTCACTTCAATAACCTTGTGAAACTTTTCCCCGAAAAAAGCAGAAGACGACAAGAGAAACATCATAAAATAATTGAAATTAAAATGTTAACTTGGGGAGAAAAAAAAGGCTGATGTTGAATGTGTGAAAATAAACATGCCTCAAGAAATACTTGAAGTTTGTAAAACACGCAAACTCCAGACAGTAATGGCGCACAGTGATTTCTCAGGCACAATACTTGTTAGCAATTATGTTGCTTTGAAGCTAGTTCAACGATTGAGAAAATATAAATGGAGCATCAGTGGAAAAAATCAATTTAAATGAGTGATGGGTTCGGTCGTAAGCGGAAATCGTAAATAGGCATGTGAAATCCACAATGTATGGGGACGATAGCCCGCGTACAAAGCTCCCCCAAATTTAAAGCCCTGCCGCTATAAAAGTCACAGTTAATATTAAATCTGACTCAAATACGAGTACGTACGAGGCCTATAAATAGCCATGATGAAATAAGACCATATCGGTCCAAGTTTTCGTATGGAAGTTCCAAAGGCCCCCACTTGTGGCCCTGTCGCTCTAGAACTGTCATATTATATACGATCTTGCCAAAATTTATCATTGTCCTGGTCCATACCTCCGTTGGTCTGTCCAACAATTATGACTAAGTGCTGATTTTTGTAACACATTAAATAAAAGGAGATAGACCCCATCTTTATTATACCGATCAATTCAGAACTACTATCAGATTTCATTGAGCCATGTCCGTCAGTTCATCTTTTGTTATAATCAAACATAGATCGCAAATATATAAACCGATAGCGACAAACTTGATACGTTGTAGCCTCCCCAGCCTGATCGAACACCTCCCACTTGCCGAACACCATTAGGGATTCCTTAAGAAGCACAGCACAACGGTCTCATCCGTATGTGGCAGAACTGTCATCACAGCACTGGAGCTACCGAACGCTTCGTATGCTGAATTTAGAACCAGAAAGTCGACGCCATGTAAAATGAACGAAATGTGGGACTTAGTCGATGTGGGGATAGTCGATGGTATAACAATTCCGACTGTGAATCATCCTAAGATTGTTGGGGTCGCTTTAAATAAAATTCAATGTAGGAACAGTAATTTAAAGTCGCTTGTCGGTAGCATTAAAGGTACCGAAAGGGAAATCTTGCTACATAGCCGTAGGCCGGTCGGTGGTGAATTTCGTTGCGCCAGTAAAGTCGATGAACGTCAGCAACGCCCAATGAAAGATGTTGCCGAGCTTTAAAAACTCCGCCCCAAGGACAGAAATACACTGCCTACTTATCACACATCAGGATCCCCTACATGGGGAGCTAATGTTCTCTTGCTACGAGAACACAGTATGCTGTTGTCTAAGCCATTACTGCTAGGGTGTCATCGGAGGGACCATTAGATTTTCCACCTGACTTGAAGGGGCGATCCAACGGTATAAAAGAGCGGAGCTCTTTTTTACCGTTTATACCGGTATACAGGGACACGCTGCAAACGGCCAATAACCCGAATCTGCTGAATGCTTTCCTTAAAGACCACCCCCTGAAGTTGCTGAAACGGAGAAGTCTTCCAGGATGACCTGTATTGTGCCGCAACATTTGAGGTCAGGGTGATACCGCCGCCTTAATTCATTTGGGCCCGAATTAAGGCAACCGCACTGAACATTCGCCTGGCATGTGGTCAATGGCCACATGATACGCTGTACTTATTCAGCTGCCTAGCAAAACCGACGTCTTTAACTCACATGTCACTATGAACCCAGCCTGTTGAAGTGCCCCGGCTCCTGCACCTAAAGCTAGATGTCGAATCAGAAGAAACGGATTCCGAAGAAGATTGGCGAAGCTAATACGTGCAGCTGCTACACTACACCTACGACATTGTTTATAATTGGTTCATATCGACCCATGTTGAGATGTAATATAAATACCATTCGCGATTTTGAAACTGGAACATATCAGTCTATGTTTATAATGCTCCCTACACCGAGGTCCCAACCGACTTGAGGTCCTGTCGCTCTAGAGCCGGAAATAACCGCTGATCGTGCTATATAAGCAAGGTACGTTTTGAGCGACCACTGATTAACTTTGGTAGAACTGGACCATATCTGTCCAAATTTCCGAATAGCCCTCACACAAATGTAGTCCTGTCGCTCCAGAATTTAAAAGTTCGATCATGCTCATCAGGCCCTGCCGCTATAAAAACCACATATAATATCAGATCTTTAAAAGTTACATACAATATCAGATGTGGTTTAAAATTTAAACAGTGCCTTGTACGAGGCCTATAAGTAACCATGATAAATTTAGACCATATCGGTCCATGTTTTTGTATGAAGGTCCTAATGGTTCCTCGACAGGACAACAAATCCCCTGTCGCTCGAAAAATGCCATATTTTATACAATCTTGCTAAAATTTTCAATAGGCCTGGTCCATACCTCCGTCCGTCCTTCGGTCAATCCATCTATAGTTGTAATAAAAGTACAAGACGCAATTATAAAGCGATTTCGATAAAACTTTAAATCTCCCTCCCGATTTAAAGTCCTGCAATTCTAACAGCCACAAAAAAAATCCCATCATTAGCGACCAATAATTAATGCCGGTGAAACTGGACCAAATAGGTCAGTTTTTTAGTGTAGGGCGTTTTTTATTGGGGTATAGAACTTTAAGTTGGCATCACTTTTTTAACTGGCGGCCATTTTGTCAGCTGTCAAGTGATTAATATTTAGTTTGGTTTGCCATTTCATCATGAACAGGTTGACAAAAGAACAACGCTTGCAAATCGTGCAAATTTATTTCGAAAGTAATGGTTCAGTTCGCGAAGTTCACCGCAAGCTCCGTCCATTTTATGGTCGACATAATCGTCCATCAGAGCAATTAATTCGGTTAACCATGGATCGGTTAACATGGACCATTGGATTATTTTCTTTGGGGATATGTGAAGTCGCTCGTCTACGCCAACAAACCAATAAAGCCAAATTGATGGACATTAAAACGATTTTCTTGTGTTTTATTTCAATTCGAAGTTCTATACCTCAATAAAAAAACACCCTTTATAGCTCAAAAACAATGATCCATTCCGATTTTAGACCCCACGATCACGATTTCAGTATCTGCAGCTTTAGACACCACATATTCCAGGGTAGAGCGCCGTAATTTGCTTATTTAGAGTGAAATAAAAGAATTATGAACCTTAGAACAATTTATTTTATAAAGAGTGATTTTTTTGAGGTTAGGATTTTCATGCATTAGTATTTGACAGATCACGTGGGATTTCAGACATGGTGTCAAAGAGAAAGATGCTCAGTATGCTTTGACATTTCATCATGAATAGACTTACTAACGAGCAACGCTTGCAAATCATTGAATTTTATTACCAAAATCAGTGTTCGGTTCGAAATGTGTTTATCGACAAATTTTGTTTAGCGATGAGGCTCATTTCTGGTTGAATGGCTACGTAAATAAACAAAATTGCCGCATTTGGAGTGAAGAGCAACCAGAAGCCGTTCAAGAACTGCCCATGCATCCCGAAAAATGCACTGTTTGGTGTGGTTTGTACGCTGGTGGAATCATTGGACCGTATTTTTTCAAAGATGCTGTTGGGCGCAACGTTACGGTGAATGGCGATCGCTATCGTTCGATGCTAACAAACTTTTTGTTGCCAAAAATGGAAGAACTGAACTTGGTTGACATGTGGTTTCAACAAGATGGCGCTACATGCCACACAGCTCGCGATTCTATGGCCATTTTGAGGGAAAACTTCGGAGAACAATTCATCTCAAGAAATGGACCGGTAAGTTGGCCACCAAGATCATGCGATTTGACGCCTTTAGACTATTTTTTGTGGGGCTACGTCAAGTCTAAAGTCTACAGAAATAAGCCAGCAACTATTCCAGCTTTGGAAGACGACATTTCCGAAGAAATTCGGGCTATTCCGGCCGAAATGCTCGAAAAAGTTGCCCAAAATTGGACTTTCCGAGTGGACCACCTAAGACGCAGCCGCGGTCAACATTTAAATGAAATTATCTTCAAAAAGTAAATGTCATGGACCAATCTAACGTTTCAAATAAAGAACCGATGAGATTTTGCAAATTTTATGCGTTTTTTTTAAAAAAAAAGTTATCAAGCTCTTAAAAAATCACCCTTTATTTTAATTATATTGAACAGTAAGGGAATTTATAAATTACATGGTATAAATTACATAAATGGAGTATCTGGCATATGTCGACCTGCGCTGCTGCAAACGTTTTCTGAAGTTTTCATAACCTCTAACAAGCAAGTGAACTGGTATTCTGTCATTTCCAGCCTCAATATTGTTAATTAGGTCTTCCAAGGTCTTGGGACGGTTGATATACACCATCGACTTCAGCTAACCCTAAAGGAACATATCGCATTTGGCTAAGTCTGGTGAGCGTGCCGGCCAGTTCACATCACCCCGTCCAGGAAACATTTGCCTCGAACAATTCATGGTAACCCTCGCTGTGTGTGCAGTGGTTCCATCCTGTTGGAACCATGTATCCTCTAATTGCATTGCATTAAGAGCCGGCTGAAAAAATCCTGTATCAGAGTCAAGTACCGTTCGGAGTTCATAGTTAGGGCCGAGCAGAGCGTTTTGGAGATTGCAGTACTGCTGCTCTAATTCTCTCGATGTTTTGTGGTGCTGTAATCCTTCTCTCAGGTCCCCTTCGTAAACATGACACATTGCCTGCTGTTCTCAATGAAGTTACCCAATTTACAATTGATTGCCGTCCAGGAACGCGTTCGCGTGGGGGAACGGCGAATCGTAAACGAAAAGCACGCTGCGCTGCAATGATCGAGTGCGCATACGCTTCAACACAAAACGACATCTCCTCACGTATCCAGTGCATGATGGCAACTGAAAGGCAGACAAATGCAAATCTCCCGTCAGCCCATATAAGCAACGCACACTCTCCTAAAGTGAGAGAAAAAAAGCAAATTTCCGCGCTCCGACCTGTACATCCGAATCCGACCAAATTTCGCCTGAAGCGCTACGAGTGACCAACAACCATCTCCAGTGAAATTAAACCATATCGGTCCAAGTTTTTGAATAGCCCCCACACAAAGGCCCCTCCCTCTAAGGCCACGTTTTAAATCAATAGGTGCTCAAATGAACCATTGTGAGTTATATGCGACCTATAATTATTCCTGGTGAAATTGGGCCGCTCTGTGTCTCAGCCCCATCAAAAATATCTTCCCGATGTAGAAATATCATATTAAGTCAGTCTTGGCCCAAGTTTTGAACAGAGGAGCGGAGTCTTTTGAATGACAGATTGATGTAGAGTAGTCGGTCTTGATAGACAAAACCTTATGATACCCTCGATCGAATGGTTCAAGGTATGTTTAATTTGTCATTCTATTTACAACACCACGAAATATTGATGGGAGACCCTATAAAGTACTTCATTATATTACTAACGGCTAAGGAATTTGTTGTGACATATATGTGACGCGCAAAATAGAAAGGGACCTAAGGTTAAAAACCAGTTTTGTTCAGAAGAGCCATTTTGAAGATTAGGTCCCTTTCTCTTTGCGCTAAGAATCGTCGACTTCACTTTCATAAAACGCGCATATCTCTGGGAGGGAACACTTTTGGGGCATGGGATCGGTCTCATTCGATGCTCAGCTGTTGTCCACATCAAATAAAGAAAAAAAAAATAAAACTGATTTTTTATCCTTAGGTCCCTTTCTTTATGCGCCGTCACATATATTTAGCGGTTGTTATTATTGTTGTTTTTCTGTGAATAAGCGGAAGACAAAGATGTTTGTGTCTGAGAAAGAATTCGGTGAGTGTTTATAAGAAATAGAGAGTGATCGGTAGAGAGAGAAAGTTTTAATATGAATTCTTGAACGAAATTGGGCGATTATCGTTGTTGTTGTATCTTCTCTTTTCTACAGAAAATAACATTGCATAAATCTGAAGGGTGTGGGAAGAAAAGGGGGCTCGAAAGAAAAAAGCTGGAATAGGCTGCAATCAGAGTTACAAGATTTAGAATACTTTTTCGGGAGTTGAAACCACACGCAGAGAAAAGATTTGGTTACTATATGGTCACGGCAACAATAGTATGTTCTCTGCAATAAAAGTATGGTTGTCGCATACCATAGTATTGTTTTTTGAATTTCATTTTGACAAAAGTATGATTGCGGCAATATTAATATTGTTGAAATGTAACAATAGTATTGTTGCCAAATTTAAAAATATGGTTGTAGCAACAACAAAAGTATTGTTTTCATGGGTTCTATGTTAACAATAACATGATTACGGCAATCATACCGGCAAATTGTAATTGTTTTTAATTTGACAATGTTATTTTTACGAATCCTACGCAATAATAGTAAAAATAATTAGATTTTTTCAAAACAAACTACGAATAAGTATAACTGAAATATTTTTAATAACTATTTTTTTTTACTGTTTAATAAATTACTCCTATTATTAAATAACTTACTTAATAAAATTCTCTATTATTAAATAAAAACTTAACCCAATCTTTACAAAAAATTTTTGGGATCATAGTATGATTGTGTGTAAGTCATACTATGGTTGTGAGTTAAACATACTATGGTTATGAAGATCATAATATGGTTGTGGGGATCATAATATGGTTGTGGGGATCATAATATGGTTGTGGGGATCATAATATGGTTGTGGGGATCATATTATGGTTGAATGTGAATAATAATATGGTTGTGGGGATCATAGCAGGGTTGAATGTGAATAATAATATGGTTGTGGGGATCATAGTATGGTTGTGTGTGAATAATTCTATTGTTGTGAGGACCATAATACTGTTATGGTGATCATAGTATGGTTGTGTGTGAACCATACTATTGTTGTGATGGTCATAACATTGTTGCGCCACAACCATATAGCCAATAAATATGATGCTCTTCGAATATTGTTACCCCAACCATACTTTTTTCTGCGTGCAAGATGTCAAAGAATCAGCTAGAAATCAGGTACATAATTTTTTTTTATTTATTGACATATTTATAACAATTGAAATTTTAATAAACTAAGTTAAAGGGCACCATTATCGAAGGCTATCGGCTGAAAATTTTATTTATAAGAATTCTAGGTATTTGTATATTTAGGTTAAAAATTGCACTCGAATCTCGAGGGCTAGGATCCACAGGTATTTTATTGATTTTCGTAAAATTCTGAGAAGATCGTGCCATGCCCGTCCGATAGTCAAATGAATCTACCAGGTTCCTGAAAATTTGGCATTATGATGGCTTATGTTCATAAGCAGTTTGGGATTGTAAATGGGCGATATCGACCTGACCCGGAATAATAGTTTCCCTTTAAGGGACTTAAGGTACTTCGGAAAAAAGTACCCTTTTTTAATTTTTGCGTTACAAATCATAGTTGGATGAAATTGGTACTATTAGTTTGGACGCACTTTGTACCTAAGGGTGATGGCAGAGTGCGCGCTCAAAGCCGAGCGGAGCTGAAAGCTGATTGAAATTCTTAAAACTGTGTCCATACAAATTAGTACAAATCAGCGTCGGGATGGCAGAGTGCGCGCCGAGCCGAGCCAAACTGAAAGCTGATTGAATGGAACAAAACTGTTTTGAAGCGTTTTTTCGAGCTGTGATTGGTGCTGATGTTTGATTGTAAGTGTAAAAGTTTAGGTTGTTTGTAATTTGTAAACGCTTCTTGACGTTCTGATACTGTTAAAATAATTCTCTCTGTTTTGTTTGACAAATTTTTCGAATATTGAAAAATATTTATAAATATTTATAGTTCAGATTAATTAGAAATTTCCTTTATTAGATTAATTAATTAATGACATTATTGATTAACCAAAGTTTTGACTAACAAATATCAACAACAAAATAACATTCATAATTAAAAAAATAGAAGAAAAAAACACAAAACGTACAGCAAAAACAGTGCAGATTCAGCGCCGATTTCAGCGTTCACTCTGCCATCCCCAAATTTCATATAAGCATGAAATAAGTTCGGCGCGGCTCCGCTTTGAGCGCGCACTGCCATCAGCCTAAGAAAAGGTAGTTGCTAGAAGTTTTTGGTTATGTGCCTCAAAAAAAAAACGTTCCGGCTGGTCAAAACAAGCGATCAATAGTCAATACGGTCGTATGAGTATGAGTTTATTTATAGGTTTAAAATTCCATATACTGAAAATTATTTTAGCCAAACGTCCCTCTAGAGTTATTAGCGTATACTAATAGCAATAATCTGCTAGTAGTCTAAAAGACAAAAGTATTTCCATTTGTCCTCCATGGACGCATTTAGATTCGCTTTAGAGCAATTTGCCCCAAATTTGATATTCCGGGTAAGGAATTTAATATTCTGAAAATTATTTCAGACAAACGTCATTCGTTATTAGCGTATACTAGTAGCAGTAATCTGGCGGTAGTCTAATAGACGAAGGCATTTCCATTTGTCCCCTACGGACGCACATAAATCCGCTCTAGACGTGCGAAGTCGGCCTGGTGGAAAAGTAGCTTCTCTTTGAGCGACTAAAGGCGCCTTGGTAAAAATACACTTTTTAGAATATTTGCATAATAAATCATAATTTTTTGTGGACGGACAATGGTTGAAACGCGTTCTGTTAGTTGGAACGCATTAAATACCTCAAAAAAAACATAGTTTTGACCCAAATTATAAGATGATCTAGCCATGTCGGTCCGCTTGTGAGTCTTGTTGAAAGCACGCTAGCTTTCAACAAGACTCACAAATTTTGCATGATAATGGCTTCTGGTTATAAGCAGTTTAAGATTGTAAAGGGCAAAATCGGGCCTTGAGGAAAAGATTTCCTTTAAGAGACTTATGGACCTCGGAAAAAGTATACTTTTTTTAGTTTTTGCTTAATTTTAATTTTTTTGTGGACGGACAATGGTTACATTGGGTACTGTTAGTTGGAACACAATAAACACTTCCAAAAAGAGCATATGTGAAAGCGCATAGAGAAAGGGACCTAAGGGTAAAAAAAATAATTTTTCATTTTTTTCTTTTTTTGATGTGGACAACATCTGAGCATCGAATGAGACCGATCCCATGCCCCAAAAGTGTTCCCTCCCAGAGATATGCGCGTTTTATGAAAGTGAAGTCGACGATTCTAAGCGCAAATAGAAAGGGACCTAATCTTTAAAATGGCTCTCCTGAACAAAACTGGTTTTTAACCTTAGGTCCCTTTCTATGTAGCGCGTCACATATATTGCTCATGTGGATCAAAAAACTTCCCGCATGTTCAAAACTGACTATTTATAGTCACTATTGACGTACGGGTACTAACATTAAAGACAATTTTTTTACCGATCCAAATAAAGAGTAATTTTGAAGCTTTGGTAGATATTAGGGACGGACGCTCTTAACGACGATTTTACTTGTTTCTATACCCTTCACCGAAGAGTGAACGGAATATAGAATTTAGCATTCCGTTTGCAACACCATGAAATATTGAGCTGGGACCTTTTAAGTATATACAGGGTGTTTCATTCACTACTGGAGAAATTTCACCAGCGTATTCCTTGGCTTATTTCATGAAAATATGTCCATATACGACCATGCCCGAAAATGTAAGGGGGCGAAATGGCAGCGGTTTGAAATTTTTCGGATTGCTGGTCGCAGTGTTCTAGGGTGAAATTGCTTAGTTCTGAAGCAGTGGTCGGATTCCAAAAGTACGAGGGCGACCGCAAAAGTAACTGGCCTAACATAAAAAGCACCGTTTTTTTGGAATTATTATTATTTATTTTTCAACATAATCTCCTTCCAACTCAATACACTTCATCAAACGTTTTTCAAGTTTTTTAATTCCATCCGAAAAATAAGATTTTTCAAGACCTTCAAAATATGCCTCAGTTTCAGCAATAACCTCGCTATTGTACGAAAATTTTTTGCCACCGAGACATTTTGTTTAAATTTGGAAACAAGAAATAATCAGAAGGAGATAAATCTGGACTATATGGTGGATGCAGAGCAATTTCAAATCGTAATTCGGCCAGTTTTTGTTGAGTTAAAAATGCAGTGTGTGAAGGAGCATTATCTTGATGAAAAAGAACTTTTCTTTTCAAATGCGGTCGTTTTATCTTGATTTCTTTAGTCAACCGATCCAATAATGCACAATAATATTCACTATTTATAGTTTTGTCCTTTCTCAAGATAATCAATAAATATTATACCCCTTGCATCCCAAAATACTGTGGCTATTACTTTTCCTGCTGACTTAACAGTTTTCGCCCACTTTTATCAGCTTCTATCCATTGTTTTGACTGTTCTTTGCATTCTGGGATGTAGTGATGAATCCATGTTTCATCAACAGTTATGAATCGGCGCAAGAACTCTTTTGGATGACGCTAATAAATCGCTAAAAGCTCCTCGGAATTGGTCCAGCGGACGATTTTTTGGGGCAAAGTCAACAAACGCGGCACCCATCTTGCGGATAGCCTTTTCATGTGGAGTTCATCATGTAAAATACTCCAAACTTGTTTTTCGTGTATTTTAACAATATCAGCAAGTTCCCTGAGCTTTATTTGTCCATCTTTAGTCACTTCTTTAAATATTTTTCTAATGTTTTCAATAGTAGTAGCAGTTTTCGGTCTTCCAGAGCGTTGTTCATCTTCCGTACTTGAACGACCCATTTTAAATTGTTGAACCCAGGATTTCACGGTGGAGTATGATGGTGCATTATCACCATGAACAGAATCCAATTCATCTTTGATTAATTGTGGCGTATAACCTTTTATAAAAAATTGTTTAATTACCGCACGAAACTCTTTATTTTCCATTTTTCAAAAATTATAAAACTTGTTTACTTCAATCACCTGTAACAAAGAAAATAATCATTAAATATTTCGGAAATTTTGACAGATGGCTTATAAAAGATTGCTTTTAAAAAACAAAAAAAAGTTGCTAGTAAAACAGAAAATTTGCCAGGCCAGTAAGTTTTGCGGTCGCCCTCGTACCTTAACGAAGCCCTGCTGTTCCATAGTTATGACTATTTGACTAAAATACAAACATTTAGTTTGTGTTCATTTACAAAAACAAATAATTATAAAAACGTGCCTTTATTTCGTATTGCATTTTAGTCAAATAGTCAGTAGGAGCGGGTAGGACCTCTGGGCTTCGTTTAGTTCGTTTTGGAAAGGTAAGAGGTGGAGCTATATTTTAAGAGAAAAAAAACAAACAAAAATCCGACCACTGGTTCAGAACTAACCATTTTTACTCCGACCTTCAATACAAAAATGTTCAAACCGCTGCCATTTCGACCCTTGCATTTTTGTTGCTGCACCTTTTGTTTTATGTGGCCCAAAAAAAGTCCCGCATAATAAAAACGGGCTAGCCATAGTCAATGTTGCTTTGAATCAAAATATAGAACTGTTATGAATTTTGGGCTGGGATAAGGGACAGACCCTTAGGCCAAAAAGGGCCCCAAAAACGGACCTTTTTGTGTTTGCTATTCAGTTGTCTCGGGACGGTGTTTAAGGTTCGTCCTGGCCGAACATTACAACATTTTTACAAGCTTTGTGTATGTACTATCAAAGACCTTCTATTAACGATGAAGCCTTGAAGCCTCATGATATATTCGTACTGCAAAAACCGGTAGGCAATATCGTGGGATATTAGGTGGACGGTATGCGCCACTTGTTCATCCAATGCAGCCACATGACGTTAAATTATGTTAACTTCTTAAAGAGTCTTGGATTTCGAGCTCCCATTTTCTTTTTTTTCTTCATCATTATTTTGAAGCTATAAACTATGGTAATCTTTATAGATAAAAGTGAGATATCCCAGCGGAGGAGCATTTTGCACTATAATTTCTTACCTATCCTACAAAAGGAGATTTGGCATGTCAGAAACTCATTACAATTTCCGGTGAGTCGATCAGGTATCAACTTAACACCCATGGTACAATAAAGAAGGTAGAGTTATGCAGCCAGCTGACTTAAAACTTTTTTTCGTAAAAAGAACAAAGTGGCACCAAATTATAAAGGGTGTTTTTTTATTGGGGTATAGAACTTTAAGTTGGCATCACTTTTTTAACTGGCGGCCATTTTGTCAGCTGTCAAGTGATTAATATTTAGTTTGGTTTGCCATTTCATCATGAACAGGTTGACAAAAGAACAACGCTTGCAAAATGGGCCGAAAATGAGATTCATCTCGATGCTGATTTTCATCACAAAATTTTGTTCAGTGATGAGGCTCATTTTTGGTTGAATGGCTACGTCAACAAGCAAAATTGCCGCATTTGGAGTGAAGAGAATCCACATGAGACCCTTGAGACGCCATTACATCCACAAAAACTGACTGTTTGGTGTGCTCTATGGGCTGGTGGAGTCATTGGGCCATACTTCTTCCGAAATAATGCTGGAGAGTCAGTTACCGTTAATGGAGACCGGTATAGAGCCATGATAACCGACTATTTTGTTCCCGAATTGGATGGCATGAATGTGGATGAGTTGTGGTTCCAACAAGACGGCGCTACATGCCACACAGCGCACGTCACAATCGAATTATTGAAGGAAACATTCGATGAGCGCATAATTTCGCGGAATGGACCTGTCAATTGGCCACCAAGATCGTGTGATTTGACACCATTGGATTATTTTCTTTGGGGATATGTGAAGTCGCTCGTCTACGCCAACAAACCAGAAACGTTAGGGGACTTGGAAGCCAACATTCGTGGCGTTATTGCCAACATACGGCCCCATATGCTCGAAAAAGTGGTTGAAAATTGGACCTGTAGAATTGGCTTTATTCGAGCCAGCCGTGGCGGCCACATGCCAGAAATCATATTTAAACATTAATGGCATAAAATTATCCTTCCAATAAAGCCAAATTGATGAACATTAAAACGATTTTCTTGTGTTTTATTTCAATTCGAAGTTCTATACCTCAATAAAAAACACCCTTTACTAAAAGGCTGCTACTTTTTTATGTGTTACTCCAATGGTTTCTGAAGTCTTAATTCTTGCCACTTTTTGTAGCACTTTGAAACACTGTGTGGCTGTCCGATAGATAGCGTGGCATAGAAGACCATGATGACGACGTTGAAGTTGACGATGACGTTGATAGTGGTGATGTTTTTCTATGATGGAAGTCAGATATCGAGTACTCGCAAAACATTTTAACTTTGGAAATGTAACACAAACACCTCTGGTCGTATGTCCGTATAGCCACAATCAGACACACTTGTTTAGGCGGATTTACTATAGGTAATATATTCATAAAATCGGTTTCATTTCTTCGCCAGATATGGATGAGCCTTTCACACGAACGTGTGTGGAGCTGGTGGGGGACTTCCTTTGGTGGCCGTTCGCTGAATGAATTAAAATTGAAGGTGTGTTCCTTCTTAGTTGGTCGCTCTCTCTGTTTGTCTCTCCACCCTACAACCCTTGGCTAGTGTTGGCAAAGGTAGGGCAGAACGCTCAAAAACATAAGCAGTTACAGGGTGGGCTGGTGGGCTTATATCCGTCAAATGTTAACAATTCATTAAACATGAATTTAAGTACGCTTCTGTGAGAGTGTATTAGTGCTAGGCATATGCGTGTGTGTGCGAGTGTGTAATATCTATTTTGCCGTTCATATGGGCGTCATACCTTACTTGATGTGGTTTTCCACTGAATTTCATTCATGGTGGCCTCTCCGCGCCGGCAGTGCCTTCGACTCATTCCCAGGCGTGAATGCCTGCTAAACTTTTCTTCACTCTCAAACTTGTGGCCCTCTTTAAAAGTGCTCGCTGGAGCTGCTTTCTCAGCACTTGCCACCTGGATGGGCTTTTGAAATGTTTTCACGCAGCAACATGTTTAGTTTGTAAACATCTAGCGAGTCGTTTTGAGTCTTTATTCCAAAACAATTTTCCCTCAAATTATATTCCAAAAAACAATTGACGTTGTAGTACAGCTTTATTAAATGTTTGCTTTCTTGCAATTGACGTGAAATTGTCACAAGTGACGTTTGATTGAAAACGATTTGAAATTTCGTGCGGGGCGAAGAGGAAGGGAAAAAGAAGGCAGGATAGGAGTGACATCCTTCGTAATTGAATATTTTGTTTTCTATAATGAAATTGTTTTTATTTTCTATCGGTTACGTGTTGGTGAAGTGAAATATAAATTGAAATGAGATCGAAATTGAATATTCAAATAAAACATCAAATGTAATATACTGTATATCAATACCATATGTGACGCGCAAAATAGAAAGGGACCTAAGAGTAAAAACCAGTTTTGTTCAGGAGAGCCATTTTAAAGATTTAAATACGTGTATCTTTGGTGTACCATCACTTTCATATAACGCGCATATCTCTGGGAGGGAACACTTTTGGGGCATGGGATCGGTCTCATTCGATGCTCAGATGTTGTCCACATCAAAAAAAAAGTGAAAATTGATTTTTTTACCCTTAGGTCCCTTTCTCTATGCGCTGTCACATATATGTAATGTCGGGATTCTGGATACGATTTCAACTATTGTGTGACTTGCAGCACCACTTATTTTTTTAATCCTTAGAAGTATAAGAAAGTAAGTAACCACAAAAAAATACCTTGAGAACAAAAATAGCCTTATATAAGGTTAACTTTACCATAAATAAACATAGTTGGAGTTGTTGACTGGTATTTAACAATAATAATAGTTAATTTAACTATTGAATTTTTTAACCATGAAAATTGTTAATTTTATAATAAATATTGTTGTTTTAACAATGCATGGTTCAGTTTTTTTTACCATACAATTTTTTATAATTAAAAAAATTATTGCTGTTTAAACAATGCATTGCTTTAAACCATAAAAATTGGTAATATTAAAATTTCATAGTTAATTTATTGAAACAATACATGTGCAATTTAACAATGAAATTGTTAATACTATTAACTTTGCGCATGTCGTTATAGAAATCATTTTTATTGACAAGTTAACTAATTATTGGTTACCCTTTATTAACCAGAAATATAGTTACTGTTTAACTCAACTATTTTGTATGCACATTTGACCTTATACGAGTATAACGTTATTTTGTCTTCGTTATCAAACATTTACCATGAACAATTAAACCAGACACATGGTTAAAAAAATCATTGTATTTTCGGTGCAGTGTATTATCTATATATTTAAGAGACCGTGGAGAAGCAATGTGACTAGGTATGGCTGTACAAAATTTTCTTTAAGCTCTACACGCAGAGAAAAGATATAGTTTATATATGGTCACTGCAATTTTATGCAGAGAACAATGCAATTTTATGCAGAGAACACTGCAATAAAAACATGGTCGCTACAACAGTAGTATTGTCTTTTGAATTTCATTTTAACAACAGTATAATTGCGGCAATATTAATATTGTTGAAATGCAATAATAGTATTGTTGCCATGAAAATATGGCTGTAGCAACAATATAAATATGGATGGTGCGATATAACTATTGCTTATTTTTGGGTTTTATGTAAATAATAATATAGTTTCGGCTATCATACCGGAAAAATCTTTAGTTTATTTTAATTAAACAATGTTATTGCTACGAATCTTTTGCAATAATAGTTTTTTTATATGTAAATTAAATTTTTCGAAACAAACTACTTTGGATTAGTACAGGGTGTCCGCCGGGAAGGTGTACTACAGAATGTCCGCCGGGAAGGTATACTACTTTGTTTGTATATAATTTTTGATTAAATGAAAAAGAATGGTTCTTATATTGATAAATGTTTTATTTAATGTCGGCAACAATGTATGGAATACGGGCTGCTATACATATTTCTGGCCTAATAATGAAAATGCGAATATTTATCATCAAAAATGGTATTATTGTTTTTTCAAAGTATTCTCCAGCATGATTTATACACTTTAGCATGCGTTCAAACCAATTGTCGAAGCACTTTTTCCACTCCGATTGAGACACCTCCAAAACATGATTTTTGAACGCTTCGACAGCAACTTCTGGCCACGAAAATCGTTGACCACGCTTTTTTTTCTTGATGTGCCGGGAATAAAAAGAAGTCATTGGATGCCAAGTCAGAGCTGTACGGCGGATGACCCATCAATTCCACGTTTTGGCCGGTCAAAAAGGCGCTGGTTTGAGCCGAGGTATGGGAGCTCCCATTGTCATGGTGCACAATGATTCGTCTTCTCTTGTTCGTTTTTCGAATTTCTCCCAAGACTTCAGGCAAACAAATTGTGGTGTACTACTCAGAATTGACCATCCTACGTTGCTCAAGCGGAACAGTCGCCACATAACCAGTTTTGCCGAAGAAACAGGTGACCATTTGCTTCGAAGTGCTTCTTCCACGAACAACTTTTGTTGGATTTGGCTCGTCTCCGAAGACCCACACGGTCGATTGCTGTTTTGTTTTGGGCTCATACGTATAGATCCATGATTCGTCACCTGTGACGATATTATAAAAGTCCTTTGAAGCACCGCAATCGTATTTTGTCAAAATTCCTTTGCACCAATCGACACGAGCCTTTTTTGAGCGATTGTCAAATTGTGCGGGATCCAACGAGAACAAACCTTTGTTACGGCCAGGTGTTTATGCAATATCGAATGTTTGCTAGTGGAAGAAATGCTCAAGGATGCCTCTATCTCACGGTATGTCACATGACGATCATGCATTATCAGTTCACGCACGGCATCAATGTTCTCTGGCACAACGGCATCAATGTTCTCTGGCACATGGCACGGCCAGAATTGAATTCATTAAACCAGTTTTTCACAATGCTATAGGATTTTACTTCATCTTCATACAAAGATTTAAGTTCATATGACAGCTCATTTGTGTTTAGGTTCGACTTGGTTCAAATCTTACAGTATCTTAAAGTGGGCTTTGACGGAAAAGTTAACTGTGTTAGATGTCAAATACAGGGTGGAGCGCGGTTTTTGCTTATTTGGGAATGAAATAAAAAAAATATGAACCCTAGAAAAGTTTATTTTATATTTTAATTATAATGAACAGTAAGGGAATTTTAAAATTACTTGGGTTTAAATAGTGTATTTGGCAATTGTAGACCTTCGCTATCCACACTCTGCTGCATACGTTTTCTGAAGTTTTCATGAACTCTAACAAGCATGTCGACTGGTATTCTGCCAATATCAGCCTCAATAGTGTTAATTAAGTCTTCCAAGGTGTTGGCACGGTGGATATACACCTTCGACTTCAGGTCACCCCAAAGAAAAAGATCGCAGGGGGCTAAGTCTGGTGAGCGTGGCAGCTAGTTCCCATCACCCCTCAAAGAGATAAGCGGTCCTGGAAACTGTTGCCTTAAAAAAAATGATGGTAACCCTCGCTGTGTGTGCAGTTGCACCATCCTGTTGGAACCATTTATCCTCTAATTGCATTGCCTCAAAAGCCTCAAGATGGAGGGAACGTCTGGAAATGCCAAGATCAAGTGATTGCTTCCGAGCCGAACGTTTTGGAGATTGCAGTACTGCTGCTCTAACTTTCTCTATGTTTTGTGGTGTTGTTATCCTTCTCTCAAGTCCCCTTCGTACACATGACACATTCCCTGCTGTTCCCAATAAAGTAACCCAATTTACATTTGATTGCCGTCCAGTACCACACCCGCGTGGGGGAACAACGAATCGTAAACGAAAAGCACGCTGCACTGCAATGATCGAGTGCGCGTTTAAAATATACGCTTCAACAAAAAATGGCATCTCCACACGTGTCCTATTCATGATGACAATTGAAAGGCAGACGAAATCTCCTGTCAGCCACTATAAGCCACGCACACTCTCCACTCTCTTCGACACAGCCTGCAGTAGAAAAAAACAAACTACCGCGCTCCACCCTGTATATTGGGAACGCGACATCAGAAATTAACAAACGAGGTGTCGCTTGAAAGGTATTGTCGTCCACTTTGTGATAGTGTAAACTAATATTTAACACTCCAACTCAAGGATATATCCTTAATCCTTAAAAATTTCGAAAAAGGATATTTGTTTTTCCCTAAAAATTTTTCAGGAAATAGTTTGTAATTCGGTCTACTAGATGTGGTCTACTTGATGGTGGTCTACTAGATTTCAGAGTGGGTTCACCATTATTCCTTTATTAGACGTTTCCAGATACCAACCAACTATCAGACCAAATTGGCATCTGGTCAAGATTATGGCTTATCATATTGTCCAGCGAAAATCCTAGATACGTAAAGACCAAATAATGATACTGATAAAGGGTGGTCCAACTAAAACGCACGATGTTAATTGCAAATGAATCAAAAATCTTTTTGAGAATTATCTTAATATTTTTTATTATGATAAAAGGATCTATGACAATTATGTGTGAAACAAAATATCAGCCAAAGGCTCGCCATAGCTTCGGTGGTTTATATTTTCAATAACTCTGAGACATAATGGAGGTTTAATGTCGTAAATGTGCCTATTTATCTCATCCTTTAGGTCCTGAATTGTTTTTGGATTACTGACGTGCACTCTTTTTTTTTAAATAACCCCAAAGAAAAAAGTCCAACGGTGTCAAATCGCATGATCGTGGCGGCCACTTAACATCGCCACGACGTGATTAAATTTCTTGCGTAAAAAAGCGATTCTTTCGTTGACTGTGTGGCAGTCGACCTGCAGTTTGATAACAAACTTTAGATGGACATACATGGTTTCATAAAATCAGCTTGTGATTTTACAGAGTAGTGCAGGGTATTATTTAGCTTCGGTGAGTCAACTGCTGCATATTACAATTTGTGCTTAATATTTCTTTCTATTCGGCTGCGGCCGAACCAATTTAAAGTCAAAACCAATTTCGTTCAAAAAAGCAGGTTAATGGGAATAACCTTTTTCTTAATGATGCGATGCGTCAATTTGTTTATTGAATCATGAAATTGCATCGAAAGTAAAATTTTAAAAAAAAATGTAAACCGTTTTTTTTTAACCGTCAAGCTAAATTACTACGAATGAGAGAAAATGAGGCAATTTCATACATTTTATGCCAGCCAATATGTATTTTCTAAAGCGATGCGTTTTAAAGTTTGCTCCCAGTCCAATGCAATAAAAACGTGTACGAAATATGTAAAAACCGCAAAAGCCAGTCAACTGCACGTTCACCAAATGTATGTACGCCAGAATGGAGGTACGCGGCGCGTACGTACGCTTGTTTTTGATAAAAATCTATTATTACGTTTTCGGGGGGAGGGGATTGCTGCACTATGTCAGTGTTATGCAAGCTGGAATCATTCGCCGCTCGTCGTTTTAATATTTTCTGAACTTATTTGTCTTTCTGTTGGTTTTTGATGGATATACGCAGTTTTACTTTTTTGATCACGAATTGGTGATTATCACCACGACCGCCATCACTGCCGCCACCTTGTGGCAGAGCAACTGGCGACGGCCAGATGATGCGTTATGATCTCGTAAAATCAAAAGTTTCCTTTGGGCGCTTTGCGTAAATGCTGTGACGACTGGTTTCACTTAAATGAGGGGGTATGTAACACTTTCTGTGCCTCCGTAGCTGTGAGAAGCATTTCCGTCTTCACCGAAAATTATCAATGTGGCAATTTACAATTTAACGTTTCTTTCATCCTTACACAGTCTGCCAGACATTCAGCCAGCCTATGTGCGTTTTGTAATTTCCTTTGGATGCCTTTAGGCGTTATGACATCTTAACATCAAATTTGCATTATGGTTATGCAATGTTTTTGGGGTTTTTCTTTTTTTTCTTTGATATAAAATTTACAGATTTTCCCTATATTAATTAAATCACCTGAAATTTGCCAAAGAAAAAAAATCAAGCAATTCAAGAGTCGCACAGTGGTTAAAAACCAGTTTTGTTCAGGAGAGCCATTTTAAAGATTAGGTCCCTTTCTATTTGCGCTTAGAATCGTCGACTTCACTTTCATAAAACGCGCATATCTCTGGGAGGGAACACTTTTGGGGCATGGGATCGGTCTCATTCAATGCTCAGATGTTCTCCACATCAAAAAAAAAAAAGTGAAAAGTTGATGAAAAGTTTTGTTCAGGAGAGCCATTTTAAAGATTAGGTCCCTTTCTATTTGCGCTTAGAATCGTCGACTTAACTTTCATAAAACGCGCATATCTCTGGGAGGGAACACTTTTGGGGCATGGGATCGGTCTCATTCGATGCTCAGATGTTGTCCACATCAAAAAAAAAGTGAAAAGTTGATGAAAAGTTTTGTTCAGGAGAGCCATTTTAAAGATTAGGTCCCTTTCTATTTGCGCTTAGAATCGTCGACTTCACTTTCATAAAACGCGCATATCTCTGGGAGGGAACACTTTTGGGGCATGGGATCGGTCTCATTCAATGCTCAGATGTTCTCCACATCAAAAAAAAAGTGAAAATTGATTTTTTTTTACCCTGAGGTCCCTTCCTCTATGCGCTTTCACATATAGAGCGATCAATGGTTGGATGAGACCAACTTTATCGTAGTCGCGGATAATATCGAGTGATTAATCTTCTTTTTCTTCAAAATACAAAAATTCAAATCAAGTGTGGAATCTTTATTGTACATTCGAAAGCAACATTTTATGCCATTTATTTTTTAAATATAATTTTCTTCAAATGTTGGCCGCTACTACGCCTTAGGCTTTTCATTTTGAGTGTCCAATTTTGGATGAATCGTTCGAGTATTTCGACCGGTATGGCGCTAATAGCAAGCGTAATGTTGGCTTCCATAATAGGGTGGAGTGAAATTCAAAAAAAAAAAGTTAACCTCGGAAAGAGATGTAGTCTGGGGTCCTAAAATCAACGCCAAAATAGCGATAATTTCCAAATTTCTAGGGAGTGGCGCGACCCCTAAAAATTTTTTTAATTTTTTTTCTTTATTTTTCCCCTCTTTAGGACCCCAGACTACATCTCTTTCCGAGGTTAACTTTTTCAAATTAAAAAAAAGCATGTTTTCACTCCACCCTATTCCATAACCCGAATTATAGCTGGTTTGTCTGCTTATACTTTTGACAAAGCCCATTAGAAAAAAGTCTAAACGTGTGATATCATACGGTCTAGGCGGCCAACTCATCGGTCCAAAACCTGAAATTAGCTGCTCTTCGAAATGACCTTTTAATAGATCATTTGATTGAGCAGGTGTATGGCAAGTGGCATCGTCATGTTGAAACCAAATGTTGTCAAGATAAAGGGCTTCAATTCCACTCAGTAAAAAGTCCCATCATAGCGCAATAGCGAGCACCATTCACGGTTACGTTCCATATTTTTTCCAAAATGATGATGGCCGTATTTTGGAAGGAATATGGACCATCGGTCCACCAGCCCACAAACCGCACTAAACCTTGGTTTTCTCTGGGTATAATGGCACCTCTTGAACCTCTTCTGGTTGCTCTTCAGCCCAAATCCGGCAATTTTGTTTATTGACGTTGCCGAGCCAGAAATGGGCCTCATCATTGGATTGGATCTTCTCATTGTCATAATAAAGTTGCACAATTTGAAGACGTTGTGGCGGTGTGCGACTTACCATGATAAAATGGCAACCAATACAGAAAAGAAAAATTATATAAAGTTTAACACAACTTACGCGTACTCTGTGGAAAAACCCTATTGAAAAGTAGCTCTAGATTGATCACCCGTTATTTGAATTAAATCATTTTTTTAATTGTTTATTTGTATTCAATGTTGATGATTATAGACTAAAATAAACAATAGTTAATGGTATAGTATCAATCTACACAATGTCTCTTCATGAGCACTCTAGTATACGCTTATATAACTACAATTTTAACAATGTAATATAATATGTCCACAGACTAAGGATATATCGAGCCATAAGCGCTAACCTATCGTAAGTGAAAAAATGCAAATTTTACAGGAGACGGTTTTTATTATTTATTTCAAACAACTTTATTAAAAATGCAAATGTTTTAATGCAAAAATTTAAGATTTCTACCTACTCATATAACTGTATCAAAAAACAAAAAAAAAAATCTGAACACATTTGCGATTGCTGCAGCAATTTGATGTGTGACTTACGATAAAATTGCTACACAATAAAATTTAAACAATCATTCACGATAAAATGCAAAAGCTTTTTTTTTGATGTTTTACTAACAATTTTGTCATTTTAAAAATACAAAACGATGAGGCTTGTCCTAACGATTATTTTTCAGCAATAAAATTTTTTTTCCAAAAATTTGACTTACGATAGGTTAGCGCTTATGGCTCGATATATACATATTTTTTTGTTATAATGAAAAAAAGGAAAACATTACATTTATTTATTTTGATGCTTAAGATAAAAACAAATGGTCAAGGGGTAAGAAAACGTATAAGAAAAAATCAGATTACTGTAAGGTATGCCACCAATATTTGTTGGTGTTTAATCTAGCAAGGTTGTTTGCATCTATTTGTGGTACGCTGGTTTCAAACCTTATCTCATAGGGTTCGTTTATATTAATAGCTTTTATATTTGCCCGCCTATTATAATGATAAAATAGCGGTATTCCATTTCCATTTTGTATGAATTTACGTCTATCAAGGTATAAGAAAGCTTCGGGTGGAACATAACCTTCCCGAATAGTGTTTTCTATATATTTTTCATTTGTATAATAGGGCGCTTTTATTAAATTTGATTCTTAACATTGTGTACATCTTGTTATATGGTTTCGAATTAAATGTATTATATAGTTGTCGATTCGACTGATATTGGCTGAATTACAGAGCTTTGCATTTGACACAAACTTGGTGTAGTTACTTTGCGGTGACCTAAAAATGGATGTAGAATATCTTAAACATTTCCTTTCGAATACTCGAATTTTTTCCATATATGAGGTTGAGATGTTGAACCATATCGGGCAGCCATAGGTCAGAATGGGCCTAATTAAAGATTGGTACATTATGATTTTAATTCTTGAAGTTATGTATTTTGAATAGAATAGTGATTTATATGAAAAAAATGCTTTCTTGGCCTTTGTTAACGAAACATGCTTATTGTAATATAAAAATGTATCAAGATATATTCCTAAATATATCACTACGTCTTTGGTTGTTATCGTTGTGTTGGTTAATTTAGACTTTATTTCAAACGATTTCCAATGCCTTTTAATATTATTATTGCACTTGTCAACCGGAGGGCGAAATAAAATTGTTTCACACTTTTGTGTATTAATTTTCATATGCCAGTCTTCTGCATATGTTTCTACAATGTCAAAATACGATTGCAGATTTAGGTTAATATTTGAAACTTTCTCGCCTGGGTAATATATTATTATATCATCCGCAAAAGATATTATATTTTCTATTTTAGCGAGTAAATCTAATAAATAAAAATTAAAGAGATGATGTCGAAAGCCTTTTCCATGTCTATTGGGCATGCGCCGGTATATAGTTTCTTGTTCCAGTTCCAATTAACATCAGAAACCAGGACATTAATGGCTTTAACAGTTGAATGTCCATACTTAAATCCAAATTGTCTTTCGTGTATCAGGCCATTTTGTATACAAAGCGAGTTTATAACGTTACTGATACAAATTTCAAAAACTTTGAAAAATAACCTCTAGATTGCTCACCCGTTATTTTAAATAAATCATTGTTTAATCTATGAAGCACATGGCTCTGTGAAATTAATATGCTCTGAAATTTAGCCGACTTTGGTATTACGATGAGCTTTTGTTTCTCTTTTCAATTTTTCTGATGAAAAATTTAGCAAAGTGTACCAATTATTGAGCAATCCTCAAAGGTCAGTATCCACTTGAGTCGACGGATGACCAAGATAATTTCTTTTTCTCGCTTAGACCGTTGCTTTATATCATACGCCACTTGTGTCAGATTTAATAAAATTCTTTTTGGTTTATATAATTTTTTTTTTGTTAAAAACATGCTCGTCGTGTTCTAAATTGCAGTATAAAAAAATTTCTAGACATAACATACAGGGTAAAGTGCGGTAATTTGCTTATTTGGGAATGAAATAAAAAAAAATATGAACCTTAGAAAAATTTATTTTATATTTTAATTATATTAAACAGTAAAAGAATTTTTAAATCACTTGGTTTTAAAAAGTGTATCTGACAAATGTCTACCTTCGCTATCCACACACTGCTGCATACGGTTTCTGAAGTTTTCATGAACTCTAACTAGTAGACTGGTATTCTGCCAATTTCAGCCTGAATATTGTTAATTAGGTCTTCCTAGGTGTTGGGAAGGTTGGTATACACCTTCGACTACAGGTAACCCCAAAGGAAAAATCGCATGGGGCTAAGTCTGGTGAAAGTGCCGGCCAGTTCACATCACTCTTCAAAGAGATAAGCCGCGCAGGAAACATTTGCCTCAAACAATTTATGGTAACCCTCGCTGTGCGTGCAGAGGCACCATCCTGTTGGAACCATGTATCCTTTAATTGCATTGCCTGAAGAGCCGGCTGAAAAAAATGTCTGGAAAGCCAAGAGCAAGTGATTGCTGTCGAGCAGAGCGTTTCGGAGATTGCAGTACTGCTGCTCTAACTCTCTCTATGTTTTGTGGTGTTGTAATCCTTTTCTCAGGTCCCCTTCGTACACATGACACATTCCCTCCTGTTCTCAATAAAGTTACCCAATTTTCAATTGATTGCTGTCCAGGAACACGTCCGCGTGGGGTAACAGCAAATCGTAAACGAAAAGCACGCTGCACTGCAATGATCGAGTGCGCATTTAAAAAATACGCTTGAATACAAAATGACCTTTTCTCACTTGTCCAATGCATGACGGAAACTGAAAGGCAGAATACAAATCTCCCTTCAGCCATTATAAGCCAAGCACACTCTCCAATCTCTTCGACCAACAGTGCCGCCATAGCCTGCAGTGCAAAAAAGCAAATTTCCGCGCTTCATTCTGTGTTAACATTTAATCAATTTTCTGTTGTCCTATACGGTATACTTAATTAAAAAATTAATGATAAACATTAGAGTCCTCTTTGGGCGTCTTATGAATTCAATCTTCAAAAAATATGTTTAATATTTCCGAAAACTTGTAAACCATTTTCTCCACCAGGGAAGCCACTCGCTTAAAGATGCCCACACGTACGTCGTACGTACGTTTACCGACGATGTTAGTTTAAATTATCCATTGGATCGAATCGTTGATCATTTATTTGCTGATTAAACTTAAACTCAACGGAAGACATTGAACAACAAACAGATCACATTCGATTAGACAACAAAACACATGAAAAATATTCAATCCGCCAAAAACCAAATGTAATGGGGTGCTTTAGCTTTGATGTTATTTTTAGTTTGATGTTATTTTTAATTTTGACTACCAACATTTGGCTGTCCGTCCGTCCGTCCCATCCGCCGTGTTGAGCCGCCGTTCATAAACCATAATAATTTGTAAGATGTTGAGTTTTATTAGCCACACACGGCGTTATTGTGCGCTACAAACTTACATTTGTCCAGTTGCAGCAGCATTTTCATTTTATGGCCAATACAGCAGCAGCAGCAGGCAGCATCATTACGGTAACTGGCCGACACACGGCCATAATAACACAAAAGATTGCAATGAATAGCAGCACTGATGAATATCATTAAACTCCTCATAGTCGTAGTAGATGCGATACGAGTGTTAATCCCATATTTCTCGTTGCGATCCCGCCAGTCTTTAACTCTATTCATATCCATAGCTGTACATTAGACAGGGTCATCGTGAAGAAACTATTGGGGATATAATTAAATGAAAGCGGGCGATCAAGTCGTAAATCACAAATAATTTCGTGCCTGGCAATGTAAAACTTCATTTCGCTACCTAAAGTCGTAAAGGTTGTAAGTCCACTTTTTGGCTAAATGTATTTTTTGATGTAGAACGCAAGATAAGTTGAAAACGCATCTGGCTTGAAGAAAAAAACCACCAAAAATAGAAAGAAAATGTTCTAAGTCCCTATAACATATACAAACAAAGCGAAAAAGTTGTAAGTCCAGCCTTTTTGTTTTAATCATTCTCTGTTGAGTGCACTAGCCACTCATTTTAGAATTTAAAGTTGAAAATATTTGCTTTGATCAAGTAGTCATAGCATTTCAATGTAACTGCATGGTTTTTACTTTTGACATTTGTCAGTTTAAGATTTTATCAGTCTAGAAAAATTATTCCACCAATAAACATTTGTGATCCTGTTGTCTATAAAAAGTGAAAGCTAATTTTTCCAACATTTGTAGGAGGTAAGGTGCGGTCTCTATTTTCATAATTTCAGAACCTTTTTATTTTATAGATGTTCCTGTCTTTTATAGATAATATGAACGCTTCGCAATTAATCAGCGGAGGAAGTAATGACGCTTCTTATAGAATGGAATATGATGACGGTCTCGTTGGATTAGTTCCTTATGGATTTAATACTGATTCAGACGACTCGTATGAATTACCTTCCAAATCACGGATTAGAAGAAAGAGGGTACAAAGTTCTAAATGTAAATGGTTCAGTGCAAAGAATAAACGTCTGAGAGAAAATGGAAACCGTTACCTCGGAAGGAAAAAACATGGAGATTCTTGGATTTATAATAATGTGAAAAAACAACGAGCAATTAACCCGAGATGCAACTGCAAAAAAGTTGGCACTATGAAATGTTCCCAGGTAACTGATGTACAAAGAAAAGACATATTTGAAAAATTTTGGCAAATGGATTGGTCGGCCAAAAAAATGTTAGTAAAAACATTAATTCAAACATCAGTCCCAGTCCGAATCAGAAATCGAAAAGATGATACTAAATCGAGAAGAAGCCAGTCAATAAAATATCAAGTTAAGGTACAAAATAGATTTGTGCGTGTGTGCAAAATTTTTTTTTTGAATACGTTTAGCATTGGGTACTATACTGTGTTAAATTGGATAAAGAAACGTTTAGTGCAATCAAAGGAAAATATACAGAGGAACTATGGAGTAGAAAGACAGAATCTTGAGTCATTTTTTGATTCCCTTCCCCTAATGGAATCACACTATTGTCGCGCAAGAACTCAAAAAAAATATCTTTTGCCTGAGTGGAGTTCCAAAAAAATGGTTTACGATTTTTATGTAAATGATTGGTGCACAAAACAATGTGTAAAAAACCTTTCTATAACAAAGTTCAATGGGATTTTTAATATCCGAAATTTGGGATTATTTATAAAAAAAAGATCAGTGCGAAAAATGCGTCCGATACTCTGTTGGAAATCTGTCACTTGAGGAGTATCTTTTGCACCAAAAAAAAGGAAGACGCCAGGACTGAGAAAAACAGAGACAAAGAAAAGGAATCACATGTGTACACTGTTGATCTTCAAGCAGTGTTAATGGCTCCCAAATCGCAAGCTAGCAGCCATTATTATCGTACAAAACTGCAAGTACATAATTTAGTCTTTTATAATCTTAAAAATAAAAAGACAGATTGCTTTATATGGAATGAGTCCGAGGGCGGAGTCTCAGCGGAGGCATTTGCAAGCATTTGGGGATATTTCATTGAAAAAGAAATACTACGTGTAAAAGACCATCCAGAGAAGATTATTATTTATAGTGATGGATGTACATACCAGAACCGAAATTATATAATGAGTAATGCCTTATTAAATACAGCAATTAAACATAAAGTCATCATAGAACAAAAAATTCTTGAGCCCGGACATACTCAAATGGAGGTTGATAGTGTACATTCCGCAATAGAGCGTTCTTTGAAAAATAAAAACATTGATGTACCTGCTGATTATATTGGAATATGCAAATCAGCAAGAAAAATTCCGGAAGCATATAATGTTTCTTACTTGTCCCATGATTTTTTTAAAACATTCAGCAATGTACTGTTTTGTAAAAATATTCGCCCTGGCCGTGGCAAAGGAGATGCAAAAGTAACCGATATTCGTGGCCTTAAATACATTCCAAATGGTGACATATGTTATAAACTTCGGTTTAATGATAATTGGAGACTTCTTCCTCAGAGAATTGACAGACAAGTAATCGCATTGGAGTGGTCAAATTTGAAACAACAACATCAAGAAAGAATAAAGATTACAGCTAAAAAATTCGAAGACCTACAATATTTGAAATCTACATTGCCCAAAGACCACCATCACTTTTATGATAATATTCCTCATGAATAATATTTTTATTACATATTTTATTAAAGAACTCTACAGCAAAGAAGTAAGAGTTAATATTAATATAACATTATTAAAGTAATAAAATTTTACTTACAAAATATATACTTTCTAATTAAAAATGTAATGAACAATATAATATAATTAAAAATAAAATAAATTATATTAAAAAAAAACTTGATTTCCTTTAGGAAAAGGCGGTAAGTCCAAATCACATCGATAATTTAAAAAGCGAAAAAGTTCAAAGTCCAAAAAAATGCTCAAAAAAGACTACCAAGCATATTTTTCAATTTTTTTTTAATATTACCAACAACATGAATAACCTACACATAATTGCATTAAAACTTTTGGAAAAATAAATCGTCGAAGAATAAAATTAGTTATTTGTCTCTCTTGTAAAATTTTAAATTTTGGACTTACACCCTTTGCGACTTTAGGTAGCGATTTGTTTTAAAAAGGTTGTCAAATTTTTTTAAAAAGCAGCAGAAAGACTTTTTATTCCTGAAATTTGGGCAAGCGACACTTTACCATCATAAGACCCCAAGCTACGAATGTGCTGCCATTATGTTTAACGGCTATACACTTAAGGGCAGGCGGTTTCACATTGAACGATAACTGCCTGCACTCAGTGTTCCGTTTCATTGACAAAAATGAGAAAACTGACCTGTTTCGAATTTAAATTTTTTGGTATCATTTTAAAGGTAAAAGTCTACGAGTAACTAAAAAAAATCCGCATATCGAGCCATAAGCGCTAACCTATCGTGAGTGAAAAAATGCAAATTTTACAGGAGACGGTTTTTATTATTTATTTCACACAACTTTATTAAAAATGCAAATGTTTTAATGCAAAAATTTAAGATTTCTACCTACTCATATAACTGTATCAAAAAACAAAAAAAAAAATCTGAACACATTTGCGATTGCTGCAGCAATTTGATGTGTGACTTACGATAAAATTGCTACACAATAAAATTTAAACAATCATTTACGATAAAATGCAAAAGCTTTTTTTTTGATGTTTTACTAACAATTTTGTCATTTTAAAAATACAAAACGATGAGGCTTGTCCTAACGATTATTTTTCAGCAATAAAATTTTTTTTCCAAAAATTTGACTTACGATAGGTTAGCGCTTATGGCTCGATATATTTTTTATAGAAATTGTTTTTTAGGGCTCCAGGCCATCTAAAGCGAGCGATTTGTGTCCAAAATTAATTAATATTATAGTTTCGTGCTGAGTAGTTGAACGAAAATATTTATAAAAGACGCATTATTAGACGAAATCGCTTTGCCTTATAATTTTTAAATAGTTAAGGAGTGGAACAGATTTAGGTTCTTTAATTTTTTTTTTTTAATCATAATTTTTTTTGGTGAATATGTAAAAAATTTCCGATTTTTCTGACTTAATTTGATTTTCAGTTTATAAAAATTCGAAAAATTTGCACAATAAATTAGTTTGGACTTTCGTCAATTAGAAAAACAATCCTCGCCGATTTTTTCTGATTCCTTTTGATTTTCATTTTTAAAAGTGCCTATGAAAAATTCTCATTTTTTTTATTTCAAAAAGCAAAAAAAAACATCAAAAACTACGGTGACATTTTTTGCACAATAAAGTTGATTGGTCTTTAGTCAATTAAGAAAAAAATCCTTCGCCGGTTGTGACCGATTTTTTTTTTTGATTTTCATTTTTAAGTGTCTATAAACAATTTTTTATTTGAAAAACTCTCATTTTTTATTCCAAAAAGCAAAAAAAGAATTTTTTATTTAAATAGTTCTCCTTTTTTATTCCAAAAAGCAAAAAAAACACCAAAAACTTCAGTGACATTTTTTGCACAATAAATTAGTTTGGACTTTTGTCAATTAAAAAAATCCTTCGCCGGTTGTGACCGATTTTTTTTTTTTTTTGATTTTCATTTTTAAAAGTTTTTATAAAGAATTTTTTATTTGAAAAATTCTCATTTTTTATTCCAAAAAGCAAAAAAAGACGAAATCTTCGGTACCATTTTTTGCACAATAAAGTAGTTTGGACTTTAGTCAATTAAAAAAATCCTTCGCCGGTTGTGAGCGTTTTTTTTTTTGATTTTCATTTTTAAAAGTGTCTTTAAAGAATTTTTTATTTGAATAATTCTCATTTTTTATTCCAAAAAGCAAAAAAAAAAACACCAAAAACTTCAGTGACATTTTTTGCACAATAAAGTAGTTTGGACTTTAGTCAAATAAAAAAAATCCTTCGCCGATTGTGACCGATTTTTTTTGATTTTCATTTATTAGAAGTGTCTAGAAAAATTTTTTATTCGAAAAATTCTCTATTTTTGATTCCAAAAAAAACATCAAAAAAATGGGCGAAATTTTGTTTAATAATTAATTAGTTTGGATTTTCCTTTCGTCTATTGAAAAAAAACGAAATCTTCGCCGTTTTTTTGATATGAATTTTTAAGAAGAGTGTATGATTATTTTGATTCTGTAAAAACCAATAAAAAAAATTCCATTTTACAAGAATACTACGAATGTTTCATAAAAACCTATAATATTTTTGAAATCAGCATATCATAAACCATTTAGAATAAAGTTTCATTGTATTCTGAAAATGACTTCTATTTTTGTCCAATGCTAGTGTGGGAACGGACCACTGTGCGGCAGTAGAGTTTTCCTTTATTAAATATCATGGCAATTTCTGATAAATGGTTTAGCTTATTTACGAAAATTTTAATTAAGTGGTGATTAAATTCATATACCAATTTGGGGGCCGTATTTTTTCGTCGATTAAAACAATCGTTACCGTCAATGGAGAGCGGCGCTATCGTGCCATGTTCGAAAATTATTTTTGGCCAGAATTAGATGAGCTTGATTGCTGTACACGGGCTTATGGTGGTCATATGACCGAAATTGAATTTCATTCTTAAAATGTAACATTTGCAATACACCTTGAGTAAATTTACTAAATATTAAAAAACTTAAATATTCTGTGTTTTATAAATATAGAAAATTGTTATGTCCTTAACGGAAAACCCTGTATATGCTTGCCTTAAAAATAAAAACAAAAATTTATAGAAATCGAAAAAATAATCTCGTTACGAGGGTTGCAAGTTTCCTTTTAAGCACGTACCTAATAAAGATTGAAATGCCCAACTTCGAGCTCCTATCTCCCCATTTACACGATGCAACTTTACTTGCTGCAACTCAAAGTTTGTGCGATAGAGAGGTAAGGGGAATGGAAAGGGAAAAACTGTCAATTCCTTTTGTTTTTTCGTAGTGTGAAGTTGGCTGCAAATTATTTTAGTACAAAAGTCACACAAAAATTAAAACGAATAAATCACACAATGTCAGAAATGGCAATAATGAAAACAAAAATTGCCGTAACCGAAGTTCTTATGTAAACACAAGAGGCAAGTTTGAAAGAGAATCATAAAAATTGAAGCAAATAAAGTTGCCTCGTGTAAATAGGGTCTCTATTGTGGAAAATAGCAGCAATTTATAATTATGAAATTATTTCCTTTTAAAGGTTGGTCCAGCTAAAACTCACGAACTATCTTAATATTTTTTATTATAATAGTGGGATCTACGAAATTTTTACGAGAGCTGCTATATATATTTCTGGCCTAATAATGAAAATGCGAATATTTATCATCAAAAATGGTTTTATTGTTTTTCAAAGTATTCTCCAGCATGATTTATACACTTTTGCATGCGCTCAAACCAATTGTCGAAGCACTTTTTCCACTCCGATCGAGACAACTCCAAAACATGGTTTTTGAACGCTTCAATAGCATCTTCTGGCGACGAAAATCGTTGACCACGCATTTTTTCTTCATGTGCGGGAACAAAAAGTCAATGGGTGCCAAGTCAGGCCTGTACGGCGGATGACCCACCAATTCGATGTTTTGGCCGGTCAAAAAGGCGCTGGTTTGAGCCGATGTGTGAGATCTCGCATTGTCATGGTGCACAATCATTGCGGAACAGTCGCCACATGACCAGTTTTGTCGAAGAAACAGGCTACCATTTGCCTCGAAGTGCTTCTTCCACGAACAATTTTCGTTGGATTTGGCTCGTCGTCGAAAACCACACGGTCGATTGCTGTTTTGTTTCGGGCTCATACACATAGACCCATGATTCGTCACCTGTGACGATCTTATAAACGTATTTTGAAGCACCGCGATCGTATTTTTTTCAAAATTTTGTTGGATTTGGCTCGTCGTCGAAGACCCACACGGTCGATTGCTGTTTTGTTTCGGGCTCATACACATAGGCCGATGATTCGTCACCTGTGACGATCTTATAAACGTCTTTTGAAGCAACGCGATCGTTTTTTTTTCAAAATTTCTTTGCACTAATCAACACGAGCCATATTTTGAGCGACTGTCAAATTGTGCGCGATCCAACGAGAACAAACCTTTTTTATGGCCAGGTGTTCATGTCCTAGGATGCCTCTTTCTCACGGTACGATCTTGCATTATCAGTTCACGCACGGCATCAATGTTCTGTGGCACAACGGCCGTTTTTGGAAGACCTTCGTCTTTGAGCGAGCGTCAGCAATGATTGAATTCATTATACCAGTTTTTCACAGTGCTATAGGATGAAGCTTCATCACCATACAAAGATTTAAGTTCATCCATGCACTCTCGTCGTGATAATCCAGGTCAAAAGTTGTGAAAAATGATTGCACGAAAATGTTCACGAGTTAATTCCATATTTTTGCCAAATTGATTTTTCAAGTCACTGTAAACAACACAAATGATGGTCGTACGTTAAAATGTTCTGAGTACGTTTATACTAAAAAATGTCAAACTTGCCAATGGAAATGTCAGATGGCGCCAGGCAACGCTTAGTGTTGCCTTGGCCAGAAATATATATAGCAACCCTCGTTATAGTAAATATGAGTACTCAAATCAAAGCAAATTTTGGTTTCGCCAGCAGTACGTCAAGCGCTTGGTTAAGCGTTGCGTCGCTTGAACGCCAAATCACAGCTCGTATATACGAGTATCGAACTGTAGATCTCTGACCACAAAAAGTCGCTCCATACATGGTCCTTTGTGACTTCTACATCATTCCGAATAAAATCTAGGCCCATAATGCCACCACCCTTTAAAAAACTTTTGGTCTATGAATGCTGTGTTGTTTGCTGGAACACTTGTCGATTGAGTTCGCTTTAGCTGGTTTAAAATGAGCATTGTCCGAAAAGATGATTTTTTTTGTAAAAAATCCTAATGTCTATTATTTTCGGTGTCCAATTAGCATAATCGCGGCGTTCAGCTTCAATTCTTGTGTCTGCAAAATATTGTTGCCCAAAGCCATCTGCAAAATAAGACGGCTTGACACACTTAAAATGCACAATTGACGTGATCGGCTCCAAATCGACATTTCTGGGAGGTTTTTTTAAAACTGGCCGCTATGGCGGCTAGGCGTTCTTTCCTTCGCACATGATGCATGATGAAATGGCAAACCTTACTTAATGTTTGGACAGCTTCTTCAAAGATGTAAAAAACATGGACAACCGGAGCCGGCTTAAACAGTTAATTACGGTCAAAAGATGTTATTGCGTCTAAGCTTGAAAGAAGTTCCCCGTTTTGGGATTTTTAATTTTCGTCTGGGCAATTTGCAACCGGGCTAATGTCGATGCATACAGCAGCACATACTTGCATATAAGTCGGGTATTCATAAAACCATTAATGCCTGAGTTGAGGGAATGCTGCTACGGTTTGGTTAACTGCTGCAGTCACCAAGCATCCTCACATGGAAGACTAGCCACTGCACTACGTCCACCGAAATGAATGTGCAGTTCGGAGCTCTTTGGCATATTTGTTGATTTTGCAATTTATTTGAATTGTACACTTTAAGTGCTCCTTTACCGCTTGCTCTGCTCTGGTCTGATCTGCTTTAGCCATTCATTCATTCATTCATTCTGTGTACGAACCCCTCTTCCAGTGCCACCTTCTTCCACAGCGGATCTTCAGGGAAATTGTTAACAGTAGAGAGGGGGGCACATGATAATGTGTGTTGCACAGACTGATGTGGTGCCGGTGCTGTGGCCGGGCGGGCCGAACCGAAGTGTAGTCTGCAATTAATAATAACAATTTAACACTTTTCAAATGAAAAATTATATCTTTTACTTTTCTATCGTCTTAACGATTTTATGGTGGCTATTTCGTTTTTTTTTTTACTAATTTTAGGGGTGGCGGGGGGTTGGAGTTAATGTTGTTACGTTTTCCATTTTATTATCATCAGCTAATATCAGACGGATGGATGGACGGACGGACGAACATTGTGATTATTATGATTGCTGTTATGCTCTGCTGTCGGGCGGTTTTCTTTTCGAAATGAACGATTTCTCATATTAGATAATAGGGGATGTGTTTACATACGTTGCATGCACTGCATCCAATTCGTATCTCCGATTATCGGAAGTATGAGTTTGGTTTCCTTTCCATCACATTGAAAAAAGGTGGGCTTTCGCCTAACATGGCCAAAGGATACTGAGGTTACACAATTTCCGGTACAAAAGTTGTAAAATGAGCAAAAAGTGGGGGTGGGCTAATATACTTTGTAAGCCCATCTGACGAAAAAACGTGCCGTTTGATCTGCCATCTGTTTTCTTCAGCATTTTTGTGTCCGGGAACCCCAGAGAGTCAATCCACATAGAAGTTCATATATTTGTTATTCGACAGGTTAATCTGTTGAAGAAATCGTGCTAGTATCTCGACCTGAAAAACACTATTATTCAGTCGATATGACTCGCGTATTTGAAAATCCTTTACATAAAAACCAGCTCCTGTCCCTACCTCCTTTCGGTGTATACTGAATTAGCTTAGAGTGATTCCCATAAATCCCACACCGATCAGTCAGAGAAAATAACTGCTAAACGCTCCATCCACATCGGGGTATGCTGAAAATATTAAGTCCTCATTTGTTTTCTCAACGTAGCTTACAAGGCTTTCTGGGAAATGTTAAACATGCATGTGACCTTCTCCGAGAAAAGGGACCTAGTGTGTGAAAATAAATTTTTGAGAAAAACGCATTTGAAGTTTCATAAAGCTTTATCACTGTGAACACACCTTCAGTTGGGAGATACGATTTGGTATGGCTAGTTATGATTGGGTGCCGACTTTGGTAAAGTCATGTCGGTGACGTTTTTTTTCGCTTTTAAAGTGACAATACCTTTGCTATTGTTGCTACCAAACGAATGACCTCCGCTCATTGCACCAAGCGGTTTATCGTTAGATCGCAAATGGTATTTGTATGAGAGTGTCAGGGTCTTATGTACTGATTCACAGAAACAGGATTTTGTAGCTCCTAAACCGAGTGAACCCAATGCGAATAAAAATCGAAAAATAAAACTTAACCTGCCAGCAGGAAAAAAAAATTGAAGCACCGGATCACGAGAAAAAGAAACGAAAAAAGACCAAACTGCTAAAAAAAATTCGAAGACTGCCGAAAAAAAACAATTTAAAACCAAAAAATCAAAAAAAAAGTAAAATATTAAGGTTTTTCTTATTTTTATAGATTTTCCCAAGTTCGTTTTGTACGTTTTTATGGGGTAAATACATTTTTATTAGAAATCTTACACATTTTATCTTATTCTACACCGTTTTAGGTACCAGAATCCACTCTTAAGTTCAAACCCGTTTTCTGACACACTAGGTCCCTTTTCTTGGAGAAGGTCACATTTGCTTTGAACTTCCCATAAATGGCCGTGATCATTGGCCAAAGCCCGTTCTCTAATGTTTGGAGACATATGTGACAGCGCATAGAGAAGGTGACCTAAGGGTAAAAAAAATCAATTTTCATTTTTTTTTCTATTTTTGATGTGGACAACATCTGAGCATCGATGTTCCCTACCAGAGATATGCGCGTTTTATGAAAGTGAAGTCGACGATTCTAGGCGCAAATAGAAAGGGACCTAATCTTTAAAATGGCTCTCCTGAACAAAACTTTTCATCAACTTTTCACTTTTTTTTGATGTGGACAACATCTGAGCATCGAATGAGACCGATCCCATGCCCCAAAAGTGTTCCCTCCCAGAGATATGCGCGTTTTATGAAAGTCAAGTCGACGATTCTAAGCGCAAATAGAAAGGGACCTAATCTTTACAATGGCTCTCCTGAAGAAAACTGGTTTTTAACCTTAGGTCCCTTTCTATTTTGCGCGTCACATATGTGTATCCAGAAACAAAGAAATGTTTGGCTGAATTGGAGGCCTCGACCTATGGGCGAGGTCCATGGACCTTGAAGCCCAAAAACCTTCCCCCAACGTTTGGTGATATACTCGTTTCTAAGAACAATGAAATTTTCTCACAAATTCATATATAAACCTATACTTAAGATTTGTGCCAATTTGAAACTTGTAACGTTCCATACAACCCTTAGGGGGTCAAAAATCGGCCACTTTAAACTATGGAATTAAAAACAATAGAATTTCGTTACAAATCAGACAATCATATTCATTTTTCGATTCGAACAAATTTAAGGTCTTGACCCATGTGTTTAAGGTCAAAAAATAGGTCTTTTTGAACATGGACATATGGGAGCTCAGAAACAGTAAAATTTTGAGAATATCTGAATATGACATCAACTTAACCTATGGGACATGGGGCCTAAAAATCGTCCAACAATGTTCGGGGAGATATGCGCATCCAAAAACAGTTACATTTTCTAACAGAGCCAAAACAGGGTGGTTGAATTAACATTTTAAATTTTAATTGGCGTAAAAAAAGTACTTATATGTTTTTTTAATTTCTGGTTTTATTGAAATGGTTGAACTTTTTCATTTAATAATAGAACACAATATCATTCATATGACTACCACAACTGGCTCGGCAGTACCTCATCCGATCAACCCAATATTTCAGTACATTAACGATTGTCTCGGGTCGAACATCTTCAATGGCAACTTCAGTTTCATGTTTTAACGCTTCAATTGTCTCTGGATGCTTTGCGTTTTTACAGCCGCTTAAATTTAAAAATATAAAATCGCCCACCCTATACACACCTATATTTTAAATTTTGCCCAATTCCGTACTCCATTGAATAAAACGTCTGGACCTATGGATGTGGTCTACGAGGGCGACTGCAAAAGTAACTGGCCTAACATAAAAAGAACCGTTTTTTTGGAATTATTATTATTTATTTTTCAACATAATCTCCTTCCAACTCAATACACTTCATCAAACGTTTTTCAAGTTTTTTAATTCCATCCGAAAAATAAGATTTTTCAAGACCTTCAAAATATGCCTCAGTTTCAGCAATAACCTCGAAAATTTGTTGCCACCGAGAATTTGGAAACAAGAAATAATCAGAAGAAGCTAAATCTGGACTATATGGTGAATGCGGAGCAATTTCAAATCGTAATTCGGCCAGATTTTGTTGAGTTAAAAATGCAGTGTGTGAAGGAGCATTATCTTGATGAAAAATAACTTTTTTTTTCTAAATGCGGTCGTTTTATTTTGATTTCTTCACTCAACAGATCCAATAATGCACAATAATATTCACTATTTATAGTTTTTCCTTTCTCAAGATAATCAATAAATATTATACCCCTTGCATCCCAAAATACTGTGGCCATTACTTTTCCTGCTGACTTAACAGTTTTCGCCTTCTTGGGACCACTTTTACCAGCTTCTATCCATTGTTTTGACTGTTCTTTGCATTCTGAGATGAAGTGATGGATCCTTGTTTCATCAACAGTTATGAATCGGCGCAAGAACTCTATTAGATTACGCTGATAAATCGCTAAAAGCTCCTCGGGATTGATCCAACGGACGATTTTTTGGGGCAAAGTCAACAAACGCGGCACCCATCTTGCGGATAGCCTTTTCATGTGGAGTTCATCATGTAAAATACTCCAAACTTGTTTTTGGTGTATTTTACAATATCAGCAAGTTCTCTGAGCTTTATTCGTCTATCTTTAGTCACTTCATTAAATATTTTTCTAATGTTTTCAATAGTAGTAGCAGTTTTCGGTCTTCCAGAGCGTTGTTCATCTGCCGTACTTGAACAACCCATTTTAAATTGTTGAACCCAGGATTTCACGGTGGAGTATGATGGTGCATTATCACCATGGACAGAATCCAATTCATCTTTGATTAATTGTGGCGTATAACCTTTCATATAAAAGTGTTTAATTACCGCACGAAACTCTTTATTTTCCATTTTGCAAAAATTATAAAACTTGTTTACTTCAATCTCCTGTAACAAAGAAAATAATCATTAAATATTTTGGAAATTTTGACAGATAGCTTATAAAAGATTACTTTTAAAAAACTAAAAAAAAAGTTGCTAGTAAAACAGAAAATGTGCCAGGCCAGTTAGTTTTGCGGTCGCCCTCGTATGTACCCTGGATGCCACTACAACGCAATCCATGGCGGATCGTATAAAGGGCTCGGACTGTCCGACGACGTTTTTCCTTGTTTTTGATTATATTCTTAACAAATCATAATGGGTGCAATATGTAAAGTGGGTACTGTTGATTGGGACGCACTAAATAACCTAAGAAGGACATAGTTGGTGGACTTTTTGGCTCATCTGGCCCAAAAAATGTCCCACATGGTTAAAACGGACGATCAGCAGCCAAAACGGGCATATGGATACTCAAATTACAGCAAATTTTACTACGAATCCAAATTTAGAGTAATTTTTGAGGTTTTGACTGAGATTAGGGACGGGCGCATGAGCCGAAAAATCTGACCTCTTTTGTGCTTTAGTTGCCTACGGTGGACGGTGGTCGAACTTTAAGACGTTTTTACTTGTTTTATGTGATAAATGTTTTCTTGGTTTGCAAATGCCTTAGGTTTCAGTTAGGTTTCTTTTGTTGTTTGTGACTAGGCACTAAAGCAGCACCTGCAATTGCATGTCATGGCAACCATTGTATCGAAATTCCTCCCCTCCCCCAAAAAATACACAAACATTTTTAATGTGTCAACAGAAAATACATTGTGCGAGTGTGGGTCAGTCCTTGGAACACAAACGTGGTCTAATTAAATGCCTAACAAAACAAATTGTCCAATAATTGTTAGCTTCACATCAAACATTCCTACTTGTCTTCCATTCCCATATTCGTATCTGAAAGGAAGGTTCAAAGTTGGTTGGGTGGTTTCCTTGATCAAATCGAAGTAAAAGATTTCAACGAACTACAGACGGAGAGTAGGTAAGAGTATTTCTCGGGAGACTGCGGGAAAAAGCTTCATTCCCAAATTAAGTGCGCATGTCGACAACAGCGCCACCTGTGTTTTAATGAGTTTCCCATGAATTCTGACTTCAAGAAATAAAGCAACTCAAACTCGTAAAGCTTTCTAGAGCTAGAATTAAGCGTATATGCGAGTGTGTGTATGTGTGTCTGGGTAGGTAATATTTTTCAGGAATTGCTAGTGAAATATGGCTAGAGATTAGTAGGAAAATCTAGCAACAAACATTCAGACGCAAAACTAAAATTTATTACACCAACTGGGCAACTTTATTTAAAAACTGAACCGAGAGTGAGTGTAAAACTAAAATAAAATTCAATAAAATTTAATTCGTGATTAAGAAAATGTGGCATAAACTGTTTATGCCACAAAAGTGCGAAAAGTTTTAAAATGATGTGGACTGTGTGCTGGCCTTCTCCTCGTGCCAACAGTAGTCACAAGTTAAACTGTCGACATTGGTTCTTTCATTGGTCCGGTTTCCATAAGCTCAGTTTTTGTTTTGAGTATTTAATTTTTGTTTTCTTGTTGTAATTTGAGCAATTTTTTTTTGGAGCTCGAAAAGAAGGTGTCTGAAGCAAAGTGAATTATGGTTTCATGCATACACTTGACCTACGTCAATTACGAAATTCCGGTATAAAATCAATATGACGTTTCGGTGCGTCTACCTCTAGCAATGAGGTGTGGGTTGAAGTTGCCCGCCGCTCTTTGTCTAGAGTGGATATGCTTTATTTTGCATGCAACAAATGTGGCACCTGTCGTGGGTTTGGTCTATGTAGGGCGTAGGGTCGTGGAGGTGTATCGTGTTTGAATTATGCCACCCTTTTTCTTCATCCCCATGACATCATTTGGGCTGTTGTGTTGTGTTTCTTTTCGTCTGCCATATAGACGAGTGAAGTGTTTTGTGTTTTTTGTTTTGCTAATACGTTTTATTTGTTGTCTGGTATCGGCTAATAACACTTGTTCCCCTTTTTTCTTTTCTCTATGTGGTTATTGTTGTTGTTTGTTTGTGGCGGCTGTTGTCGTTGTCTAGTAAAGAATGGCCGACCCAGCGAACGACCGACCGATCAATAATTGTCCTCAATTTACTTTGTTTTGTTTTTGGAAAATGTGCTTAACATGGCCACTGTATACCTAAACAACCTGCAAGCAGCAGCATCGTTAGTCTGGTTAGAGAGAGGGGAGAGAGAGAGGGAGAGCGACCGAGCGCTGTTTAAGTTTACAATCCGTGGGCTGTTTGGAAAGTCACTGATGATTTTGTGAGTGAGAAGGTATATTTTTTATTTTCAAACTGAAAGTACTCCATGATGGCCCATGAAATCGTATACCTGACCACCACATGTGTTCCATGGAAATTTTATATAAAATCCTTTAAAGTTTAAGGCGATCCGACCAAAAGTTTAGTTTGTGATTTAAATGTGATTAGAAAAGTGAACAGTTCTCGTTAAATGCGAAAAAAACCTACCCTTAAGTGTATAGCCGCTAAACATAGTTACAGCACATTCGTTGCTTGGGGTCTTATGATGTTGAAGTACCGCTCACCGTAACTGCAGTCAGCCCTGCCTGTAACTAAAAGTCCTTCCGACTGAATGTCTAATATTTAATGATATTTAATTAATGGAAACAACAATAAAATAAAATAATTAATAAAAATTCATGCACTGTATTGTGTGTGTGTGTGGGTGCATGTGTTTTAGTATGTATGCAGTGCGACGGATTTCAATTGTTAGATGAGAAACTTTACTGCCGGCAGTTCTCATTAAATGTGTAACTGCCTGCCCTTAAGTAAAGGGTGATCCATCTAGAGGTATTTTTCAGAAAAAAATATAAAAATACAAATCAAGAGTGGAATCTTTATTGGTAAAGGTCATTTATGGCATTTGTTCTTTAAAAATAATTACCTTCCAATGTTGGCAACTGTATTATGGAAACGAGTGTTCGGTTAGAAACGGCAAGACACGTTGTTTTCGACCAACATTTTGTTCAGTGATGAGGCCTATTTCTGGCTCAACGGCAAAGTCAATAAACAAAATTCCCGCATTTGGGCTTTCGAGCAACAAGAAGAGGTTCAAGAGGTGTTATTTTACGCAGAGAAAACCACGGTTGAAGGCGGTTTATAAGCTGGCGGAATCATGGGTGCATATTTTTTCAAAAATGATGATGGCCGGAACGTAACCGTGAATGGTGCTCGCTATCGCGCCATGATATTGATCTTTATGCTTCCTGAAATTGAAGCCCGTAATTTTGACGACACGTGGTTTCAACAGGACTGTGCCACTTGCCATACAGCTGCTCAAACAATGGATCTATTGAGAGGTCATTTCGAAAAGCAGCTAATTTTACGTTATGGACAGGTGAGTTGACCGCCTAGATCGAATGATATTACACCTTTAGACATTTTTCTTCGGGGTTACGTAAAGTCCAAAGTCTATGCCGACAAACCAGCTACGATTTAGGTTTTGGAAGCCAACATTACGCGTGTCGTTAAAGCCATACCGGACGTCTTCAAAATTGGACCCTCAGAATGGAAACCCTGAGGCCAACATTTGAAGGAAATTATATTCAAAAAATAAATGCCATAAAATGTCCTTTCAAATTACCAATAAAGATTCCACACTTGATTTGAATTTTTTTATTGTTTTTTGATCTGAAAAAATACCTCTAGAAGGATCACCCCATAGTAGTACACAGAAAAAAAATTCGGTTCAATTAAAAAACTTGAATATTCAAACAAAAAATTAGTTAGGAAACCAGATATAAAAATTTCCGTATATTAACTAAAATGTTCGCGCGTTGTTTATCGTTAATATTTCCGATTTCAGGCGATAAACAAATTCACATATTAACAAATAAAAAATGTACGGCGCGCCGTTTAACGAAAATATTTTCGTTATGAGGTGAAAAAAAACACATGTTTACAAAATAGTTGTAAGTCGTTTATCAGAAGTAAATTCGTATCAGGCAATGTAAAACTTCATAGTTTTACAAAAAGTGTTTATGCCGCGTATTGAAAATATTTTTTCGTTATGGGGCAATAAAAAATTCAAATATATTATAAAGAAATATAATTTTTTTTTTAAAAGCAAGCAAAGACTTTTTGTCACAAGCAGGGGTGACTGCAGATTTGGTCAGCGCCACAACACTATCATAAGACCCCAAGCAAAGAATGTGTTGAAACTAGGTTTAGCGGCGATATTTTCAAAACGCTCCGGCAACTAGGGACTAGCCACATGTTCGTCTACCGATGCATAATACTGTTTGAGGAGACTGAAGATGTAAAAGACCGCCACCGGTGAGGCCTCCCACGCTCTGTTCGAAGACCGCATGTCATCAAAGCCGTTAAATCAAGAATTCACAGAAATCCGCTCCGAAAACAGAAAATCATGGCCCGTGAGATGAATATCACGCAAAAGTCCATGAGTCGAATCATTAAAAAAGACTTGGGACTTGGGGCTTTCAAACGACGTACCGGACATTTATTGACTGCAGCTTTAAAAAAATATAGAATTGAAAAATGCAAACGTCTGAAAACTTGCACAAAAAAATTTTGTTCGCCGATGAAAAAAAATTTACCGTTCAGGAAAAATTTAACAAGCAAAATGATAGGGTGTATGCGCGGTCATCTAAGGAAGCATCTGAACTGATCGCAAGGGTGGAAAAGGGTCATCGCCCAACTTCAGTCATGGTTTGGTGTGGTGTCTCTTACGTTGTGGTCACTGACCTGCATTTCTGCAAACAAGGAGTCAAAACATAGGCCAAAGTCTAATAAGAAACCGTTTTGGAAGCTGTTGTGAAGCATCTTAACAATTCCCTGTTCCAAAACCAGCCATGGACTTTCCAGCAGGATTCTGCGCCGGCCCATAAGGCTAAAACGTCCCAGGCCTGGCTTCGAAACAATTTGCCAGCGTTCATTTCCTCTGAAGTATGGCCCTCAGGCAGTCTAGATTTTGAACCCATTGGACAAATTGTAAACGGTTTTAAAGGACAAGGTAAGTCACAATAGATTTCAAAACATTGGATATCTTATGACTGCTTTGGTTCGAGCTGTGGCCAATTTTCCAATGGACGAGGTTCGTGCAGCTATTGACGATTGGCCAGTGCGACTTAAGGCGTGTGTAAAGACAAAAGGCGGACATTTCGAATAAGTAGGTTCTTTTTGGATACAATATACATCAATAAATATATTAAAAAATATTTGGTCCAAAAACATTCAGTACTTTTTATTTTACAGCATAAAACGTGATTTGCCGACAATGTCTGATATCAGACAATTCTGAACAATATCTGAACTCTATCGAGAATTCTTACCGAAATCGTTACAAACTCTGTTCGATTTGTCTGAGGATTTTTTTATTTATTATGTTAAGAAATATCTGAACGAATTCGGCCCGAATTCTGTTAGACTTGTCTGTGGGAGTTTTATTAATTTTTTGTTCAGACTTCTCTTATTGAACTCGCAACGAATTCTGACCTATTTATCTGAGGTATTCTATTCGTTTGAAATTTTTGTTATTTGCTTCATATTTTACAGTTGTTGTTCTTGTGTTTAGACATGGCGAAACTAATTCTGAACGAATTCTTAACTGTTTGTCTGAGGTATTTTTATATTTCAAATTCAAATTCTGAACGTTTGGTTAGCTTAGCAGTGCGAGGGATTTTTATTGTGTTCGGAGGAAAACTCTACTGCCGGCAGTTCTCGTTAAATGCAAAACTGGTTGCCCTTAAGTGTATAGCCACTTAACATAGTTACAGCACAAGTATTGCTTGCAGACACCCCTGCTTGTAACTAAAAGTCTTTCCGAACGCTTTTTGAAAATGTTTTACAACTTTTTTTTGTAGAACAAAAATATTTTCTTCTTTTTGATTGTTTACATTCAGAATTTACCAGAATTCTGACCAAAGTCGTTCAGAATTCGATACGAGAAATCGGCAAAAACATCAGAGTTCCCTCAGAGAAGTAGTTCAGAATTCGTGTCAACCTTCTCATATGTTTTTCGTTACGAACTCGCTAAGAAATCTGATCCGAAATCGGAACATTTTGCCGATTGTCGTACAGAATTCTGACCGAATTCTGAAGGTTTGGTTTGCTGGGTATTTTGATGAACCGAGTGAAATATGAAAATTTTGACATGTTTTATTAAAAAAATGGAAAGAACTATATATTGCAGACACTTTGAATTTTGAATTTATCTTCGCTCTTACACTAGCAGGAACCTTTGTGGATCGTCTCGTATATGAGACACTTGCCCAAAAGGTCATGTGTTTCTATACCAAGGACTACAAACCTTGCAAATTTCTCCAGTATTATAAAAATCCCAGAGCTACATTTACTTTTGCCAGAATATTTTAAATCACTTTTAAGGAATACGATTTTAATCGGCCATCTTTCTCTTCTTCCTACTCTTTCAGAACAACAGCAATAGTCCCCCTGCGCCAATCGAACATACCCCCGCCAAATTATCGAAAAGTAACAACGAAAATTACGAAAATATACGAGACTTAAATGAGATTCTAGTCGTCACTACAACTCCAAAGACAACCATTACGACGTCCAGGCCCATAGAGGAGGCAACTGATGCTGCCAGCGTGTCCCATGCTTCAGCAGCAGCAACAAAATTTCGAAGTAATGAAACTATGCCAGCAACAATGCCGTCTAAACAGACCGCCCCAATTGCCCGCGAAGAAGATGCCGAAGAAGTAGAAGGGCCAAATGAATGGCAAATTGTTAATAACGACGGTGACGGCGGCCAAGAGGACGACAGAAGCACCGAAAGACAAGCGGGGGAGCAGCAACATGGAGAATCACAAGAGCATCCCATCGATACGATCAATGAAAATGTAGTGCGTCGTAGTAAATCATCGCGTGTCCGTAATTATTTAAGAAAATGCAAAGATCGCTGGCTGGCAGTGGGCAATGGACATAATAATGCTAATGCGGAACCCACCACTGGCAGCGCCACGAACACGGGACACGAAACGCTAAAACCAACAAAGTCCGCCATGAGTGAGTCAAATGTCAGCGATCAACAGCGCCGGCGGCCCATGCTAACGGTTTCCTTTGCCAATGACTCAATGACAACGTTAGGTGGCGATGCTGGAACAAACACCGCAGCCGAGACTGCGTCCGCAACAGCGTCTGCTGCTTCAGACACTGAAGGTAGTCGGTGTCGTCGTCCGCATCGACGTTATTCAAATTGCGCCCTTGGGTGTGTTGAGGAAATAGAGGACGACGATGACGATGATGCCTATGAAGATATTGACTTTGGCCTGGGCTATGCCATCGATGCTGCTGCCACAACTCCCAGGCAAACGGCCACAGCCACGACGGCATCTGCCTGCACTAATCGTACCAAAACAATTGAGGCGAATGCTAATCAAATCCAAAGACACGAGGCAGTAACACAACAATTGGGCGCTCGTCCCCAAGACGAGCATCAGCATGATGAAGGCATTGATGATCCTGCCGCCGATGTGAAGGGAAATGATGGAAAGCAATTAGTGGATTCGTTACAAATGGTTAGTATGTTTATGTTGTTGTTGTTGTGATTATAAATGAAATTCTCTGATTGTTGTGCACAGTGGTTCTCAGAACTGTTCCAAGACAAGCAGAAGAACTATTCCAAGACATTATTCAAGGAATCTTAAGCTTCAACAATGTATCAAAAAATGAATGAGCCGGTGTTTGTACTGTTTTTCAGTGGTTTCCAGAAAGACCAACTTCGAAAGGCCAATGGACCATTCATTAGGGCAAGGCATAAGGAGAATTATTTCAGGAAATATATGCGAACGCATTACTGCCTCTAAACTATTCCAATAATTTGGGAGAAATATTCTAAGGCATTAAGAGATCAACTATAGGCCAACTATTCGGTTGATCTAGTTTAAGTTGTTGCAACAACATTATTTTTTTTGAAGTTTTGTTCGTTTATAGGGGATTTGCTTCGATATTCAGGTGAAGGAAACGTGCCATTTGAACTGGATACGTCCAAAGAGACCTGGGGGTCAGCTGAGTGAGCTTGGTCGGTAGCTTGGTAGCTGAATACTGCTACTGCGACTTCATCGGCTTGAATGTTGTTCAGACCTGCCTAATAGTTTCGATGATCTAAAGGTTCTCTCTTTTACCGTTGGACCTCTCCCTCTAGATCATGAAGATCGTACCTGATCTGCCTGGGCGGAGGCATCCTGTCCAAGAGATGGTGGTTAGGATGACTGCTGCGAAAACACCCTAGCAGGTATTGCTTAGACAGCAGGAAATTGTGTCTGCGCACGGTAAGGGCCTTCGTCTCCTCATGTAGATGATCCTCAGAAGACATAAAAAGACACCCTGTTGATGTTCTGAGGGAGACATTCTGGCAAGTCTGAATTTTCTTCCACTGCGTCGTACTCACGTTCGCCTACCATGCAGGTGCTGCGTAGTTTGCTACAGACCGACCTATCCCTTTGAAAGAGGCCAACAAGGTTTCTCTGTCAGCTCCCCAAGTACTGCCGGCTAGTGCCTTGAGGACAGTGTTCCTACTTTTAAGCGTAGCTGTAGCACGTTCAGAGGATCGAAAAAGACTGTCCAATGTGACCCCAAGGATTTTGGGGTAGTTGGTAGTCGAGATGTTTACGTCATCGACTTACACATTGAGCGACAACCGCACCTCTGCGGTCCATGCAGTAAACGGTGGGGCTGGTGATTTAAAGGCGAATATTTTCATATTTCTCGCTGCACGCAGACAAAAAATACGGTTACTATATGATCACGGCAATAATAATTAGCTCTCCACAATAAAAGTATGTTCGTCGCAACCATAGTATTGTTTATTGAATTTAAATTTTGACAAAAGTTTGATTGCCGCAATATTAAAATTGTTGAAATGTAACAATAGTATTGTTGCCAAATTTAAAAATGAAAATATAGTTGTAGCAACAATATAAATATGGTTCGTGCGACAAAAGTACTGTTTTTTGAGTTTTATGATAACAATAATATGATTACGGCAATCATACTGTATAATTGTAATTTTTCTCCATTTGAATATGCCTTTTAGAACAATGTAATTGTTTCGGATCTAATGCAAGAGTACTTTTTATATAGAAATTTAAATTTTTTTGTTTAACTGAAGTATTTAAAAAAAAAAAATGCTAGCGTTTTTTAAACTAATTTTTTTCTACTGTTAAATAAAAAACTCGTTATATTTTGAATTTAATATATTTTTAAATAATTTTAAAAATGCACTTCTATAGTTGACAACTTAACGCAATTCTAATAAATAATTTTGGGGATCATACTTTTTTTCTGCGTGTGTGAAGATGCGTTTTAAGTCAGTATGGTATTAGTTTATTTTTTCGCAGATGTCATCCACTTTAGGTCCTGACGCCAGAATTGTGCAATCATCAGCATATGACAGAATTTCAACGTCGTCTGGTGGTGCAGGTATTTTAGAGAGGTAGAGATTAAACAGTGTCGAAGGTACGAGTAACACCCCACCCTGGGGAATTCCCTGTTTAACTCTAAGGGGCTTCGTATTGCTGTCTCCAAAACTCTACATATGAGTGTAGCCCACATAATAGTTTACTACCCAACGTTTTAAACTAGGAGGAAGGGACCTTTCTGCAATGTCCTCGAGAGTGGCATGATAGACCGTGTCAAAAGCTTTGAAAAGGTCAAAAGCCACAAGGGCCTTCCTATTATTTTTAAGGCATCTTAGTCTGCACCGATGGCTCAATGACAAATGTGGAGACCTACGAAGTATTTCACGGCATAAGGAGAACTTTTTTGTGCAGAACTATTTGAATCCTTCACTGATTTATTAAAGATCTAAGTGGAGACAGGAACCTGTTTTTATATACTCATCCTACTGGTTCAGAGGGCATATATCATTAGTGTAGACCTCGGATTTTTGCATATTTTTATTGAAGTTGGATAGAAAAACTCTGACTGGACCAAAATTCGTTTCATTGAAAAAGGAATTAAAACCATTTACATACGAGGGTTGCTATTTATATTTCGGGTCCGGCAATAAAAACACAGTAAATTATCATTGGAAATGGGAACGCTAGTATTGTCAGGACCCGAAATATAAATAGCAACCCTCATATATAATTTTTTTTTTGCATATCTGCATAAAATGCATGTGAAAATATGCAAAAAACAGAAATAAAAATGATCAACATTCGATCCTGATGTGGATAATGTTTTTTATTAATATTAATTGTTCGCCGAAAAAGTTTTTTATACTAAATACATATATGGTCCACCTTGCTTTAATAGTAAGGGATCAATACTATCATATATACTCGGTTAAACACAGGGTCAAATACAGATAAGAAAATTTTATATAATTCATCGGAGGTTTTTCCACCTCGTGATTGCTAGCGACTTTCCGAGTAAGACGTTAATTTTAAAGCCATGTAAAAGCTTCTCTATAAAATGCATTAAGTGTTCGGAGCCAGCGTTAAAGAATAGGTCCCAATCAGTAAAAAAAATTATAGCGTGCACAGCTCAATGATTTGAGAGATTTTTCCCGTTTGCTGCTATATATATATTTCTGGCCTAATAATGAAAATGCGAATATATATCATCAAACAAGGTTTTATTGTTTTTCAAATATTCTCCTTTAAGATCAATACACCTTTGCATGCGCACAAACCAATGTTCGAAGCACTTTTTCCACTCTGATTGAGACACCTCCAAAACATGATTTTTGAACGCTTCAACAGCTGCTTTGGGCGATGAAAAACGTTGACCACGCATTTTTTCTTGATAAAAAAAAAAAAAGTCATTGGGTGCCAAGTCAGGTCTGTACGGTAGATAGTCCATCAATTCGACATCTTGAGTGATTAAATAGCTCATCGTTTCAGCTGATGTGTGAGAGCTCGCATTGACGTGATGCAAAATGATCCGTATTCTCTTATTATCTTTCCTCATTTCTTCGAACACTGTTGACAAATAGATGATTGTATAACACTCAGAATTGACCGTGCTACGTTCCACTTAAGGCCCTGTGCCAACATGGCCGGTTATACAAAAAAACCCAATCAGTTGTTTCGATGTACTTCTTCCACAAAGAACTTTTGTTGGATTTGGCTTGTCTTGAAAGACCCATACGGTCGATTGCTGTTTTGTTTCGGGTTCATATGCATAGATCCAAGATTCATCACCTGTGACAATGTGTTAAACACTGCCTTTGAGCTACCGCAGTTATACTTTTTCAACATCTCTTTGCACCAATTCATACGAGCCATTTTTTTGAGCATTCATTCGTCAAATTATGTGGGATTCAACGAGAACAAACTTTTATCACGGCCAAATGAGCATGTAATATCTTATTGATGCTTGTCATACTAATGCCCAAGGATGCTTCAATCTCACGGTATGTCACTTATTGGTGTTGCTAAATCAGTTCACGCACAGCATCGATGGTTTCCTGCAAAGCGACCGAAGTTGGACGTCCTTCACCAAATTCATCCTGGAGCGAACGGCGTCCGAGACTGAACTCTTGGTATCAACGATTAACAGTGGTTTTTGATGGTGCTTCATCGCTTAAAGTCAAAACAAGTTGATTTAAACACTCTTGTCTCGATAACCCACGCCGAAAATCGTAAGAAATCATCACACGAAAATGTTCACAGGATAATTCAATTTTTTTGACTGAGATGAATTTTTCAAATTACTGTAAACAAATGAATTCGCCACAAATGACAAAACGTTCTGAGTGAAGTTATGCTAAAAAATGTCAAAGTTTCCAAAGGAAGTTCCAGTTTGCATCTGGGAAAACTTGTATTGTCAGGACCCGAAATATAAATAGCAACCTCGTAGTGGCAATGTGTTGAGCACACGCAGAAAAAAAGTATGGTTGTGGTGACAATATTCGAAGAGGACAATACTATTGTTGGATGTATGGTTGTGGTACAACACTATTATGATCCTTACAATAATTGTATGATTCAAATGCAACCCTACTATGATCCTCACAACCATACTTTGATACTCACAACCATAGTAAGATTTACACTCAACCATACTATGATCTCAACAAACATGTTATGATCCTTATAACCATAGTATGTTTCACATGCAACCATCGTACGATCCTCACAAACATAATATGAGTCACACGTACCATATACTATGATCCCCAATATTATTTATTAGATTTGGGTTAAGTTGTCAGTATGATTGCCGTAATCATATTATTCTTAACATAAAACCCAAAAAACAATACTTTTGTCGCACCAACCATATTTATATTGTTGCTACAACCATATTTTCATTATTAAATTTGCCAAAAATACCATTGTTACATTTCAACAATATTAATATTGCGGCAATCATACTATTGTCAAAATTAAATTCAGAAAACAATACTATGGCTGCGACGAACATACTTTTATTGCGGAGAACAAATTATTAATGCCGTGACCATATGTGACAGCGCATAGAGAAAGGGACCTAAGGGTAAAAAAATCAATTTTCACATTTTTTTTTGATGTGGACAACATCTGAGCATCGAATGCGACCGATCCCATGCCCCAAAAGTGTTCCCTCCCAGAGATATGCGCGTTTTATGATAGTGATGGTACACCAAAGATACACGTATTTAAATCTTTAAAATGGCTCTGCTGAACAAAACTGGTTTTTACCCTTAGGTCCCTTTCTATTTTGCGCGTCACATATACTTATAAAACCATGTTTTTTCTCTGCGTGCAAATACTAAAAAGAAAGTTAACTTTTTCAGAGGTACTAAAGGTATCTTTTTTTTCTTTGGACTGATTTCGCCCCTTTACAATCCGAAACAGCTTATGAGTCATCAGCGTGCCAGAATTCATTTCGTTTCAACACATTTGTGCTTTCAACTTTTTTAGACCTTGGAAATGACAAGAATTCCAAAGCTACTTGTCTGTAAACTACGAGGGCGGTTCGGAAACTTCATAGCCTAGCACAAAAAGACGCATCCGCGATTTTTTTTACAATGGAAAAATTAGAAATGCGTGGTGTCATTAAATATTTACATAAAAAAGGTTTATCGGGACAAGGAATTCATAATGATATGGTGAATGTGTTAGGTAAAAGTGCTCCTTCATATGCAACAGTAAAAAATTGGGTTGCTGAATTTAAACGTGGTCGTACAAGCATTGAAGATAAACCACGTAGTGGACGTTCAAAATCAGCAACAACAACAGAAATTGTAGCCAAAGTGCATGATATGGTATTAAATGATCGACGAATAAAAGTGCGTGAAATAGCTAATATCATGGGCATCTCAAATGATCGAGTCCATTTAATTTTGCATGAAAAACTACAGATGAAAAAGCTTTCTGCAAGATGGGTGCCGGACTTGTTAACAGTCGACCAAAAACGCATAAGAATGAACATTTCTCAAGCTTGTTTGGATCGTTTTCAGCGAAATAAAATGGATTTTAAGCGTCGTTTCATAACTGTTGATAAGACATGGATCTACCACTATACTCCAGACAATACTACAAACAAAAGAACAATCCAAACAATGGACTGAAGCTGGAGGAAGTGCACCAAAGAAGGCAAAAACAATTCAATCGGCTGGTAAGGTTATGGCAATGGTTTTTGGAGACTTCAAATGTATTTTATTGATTGACTATCTGCAAAAGGGTAAAACAATAAATTCAGAGTACTATTGCAACCTTTTAGATCAATTAAATGTACAAATTCGAGAAAAACGTCCTGACTTACAACACAAAAAAATAATTTTTCATCAAGACAACGCACCAGCGCACAAGAGCGTTGTAACAATAGCTAAAATCAACGAATTAAAGTACGAGTTGCTTGACCACCCACCTTATTCTCCTGATTTAGCTCCTAGTGACTTTTACATGTTCTCAAATCTAAAAAAATTCCTTGCTGGCAAGAGTTTTACCTCAAATGAAGATGCGATTGCAGTTGCAAACCACTATTTTGAAGACCTTGAGGAAAACTATTTTAATCAAGGGATAGAATTGCTAGATAAGCGTTGGACTAAGTGTATTGAAGTTTCAGGAGATTATGTTGAAAAATAAAAATATTTTTGAAAAACTAACTATTCTCTTTCATTGATAGGCTAAGAACTTTCCGAACCGCCCTCGTATAACGATTCAAGTAAAATGTTGAATAAAGGGAAGGGCTTTGAAAATTAGGCAGTACCATACAAAAGTGGATTATCTTAAACCTTTGCCGAGAGGCGATTATAATTTATAATACACTATTTTTTTGTTTCGTAATAATTTTTTTGTTTCGTTTATAGTTTTGTTTGAGACCACTGTGCCTTAGCCGATACAATGTTGGTTTTTGCAGAATGTTATGGCTAGAATCTTAAAATGTTGTCCGGTTTTTTGTTTTTGATTTTTTTCCTTTGTTTCTTTTTTAACGGCTGTTTTTATTTGCAATTTTCTCTCATTCATTGCCTTTTTCGTCTCGTCTCTTGCAGGAGTCTGAAATTGCCGCCCTGATTGACAGTCATCTTGGATGCATTTATCCCGTCTTTACACAAACAACACGTGCAGTTTTGATACGTGAGGCACGTGACGTTCTCGTGAAGACCTATCACGGTTGTTTGACAACATTTCGACGCCAATTCCTATGCAAATTTGCAGAAATTGTTGTCGTGCTAAAGGAACGCCATCGCATCGGTGAGGTAAGTCTGAAATATAACAAACAAAAACAACGAATATCAAACAGAAATTTTAAAATACTCTGAACAAATATTTATCGATTAAAAAATGAAGATTTAGGATGGAAATTACATTAACCACTAGCTGAGATGGACGTTTGCCTAATCCATGTAAATTAAGTATACTACGCACTGAGAGCAGATTCGTTGCCACAACTAAATGATTGAGGTTACATGCACCTCGAGTATTCCATTAGTACAACCGATTGTTCGTTGGTTCTCTGAAATTTTTAGTTATTGAAAGTGTAGTATCGGTGCAACTTACCAAGTATCCGAACCTTCAGAAAATAATCGTTCAATTTTAAAATCCACATTCAATTTTAAATCTCGTTCAATTTAAAAGCCGCACTTGTTCAACGAATAAAATTAAAATTTAAATTAGAGGCAAAAAACTGCGTACTTACACAATTGAAGTACTTGAAGTGGGTCCTGGCGAGGAAAAGTAGAAAAGATGACGTATGATTTTTTACTAGAAAGAAATTTGGTTAATCCATTGGCTTAAAGTCAGTATTAATCGAATTATTTTATTTTTAAAAAATACCATTAAACAACTTTTTATTTGGTTTTGATAAAGTTTAAGTTATCATCACTAAAAATTGATTACATCAACAGAATGTGTGCAACACTATTGGTTGCCACAACCGCCACTTGTGGCAACTAAATACTTTTTTCGCGTTTCATTGCTATGACCGATTCATAATTTGTGAGTACAGTACGCTCATTTTTATCATCTTACGGTATTTCGAACCCAATATATATTACGATTATAAACATTTGGTGATTGCAACCGAAACTCCTCTTTTGCAACCGAATCATTGTAGTTCCAACCGATTTCCATCTATTTTTTTCTCTGTGTGTAGAGTAGATCTCTAAGGTCTTGCTCTATACTAGCGTCGACCTCTGACGTCTTCGACCTCTGAGGTCTTGCTCTATACTAGAGCCGACCTCTGAGGTCTTGCTCTATACTAGAGCCGACCTCTGAGGTCTTGCTCTATACTAGAGCCGACCTCTGAGGTCTTGCTCTATACTAGAGCCGACCTCTGAGGTCTTGCTCTATACTAGAGCCGACCTCTGAGGTCTTGCTCTATACTAGAGCCGACCTCTGAGGTCTTGCTCTATACTAGAGCCGACCTCTGAGGTCTTGCTCTATACTAGAGCCGACCTCTGAGGTCTTGCTCTATACTAGAGCCGACCTCTGAGGTCTTGCTCTATACTAGAGCCGACCTCTGAGGTCTTGCTCTATACTAGAGCCGACCTCTGAGGTCTTGCTCTATACTAGAGTCGACCTCTGAGGTCTTGTTCTATACTAGAGCCGACCTCTGAGGTCTTGCTCTATACTAGAGTCGACCTCTGAGGGCTTGCTCTATACTAGAGCCGACCTCTGAGGTCTTGCTCTATACTAGAGCCGACCTCTGATATATACTAGAATCTGACCTCTGATGTCTTGGTCTTTACTTTTACATTTTTCCGCTGTATATTAAACGAACTCTGTTAAACTCCAATCACAACCCTTTTACTGTTGCCGTAACATTCTGTTAAACTTGTCGAAACTACTTAAATAACAGAGTCTGTTAACTTAACCTGATGAAACTGGTCTAAAACCTGTTAAGTTATAACATCTTCCACTCTCTTACTCGCTCGCCAATCAATCTCTGTTAACCAGCTACTCAATGCCTCTCATTTTGGAAAGACTGGAAAGCGGCATAAATCCAAAGAATATCCATGAGATACGCTGCAGCAGAGAGCAAACAAATCTCAAAATGTAAACAATCCATTCAAACCGACAGCCAGACAAAAACAACAAAAAACCCACGAAAGGCAAGCAAAACAGAAAAGCGAAACGTGCAGATACTTCCAATGAAGTCATTGGGCTTGAATGTTGCCACATTTGATGCAGTTCACCAGCTGCGTTTGCAGTGCTCAGTCGTATATTTTCCGTACGTTCGAAACTTACAACAGAAAAAGTGCAAAACCCAAAGTGTTGAGTGTCTTCTTCTTCGACCTGCAATAAAAATATTGAAACAATTTTGTTTTTTTTTTATTATTTTACAAATATTTTCAAAAATATTTGAAAAGATACATATTTGTTATACACGGTTTAAAAGCGGTTTAAAACAAGTGCCTTAATGGAAATCGTTTAAAAACGAAAAGTGTATTGAAAACAATTTACGAAAAAATTAAAGTGTTGCTGAAATTCATCTCGAATATTTAGAATAACTAAACGAGAGCATAACTTACACAAAATATTTAAAACCTAAAAAACGACCATTATCGAAAACATATATATATATATATATATATTTTAAATGTGTTAAAAATAAACAAAGTTTTATTTAAAAAAATGATGAAATAAATAATGTTTTTTTAATAAAATCTGAAAGTTTAAAAATTGTCTCAATTTTACAAAAAACGACTAAAGTGCCTTTAAAGTGGTTGGTGGTTAATTCCTTATATCTCTGTAATTATTAACAAAACCACATAAGATTTTATTTAATTTTTACAATCTTTGAAATATAATTTATGCAAAAGAAAATTACTTAAGTTTCTTTGATCAGTGAAAGAAGTTTTTGAAAACTCGTCTTATAAACACACAGAATAACTTTTTTTTTGAATATCTTCGAAATTATATTCAAACTCTTTTGGATTTCACTTAACCGAGTGATATTTTAATGAGCCTGTAATTAAAGGTAATAATCAGAAGAAATTTCTTTTAAAAGTATTTAAATATTTTCCATTTATATTCGTTAAAATTGAGAGTTTTAAAATTTATATCGGTAAATGCAAATTAATAATTAAATTTAACAACAACAAAAATCACCTAAAGAAAAATTAAAATTAATATTTAAAACAAATCTAAAGTTTTATAATAAAAGTTTTTAAAATATATTTATTCCAAAATGGAAGACGAACCTGTTACTTAATATCTTCTTGTATTGTAAAATAAACAAATGTTGTTTTAACCTCGTGCTAGGAAATACAAATACAGTCGACTCCGGACAACTGAAATACGCTTAACTGAAAAATATCGGTTATATGGAATATGAATTTCACAGATTACTCGTATATATTTCACAGATCATTTCAAGCAATTAAGTGACAATTGGTTTAAGTGAAAATATCGCATAAGTGAAACAACAAATTCAACTAAACGGACAATTTTATATGAAATGTACTCCTTTGAACTTAAGTTAATTCAGCTGATCGTGCATCTTATGGACTCAATCATACTACGAGGGCATATCAATAATATTATCGAAAGGGATAATTAAAAAATATTTTTTTTTCGCTTGCCACAAATAAATAGACATTGTTTTTGGAAAATATTAAATTAATATTTTAACTACCTTTTACTCCGTCTATAATAGTACATCGAAAAGCCATTATAACAGAATTTTTCCAAAATCACTGATGGCCGTAAAAATTTTCAAAAACCAAATGCGACTTTAAAAAATTCCGCTGAAGAATGCATATGTGACAGCGCATAGAGAAAGGGACCTAAGGGTAAAAAAAATCAATTTTCATTTTTTTTTCTTTTTTTGATGTGGACATCTGAGCATCGCATGAGACCGTTCCCATGACCCAAAAGTGTTCCCTCCCAGAGATATGCGCGTTTTATGAAAGTGAAGTCGACGATTCTAAGCGCAAATACAAAGGGACCTAATCTTTAAAATGGCTCTCCTGAACAGAACTGGCTTTTAACCTTAGGCCCCTTTCTATTTTGCGCGTCACATATGCTTTCATGTGCTCTTAGTGAGGAAATTAAATCTCTTATTAATATGGACCAAAACATGCGAATTTGGGAGGATTTATTAGACAACAAGATTCTTCAACAGCCTAGCAGCGCTACCGATATTGAAGAAAATAACAAAGAGAACATTGAGAGTGAACAATGTGCAGGCCCTTTCAATAAGTCCACTGTCCTGAAATTCTGAGGCTCGTAATAAATAACACGATCTTGAGCATATACTCGTACATAGTCAATCGGATTTAAACAAAATGACACAAACAAACACCAGAGACTATTCTAATAATAGTATACATTCACGGCTGGACAAATTTCACCAGCGTTTTTCTTGGCTCATTTCATGAAAATATGTCCATCCCATCTACGACCATGCCCATGCAAGGTTATCTTACCTTTCCAAAATTACCTAAACAAAGCCCAGAGGTCCCACCGTTCCAAAGTTATGACTACGAGTATTTGACTGAAATTCATATTTTTATTTAATGCATATTTTCCTGAATAGCGCCAAAGAATACGCTGATAAAATTGTTCCAGTCGTATAAAAATCACCCTGTATATTCCGAATTATGTACCTTTTTCAAATGACTAAATCGAATGTAAGTTTTTTTTTAAGTTATTTTATAAATAATTTTTTTTATAAAATAAAGAATATTTAATTTTGTTTTTCCACTAACCTTAAATCGGATAATTGAAATGTGTTGCACTTATCCGAACTACACTTATCCGAATATAATTTTGTTTTTCCACTAACCTTAAATCGGATAATTGAAATGTGTTGCACGTATCCGAACTGCACTTATCCGAATGTATAATTTAGTTTTTCCACTGACCTTAGATCGAATAACTAAAATGTGTTGCACTTATCCGAACTACACTTATCCGAATATAATTTTGTTTTTCCACTGACCTAAGATCGGATAACTGAAATGTGTTGCACGTATCCGAACTGCACTTATTCGAATGTATAATTTTGTTTTTCCACTGACCTTAGATCGGATAACTGAAATGTGTTGCACTTATCCAAACTACCCTTAAGTGAAAACTAAGCATAACTGAAACAAAGTAGAGCTGCATTTTCGCATTTTCACTTAAGCGGAGTCGACTGTATTTGAAAAAGAATTGAAATTAAAACAGAAATCGTTTAACTGAAATCTATATATGTGACAGCGCATAGATAAAGGGACCTAAGGGTAAAAAAAAATCAAATTTAATTTTTTTCTTTTTTTGATGTGGACAACATTTGAGCATCGAATGAGACCGATCCCATGCCCCAAAAGTGTTCCCTCCCAGAGATATGCGAGTTTTATGAAAGTGAAGTCGACGATTATACACCAAAGATACACGTATTTAATCCTTTAAAATGACTTTCCTAACAAAACTGGTTTTTACCCTTAGGTCCCTTTCTATTTTGCGCGTCACATATTATAATAACTTACCCCTTAGCATTGTTGAATTGGAGTTTAGGCCATTCCCTTTCTTTAAGCAGTAGAGAAACATTTTCTTCCCGTTTTCGTATCATAAACAGGATAACACACATTGTAATAAGTACATTTTCAAAAACACTGGACAAGTTTTTTGTAGAAAGCGCCAGTAAACAACATAAATTTGTGTAAATTTTAAAAGTGAAATTGTAAAAATAAATAAAATAATATAATAAAAACATTAACATTTAAAAATATTTTCGGGCATGTAGACGGTCATGGGCGCCATTAAAAGGACGAAGTCGTCTAATGCGAATCGATGACTGATTTTTTTTAAAGTAAATTTGGATAATTTTATAGCGTTGTGCAGAGTGAATTTTTTCATGCTAATTTGCCACTGATCATAAATGCCAAAAAGTGAGCGCAGTATGATAATTTGTTTAACAGCTAACTTATAGAGCAATTTTGTAGCTTTATCTAAGCAAAAACACACCCGTAGTAAACAAAAAATAAATCTTTTGTTAACATTTTCATACATTGCCTCACAAGGGTCTGTCTTGCCTCAAAAGTGAAGTCAAAGAATATAAGCCTACAAATATCCCAAGTTTTTTTTAACTTTATACCAAAGACAATAAACTGTACAAGATGGGCGATATGAGCTTTATCGAGTAATCGAAAAACAAAGAAGAGTAAAAATCATTTTGTAAATGCTGTTTTGTCTTTAAAGTGAGCGAATTAAGCGTTTTTCTGATTTTTTTTGGTTTCAATTTTGACTTTCTAGCATTCTTGCGATTGTGTACAAACGAATGTGGAAAAATAAACACCGAGAATTTGTGCTTCACTGACGTGTTCTACATTATTGCAAAGAAGAAGCACAACGCTTATCTTGTACAATTTATCGTCTTTGTTTTATAGAACTTCAAAGGTTATTCGATAACTCTTACAGAAATCGTGTGTCGATGTCTATAGAAACTACTGAGTTTTATGCCATTTTCACTTTTTTGAAGCAACAAAAATTTCGAACAAAAACCGACTCATAAAAAAATCGAAGAAATGCAACTCTATGTGCTTTTTTATTATTATTTTTTATAAATCTACCTTGTTTTGAATATTTTTTTTAATTATAGCAGCTTGCATCAAAAATATTTTGGTCCTATAAGTTATGAATAGGAACCGGAATTCTGTGCACTAAAAATCATGTTTTAAGCGCTTAAATATGCACTATGTCCCCATAGTGCACTAGGCAGTTTTACTTGCGCCAATTTTAATGAATCCCTTTTGAACTTGCCTTTTGTTTTTACACAAGGCAATTCGGTTTCGGCAATTTTTGTTTTCATTATTGTCTTTTCTGAAATTCAGTGATTTATTCGTTCTGATTTTTGTGTGAAAAAATATTTCGTCCTTTAAAAAATAAAAACCAAGATCGTTGCGAATACAGCGGTTATTCACAACCCATGGTGCATTAAAATTATTCGGAGAGCCTTGGACTCAGTGTTAGCGTTGACAATTTCTGAAGTATCCCAAAAAGGGGATTTATTCAAAAAAGGGGCACATTCTGCTTTGGAAAGTGGCACGCTTGTTTCAGTGTTTCTTTCAAGAGACAAAAATAAAAACAGAAAAGAATCAAAACTAACAATTTATTTCTATAAACTAAAATATATAAGTAAAATTACGTGTACTTAGTAGGGACATAAATACTGTTACACACGTTTTATGCTGTAAAATAAAAAGTACTGAATGTTTTTGGACCAAATATCTTTTAATATATTTATTGATGTATATTGTATCCAAAAAGAGTCTACTTATTCGAAATGTCCGCCTTTTGTCTTTTCACACCCCTTAAATCGCACTGGCCAATCGTCAATAGCTGCACGAACCTCGTCCATTAAAAAATTGGCCACAGCTCGAACCAAAGCAGCCTTAAGAGATCCAATGTTGGGGTATCTTTTGTGACAAACCTTGTCCTCTAAAACCGTCCACAATTTGTAATCCAATGGGTTCAAATCTGGACTGCCTGCGGGCCATTCTTCAGAGGAAATGAACGCTGGCAAATTGTTTCGAAGCCAGGCCTGGGACGTTTTAGCCTTATGGGCCGGCGCAGAATCCTGCTGGAAAGTCCATGGCTGGTTTTGGAACAGGGAATTGTTAAGAGGCTTCACAGCAGTTTCCAAAATGGGGTTTTGGTAAACTGTGGCCGATGTTTTGACTCTTTGTTCGCAGAAATGCAGGCCATCGACCCCATTGTAAGAGACACCCCACCAAACCATGACTGAAGCTGGGTGATGACCCTTTTCCTCCCTTGGGATCAGTTCAGATTCTTCCTTAGATGACCGCGCATACACTATCATTTTGCTTGTTAAATTTTTCGTGAACGGTAAAAATTTTTCATCGGTGAACAAAATTTTTCTGTGCAAGCTATCAGCGTGCTGCACCAAAAGACGTTTCCTTTTTTTAATCCTATTATTTTAAAGCTTTAGTCAATAAATGTCCTGTACGTCGTTTGAAAGCCCCAAGTGTCAAGTCTTTTTTAATGATTTGACACATGGACTTTTGCGTGATATTCATCTCACGGCCCACGATTTTCTGTTTTCGGAGCGGATTTCTGTGAATTCTTGATTTAACGGCTTTGATGACATGCGGTGTTCGAACAGAGCGTGGGCGGCCCGACCGGTGGCGGTCTTTTACATCTCCAGTCTCCTCAAACAGTTTTATGCATCGGTAGACGAACATGCGGCTAATCCCTAGTGGCCGGAGCGTTTTGAAAATATTGTTTTTTTATTTCACATTTGAAAAGCGCTATTACAGCGATACGTTTCTCATTATCCGACCACTCCATTGTGAAAGTTGAAACAATTGTAAATCCCTGTTACAGACTAACGCTATTGAGGTTAGCTTTCAAACTCCATATGACATTAACGGGGTATGTTCAGTCCTACTACTGAAATGGGTGTGTTCAATGTTGTAACAGTATTTATGACCCTGGGTTTGAAATGGGTGTGTTCAATGTTGTAACAGTATTTATGTCCCTACTAAGTAAGCCAATAGTAGATTTAGCAGAAATGTTTTGCCAGTGCCAGGTGCATCTAAGAATTATTTCTGTCAATACCTTATCAAAAATCAGTCGTTGTTCAGGAAGCAGCTTGGGCATCATTTATTCCATTTTAGCATTTATAGTTAGAAGATCATAGTTTCATTGTCTGGATTACTCATTAAAACGATTGCCCAATAGAGCAGGGCTTGAAATGCCAAAGTGACTCAAAACATTTCCTGTTATTGATATTAATTTGTTCTCAATAATTATGAGTGCTTTGGTGTAAACTGCATCATCGTAATTATGGTTAGAATTGGTCAACTGTTTTCTGCATAAAATGTCTTCCGATATATCATTTTTATAATGGCTCCAATAACTCCAAGAGTTTGAATAACCCGCACATGGCAATTAAAATGGATAATAGTTCCCTTAGTTTGGAAGGAAATTAATATAAGACGTCCTCTTGCATGGCAAGTTCCACCTTAAGGTATCTTAAGGGGGATCTAAATATAAACCAATTGGAATTATTGTAAAAATACATATGTGACGCGCAAAATAGAAAGGGACCTAAGGTTAAAAACCAGTTTTGTTCAGGAGAGCCATTTTAAAGATTAGGTCCCTTTCTATATGCGCTTAGAATCGTCGTCTTCACTTTCATAGAACGCGCATATCTCTGGGAGGGAACACTTTTGGGGCATGGGATCGGTCTCATTCGATGCTCAGATGTTATCCACATCAAAAAAAGAAAAAAATGAAAATTTATTTTTTTACCCTTAGGTCCCTTTCTCTATGCGCTGTCACATATACAGCAAATCATGCATTCAATCTAATGGTAAAATCCCATTTTGCCACGCCCACAGACTAAAAGTCGAAAAATGTAGTATGCAGTATTTTCTATATGTATTTTTCGGTTGCTCCATTAAGGCGTGATGTAGCTTCAAGCAGACAAACAGACCAACAATGAGATTTTGGAGTCATAACTCCATTGAAAGAAAGATGAGGGCAGTCTTCTTTTCGCAATGTATAAGTTAAATTGCTAGATTTGCCGGGGTTGACTTTAATGTGCAAAGTATCAAATCACATTTGAAGATCGTCTAGCTGTCTGTGAAAGTTAGATGATGCTTCCGCAGTATTCGTCACGTCAGGAATAAGACCACGAATGTCTGAAGAACACACCCTATAACAGTAGCGATAGAACATCGAAACACAACCCACATTCCGACGAAGCTCCAGAGGGACAGTAGAGTTGGATACCCTACTGTTACCTATCAGCACCTATGATCTTCTTTGAACACGATCAAGTAGCTCTAAGGATAATTTTAGAGAACCTGCTCATATGTGACAGCGCATAGAGAAAGGTAAAAAAATCAATTTTCACTCACATCATCGAATGAGACCGATCCCATGCCCCAAAAGTGTTCCCTCCCAGAGATATGCGCGTTTTATGAAAGTGATGGTACACCAAAGATACACGTATTTAAATCTTTAAAATGGCTCTCCTGAACAAAACTGGTTTTTACCCTTATGTCCCTTTCTATTCTGCGCGTCACATATATGGAATTGGTATTCCTTCTTTGGCTTGGTCTAGGTTGTTTAGATATCAAAAAGATCAGAAGGAAGGCAGAAGGCCTATTCACTTGAGTGCTTCTTTTGACACTTCGAATACATGTCTCGCCCAACGAGCGTCACATTGTATTTTCATGCCCAGAACATGAAGAGCATTCGATTGTTCGATACCCATACCATTCGATGTCCATACAATCGATGGTAACGATAGATAACATCAATGAATCGATTGTGAGACAACAAGCAGCATTGCATCTTACGCACATTCAAATCTACTCTTTCCACTCGCCCTTAATGGCCAGTAAATCCCGACCAAGTGACTCGCCCATAATACGCCTTCTGTGGTATTCCTTGTGGTATTACAGATTTTTTATTTCCAATTTCAGACTTTCACCGCAGGCTTAAATGCGATTTGAACTATAAATAAAATGGAGTTTGTTGCTTTTTTTTGATTTTAAAAGGAACCCACTGTGCCATACCCGGTCGCTTTCTTGATATCCGAAAAGGTTGATGAACAGTACAAGCTCTTCTGTAGAAAGTCTCTGATATATTTGATGATCCTGTGACACTGCTTAGGAGTACCATGATTGGGCCAAATCCTCCAATAGAGAAAGAAGCCTTTGAAACAATTTTTGAGATCCTAAAAAGTTCTAGGGCGAACTTAACGAAATTTTTAATTGTTAACTTTATATTTTATTTTGTTACTAAGAATTTACTATATTTATTAAAATAGGTCTGCATCTTTCAATTTCTCTCCGTTCCTGAATGCCATATGGGATGCGCCCATTTGCTACGCCTTTTACATTCGAACGCCGTTCGAAATATGCCAAAGTTCATGAGGGGCACATTGACACGATCGCACAAATTATAATTTTCATAAATCGCTAGGGCAGGTCCGCACAGGGGAGCACAGAAATTGTGGGCGTAATTCAGAAAGAAAAGTTTCTCCATAGTCATTGACCTATTGTTAAGAGTCAATTGCTGGTCCAAAATTTCGGGATGCAAAAAAACAAATGTATCGTAGACCAATTTGAGACCATCCAAATCATCGATTAGTTCATTCGTGTCATATTCCTCGAAATTGTTGGTCAATTTTTGTGCCAATTTCTTAAATTTATAGTTGGCCATTAAATCGTCAAAGATCTCGTAGTTAAAAACGCCCCTGCCATCTATGGACAGGAAACGGTAATCAAAGGCTTTAATAATTTCACGAGCCAAATGGAAACCGATGGCACTGTAGGCGTAGACATCACTCATGCTTGAGGAGTAGTAGGGATACTGCAGCATAGTCCAGGGCATAAATATCACATTGAGTCGAGGGTATAAATAGGGCAGATTGTAGACTGCAATTTGCTGCTGAGCACCAGATCCGGCAACCCTAGGCCTGGAGTCATAAAATTCAATGGCGTTACAACCTTGTAAAGGTTGGGCCAGGCTGTCATGTAAAGTCTTGAATTTGAAGTTATTCAATTTCAAACGATTGCCATGGTAGGATGTGGAGTTTAGCCTTAACGACTCATAGTAGTGTTCCAATTCCTCCCGTGTTATATCGAAAATCTTTAGTTTAAGTTGGTCCAATTTCGCCAGCAGGTATTCCAAAGTCTTGCCTTGGAATCTGTAAACGCTGTCGGTTAATGTCTTTTTGAATTGTTGCTTAAGATTGGAGAATAGCGTCTGCACCGGCTCAATATCCTGTTGCAATTCATTGTGTTTTTCCCCATAGATCCATTGCATGGCCAGAGGGAACTGCTGCCTGACGCTGTCCATGCAAATGCCTCTATTACGTAGAGAATCTTCCTCGTTGAGGAATAACAGGAATTTGATTTCAATAAAGTCACACAAGAAGTTATTTTCGTAGTTGCTGAGGAACTCATAGATCTGACGCATATAGTCTATATCTTCCACATAGAGTTCCATATCGGTCTCCACGAAACTTTGATTCAAAAGAACACTAAAGTATTTGTTCAACCACGGCATTTGCAAATCCTTGAGACGCACCAACTGCACCTGGGAATCCCCTTCTTCTCTTAGCGGTGGCAGCAATGCTTTTAAGCGCTTTTTTAAAGCTTTGTGAAAGCTTTTAAATTTATCAAAGATTTTCCTAGGGTCAATTCCGCTTATGTCCAAGACTTGTTGTTTAAAATTTTCCAAATCAGCCAAAGCAGGTCGATTAAGTTCAACGATCATTTTGTAGGGATTCTCGGAACGCTGGGTAATGTCTTCGCGAAAGAAAAGCAAGTTAAAGCCGTACCGACGCGTTGTAGCCAAAAGTTCCACCCAATTGCAGTTCCCTTCTTGTTCCTGTTCTTTGGATTCCTTCCAAGCCAAAGGCCAGTTGATGTGCTCATGGTCCCTCATCCATTTTAGATACTCCAGGGCTTGCTGAGAATCCTCTGCATTCTTGCACGACAAATAATAGCGGTGGATATTTTGCAGGAAGTTTGGTTCGGTATTGAAATCCTCAGCTTGGAAAATATTGGACAATTCTTCTAAGACGACCGACTCCACCATTGTTATGCTCTCTGTGATCAAGGGCTCAGTGTAATTGTACCATTTCTCACAGGCGTATCTAAAGAAGTTGTCACATGGCGAATATTGCCAGCCCATGCTATTCTCTATTTTATGGAATCGTTTTTGGTCCACCATTGAAGGTGTAGTTTGATTAAATGCTGAACCGCTGTTGGTAAATTTAAGCCAAAGCATTACGAGAACCACTGTGATCTGTGGCTGATTGTAGCGCGTCCGCTTCATTCTTGTGCGAAAAGAAGGAGGAGGCCTGTCGAAGTTGTTTTAACGTTAAGTGCGTCTTTGACACTGAATCGATTTTGGTTTTGTTTAAGTGTTGGCTGCCGCCAAAATTGGCCCGCTCTTCTTATCGGCGCGAAAGCGTTACTCATCTATAGTTTTAAAGATAATCTTCTGAACCCGTGGCTTTGCACAGTGGTTGTAATAGGAAAATAATTCATGCTTGGTTATCGTATAACTTTTGAAGCAATGAAGATAGAGGCATGCAATTTTGCGTACGGTATTTGTAAATAAAGAAGGCAAACAATTTTGAGATACCACTGCGACAAATCCCACAATTCCTAAAATGAAGGGAAATCCTCAAAATAGGATTTTTGGAAAAATAGCCGCAATTCCGCCAATTTGCCTATGGCCCAGTAAAGACTTTTTCGGATATTATAAGTCCCCATTCACACTAGGCAACTTTACTTGCAGCAACTTTCTCCCCTACAAACTGAGAGTTGCGGCAAGTAAAGTTGCCTAGAGTGAATGGAGACGAAACCAAAAAAAAAAACAGTTTTTACTTTTGAGATCAAAGCTTTGCATTTCAAGAACTTCTAGTCTAATTTTTTCTTGTAAAGAATATTTAGCATCGATCGAATAATTGCAGTAAAACCTATCGTTTTGTATTTGTGTCTGTAAAGTCCTTTTTCCGAAAAGTATTAATATTGTACAGTGTGTCTTTGCAAGTTTATTTTTAATATGCAATTTTGTAATTAAAACTGTTGCAAACATTGACTGGATTAATATTTCTACTTCTTATTTTTATATGTTTAAAGCGAAGACAAATTTATTGGAGGACTGCTGGCAGTGCATAAAATACCAGCAAAAGATTAGGGTTTGAAACCTTTTTTGTTTGTTTATATCTGGCGAATTATAGAAGAAATTAAAAATCGGAAGTGACTAGGGATTTACAAAAAGACAAATATCTGTCAAATCGGAATAAAATTGTGGTTTTGGCGAGATTTATAGTATTTATACTTAGTAGGGACATAAATACTGTTACAACATTGAACACACCCATTTCAATAGTCGAATTGAACATACATTGAACATGTGACGCGCAAAAGGGACCTAAGGGTAGAAACCAGTTTTGTTCAGGGGAGCCATTTTAAAGAGTTAAATACCATCACCATCAAACGCTCATATCTCTGGGAGGGAACACTTTTGGGGCATGGGATCGGTCTCATTCAATGCTCAGATGTTGTCCACATCAAAAAAAAATTGAAAATTGATTTTTTTTTACCTTTCTCTATGCGCTGTCACATATGGGTTTTGAAAGCTAACCTCAATAGCGTTAGTCTGTAACGGGATTTTAAAATTGTTTCAACCTGAGAACCGCTGGACCGATTAACAACAAACTTGGGCAATATGTGAGCTTTGTCTGTCGTCGGAAGGTTTCTCGTTAAGTATGGTCGAAATTTGTTCTGTATTTATGGTACGATTTTAATCAAATTCACAAAACAAATTTCTTAATTGAACATAAATTTGTTTATGAAAAGTCAACAAGTTTTAAAAATTAATATATTTTGTGTGGGGTTGCATTGCAGAGAAAAATTATGAATGATTTGGAATAAGTTGCTGATATGGAGAGAAGAATTGTGCTTTATGCTGTTAATGGCAGGGCTATATCGTCCCGCATTTAATCTTACGTTGGGTCGAAAAGAACGAAAGTTCAGGTTGTGAGATTTCATTGGTTGTTGGTTCGTGCACAATGTTAAATCATTCTAGCCGATGTACCTTCTGGGAATGCCAATTCATAGGCCAAAGGGGGCTCACACAGCTAAACGACCTATGAACCGATAAATTATTACTGATTTTGAAGGAATTGACTTAGGAGATGGGGACATCAACCAGCTTTGACGGTAACAGGCTTCGATTTTCGCAATAATAAAAAATTGACGATAATGTTTGAAGACGTTGATGTTCGGATTTGTCAATTTATGCTGGTAAAGTCATTAGTTCAATATGCACTCTTAGTGACAATTATTGATTTTATAATTAAGTGCGCATCATAAGTTTTAAGGACCAACATGCTTGAGTAGTATAAAAATAAACTAAAAAAGCCAATAGTTAAACAGGAGGACATTAAAACAATTGGTTTATTATTAGCCAGCACACTTTTTTTCTGAATCTTTTGCACTTTTTTGCTCCATTCTGCTTCAACTTAAGATCCGGTATGCAAAGATAATATTCCGCACGCTCGTTTATATGGTTTAAGAAAATACGATATATTGCTCAAAGTACAGATGAGCTGAATCTGGTCTTCCACCAATTGAAGGTAGAATTTATAAAATTAGAGCTAAACTGCTCAATAGAACAAATTCTAGCATAGACAGGGACTTGTACCTCTTTCTTGCATCAAAATGACAAAAACGTATACCATCTGCCATAGCTGCAGCTTTAAAACTATCGAAGGATGTTCAAATTCCTGCCTAAAACTCCAAAACTCTCAATTTGAAACCACCATGGAAATTCAAAAATATTTGCATTAATTTGTCATTTACTAAATTTAAAAAGGATAAAACGTCTACAGATGATTATCAGCAACTTATATTTGAACAACTCAGCATACTCTCAAATAACGGTTGCCATTCTTGTATACCGTTGGATCAAAAGTCAGCCTCCAGCTTTTGGCGTAGTTGACAAATCTGGGAAACACCTTTCTCTTGGTTCCCTACACACAGCTCGTTTGTTTTCACCGTGGAATCATGCGTTATCCTTTAAGCGATTTCGATCGCCAAAAAGAGCAACAAAATAACGGTCATATTCACTGATTACCTTTCATTAATTAAAACTATAAATAAACCGTTTTTCACACAAGTGGAACTCCATAAACCAAATACGAAATATATAGGGTGATCCATCCAGAGGTATTTTTTTAGAACAAACAAAAAAATAAAAATTCAAAGTGTGGAATCTTTATTGGTAATTTGAAAGGACATTTGATGGCATTTATTTTTTGAGAAAATGAGCGTTCGGTGAGAAACGGGAAGAGCCGCTGTTTTCGACGAAAATTTTGTTCAGTGGTGAGGTCGATTTCTGGCTCAACGGCGAAGTCAATAAACAAAATTGCCGCATTTGGGCTGAAGAGCAACAAGAAGAGGTTCAAGAGGTGTCATTATACCCAAAGAAAACCACGGTTTGGAGCGGTTTATAAGCTGGTGGAATCATCGGTGCATATAGCGTAACCGTGAATGGTGCTCGCAATCGCGCCATGAAATCGATCTTTATTCTACCTGAAATCAAAGCCCGTAATCTTAACGATACATGGTTTCAACAGGACGGTGCCACTTGCCACACAGCTGTTCAAACAATGGATATATTGAAAGGCCATTCCTAAAAGCTGCTAATTTAACGTTTTGGACAGTTGAATTGGCCTCCAAGATCGAGTGATATCACACCTTAAGACATTTTTCTTTAAGGGATACGTAAAGTCCAAAGTCTATGCTGACAAACTAGCTACGATTTAGGTTCTGGAAGCTAACATTACGCGTGTCATTCAAATTACAACCAGTCATCCAAAATTGGACCCTCAGATTGGAAACTCTTGAGTCGTAGTTGCGGCCAACATTTGAAGAAAAATATTTTCAATAAAATGCCACTAAATGTCCTTACAAATTACCAATAAAGATTCCTCACTTGATTTGAAGTTTTATGTTTCTTTTTGTTCTGAAAAAATAGCTCTAGATGGATCACCCCATGTATTAAAATAATTATTCTGTTATTTGAATAATGCACATTTTTTTAAAACTTAGAAATTATAAATGCAATTAGAAAAAAATGAGCTAAATTCTAAAATATTAAAAAACAATGGTTCAATACTTTTATTCATTTTTTTAACCTACAATTTTGTTGTGACTAGAACCGATAAATTATTATGTAGATTATATTCTGAATATCAATAATAAAAATATGTATAACCAATAATACGTAACAACAGCCGGTTGTGGCAACACAGCTTTACTGCTTTAACCAACTTATTGGTTGTGAGTACCGTAATGTTATTGCAGCTACCGTATTATGGTATTTCGAACCATGTAACCATCATACCATAACATGGAAAGTTGTTAATGCAACAAAAGAGTGTCCATCCAACCGAATTTGTGTAGTTCGGACCGAATTCTAACTGATTTTTTCTCTGAGTGCAAGTATAACAGATTTGGAGCCATGCTACATGGCACCAATTATGGCAATAGTCCCAAAAATGTTCCTGTAAACTTGAATGCGCCTATAGATTTGTGCAATTTCACAAATCTACAAATAAGAGACGTATTTCTAAAATATATTTTTTTCCAAACACTGTGCAGTGGGACTTTCAGCAGAGCTCTTAACTACTTCGATTGATGCAATCTTTCTGAGCGTGTAGTTTTTATAGATACGATATAAATCGCTCAAAATCCTTAGTTTCTTGGCCTTGGGCCGATATTTCAATATAAATACGAGGGCGGTTCGGAAACTCCTTAGCCTAGCACAAAAAGCGCGGTATAAACAGAAAAAGTTAATTGTTTTGGAAACTTCCATCTCTGCTATGAACACATGTTAGAAACAGGTGTTCACAAAAGACGCATTCGCGATTTTTTTACAATGGAAAAATTAGAAATGCGTGGTGGTCGGGACAAGAAATTCATAATGATATGGTGAATGTGTTAGGTGAAAGTGCTCCTTCATATGCAACAGTAAAAAATTGGGTTGCTGAATTTAAACGTGGTCGTACACGCATTGAAGATGAACCACGTAGTGGACGTCCAAAAACAGCAACAACAACAGAAATTGTAGCCAAAGTGCATGATATGGTATTAAATGATCGACGAATAAAAGTGCGTGAAATAGCTAATATCATGGGCATCTCAAATGATCGAGTCCATTTAATTTTGCATGAAGAACTACAGATGAAAAAGCTTTCTTCAAGATGGGTGCCGGACTTGTTAACAGTCGACCAAAAACGCATCAGAATGAACATTTCTCAAGCTTGTTTGGATCGTTTTCAGCGAAATAAAATGGATTTTAAGCGTCGTTTCATAACTGTTGAGACATGGATCCACCACTATACTCCAGAGACAAAAGAACAATCCAAACAATGGACTGCAGCTGGAGGAAGTGCACCAAAGAAGGCTCAAACAGTTCAATCGGCTGTTAAGGTTATGGCAACGGTTTTTTGGGACCTCAAAAGTATTTTATTGATTGACTATCTGTAAACAATAAATTCAGAGTACTATTGCAACCTTTTAGATCAATTAAATGTACAAATTCGAGAAAAACGTCCTGGCTTACAACACAAAAAAATAATTTTTCATCAATACAACGCACCAGCGCACAAGAGTGTTTTAACAATGGCTAAAATCAACGAATTAAAGTACGAGTTGCTTGACCACCCACCTCATTCTCCTGATTTAGCTCCCAGTGACTTTTACCTGTTCCCAAATCTAAAGAAATTCCTTGCTGGCTAGCGTTTTACCTCAAATGAAGATGCAATTTCACTTGTAAACCACTATTTTGAAGACCTTGAGGAAAACTATTTTAATCAAGGGATAGAATTGCTAGATAAGCGTTGGACTAAGTGTATTGAAGTTTCAGGAGATTATATTGAAAAATAAAAATATTTTTGAAAAACTAAATATTCTCTTTCATTGATAGGCTAAGAACTTTCCAAACCGCCCTCGTAATCGCTTTCACGAGATTCAAGTTGATGGCAGTCATGCAGCCGAATTTAAACTACATTTAAACTACCTAGGCGCAACGTCCACTAAACTAAAAAGGGGTGTATTGATTCTACAGGGTGGTTGCAACCACCGAATCGGCTAAAATCGGCAGCGCACAGCCGCCGACAGATGTTTGGTAGGAAGAGCAGCTTGTATTCAGATTCGAGTTTAATTAAGCCCTCATGAATTTCTTTTATATAAAACCGCGTTTTTTGTATTAAACAAAAACGCAGAGTAGGGCCACAGTGTACTGGGTTGGCTACGAAAAAATTGGTTAGGATAGGAGGAAAAACATATTTATGGCATTTAAAGTGAAACTGTTCAAATCGAAAGGGGAGACGGAATAGGCTCATCTGCAAGGAGCTTATTCCATATAGGGCCAATACGTCCGAAGAACGAATTTTCTCTGTAATATGCGCTATGCGCTACAAAGGCCACTCAATTACTTTATGTCTCTTGAATAGGTGAGGACTTCGGGAATTAGATGACTTAAACTTAAGAGCACATCACATTAAATTTTGTATAAAAAAACCTACAACTCACATTCCCCAAATGCTCGAGGAAAGCAATGCAGTTGAATTCCCTTCCTTCTTCTCGGCCAAGAAACTCCTAGGATCCACTCGAAGTCTCCTCATAGATGAAAGAGTTGGACACCTGTTCGAAGAAACAAGATTTTACGTAAAGTGGTGTAAAGTAAAGTACTCCCTACAACGTCTTCATCGAAGCTTCAAAATGTGTTTTTTGAGCAAAAATCACTCATAATCACTTATGCTCAGAACATTGAGAGTGTCCGACTCCTTACGATTATTCGATTTATCGATAGTGCCGTTGAAGCTAATAGACCTTACATGGCTCCTTAAGCTAGGTTGGGTCTTGTGAGCTTTAAACTTGACTCTATTGTAGGCCAAAAAGCGCCCATGGGCAGCTCTCTCAAGCATATAAGCGCTTACACATTGAACAAAATAAAGGAAACTCCTTCAGTCTCTTTTGATTCATTCATTGAAGGATGGTGTTATCGGGCGTTACACTGAAAGAAATGTTTGATTTAGTTTTAAGCATATTTGCTTGATCTCTTGTGTGTTTTTTTGCTGAGATACATTTCTATCAATGCTAACTTTTCCCGAAAACTCCCTCGCCAATAGCTTTTTGCGTATGCCACCCATGATCTCAAGCTCGAAAAGGCATAATCTATGGTACGAGGGCGGTTCGGAAAGTTCTTAGCCTATCAATGAAAGAGAATAGTTAGTTTTTCAAAAATAATTTTATTTTTCAATATAATCTCCTGAAACTTCAATACACTTAGTCCAACGCTTATCTAGCAATGCTATCACTTGATTAAAATAGTTTTCCTCAAGGTCTTCAAAATAGTGGTTTACAACTGTAATTGCATCTTCATTTGAGGTAAAACGCTTGCCAGCAAGGAATTTTTTTAGATTTGGGACAGGTAAAAGTCACTGTGAGCTAAATCAGGAGAATAAGGTGGGTGGTCAAGCAACTCGTACTTTAATTCGTTGATTTTAGCCATTGTTAAAACACTCTTGTGCGCTGGTGCGTTGTCTTGATGAAAAATAATTTTTTTGTGTTGTAAGCCAGGACGTTTTCTCGAATTTGTACATTTAATTGATCTAAAAGGTTGCAATAGTACTCTGAATTTATTGTTTTACCCTTTTGCAGATAGTCAATCAATAAAATACCTTTGAAGTCCCAAAAAACCGTTGCCATAACCTTACCAGCCGATTGAATTTGTTTTGCCTTCTTTGGGGCACTTCCTCCAGCTTCAGTCCATTGTTTGGATTGTTCTTTTGTCTCTGGTGTATAGTGGAGGATCGATGTCTCATCAACAGTTATGAAACGACGCTTAAAATCCATTTTATTTCGCTGAAAACGATCTAAACAAGCTTGAGAAATGTTCATTCTTATGCGTTTTTGGTCGACTGTTAACAAGTGCGGCACCCATCTTGCAGAAAGCTTTTTCATCTGTAGTTCTTCACGCAAAATTAAATGGACTCGATCACTTGAGATGCCCATGATATTAGCTATTTCACGCACTTTTATTCGTCGATCATTTAACACCATATCATGCACTTTGGCTACAATTTCTGTTGTTGTTGCTGTTTTTGGACGTCCACTACGTGGTTTATCTTCAATGCTTGTACGACCACGTTTAAATTCAGCAGCCCAATTTTTGCTGTTGCATATGAAGGAGCACTTTCACCTAACACATTCACCATATCATTTTAAATTTCTTGTCCCGATAAACCTTTTTTATGTAAATATTTAATGACACCACGCATTTTTAATTTTTCCATTGTAAAAAAATCGCGGATGCGTCTTTTGTGAACACCTGTTTCTATATGAAGGAGTTGCCAGATCGAAACAAAATTTAACATGTGTTCATAGCAGAGATGGAAGTTTCCAAAACACTTAACCGCGCTTTTTGTGCTAGGCTAAAAAGTTTCCGAACCGCCCTCGTAGAAGAAATCTAAATGGCATATACAGCTGTGCTTGGCCACCCAAGGATTTCACAAGATTAAAAAGAAAAGGAGAAGGAAAAAGATTTAGAACTCTAGGAGTACGTTGTACCGAACTCCATTAAGCGCCTTGGAAATACCAAAAGATCAAATCCCCTCACAGAGAAAAAATTAGTTGGAATTTAAAACTCTGTTGCAAAAGAAGAGTTTCGGTTACAATCACCAAATGTTTATAATCGTAATCGAGATTCGTTCGGTTCGACTTTCTACATGCTGATAAATATGATCATCGTATTGCAGACACCACTAATTGATCGGTCGTACCAATGAAACGCAAAAAATGTATTAAGTTGCCATAACCGGTGGTTGTGGCAAGCAATAGTTTTGCCAACATTTTGTTGTTGTAACCGAATGTTGGTGTTGATATCTATACATTCAGCATGAATTCACAAAACCTCCACATAAGCGTCTCGTGAGAACTTCAATTTTCATTTAACTGGGAACAGTTCATTTTAATAAAAAAAAAAAATATCTATCCAAAATTAGAGCATATCGGTCCATGTTTTCAAGAGTCTTTCTCAATTAAAGATACTGCCGCTCCAAAAGCTTTATGACTTTTGATGTATATTAATTTTGCAACAGCTTATGCTGATAAACCAGTGGGCACTTAATATTGGACAGTGCCGGATCATGTTAACATGATTCAGGTTTCTAAGGAACTCTAGGTCGTAAACTTATGCCCTGCACTGTAGATGTTGTAACTTACATGGCATACCATATGACACTACACTCAGTCATATGATTCCTGACCTAATTCAACTTCTGTTATCTTAAAACGTTCAATTGTCAATGACTTAATAGCTTGTACTGAACCAACAACTCCAGGTTTCATTTCCAAGTTAACTACTGCCGTTCTACAAGCCACTTAAGAACTCAGATCTTGATTAACTTGAGCGCATTTTAAATTAACAGATATTTATTGATTGGTATACAAAGTATCCTTGCGGTTTAAGGCCGTAAATTCGATTTTTCACAAATGTCGTGCAGCCAAGTCTCCTGTATGCCAGATTGGAGTAGGCACCCACGCACGGCTTTGTTTTTTTTTACTTGTTTGTCTACAAGATTCCCAGGTTTTACCGGTGTTAACGCTCCAACCTTTTACCTTTCACCCCTGCGTATAAGACTACCTACCCACGAACAATATTGAACGCTTCACGTTACTTCACTTTCAATGTCAATTGGATTCACACCGTCAGCAAATGTTTTACAACACGGCCAGACCTTAACCTTTGGTGTTCAACGTTCACCACTCAGTCAACATTTTTACACATTCCACAATTTTCGTAATGATAAATTGCCATTTGAGCCAACACACTCCATTCCACGCCATGCCATACGACGCACAGTGTCGTGATTTCATGTAACGAGCGGTCAAAACTAGAAGGAGTGATCGTTAGCGCAAGTAAGTAATCTAAGCAACGTAATGTGATAACAAATGATTTTCGACTAAACCGGATAAACAAATAACAACATTTCCATTATAACTACTCGTAAGTCCATAAAGTTGTAAGGTTAATTTGGTAATAAAAGATTAGATTCCTAGCCACGCCCCTTCGGGTACCTCCCACACAAGTCACCCTGTCCTAATGCAGATTAGAACCCACATAACTTGTGCATGAAATTCGCTTAAATTGCTAATATCGTAGTAGTTGTACAACGGCTTTGTAATACGAAAAGATAAGCAACTTACTTACGTACTTACTCAGGATGACTTCAGAACCTCTTGTTAGGCCGGGCCTGCTCAATGAATGATTTTTAAACATCAATGATCTTCGCATCATCCCCTACTTCGACCCCCACCGTTGTTCCGTCCTTCCTGTCTGTGCTTTTCGTGGTAATTACAGTCTAACGCCTTGTTGGCTAGAGTATTTGTTTCCTTTCGTCCTACATATCCTGGCCAGCGCAATCGTTGTACTTTGATGCGCTTAACTATCGGGTGATCAATCTAAAGGTATTAAAAAAAACAAAAATTAAAATGTGTGGAATCTTTAGTGTTTGTTCGAAAAAACATTTTATGCCATTTCTTTTTTGAATATGAGTATAATTTCCTTTTAATGTTGGACGCCCGAAACGTTCGATATGTCCACCTTTTGCCTTTACACACGCCTGAAGTCGCACTGGCCAATCGTCAATAGCTGCACGAACTTCGCCCATTGGAAAATTGGCCACAGCTCGAACCAAAGCAGTCTTAAGAGATCCAATGTTGGGGTATCTTTTGTGACAAACCTTGTCCTCTAAAACCGTCCACAATTTGTATCCAATGGGTTCAAATCTGGACTGCCTGAGGGCCATTCTTCAGTGGAAATGAACGCTGGCAAATTGTTTCGAAGCCAGGCCTGGGACGTTTTTGCCTTATGGGCCGGCGTAGAATCCTGCTGGAAAGTCCATGGCTGGTTTTGGAACAGGGAATTGTTAAGAGGCTTCACAACAGCTTCCAAAACGGTTTCTTGGTAAACTTAGGCCGATGTTTTGACTCCATTTTTCAATCTATTTTTCAATCCTATTTTTTTTAAGCTGCAGTCAATAAATGTCCGGTACGTTGTTTGAAAGCCCCAAGTCCCAAGTCTTTTTTAATGATTCGACTCATGGACTTATGCGTGATATTCATCTCACGGGCCATGATTTTCTATTTTCGGAGCGGATTTCTGTGAATTCTTGATTAAACGGCTTTGATGACATGCGGTGTTCGAACAGAGCGTGGGCGGCCCAACCGGTGGTGGTCTTTTACATCTTCAGTCTCCCCAAACAGTTTTATGTATCGGTAGACGAATGTGTGTCTAATCCCTAGTGGCCAGGGCGTTTTGAAAGTTGAAACAATTTTAAAATGCCAATACCGATTAAGGTTAGCTTTCGAAACCCATATGACATTAACGGAGTGTTTTCAGTTCTACTATTGAAATGGTTGTGTTCAATGTTGTAACAGTATTTATGCCCCTACTAAGTACAATTACTCTACAGCTTCAACGTTGGAACTGCCGGCCGAAACAATATCGCCTTTCTTTCGTAGCGGTTGCCAGCATTATTTTACCATCAAACCCTTTTTAGGCGACCCGTATTTGGGCCGTATTTTTTCGTCGATGAAAACAACCGTCAATGGAGAGCTGTCGTGCCATGTTAAAAAATTACTTTTGGCCAGAATTGGATGAGCTTGATTGACATCGCCGGTGGAAAATCGGGTTTAAAGAATAGATCGCTGTACATCGGCTCTGGTGGCCATAAGACCGAAATCGAATTTTATTCTTAAAATGTAACACTTGCACTACACCTGGAATAAGTTTGAACTCTATATCTTAAATATTCTGTGTTTTATTAATGTATTAAATTGTTGTGTCCTTAATTGAAATCTCCGTGACATTTCGAATAAAACAGATTTTTGTTTGCAAAAAAAAAATAATTTTTTTGAACAATCCTTTGATGTTGTCACGTGAATACGTTTATGGGCAATTGAGAGCAAACGTGGCACGCATCTCGCAGGCAACTTTCTTACGAACTATCTTAAAAATATTTATTTTTTACAAAACTTTTAAATGCCCTTATTTAAAGCGTTTTCTATTAAACTTAAAGGAAAACATTTTCAAATTGGGCAAACTATTTTTTTTTTTTCGATTATGGCCGCTTTCGCGACATTGTGCGACGCGCCGCTCCACCCGCACACACAAAACTAGGAAGGAAGACAAAATAACTTTTTGGGAAAAAAATCATCGCCATTTCGCAACATCAAGTGATACCTACGTCCGTCCAGCCGCCAGTCTGTCGGTCCGTCTGTACGTATATACGATATACCTCCGGCGGAATGGATAAATGAATAGAGTCAATGAACGTTTTGCGTATTATGACGATGACGCCGCCGCCGCCGCTACAAAGGAATAATTTGAAAATCGTGAGTGTATTTTAACACCCGCACACCAAACGCCAGTACGACAGACCGGCGATACCGTGTGCCATCGTCTCTTGCCAGCCTGTTTATCGGCATGTCAGACAACATCTGTCTTTCGAACTTTAGAAGCACAAAAAAAAAACCAAAAAACGCTCGCGCTAATACCAGTGCTTACCATTTTTACCGTTGTTATTTTTACCCATTTATTGGGCGCTATGATACCGAAGTATCGGCTTTAATAAACATTCGATTATATTTTGCAATTGTATCCAATATTGGCTGAAATGTTTTGCTAATTGTCGTTTATTGTTTTATTGTGAATATAAACAGCGTTGGCCCGAAGCCCACATACGTTGTACACGCGCGTGTTCGTTTAGGCCAAGTCATTGGCATTCGGCACTTGGACTGTTAAGGTACAATAACTTGGGTTAGGTCAGGCAATATTTCGATTATATTTTACAACCTCTGAAAGTGTGTGAGACTTCATGAAATGTGTAATAACGCGTCGTGCAATTTTCAATATCTACAGTGTAGGGCATAAGTATACGCTCGGAAGTTTTGTAAGTGCTAAAATCATGAAAAATAGTGGGTGGTCCATTTTGTGGTGTCTTAATGAACAATAGCAATAGCTAATAGCAAATGTTATCAGTTGCAGCTCTATCCCGCTCGAAATCCTGTAAAATAAAGGGTGATTAAGTTTTAAGGGCCGATGTTGATTTTGAATAAAACACAAATTATTTTGAAAATGATTGTCAATTATTTTTATCATGATAATATTGGTATGGTTCAATTATGTATGGAACAAACTATCGGCCAAATGGCCGCCGCCTCCTCGGCGGCACACCTCCATCCGATGGTCCAAATTTTCGATGACGCTGAGGCATAATTAAGGTTCTATGCCTTTAAGGTGCCAAATGCCCTGATGTAAAAAGATCAAAAAAGGTATAAAGTTGGAAGAAAGCGGAAATAAGGCTTTCCTAACGGGCACCGATCATAAAGGGTGGTTAAATTTTAAGGTCCGATGTTGAGTTTGAATAAAACACAAATTATTTAGGAAAATATTGTCATTTCTTTTTATTGCGATAATATTGGTATGGTTCAATTATGTATTAAACAAAATATCGGCCAAATAGTTGCCGCGACCTCGGCGACAAACCTCCATCCGATGGTCCAAATTTTCGATGACGCTGGGGCATAATTGTGGTTCTATGCCTTTAAGGTGCCGAAGTATCAAATCCTTAAGCTCTTGAATTATTGCTGGTTTATCGACGTACACCTTTTCTTTCAAATAACCCCAAAGAAAGAAGTTCAACGGTGTCAAATCACCTGATCTTGGCGGCCAATTAACATCGCCACGACGTGAGATAATACGGCCATTGGATTTTTCGCGCAAAAGAGCCATTGTTTCGTTAGATGAGTGGCAAGTGGCACCGTCCTGTTGAAACCACATATCGTCCACATCCATATCTACCAATTCGGGCCATAACAAGTTCGTTATCATCTCACGATAGCGAACACCATTCAAAGTAATTGCCTGATTGGCCTCATTTTGGAAAAAATGAGGCCCGATGATGCCGCCAGCCCTTAAACCGCAGCGTTCATTTTTTCTGAAGAATGGCCCTCAGGCAGTCCAGATTTGAACCCATTGGATTACAAATTGTGGACGATTTTAGAGGACAAGGTTTGTCACAAAAGATACCCCAACATTGGATCTCTTAAGACTGCTTTGGTTCGAGCTGTGGCCAATTTTCCAATGGACGAGGTTCGTGCAGCTATTGACGATTGGCCAGTGCGACTTAAGGCGTGTGTAAAGGCGAAAGGCGGACATTTCGAATAAGTAGATTCTTTTTGGCGGTCCAGATTCGAACCCATTGGATTACAAATTGTGAACGGTTTTAGAGGACAAGGTTTGTCACAAAAGATACCCCAACATTGGATCTCTTAAGACTGCTTTGGTTCGAGCTGTGGCCAATTTTCCAATGGACGAGGTTTGTGCAGCTATTGACGATTGGCCAGTGCGACTTAAGGCGTGTGTAAAGGCAAAAGGCGGACATTTCGATTAGGAGATTCTTTTTGGATACAATATACATCAATAAATATATTAATAAATATTTGGTCCAAAAACATTCAGTACTTTTTATTTAACAGCATACCACGTGTGTAACTGTATTTATGTCCCTACTAAGTATATAGCAACCCTCGTACTTTACATTACAATCGTTCGAAGGAGCTGCATAATAAAATCTATTCTGGCGGTATTTAATTTTCGTAGAAAAATTTTGTTTCCCATTTCTGAAATACCCTCTCAAAGTGGTGACTTGTACAACTTTTTTTGTGACCCACCCTAGGGTAGTATATCCCATAGTTTGTCCCTCCCGACTTTTTTCCCTTTTATGCCGATAGCGTCCCTTTACAATCCCAAGCAAATTAAAGCCATGAGCCATCATTATTTAAACTAATGATGTATTTTTTTGCGCATTCGTGTTTTCAATATAACGACAGACCGATAGGCGGTCTTGGCGAGATCGCCTTAGAACTCTACGACGAGCAATAAGATATATCATTAATAGGGTCTCCTATCAAATTTTCGAGTTGTGTTGCACTCCTTCCTATGTATCACCTAAAGTGATACGAAATCAAATGTTTCGCTCCAATAAACCCAAAACATGTAGTAAAACACAACAATAACGATGTGATAAATCATGAACAGATTATCGTAATCCAAAATTTTGATTCGATACAGACCAACATAAAAGTATTTCCTAACCTACCACCATATGTTTTCGATAATGCTCCGCCGGGCATCTGCTTCGAATATGCTTGCCTCTTTCTGGCACTTCATCGCTCAAAGATAAAGAAAGAAAAGAATTAAGTTATAGCCCAAAACTGAAATTTCAATCATCATTTACGGAATTATACGAGCAGATGATGGCATGAATCGCAATTCTCTCACATAGCAGAGACCAAAAATTGAATAACCCTCGCCCCTGTCTGTCTGTACTCGTAGTGCGACTCGATTGTATCTGTGGCGTGGATCATCTCTACATCATCTTTTTTTCTTCTAAATATTCGACAGATAGAACGCAAAGTGGTTCTAATTTAATTAGTTTTCTGACCTACATAGCCAATACTTACTACAAATTAAAGTCAATATGTGTTGCTTCTGTTTTTGTTTTTTTCTATTCGAAGTAAATCCAGTGGATTTCCCCCTTTTTTTGAAGCGTTTTATGGTGCATTACTCGCTAGCTGCTTGACTGGCTAGTAATCGTTGTATTGAAAGCATTTATGCAACTTCTACTACAAATAATTAGGTCGGTGTGGGGCGATATTATTGGGTGGACAGGGTGGAAAGGGGTCATTAGAACTTGCAAGTATTTTCGGGCAAGAATACGAGCATCCCAATCATCCCAATAAAATCGATAATTTGTTTGTTTAAGTTTTTCAATTTTTGAATTGAATTGCTAGGGTTTTTTTTGGCGGAAAATCAATTGATTGCAACTCTTCGATTAGCCCGCATTCATTCACCTCCGGAATGCGGAAGTTTTCTGATGTGCAAAAACAATCGAGGAAAAATACGGCCAACATAAATTTTAGAGTTCAAGTTTTAAAAGGCACGGAACAAAAAATCCTCGAAATATTGTAAACATTTCAACAAACATGACCGGATGGTTGATTTTAGCAGGAATACTATTTATCGTTCTTTATATCTTAGCTAGAATTGTTTTACATCCTTGTTTTGTGAATGAAGTTGCCATAAAGTTTAAATTCTTTTAAACATTTTTAACGAATTAATTGCGCCTTAAATGAACTACAAGAATATTTTAGGCTGGTCCAATTTCCCTAAGGCAAGTTATTGGTGGCACTTAACATTTTATACGAAATCTGGTCGGAATCAGATTTAAAAAAAGTTTTAGCTAGACCTACATGTTCTGAAATCGCAAGAGACCTTATATCAAGATGTGTACCAATATGAGTCAATTTCCTTGGTCTAAACCTGAACAATGTGCAAAGTTTTGTTAAGATTGGTTTATACTTGGACGTTCGAAAGGACAGACATCGCTCGGAATAAGATAGTATAATAGACATGGTGTCAAAATCTTTTCATTTTAGGCCTTACAAACCCTAGCACTTAGTCACAACAAACATGTAAGGTATATCAATTTAAAACGTCGTTAAGTAAGGCCAGGCCGATTCTTACATACTCTGATTAAACTGTTCTTAAGATAAGGAAATAGCAAATATCATAATTATAGTCCCTGTGGTCAGATTTCCTACCAGAGCCAAATATTCCGAATTCATATGTGACATCGCATAGAGAAAGGGACCTAAGGGTAAAAAAATCAATTTTCATTTTTTTTCTTTTTTTGATGTGGACAACTTCTGAGCATCGAATGAGACCGATTCCATCCCCCAAAAGTGTTCCCTCCCAGAGATATGCCCGTTTTATGAAAGTGAAATCGACGATTCTAAGCGCAAATAGAAAGGGACCTAATCTTTAAACTGGCTCTCCTGAACAAAACTGGTTTTTAACCTTAGGTCCCTTTTTATTTTGCGCGTCACATATTCTTACTTAGTAGGGACATAAATACTGTTACACACGTTTTATGCTGTAAAATAAAAAGTACTGAATGTTTTTGGACCAAATATTTTTTAATATATTTATTGATGTAAAGGGTGTTTTTTATTGGGGTATAGAACTTTAAGTTGGCATCACTTTTTTAACTGGCGGCCATTTTGTCAGCTGTCAAGTGATTAATATTTAGTTTGGTTTGCCATTTCATCATGAACAGGTTGACAAAAGAACAACGCTTGCAAAATGGGCCGAAAATGAGATTCATCTCGATGCTGATTTTCATCACAAAATTTTGTTCAGTGATGAGGCTCATTTTTGGTTGAATGGCTACGTCAACAAGCAAAATTGCCGCATTTGGAGTGAAGAGAATCCACATGAGACCCTTGAGACGCCATTACATCCACAAAAACTGACTGTTTGGTGTGCTCTATGGGCTGGTGGAGTCATTGGGCCATACTTCTTCCGAAATAATGCCGGAGAGTCAGTTACCGTTAATGGAGACCGGTATAGAGCCATGATAACCGACTTTTTTGTTCCCGAATTGGATGGCATGAATGTGGATGAGTTGTGGTTCCAACAAGACGGCGCTACATGCCACACAGCGCACGTCACAATCGAAAGATTGAAGGAAACATTCGATGAGCGCATAATTTCGCGGAATGGACCTGTCAATTGGCCACCAAGATCGTGTGAGTTGACACCATTGGATTATTTTCTTTGGGGATATGTGAAGTCGCTCGTCTACGCCAACAAACCAGAAACGTTAGGGGACTTGGAAGCCAACATTCGTGGCGTTATTGCCAACATACGGCCCCATATGCTCGAAAAAGTGGTTGAAAATTGGACCTGTAGAATTGGCTTTATTCGACCCAGCCGCGGCGGCTACATGCCCGAAATCATATTTAAACATTAATGGCATAAAATTATCCTTCCAATAAAGCCAAATTGATGGACACTAAAACGATTTTCTTGTGTTTTATTTCAGTTCGAAGTTCTATACCTCAATAAAAAAACACCCTTTATATTGCATCCAAAAAGAATCTCCTAATCGAAATGTCCGCCTTTTGTCTTTACACACGCCTCAATTCGCACTGGTCAATCGTCAATAGCTGCACGAATCTCGTCCATTGGAAAATTGGCCACAGCTCGAACCAAAGCAGTCTTAAGAGATCCAATGTTGGGGTATCCACAATTTGTATCCAATGGGTTCAAATCTGGACTGCCTGAAGGCCATTCTTCAGAGGAAATGAACGCTGGCAAATTGTTTCGAAGCCAGGCCTGGGACGTTTTAGCCTTATGGGCCGGTGCAGAATCCTGCTGGAAAGTCCATGTCTGGTTTTGGAACAGGGAATTGTTAAGAGGCTTCACAACAGCTTCCAAAACGGTTTCGTGGTAAACTTTGGCCGATGTTTTGACTCCTTGTTCGCAGAAATGCAGGTCAGTGACCCCATCGTAAAAGACACCGTACCAAACCATGACTGAAGCTGGGTGATGACCCTTTTCCACCCTTGGGATCAGTTCAGGTGCTTCCTTAGATGACCGCGCATACACTCTATCATTTTTCTTATTAAATTTTTCCTGAACGGAAAAAGTTTTTTCATCGGTGAACAAAATTTTTCTGTGCAAGTTATCAGCGTGCTTCACCAAAAGACGCTTACATTTTTCAATCCTAAAGCTGCAGTCAATAAATGTCCGGTACGTCGTTTGAAAGCCCCAAGTCTTTTTTAATGATTCAACTCATGGACTTTTGCTCGTTATTCATCTCACGGGCCATGATTTTCTGTTTTCGGAGCGGATTTCTGTAAATTCTTGATTTAATGGCTTTAATGACATGCGGTCTTCGAACTGAGCGTGAGCCGACCGGTGGCGGTCTTTTACATCTCCAGTCTCCTCAAACAATTTTATGCATCGGTAGACGAACATGCGGCTAATCCCTAGTGGCCGGAGCGTTTTGAAAATATCGCTGTTTTATATCACACTTGAAAAGCGCTATTCCAGCGATACGATTCTTATCATCTGACCACTCCATGATGAAAGTTGAAACAATTTTAAAATCCCGTTACAGACTAACGCTATTGAGGTTAGCTTTCAAAACCCATATGACATTTACGGGGTTTGTTCAGTTCTACTATTGAAATGGGTGTGTTCAATGTTGTAACAGTATTTATGTCCCTACTAAGTATATCCTTGTTTTGTGAATGAAGTTGCCAGAAAGTTTAAAAACTTTGCAAAGTTTTTAACAAATTAATTAATTAATACTTAAATAAATAACAAGAACATTTTAGGCTGGTCCAATTTTGCCAATGCAAGGGATTGGTGGCACAACATTTTATACGAAATCTTGTTGCAATCAGATTAAATAAAAGCTTTAGCTAGACCTACATGGTCTGAAATAGTAAGAGACCTTATACGAGGGCTGCTATATATATTTCTGGCCTAATAATGAAAATGCGAATATCTATTATCAAAAATGGATTTATTGTTTTTTAAAGTATTCTCCAACATGATTTATACACTTTTGCTTGCTCTCAAATTAATTGTCGAAGCACTTTTTCCACTCCGATTAAGACACCTCCAAAATATGGTTTTTGAACGCTTCAACAACATCTTCTGACGACGAAAATTGTTCACCACGTATTTTTTTCTTGATGTGCGGGAATAAAAAGAAGTCAGGGCTGTACGGCGGATGACCCATCAATTCGACGCTTTGGTCGGTCAAAAAGGCGCTGGTTTCAGCCGATGTGTGAGAGCTCGCTTGTCATGGTGCACAATAATTCGTCTTCTCTTGTTCGTTTTTCGAATTTCTCCGAAGACTTTAGGCAAACAAAATGTGGTGTACCACTCAGAATTTACCGTCCTACGTTGCTCAAGCGGAACCAGTTTTGCCGAAGAAACAGGAGACTATTTGCTTCGAAGTGCTTCTTCCACGAACAACTTTCGTTGGATTTGGTTCGTCTTCGAAGTCCCACGCGGTCGCTGTTTTGTTTCGGGCTCATACGCATAGGTCCATGATTCGTCACCTGTGACGATCTTATAAACTTCATTTGAAGCACCGCAATCGTATTTTTTCAAAATTTCTTTGCACCAATCGACACGAGCCTTTTTTTGAGCGATTGTCAAATTGTGCGAGATCCAACGAGAACAAACCATTTTTAACGGATAAACAAACGGTGTTCATGCAGTATCGAATGTATGCGGTTGGAAGAAACGCCGAAAGATGTCTCTTTCTCACGGTATGTCACATGACGATCTTGCATTATCAGTTCTCGCACGGCATCAATGTTCTTTGGGACAACGGCCGTTTGTGGACGGCCTTTACGACCTTCGTCTTTGAGCGGGCGTCGGCCACGATTGAATTCATTAAACCAGCTTTTCACTGTGCTATAGGATGGTGCTTCATCGATGCACTCTTGTCGTGATAGTACACGTCGAAAGTTGTGAAAAATGATTGCACGAAAATGTTCACGAGTTAATTACATTTTTTTGCCAAATTGATTTTTTTTCAAGTCATTGTAAACAACACAAATGATGGTCGTACGTCAAAACGTTCTGAGTTGGTTTATGCTAAAAAATGTCAAACTCTTCAATGGAAATATCAGATGGCACCAGGCAACACTTAGTGTTGCCTTGGTCAGAAACATATATAGCAACCCTCGTATAGTATATTAATAGGGTATATCTTTGGCTTAAGTAGGAAAAAATACAGCTGTGTTCAAAATAATAGGAGTTCTATTACCCAATATGTTTAAAGTAAAATTTGCTGTTGTTGTACCACCAAACCACGCAATTTTGTAACAGGACTTACTACGGGATGTAAGAAGAACAACACAAAAGAAAAGCTCATTCTAACTACTAGTATGTGCATAGTGTTAGAAGTTTATTTCTGTATTTCCCCTCGATTTGAAGTGATCAAAAAAATAGGAGTGAATTTGATTTCCCATGTATTCGGAAATCAAATTCACTCCTATCTCTAGATTTAAATTCTTTAAATAAAATAAAAAGTAAGTAAAGGGTGTTTTTTATTGAGGTATAGAACTTCGAATTGAAATAAAACACAAGAAAATCGTTTTAATGTCCATCAATTTGGCTTTATTGGAAGGATAATTTTATGCCATTAATGTTTAAATATGATTTCGGGCATGTGGCCGCCGCGGCTGGCTCGAATAAAGCCAATTCTACAGGTCCAATTTTCAACCACTTTTTCGAGCATATGGGGCCGTATGTTGGCAATAACGCCACGAATGTTGGCTTCCAAGTCCCCTAACGTTTCTGGTTTGTTGGCGTAGACGAGCGACTTCACATATCCCCAAAGAAAATAATCCAATGGTGTCAAATCACACGATCTTGGTGGCCAATTGACAGGTCCATTCCGCGAAATTATGCGCTCATCGAATGTTTCCTTCAATAATTCGATTGTGACGTGCGCTGTGTGGCATGTAGCGCCGTCTTGTTGGAACCACAACTCATCCACATTCATGCCATCCAATTCGGGAACAAAATAGTCGGTTATCATGGCTCTATACCGGTCTCCATTAACGGTAACTGACTCTCCAGCATTATTTCGGAAGAAGTATGGCCCAATGACTCCACCAGCCCATAGAGCACACCAAACAGTCAGTTTTTGTGGATGTAATGGCGTCTCAAGGGTCTCATGTGGATTCTCTTCACTCCAAATGCGGCAATTTTGCTTGCTGACGTAGCCATTCAACCAAAAATGAGCCTCATCACTGAACAAAATTTTGTGATGAAAATCAGCATCGAGATGAATCATCGAGATGAAGATGAACCAATAAAAAACACCCTTTATAAAGAAGTGATTTTAAGACATTTTCATTGAATTTTTTCCAAAAAAAAAAAATGTGTTTTTGCTCAATAGTAGGTCATGGAAAACACTGCTCAGAGGAAACTCGGACCCTGATCCAAAACCTTAGAAAACAAGGAAAACATACAGAGAAATAAAAGCAATCTTAGGCTGTTCTGTTCAAATGATCGCAAATGCTTTAAAATATAAAAACAAGGTCGAAATGCGTGGTCGAAAGCGAAAAACATCATGGAGAAACGTACTGTGGACAGATGAGAGTAAAATCGTTTTATTTGGTAGAACTGGCTCTAGCCAGTATGTCCGACGTCCGCCTAACACCGAATATAAGGCACAATATACAATATAAACCGTTAAGCACGGTGGTGCAAAAGTTATGATATGGGGAAGCTTTTCATATTACGGCGTTGGTCCAATTCACCTTATAAAAGGCATCATGGATATGCGAGTGTATGTGGAAATAATGCATGAGGTCATGCTACCATATGCTGATTGGAATATGCCACTTAAATGTGTGTTCCAACAAGATAATGACCCGAAACACACCACTAAATTGGCAAAGGAATGGTGTCGGATCAATGGAATTGAGGTTATGTTTTGGCCTGCTCAGTCTCCTGACCTTAACTCCATAGAGCATCTATGGGGGATGTAAAAAAATATGTTGCCGACATGAGACCATCAAATGCGGAAGATCTTTGGACCACATTGCAAGATGGCTGGCAGAAAATCTCCTTAAAACGATGTCAGGACCTTATTGACTCCATGCCTCGAAGATGTCATGCTAAATATTAATTGTATTTCACTTTTAATAAAATAATAATGAAGCTATATTCCATTTTTCTTACAAATTTTTAGCCTAGCGCTGATACTCCTATTTTTTTGAACAGCGAATTTTGAAATAATTTCGATTAAAATATGTTTTTTTTTGGTTTTAATGGTATGAATTAAACTATGAATTGGTTATAAAATTAAAGTATAAATTTACAAATAATTTGAGTTAAATAAATGAATAAAACTATGTTTATTTGTTCAAAAAAATACTACTTTGTTTTTCTAGTTAGGGCACTCCTATTTTTATGAACACAACTGTATATCCCGCAGGTAGTGGCCATTTTCGGCTGCACACATTCGTGCTCTTTCCGCGATAGCCCCAGTTGTGCCAAACGTCTTCTCGTTAATGTTCTGGACTGTGCTGTACACTACCACAACACGTTGCATACTTATATATTCGTCCGTGTGGATCGAACGTGGTCTTCCAGTACATGGAAGGTGTCTTGTAGTCGAAAATATCCAACCAAGCGGTTTATTGTTGGCTCTGAATGTCTAGTACGCACAATAAGAAAGCGGCGATAAGCACGCTGCGTCAAAAAAATTGAATTGATTTTCAAAATAAAATTCAACAATTTTTGATCGCTGTTCTGTTGCGTAGTGTTCCATTTCAAATTCCCCAAGTTTGCTTCACAGAATTCTGAAATAAAAATAAAAAATATAAATACGAGGGCGGTGTGGAAAGTTCTTAGCCTATCAATGAAAGAGAATAGCTAGTTTTTCAAAAATATTTTTATTTTTCAATATAATCTCCTGAAACTTCAATACACTTAGTCCAACGCTTATCTAGCAATTCTTGATCCCTTGATTAAAATAGCTTTCCTCAAGGTCTTCAAAATAGTGGTTTACAACTGTAATTGCATCTTCATTTGAGGTAAAACGCTTGCCAGCAAGGAATTTTTTTAGATTTGGGAACAGGTAAAAGTCACTGGGTGCTAAATCAGGAGAATAAGGTGGGTGGTCAAGCAACTCGTACTTTAATTCGTTGATTTTAGCCATTGTTAAAACACTCTTGTGCGCTGGTGCGTTGTCTTGATGAAAAATTATTTTTTTGTGTTGTAAGCCAGAACGTTTTTCTCGAATTTGTACATTTAATTGATCTAAAAGGTTGCAATAGTACTCTGCATTTATTGTTTTACCCTTTTGCAGATAGTCAATCAATAAAATACCTTTGAAGTCCCAAAAAACCGCTGCCATAACCTTACCAGCCGATTGAATTGTTTTTGCCTCCTTTGGAGCACTTCCTCCAGCTTCAATCCATTGTTTGGATTGTTCTTTTGTCTCTGGATCCATGTCTCATCAACAGTTATGAAACGACGCTTAAAATCCATTTTATTTCGCTGAAAACGATCCAAACAAGCTTGAGAAATGTTCATTCTTATGCGTTTTTGGTCGACTGTTAACAAGTCCGGCACCCATCTTGCAGAAAGCTTTTTCATCTGTATTTCTTCATGCAAAATTAAATGGACTCGATCATTTGAGATGCCCATGATATTAGCTGTTTCACGCACTTTTATTCGTCGATCATTTAATACCATATCATGCACTACAATTTCTGTTGTTGTTGTTGTTTTTGGACGTCCACTACGTGGTTCATCTTCAATGCTTGTACGACCACGTTTAACTTCAGCAACCCAATTTTTTACTGTTGCATATGAAGGAGCACTTTCACCTAACACAGTCACCATATCATTATGAATTTCTTGTCCCGATAAACCTTTTTTATGTAAATATTTAATGACACCACGCATTTCTAATTTTTCCATTGTAAAAAAATCGCGGGTGCGTCTTTTGTGAACACCTGTTTCTAAAGGGTGTCCTAAGAAGAGCGCAATTTTTAAATTTTAAATAAAACACAGATATTTAAGAAAAAATCGTGAAACTTTATTATGTATATCGTAAAGTAGACAGAATGAGGTTATGTATGGAACAATATATCGTGCAGATGGCCGCCGCGGCTTTTCTGGCATGCACGCGATCTTTTAATGAAATTTTCAATGACCGTTTTGCATGAATGCTGCGGTATTTCATTAATGCACCGTTTGAAGTCGATGGTTCGTCGCGTAAACCAACGACTTCAAAAAACCCCAAAGAAAAAAATCTAATGGTGTTAAATCGCACGATCTAGACGGTCAATTCTGATCTCCAAAACGTGAAATAACACGACCGGGAAATGACTGATGCAGCAATTGAATCGTTTCTCTGGCTGTATGACATGTGGCGCCGTCTTGTTGGAACCACATGCCCTCCACATTGATTTCTTCAATTCTAGGCAAGAAAAAACTGGTTATCATTTCACGATACCAAACACCATTGACTGTTTGCGGTTGACCTGCCTCATTTTCATAAAAAAAGGTCCAATGATTCCTCCAGCCCAAAAACCACACCACACAGTGACACGTTGAGGATGCATTTGCTTCTCGTGAATCACTCGAGGATTTTCCGCACCCCAAATGCGACAATTCTGCCTATTGACGAAGCCATCAAGATGAAAATGGGCCTCGTCAATTTGCGAACTGTAGCCGCAAAACTTTCACCATTTTGGTAAAACAATTTCACAATGAGAATGCGTTGTTCATTCGTGTAGCGCTCCATTTTTACTAACCTCGTACCTTCTACTAACAAACAATAACAATTGTTCAAATGTCAAACAATGACACTTCGAATGTTGCCAGATTTAAAAATTGTGTTCTTCTTGGGACACCCTTTATATGAAGGAGTTGCCAGATCGAAACAAAATATAACATGTGTCCATAGCAGAGATGGAAGTTTCTAAAACACTTAATTTTTTTCTGTTTATGCCGCGCTTTTTGTGCTAGGCTAAGAAGTTTCCGAACCGCCCTCGTAAAATATAAATAAAGTTGAGAAACATTCAAACCACAGAGGTAGTTTTGCGACGATATGATATTGCCACAATAACGCCGCACGATTTGAATGAGGTGATATTCCACAATAAATGGCCTTAGTGTAGCTTCAAACTAAGCCGAATCAGTTTGATATCACCCACCGTTGTCGTGTTATTTAAACTTCTTTCCATATCGTTCTTATCTGGTCACCTCAAACAACTGGACTTTGTTGAGAAAAACTATAATATTTTTATTTTTAACTGCCGTCGTATATGAATGAATTATAATAATATTATTATTAACTAATTGAATAAAAAAAATATTGTTTTAATCAATATTGTAATAAATAAATATTAATAACCATATTCCATTTGAAAATCTTCCCCACCTTGCGTGTTAAAAGCTACAATTCGCGATACCAACAAGCCACACTCTTTGCCTATGGGAAAATCATGGCGGAGGCCACTGTCACGACAACGATGCCGCCATGAATATTGCCGATCCATAGAGTTATGATCAACATATGGCACATCCTAAATATCAGTTGTCCAAACAAATCGTCGATAATTGGCGATGCGAAAGCGCGCTAATATCGCAGAATTTCTCTAACAAATTGTGCGAGTCTTTTTCCCATGTCCCGCAGCCAATCGTGTTTTTTTCATGAACGGATAAACAAACAAATTGTATTTCGCAGAACATTTTTTTTGTGGTTGCTTCTCTCTTTTGGGTTTTAATTAACGAGAAGTAGCAACATGAGCAACAAATAACACGAAATCAAAATATCAGCAACATTTGCTGAGAATAAACATAACACCGCACATTCGAGAAAAAAAAGAAAAAACTCAACAATAAATATTGTTTTTACATCTTTCCGGTCAATGCAAAAATTCAAGCAACACCAGACCAGCCAAGTCGGACCACAGCGCTAGGCTAGACCCGACCAGACATTCGTACCGGATAGGCGTGTTGCTGGCCGCTGGTTTAGTGTCTACGTGTTGTTTGTCGTCTGTCGGTGTCGGTTGTTGCCGTGCCTGCCGTTTGCTGCCGATGCTTGTTGCAACTGCACAAATTCACAACACAAATCCAGCATAAATGTTAACAAATTCGAAAACACCGTGTCTTAACATGGACGTGAGTACGTTTTGAACGTTGCACTTTAACAACGTCAGGGCAATAGCAACACCAGCACCACCACAACCACCTCAAGAGGCACAGGCAGCGTCGCCGACATTTGCCACATTAGAAAAGTGCAACAAGGGAACACACAACGGAAAAATAAAGGAAAACAAAAAAAGGCAATAATCTAAGTTCGGCCAGGCAGAATTCTATATGCCCTTCACCATGGAGGGCTTCGGAAGGGTGTCTGAAGGATCTCACTATGTTTGAGGGAAAGTATAAATGTATTGGGTGATCAGTCAAGAGGTATTTTTTTTCGAAATAAAAAAATAACGCAACTACACCTCAAGGTTTCCATTCTGAAGGTCCAATTTTGGATGACCCGTTCGAGCATTTCGACCGGTATGTACGTCTTTCCATGATGAAATACAAAATTTTAATTTAAAAAAAAATAAGTTTAGCACAAGCGTAATCTGTGAAAAAAATCCTATTTAAAAAAAAACCTATAGATTGATCACCCGTTATTTAAGTATTTTTGGTTCAAGATTTGTGAGGAAATTTTAGAACTCAGTTCATAAGGAAAGATTTATCGATAGATTTAAATAAGTCAAACGTGCGCTTTAACGTCTTAAACTTATGCAAAAGTATGACTTGAGCAGTTTTTTATTCTGGTTCGAGACCTTTATGTTGTTTCTTTTTCAGAATCAACGTAAAAAGAAGAAATTGGTGAAATGTATTTGCTACGGTTGCCAGGCAGACTGTACAGCTGTTTCTAAACCCGCCAAGGTTTTTCTTCAGCAGTCTTTGGCAACGATTACTACGAATAAATTACAAAAAAAAAGAAAAAAAAAATGTTATGCAATAGTGTCAAAGAAACTTCCCCCCCATTCCTTTGAATATTTGCGAAACTGATATGGAGGCCATGCCACTGAAAATAATTGCGTAGTAAAGAATCGATTATAAAAGTATCTGTATCGTTAAAAAGGTATCGATATTTAAAAGTTTCGATAATTTTGTTCTTTATTGAATCCGAGTACTCTCGCACTTCGCACAGATTGGATGAGTCTTGAAAATGTCATTCTGAAAAGGAGTAGCACACAGTCGGCCCCGCCTTTTTTTCTCTGTACACACCCTCTACCGACAATATAAGTAAGTAGTATCGATAATTTTGTCCATAATTAAATCCGATTATTCTAACACTTCGTTCAGATTGTATGATTCCTAAGTATGTCATTCTGGTGTAGAACACTCCAGTAGTCCCGCCATACTGTAGTATTGAATTTTTGCTTTTTGTACACGCCATCGATAATAGTATCGATAATTTTGTCCTTAATTAATTCAAATTATTCTTACACTTCGCTAAGAATAGATCAGTCTTGAGTTTATCATTCTGGTGTAGAGTAACTTATAGCCGGCCCCGCCTGACTTAAGCCTTTTAGCTTTTTATACCCTTCACCGATAATAGTATCGATAATTTTGTCCGTAATTAAATCCGATTATTCTTACACTTCGCTAAGATTGGATGAGTCTTGAGAATGTCATTCGGGTGTAGACCAACCTAGTCGTCCACGCCATACTTTAGCCTTGGTTGCTTTTTATAACCTCCACCGAAGGATAGTGCATACTAAATTTGTCATTCCGTTTGCAACACCGCTTAATATTTATCGGAAAGTATATGAGACAGCGCATAGAGAAAGGGACCTAAGGGTAAAAAAATTAATTTTCTTTTTTTGATGTGGACAACAACATCTGAGCATCGAATGAGACCGATCCCATGCCCCAAAAGTGTTCCCTCCCAGAGATATTCGCGTTTTATGAAAGTGAAGCCGACGATTCTAAGCGCAAATAGAATGGGACCTAATCTTTAAAATGGCTTTCCTGAAAAAAGCTTTTCATCAACTTTTCACTTTTTTTTTGATGTGGACAACATCTGAGCATCGAATGAGACCGATCCCATGCCCCAAAACTGTTCCCTCCCAGAGTTATGCGCGTTTTATGAAAGTGAAGTCGACGATTCTAAGCGCAAATAGAAAGGGACCTAATCTTTAAAATGGCTCTCCTAAACAAAACTGGATTTTACCCTTAGGTCCCTTTCTATTTTGCGCGTCACATATATACGTGCATTGGGTACCGATCGACTCTAGTGTTTCGCCCAGTTTCAAAAATTTGCCCAGAGTCGGAATCAGAGCAGGCGTCAAAAATGTGCTCGACTCCGACTCCCGATAAAGGTAGAAATTTTACCTAACGAAAAATGTACTTTTAAAAGAGGAATTACTCCACAAGCTAATAAAATCAGGTGTCTGTCATAGAGGGAAGTCAAAGTAAGTCAGCGATGTAAAGCAAACACATCACCGTCTAGTAGACGTGGCGTTTCGTCGTTGGTGTGGGCGACTGTTTAATGCCATTTTTGTGTGCTGCCGACCTGGCCTCTACTCGTTTAGCAATAACGCGCCGAAAATTCTCTTCCAAGGCGTCAATCGTGTCGGGCAGCAGCAGAAAATTAATTGTGGCAACCAATTATTGGTGATGATAACATACTGCTTAAAGTAACGGGTGGTTTGTTGACAAAGCTTTTTTTGATTCGAATGTAGACTTATTCAAAACAAGAACTTATATACCCCCCACCGCCCCTACGCTACTAAAGCGCAAACAAAAACTGGAAAATGGTCTGGTTTTTGGGGCTTTTCGGCCCATGCGTTCGCTCCTAACCTCTGCCATAACTTTAAAATTACTCATTATTTGGATTGGTGGCAAAATTTGCTTTAATTTTACTTACGAGTATATGTCCATATTGACTTTTAATCGCAAGTTTTTACTATGCGGTACTTTTTTTGGTTCACATGATCCAAAAAGTCCAGCAACTATGCTATTTTTTTAAAGTATTTGGTGCGTTTTAACAAACTGTACCATTATTTGCTAAGCAACTCAAAAAGTGTACTTTTTCAACGAGGTACCCTAAGTTCCTTAAAGGGAAATTTTTACCCCTGGGCCAATTTTGCCAATTTAAAATCCCAAACTGTTTATGACCATAAGTCATCATTATACGAAATTTCAGTTTTATTGGTGTTGAAAGCACGATAGCGGTATCAGACACACGAACGGACATTGCTAAATGGTCTTATAATTTTACGACGATCAAGAATACGAGTACATGTACTTTTAAGGGTCCCAGATCAATATTTCGTGGTGTTGAAAATGGAATGATTAATTTAATATACCATCTACCCTTCGGCGGAGCTTATTAAAAAAATCTATATTCATGTAATCATCAATTCAAGCCGATCAGAATGAAGTGTATATATATTTATATATATATATGGAAATGTACATAAAGGATGGTCCAACTTTATTGCACGATGTTAATTGCAAAAAGAAGAATTTCCGTTGCAATCACTAAATGTTTATAATCGTAATAGATATTTGATTTAACATACCACAAGATGATAAATTCGATACACAATTAACTTATCGGTCATACCACAACTGGTGGTTGCCGCAACTAATAGTTTTGCTAAAAAAATTTTTTGGTGTAACCAATGGTTCTTGATGAAATTTCGTCATAACCGAAAACAGGTTCTTAAAAGGTATTTTTTTGAATTAAATAGACGTTATTTAAATAAAACAATTTGATTTTTTCTGATTTAAAAGCAATCGTTTAATCCAATTTTTTCCGTAAAAATCTTCTATCATCTTTTTTACTTCTTCCATGACACGACTCTCCCTCCCTATGTAGTAGAGTACTTCAAGCTAATAATTTTTTGCTTCCAAAATTTTAGAAGTTTTTAATTTTTGAAAGAGTGAATTACTCCACACGCTAATTAGATTAGTTTTGTTGTTGTTTGTCATATGGAAAGGAAAAGTTAGTCAGCGATATTAAAGCAAAAAAATCACCGACTGGTAGATGCACGTTTCGCCGTTGGTGTGGGATGGCTCATCGGTACCATATATGTGTGCTACCGACAATATATGTGTGCTACTCATTTAACGATCAATATTTAAGAAACATTTCATGATTTTGAATATGCGAAGTATTAAGTCGAAGAGTGAGGACACAGGCAACACACTGAAACAACTTCTTCCATATGGACAGGCCGTCCGACTAAATTTTTTCAGAATGAGAAAAGTTTTTTCGTTAAACAAGTGCAGCATGTACGAGGGCGGTTTGGAAACTTCTTAGCCTAGCACAAAAAGCACTGTATAAACAAAAAAAACTTGAGTGTTTTGGAAACTTCCATCTCTGCTATGAACATATGTTATATTTTGTTTCGATCTAACAACTCCTTCATATAAAAACAGGTGTTCACAAAAGACACATCCGCGATTTTTTTACAATGGAAAAATTAGAAATGCGTGGTGTCATTAAATATTTACATAAAAAAGGTTTATCGGGACAAGAAATTCATAATGATATGGTGAATGTGTTAGGTGAAAGTGCTCCTTCATATGCAACAGTAAAAAATTGGGTTGCTGAATTTAAACGTGGTCGTACAAGCATTGAAGATGAACCACGTAGTGGACGTCCAAAAACAGCAACAACAACAGAAATTGTAGCCAAAGTGCATGATATGGTATTAAATGATCGACGAATAAAAGTGCGTGAAATAGCTAATATCATAGGCATCTCAAATGATCAAGTCCACTTAATTTTGCATGAAGAAATACAGATGAAAAAGCTTTCTGCAAGATGGGTGCCGCACTTGTTAACAGTCGACCAACAACGCATAAGAATGAACATTTCTCAAGCTTGTTTGGATCGTTTTCAGCGAAATAAAATGGATTTTAAGCGTCGATGAGACCTGGATCCACCACTATACTCCAGAGACAAAAGAACAATCCAAACAATGGACTGAAGCTGGAGGAAGTGCCCCAAAGAAGGCAATAACAATTCAATCGGCTGGTAAGGTTATGGCAACGGGTGTTTGGGACTTCAAAGGTATTTTATTGATTGACTATCTGCAAAAGGGTAAAACAATAAATTCAGAGTACTATTGCAACCTTTTAGATCAATTAAATGTACAAATTCGAGAAAAACGTCCTGGCTTACAACACAAAAAAATAATTTTTCTTCAAGACAACGCACCAGCGCACAAGAGTGTTTTAACAATGGCTAAAATCAACGAATTAAAGTACGAGTTGCTTGGCCACCCACCTTATTCTCCTGATTGAGCTGACTTTTACCTGTTCCCAAATCTAAAAAAATTCCTTGCTGGCAAGCGTAAACCACTATTTTGAAGACCTTGAGGAAAACTATTTTAATCAAGGGATAGAATTGCTAGATAAGCGTTGGACTAAGTGTATTGAAGTTTCAGGAGATTATATTGAAAAATAAAAATATTTTTGAAAAACTAACTATTCTCTTTCACTGATAGGCTAAGAACTTTCCGAACCGCCCTCGTAAATGATTAAATCACAAATTCTTTTCTGAAGGTTCGAATACTTCGTTTGTTCCACTGATACTTCAGTTCCAATAAATAACAGAGCACCTACTAACATTTGGTTGTAGTGATGGAGTACTCAAGGTACATCCAACCTCAATTATTTGGCTGTAAAACAATTTGGTCCTGGCAACGAGCCTGAATAATCAAATACATAAAATTTAAGCTTCAGTTGATACAGTTAACAATGTACGTGGTTATGACAATCGATTTTATAATTATCGTATAACCAACAATCTATTACAACCACAATACATGTACAAATTTGGTTCCAATAACCATCCTAAATATTTCGGGTTACCGGTACTTTTTAACCTGAACCGATAGTATCAGCTTCCTCTACTAAAAATGCCTTGTTGCCAATTAAGATTCGGTGGTAGCGTTGGAATTCGTGGATAATGCGTGCGACCACCAACATTTGGTAGCAAAAAATCGGTTGTGGCAACAAATCTGTTCTCTGTAAGCATAGACTCATGTTTATACCTCTTATAAAATGTTTAGAACATATTTTAAGATATTTTACAAACCTAACGTCGAATTTGGTATGCTCGGTGTGCTATAGTGTAAAGAACAAAAAGACAACGACATCGGCGAAGAAGAGAATAACACACAAATTATGCGGCCCGGGCGCCTGGGAGCAATGTGCTGGGCTCCTTCAGCACCATGCTCAGCCAGTCCCACAAATAGCAAACACCTCAAAATACGTATGTACGCTCAGTGCAGTACAATTGCATAAATTTACCCCCAGCCTGACGCATGCAGCACCGGCAGCAAAACAACAACAGGCGGCGCAACATTCTTCGGTCGACGTTGGAGAATTGCAAGTACAAATATTTGTGTAACTGTGCGTGCCTCCGTGCGTACAAATATTGAATATGTTTGTGCCACATAGTGAATGTGTGTGTGTGTACGATTCATTATCGCCAAACAAATGACGGTGCGTTTTGTTTTCGGTGTCATTTGTCCTATCCATAAGCGCTGCACAGTGGTTATCGACTTTTTGAAATGTTGTAGTTTTTTTTTGATATGCTAAACTTACAGAAACCATTGATTTAATATGAAGCAAGGCTAGGCTTTAAGAAAAATTGCTTTCTGAATTTACTTTGTCGATGTAAAGAGAGATAAGAACAATAGGAGAAGAAATTAATAATTACTCGTAACAACAACTGCGAGAGATTTTAAATTGATTCTGGGGTTAATATCCTTAATTAGATTAATTAAATTAGTAATTAAGATTATGTGTCAAATATCACAACATTCCAATGACCGCTTCAGCTTTGCTTAAATGCTTTAAGCGGAACGTCAAGTTTTTGATAACCACACAGAGAATAGATTTGTTGCCACAACCGATTTTTGCCAAGCGAATGTTGATGGTTAAACGTAGAATACATGGATTTTCCATGAATTTGGATTCCATGAATTTTTGTTCGGGTACTCAGCTATTTTCAGCAGTGGTATCAGCAGCCAAGTATAATTATTGGAACTGAATTTGTACATGTATTGGTTGTTGCTTTAAATTATTAGCTTTAAAAACTCTCTAAATTCGGTTGTCGTTACCACAAGCATTTGTTAACTGGACGAACAAATGGTTAAGTTTTATGTACTTGGTTATTTGACGATTTAAAAATATGTATTTTGCTATTTGACTTATGAGCATGTTTTTATAAGACTTGTCGAACCGAATTTTTGCCAACCGAATGTTAGTGCCAACCATGTTTCCATCTTTACAGGCGAATGTTGATTGGGAAGGCAGCAATTTTCAGTAAAGGGAACTGACACTTTCGGTTAAAGAAAACAAGTATCGGTCCTCCTAACAAACAAAGATGATTATTGGAACTAAATTTGTCCATTTGCTGGTTGTTGTTACAAATTGTAGGTTATATGTAAGTACTTTTTTAAAAAAAAATAATATGTTGCCGCCTTGTGCCCCAATCTTAAACGAATTAATTAAGGTGTAAAACTATATTGATTGTCAAGCTTTAGGTGGCCGTATCTGGGGAAACTTGGTTGTTGTTTTAAATAATAAGGAGGATATCTATGGCGAAAATTCTGATCAAGTCTGAGTAATGTCGCTAAATTAAAGTTAATTTATAGTTCGTTTGCATTCATCGTCTAACACAAGAAGCCTAAACTGTCTATCCATTTACATATTTATCTATACATTTTTGGGTATTCGAAATAAGTCGTAAACAAAGGTTTCGTTGCGACTATAACCGATTAAATGTAATGGGGTTTATTTTTTGATGTTGGTATAACCAATATTATGTTGCAACAGCCAACTAAGCAGGGTTTGGTCACTACAAAGATCTAATCTGTTGCCAACACCAATTATTGGTACTAAAGTTACATGTACATCCCAATTGGTTGGTTACCATAACCGCCAGTTGTCGCAACCCATAGTTAAACTTAATTCGGTTTGTATAACTGTGTTGTTGGCTGTGAATACCGTGATATGATTGTAGCAACCAACATATTATATCTCGAGCCGTGTTACCTTCATTACTATGGAATGATGGTTATTGCAAGAGAAATTCGGTTCATCCAACCGAATTTATGTAGTTCGGACCGATTTCCAACTGATTTTTTCTTTATGTGTACATATTTATCTGCAATAAACGGTGAACACATTAAGCTATCTTTGGGAAGCAAATATAAAATATCAACGCAGGCAATATTTTATAAGAAAAAATATTATTTAACAAAATATAAAAAAAATCAAATATATAATTAATCGCTAAGTGAGTGATTATCATTTAAATGCATATTTGCGTGTCAAAATACCTTATCTCTGTTCGATGTAATGACAAATATTAAAACAATGTACTCTATAACTTTTGAGGTTTTGGATGCGGCACTTCGACTCCACTTGATCTTTAACACAGCATTATGCAAAACTATTTGAGAAAAAAAATTGTTTTATAATCCATTTTGCAAGCAAGTACAGTATTTTTTTCTTTCAAACATTTTAAATTTAGAACACTGTGCGCCCTATTCGATTGGCGCGTTAGCAAATGTCTGCCATAATTGATAAGTAGACAAACTGTATGGCTTACATTCAAATACTTATTACTAGGGATCGGAACTATATGCAATAAAAACACGTTTTAAGCGCTTAAAGATGCACTATAAAATCGTAAAATATGCATTAAACAATTAAAGAAAGAAACTGTTCGTTAAAAATAAAAAAAATATAGACCAAAATTATTTTCTTGAGATCAAGTAATATTTTAAAACACAACTTAAAGGGGTTTTTAGAAATTCAAATGGCATGAACTATTAAATGTATATTATTTTAGGCTCATTGATTGATTGATGATCAAATTCGAGATCGAAAAACTCGAACTTAGAAAAAAAAATTTTTTTCATTTTCAAAAGTCAGCCGTTATCATCGTATGTCATTTGATTTGTTGCCGAAGTAATCGTTGCCAACTATTGCTGAAGAACAAGCATGGTGAAACAGCTGTATAGTCTGCCAGGCAACCAAGCCAACCAATACAATTCACCAATTTTTACGTTGATTCTGAAAAATAAACAACAAAAAGGTCTTGAACCAGAATAAAAACTGTTCAAGTCGCCTCAAAAGTTTTAAAACTTTTTTTTCTATTTTTTACTGAAGAAGGGAGGATTTTCTTTTTTCTGCACATATCGAAAACATCTGCAATTTGCACAAAGTTTAGGAATCAGTGCATTTGTAAAGAATTGTTGCATGTTACACCATACATTTAAATTCAACATCATTAATTATATTCATAATTTTATTAAAATGTTATTTTTTGACTTTTGGTAAGCTTTATTTTTTCATTTTGATGATTTATTTAAAGAGACAACAAATTGCATTTTTGAAAACTATTCATAATACGAGTAGATGGTATTTTGAGTGAAATATGCATTAAAACCAATTATTTCAACAAATTATGCACACTAGGGTAAGTCGATTTGTGCCATCGATTTTTAATTAGCCTTTGGCATAAGGAAAAAAAGTTGAACTACGACTTATGAAAAAAATCATTTTCGTGGCGCCCAAAATTTTATTTTTTTTGATTTTTTCTCAACTTTTTATAGGTAATAAAACAAATATTTTTTTAAATATTAACTTTCTAAGGTGATATACAATATATACAAATATACATTGCCACATACAATACAGTATGAGCGCGTGAAAATAGAAATACGAATGTGACAATCGTAGAGAATCGAAAGAGATTCGAAAATAATTTTTTAGATATTTTTCAGATCTTATGCCAAAAACTATTGAAAAATCAATGCCACAATATCGACAAATTTTTGTCCTTACTAATCGGGCCACCCTAATGCACACAATATGAATTTTTTGCTAAAATATGCACAAAAGTCATGCAAAATGATTGATTCGCAAATACATTAACTTAAAGTTACGTTTACATTGTCGACAACACTTCTATGTACTTGCATAGAATTCCGATCCCTACTTATTACGCTCGTATTCATACATGACAATATCGTTGTAATCCGGCAGAGAATATGAAATGTACCGAGTCGCTAAGTACTCGTAAGTTCAATGCACTTTTTTTTATTTTTAAAACTCTTTTGGCATTGGAAGCGGCGAAAATGCAACAATATTTAAGGCACATCTAAAACATTTTGGAAGCGTAGTGCCGAATTTATTATAGATGATACGGGCTTAGTTAAGGAATTCGATATTTGTTTATTTTAGGAGACAGAAATTATTGTTCGTTTTTATTAAACATCAAGCTGAAACCTTTGGTAAACGAATGACTAACCTATTGCGGTTTTACTATACAGCGAAAAGTTAACACTTACCCCGCAACCTAAAGTGTAACCAAATATATATGTGACAGCGCATAGAGAAAGGGAACTAAGGGTAAACAAATCAATTTTCATTTTTTTCTTCTTCTTTTTTTGATGTGGACAACATCTGATCATCGAATGAGACCGATCCCATGCCCCAAAAGTGTTCCCTCCCAGATATATGCGCGTTTTATGAAAGAGAAGTCGACGATTCTAAGCGCAAATAGAAAGGGACCAAATCTTTAAAATGGCTCTCCTGAACAAAACTGGTTTTTAACCTTAGGTCCCTATCTATTTTGCGCGTCACATATGGTAATTATTACGATGATTGATATATTTATATATTTCTGGCCTAGGCAACACTTAGTTTTGCTTGGCGCCATCTGAAATTTCCGCCATCTGGAATGTTTGACATTTTTTCGCATAAACGTACTCAGAACGTTTTGACGTACGACCATCATTTGTGTTGTTTACAGTGACTTGAAAAAATCCATTTGCCAAAAAATTGAATTAACTCGTGAACATTTTCGTGCGATCATTTTTCCAACTTTCGACGTGGATTATCACGACAGGGTGCATCGATGAACTTAAATCTTTGTATTGTAATGAAGCACCATCCTGCAGCACTGTAAAAAAATCATTTAATGAAGTCAATCGTGGCCGACGCTCGCTCAAAGACGAAAGTCGTGAAGGTCGTCCAAAAACAGAGAACATTGATGCCGTGCGTGAACTTGTAATGCAAGATCGTCATGTTACATACCTTGAGATAGAGGTATCCCTGGGCTTTTCTTCCACCAGCATACTTTCGATATTGCATGAACACCTGGCCGTAAAAAAGGTTTGTTCTCGTTATATCCCGCACAATTTGACAATCGCTCAAAAAAAGGCTCGTGTCGATTGGTGCAAAGACATTTTGAAAAAATACGATCGCGGAGCTTCAAAAGACGTTTATAAGATAGTCACAGGTGACGAATCATGGATCTATGCGTATGAGTCCGAAACAAAACAGAAATCGACCGTGTGAAGCTTCGAAGACGACCAAAATCCAACGAAAATTGTTCGTGGAAGAAGCACTTCGAAGCAAATGGTCGCCTGTTTCTTCGGCAAAACTGGTCATGTGGCGACTGTTCCGCTTAAGCAACGTAGGGCGGTCAATTCTGAGTGGTACGCCACAAATTGTTTGTCTGAAGTCTTCGGAGAAACTCGAAAAACGAACAAGAGTAGACGAATCATTGTGCACCATGACAATCGGTTTAAACCAGCGCATTTTTAACCGGCCAAAAACGTCGAATTGATGGTTCATCCGTCCCTGACTTGGCACACAATGACTTCTTTTTTTTTCCCGCACATCAAGAAAAAAATGCGTGGTCGACGATTTTCGTCGCCAGAAGATGCTGTTGAAGCGTTCAAAAACATTGGAGGTGTCTCAATCGGAGTGAAAAAAGTGCTTCGACAATTGGTGTGAGCAAATGCAAAATTGTATAAATCATGCTGGAGAATACTTTGAAAAACAATAAAACCATTTTTGATCATAAATATTAGCATTTTCATTATTAGGGCAGAAATATATATAGCAGTCCTCATATTTTTTGTATATTTCAGAAGCTATCAAGGTTACTAATGCCAACCAGTTTTTAAAATATTCAGTAAGCCATTACACACCTGCCTAACGTGCGAAAGTTTACCAAAATTCCGGCTTAACTTTAAATACGCAATGTAAATTGTGTCCTTTTGTGACAGAGAGATTGGAGCTGGCCGTCGCGGCGACCGGTATCGAACAGGACAAGTGTCTTTTTGCCTGATAACAGAAACTAAAGGTTTATCCGTGATGTCAGTTTAAAGTAGTACGGCTTCATACCTTATTTGGATTTCATACTTTCTGGCAGACTTTTTTAAAAAATTTAAAAATTGAAATTTTTGAAAATATATAAATTTGGTATGGTACGTTATAAGCGTCAAATAATCAACTCCAACATATATCAAGCTTTAGACAGAGTTGCTAAATACTCTGTAAATAGCAGAGTGGTGTAGTATATCTTGTAGTCGGCCACTCTTGACTTAAACTCTTTTTACTTGCTATCCTTTTGGCACTGGGAAATACATCTGATTGAAATGTTACTAAATACGAGTACTCGCACCGATCGAAAGAAAATGAAAAACAAAAGAAAAAACAAAATGATAAATAAATACTATAAGTATATGGCTTTTGTACAGAATGACGTCTACCACAAATATGCGTAGCCAAACCAAACATGAGCGACGACCAAACCCTCAACCACCACCAACCACTGCCATCGAAGACCAAGTGTTTATCTCTATACCATGTTTAGACCGATTCGTACCATACGTGCCCGAAGTTGTTGAAGAAATTTGCGTATTGGACAGAAACCAAATGTGGATGCAAAAACAAAAGGAACAGAACAAAAACTATATTTTATTGTTCGCTATGAAATACTAATATCAACAACTGCTCCATGGACGGTCAGCACCAGGATGAATGGACGGACGATGTTCAATCAACACTGGCAAATTCAGCGGCAGCCATAGTAACAGCAGCCAATGCACAGTGGTTTCAACGATTGAAAATAAGAGTGACAGAACTAAATTGCAGCCGTCTCGGGCCTATTCTCTAGACAAGCATTACAGGAGTTTTATTGTTAAAAACAGTGTTAGGGAATACAAATACAGTCTCCTCTTGACTTAGATGACTCTATCTGCTTTTCTGTTTTCTGGAACAATTTTATTTCATTTTTGAACAATTTAAGTTAAGTTCCTGTAAGGGAGCTAGCAATAATTTATTTTCTCTGTAAATTAAAAAAAATAATAACAAACCAAGACTATCCACAAAATATTTTTGTTTGTTTTTAAATTGGAAAAAATATGTAACCCCACTGCCTCAAGCTGTTCTTTCAATATAATGAAAGGTGAAAAATTCTTCTTACTATTAAAACAAGCTGACAATTCGTAAGATCGGCCTGGCCGAAGCTTTTGTACTCTCCACCATGGATAGCGTTGTAGTTTGGCATTGCCATGATTAGAGAATATAGTTGTTAGTAATGGGTGAATGTTTGACAGAACTACAGTTTTGGTGCCCACACAACCCATATGTCCATGTTGAGATACCCCGTGGATTCGGCCCTAAATTCTAGCCAAATCTTAAAAGTTAAAGCATTTTAAGATTAGTGAGGAAATTCAACCGTTTTTGAGTAACCATATGTCAATGTTCGAAGGAACCTAATTTTCGGCACTCTCAGGACCTTCGACCTATGGGCCGAAACTTAAAATATAGTCAAATCGTAGAATTAATGTTTTTTTTTTGATATAGTGTTTTAATACCCATTAACGGGGTTTCCAATGGGGACATAACCATTTCGTATCTTTGTCAACGCACCCTCAGACATTTTCAGTGTCAAAACGTTAGTCGAAGTCAACATTTTCATCATGGTAAAGTTCACTGACGAGCAACGTTTGGAAATCATTAAAAATTACTACCGAAATTCTGAGTCGGTGGTTGTAAATTTAAGGGCGCTTACTCCAATTTTCGCCCATAATAACCGTCCCACCCGCAGCTGTGCGTGCTATAAATAAATTTGGATCCAAATTTTCACTTCTGGATGTTTCGGCTACAAAGAGAAGTTTATCCGTTCAAAATGAGCCAAATCAGTCGATTCCAAGTCCTTTTCAGTAATTGGGCATCTCTCAAACCTCACTGTGGCATATTTTGCGAAAAGATCCTGGCCTTTATTCTTATAAGATAAAACAGACTCAAGAACTAAAACCAATTGGCCATTTGAAACGTCGAAACTTATCTGATTGGGATCTGGCAATGTTTCACGAAATCTAGAATTTAATTGGAAAATCATCTTCAGCAATGAAGCTCATTTCTGGGTGAGTGATTTTGCCAATAAACAAAATATGCGTTTTTGGATCGCAACAAACCGACATGTGCTTTAAGAGACACAGAGCGGCCGAGTTTAACTGATTATCGCCACTCTGGCCTGAACCACGGTGTGCCATCGCACTGGGGCCGTTACGATGCGACAGCCAACGCAAAGTATGACAGGTATGGGTCATTACTAACCTCTTAGTAAGGGGTCGAGGCCTATCTAAACCTCTGCTGTTCTATGGATCACAGCACCCGGTTGCAATGCAACTCCACACCGAGCCGAAGCTCTCCCCTCGATTTGGGTTTAAACCCCAGCCACCACGATACATACTCCCCTGGCCGGACTACTCGTATTTGCCCTATCGTGCCAAGTTAGAAAATAATTTTTGACCAGAATTGGATGAGCTTGACATCGCCAATATGTGGTTTCAACAAGACGGTGCCACTAGATACACAAAACGCGTTACAATCGAAATGCAAAATCAATAAACTCGTTCATGCGATTAAACGCCATTATGGCCATATCAAGTCATTGTTCTAAGCCAACAAAAAAAAGACGGTGCCACAAGCCAAAGTGCACGGGTAAAATCGATTTACTGAAAGACAAATTCGGTGACCGCGTTACAACATTAAGTGTTGCGTGGCGTCATCTAACATTTGCATTGGAAAGTTTGACATTTTTTAGCATAAACGTACTCAGAACGTTTTAACGTACGACCACCATTTGTGTTGTTTTGTTCAAAAAAAGGCTCGTGTAGATTGGTGCAAAGAAATTTTGAAAAAATACGACCGCGGAGCTTCAAAAGACGTTTATAAGATCATCACAGGTGACGAATCATGGATCTATGAGTATGAGCCCGAAACAAAACAGCAATCGGCCTTGTGGCTCTTCGAAGACGAGCCAAATCCAACGAAAGTTGTTCGTGGAAGAAGCACTTCTAAGCAAATGGTCGCCTGTTTCTTCGGCAAAACTGACCATGTGGCGAGCTCGGTTATCACTTGCATATACTTATACCTATAGTATTGCTCGAATAACTTTTTTCCACAAATAACAAATTTTCAAACTAAAAAAAATGTCTCGTAAAGTTTTAAAGTAATCGCCTTAGCGACTACTTACTCTTAAGCCAGTATAAATAAAACACGTCTATTGTTGATTTGTAACCACTGTGCACGGATCGCCTTTAATTGAGCGAGTGTGCGTCAACCAGGTTGGCAAGACTTTTGTCGCTAAAATGAGAAAATGCATTAAGCGGCGCATACTGATGAATCAACACCAAAACTTTGCGAGGGTAACTTCACTCGTAAATACTTCGGTGTAAATGTACGCCAGTATAGTCCTTCACTCCGTTCGCCATTCTTCCGTCCGTCCGTTGCAGTGCAAACTCCAAAACACTTAACATGACTTTGAATAGATCGTGTCATGATAATGGCCATGATTTATGTGAATTTGATAAACAAAAAAAAAAAACGAAAGTAAAAACAAAAAACAATTCCTCCGCGTACCCAGTCTTGTTCAATCTGAAAACATTTCGCTTACATTGTGTGTGTCGATTATATGTATTTTGCAATCAGCACTTAGAATATTTGCCATATCGACAAATAAGCGAAAACGACAACAACAAAGATGTCTAAAATTATTAAAAAAAAAACAAAATAATTCTATTTTAACCCTTTTTCACTTGTATTAACCCCTTAACGATTACCACAATTATTTGTGGCTCAATAGGCTTTCAGGAAAAAAACATTTAATATTTGATTTCCGGTCTCTTTAAAAACAATTTAAGGGCTGCAGCGTTTTCCCGTTGTTGTTTTTTGTATGCCCCCAGTTGCAGGCACACGCTCTATTGTTAAGAGTTGGACTTCAATTGTTTATTGTTGTGGATTTGTAATTTTGTAAAATCCGACCTTTTTGTGTTCGAATGAATAAAGTCTGTATAATTCAGAGATTTGTTGTACCGATTAGCCTGTATGGTTTCAATTTACTTGAGACTTTATGAACACACTCAAAAAAAAACTCAAAGTATTGTTAAGCAGAAAATTCTAGTTGTTCTTGTCCCATTGAATTGATCAGATTCAGTCTGCATGCAATTTTAATCCACCACAATTTCTATTCGGCCATGGCATCCGCCTACACTTCATTTTGTTTGGTCAATTTTAGTCACATTTTGATTAAAGACCTTCTTTCACCAGGAACCAGAATTATCTTCCTTGCCGGGAAGCAATCAAGCACTCTCCGCGATCGGAAACGTATCTAGTTCCATGCCTCATATTTTTTTTTAATTAGTGGAGTTAAGAAAGTTCTTGCGAATCTCGATGTCAATAAATCTCCGGGCCCGGGTGGCCTTTCGCCACTTGACCTATGCAAGTGCCCTAAGACGCTAGCCCACACGCAGAGAAAAGATATGGTTACACTATGGTCACCGCAACAATAATATGTTCTCTACAACAAAAGCATGTTCGTCGCAACCATAGTATTGTTTTTTGAATTTCATTTTAACAATAGTATGATTGCGGCAATATTGCTGTTGTTGATATGTAACAAGTATTATTGCCAAATTTAGAAATGAAAATATGGTTGTAGCAACCATATAAACATGGTTGGTGCAAGAAAAGTATTGTTGTTTAAAATTTACGTTAACAATAATATGATTACGGAAATCATACAGTATGGTTGAGACTACGAACAAAACAAAACAGGTTTTTAAGAGCATACATGGATGTGTGTGCGTATTTTTTTTTGATATACAAAAAAAACACATACACACGATACAGTGAATGGTTGCTGCCCATTAAAAAAAAACAACGATCGGAGGATAGTTCGAGGGATTTTTGTTGTGTTTACTTTGTTCGGTAAATACTCTAATGCCGACTGGTTCTCGTTTATTTAAAATCTGCCTGCACTTAAGTATATAGCCATTGATCATGGTTTAATCAATATCAAATACAGTGTTGGTAATGCACTAAAGTAGTTGTAATAATTTAGAGATTAAAGGCGTTTAACTAAAAACTGAAAATTTGCGTCAAACATTTTGGGATTTATTAAATGTTCAAGGTGTCAAGGTGTTTTTATATATCTTCTTGGTATGCTAAAATATAATTTCGCTATATAAAGATTTCTTGTGAAGCCGGTCTTCGCCCGGGGGTATGCCAAAATATGGCTTCGCCTTTTAAATATTTCCTGCCTCTTTGCAATCTATTCAATCCACTCATTTATAAACAAACTATAATGAAAATAAAACATATAATATATAAATAATATATAAAATACTCTGTTCCGGAATCTTTTTTTCAATGTGCTTCTTATCTGATACTTCGGCTTCACTACTGGGGAAAATACACGAAACATCCGATTGCTGCATAGTGAGTGAGCTATGTCTGGTTTTACACGGACAATTATAATTGTCACGATTGTTGAGTTGGTTGGAGAGAGAGGTAAGAAGTATGGAACGGGGAACAATGGCGACAATTATAATTGTCCGTGTAAAACCAGACTATGTATTTTGCAACGAAACTGTCAATCTGATGTACGGTCTATTTCCTATGAAGGGTGCACACGATTACAATAAATTATTATGTAGAACATAAATCGTTTGTTTGTGTGCCTCATAAACGTCATATTGGCATCACTGAAAAATACATTGCTCCAATAAACAGCTGTGCATACTAAATTTTTTTTATTGTGTTGGTTGTCATTTGCTGATTTTGGTAAGTTTTTGATTATATTTGTTTAATTTGTTTTATTTATGTGTATTAATGTATTTTAGATAAGAAATATGGACGCCGTCGATGAAAAACTTATAGAAGAAGTACGCAGCCGCACACATCTTTATGATTTGGGCCACCCAGACTACAAAAACTTAAAAAAAAAGACTACGCCTACAGAAGCATCTTCGATTGCTTCTGTGACGTAATTTATGGGCTTTGTATACTAAAGCCGCAATATCTACTACTTTAGCAATATATTTTATAAAATTTAATTTATTTCCACTCATGTTTTCGTAAAACGTATTAAAATTCTGTCAAAAAAACAATATCAGCTGTTTACGCTGCTGCTGCCGTTCTCAAAATATTTTAAAAGGTGGCAGCACAACGACAAATGTCGCTAACGACATTTGAAGTCAGTCGTCGTGCTGCTTGCTGTCGTCTATGTGTTTAATGCATAACTAATCCTAATAAATAAATTTGGGGTAGTATGGTTGAATGTGACTCATACTATGGTTGTGTGGATCATAGTATGGTTGAGTGTGAATCATACTATTGCTGTGAGGATCATAGTATGGTTGTGAATATTATAGTATGGTTGAGTGTGAATCATACTATTGTTGTGGGGATCATAATATTGTTGTGTCACAACCATATACCCAACAATAGTATGATCCTCTTCGAATATTGTCACCCCAACCATACTTTTTTTCTGCGTGCATCCATTACTAAACCGTTTCAAGCTTGCTTAACGTGAGGCAGTCTTCCCAACGTGCTGGAAGGTTGCGAACGTCAAGCCGATCCCCAAAAAGAGTGAAGCCAATAATCCGGCAAATTATCGTCCAATTATGATTTGTTCAGCGCTCTCCAAGGAAATGGAGTATGGTGAACCACCATCTTGTGAGGTATTTGGAGACCAACGACCTGTAAGTGATCGCCAGTATGGCGATCAGAGACCTGATGGCGTTCTTGTCAGAGCTTTGAAACCGGTCTATCCACCTATTGGTGAGAGTAAGGTCGTGGCTCTGGATATTTTCAAGAACTTTGATAGAATCTGGCACGGTGCAAAGCTGTAAGCTTTTGGTGTCGGTAATACATTTGATCGATTTATATCGAGCTTTCATAGAGATCGAACTATACGAGTTGTTGTAGATGGGTTCTCATCCAGCGAACATTGGCTGATCGCTGGTGTACCTCAGTTGTCTCTTCTTTCTCCCTCACTTTTATTTATTTTCTTTGAAGATCCTTTGGGTCAGACCATTAATCCAATCTACTCATTTACACATGTCAACAATCTCTGTCATTCATATTCATTTGACTGTAGGCCAAGTCTTAAAGAATTTCAAGAAAAAAGGCGAACTGTAAATGAAACATTTAGCCGGTATTTACTGGCCATTTCCAAAGGGTTCGGTTGAATAGAGAAAATTTTAATGGGCGTAAGACACAGTGCTTCCTGTAGTCTCACAAACGATTCGCTAACCCAACAATGTTGTCAATTTCTATCGATGATATGGATATTAAACAATTAAATTGTAAATACAATGTGACGCTCGTTGAGTGGGACATGTATTCGAAGAGTCGAAAGAAGCACTCCAGTGCATAGGCTTTTTAATGCGGTGCAAGAAATATTTTACTCCTTATGATATTTTTAATATCCAAAGTACTTACATCAGTTTGAAAATGGAATGAAACTCCCATATTTAAGCAGGTGCTCCAAAATCATCCTTGGAGCGACATGACCGTCTTTATCCTTTAGCGATGGTGCTGATAGGTGACAGTAGGGCATCCAACTCTATTGTTTCCCTTAAGGTCCAATTAGTCTTGACGGTTGACGGTTGATTCTGCAACCTGCATAAAGGTCCATTTAGTCTTGACGGTTGACGGTAGGCAATCAGCTATTTCAGTTGAGGGTTGCATTTTGCATGTGTTAGAGGGAGATAACTACAGTTTGACGGTTGACGACGGTAGACTTCTGCAGGTTGCAGAATCAACCGTCGAGACTAAATGGGCCTTAAGTCTACCGTCGTCAACTGTCAAACTGTAGTTATCTCCCTCTAACACATGCAAAATGCAACCCCCAATTGAAATAGCTGATTGCCTACCGTCAACTGTCCACCGTCAAGACTAAATGGACCTTTAAGCATTGTCAAAATGTGGGTTGTGTGACGCTGTTCTATCGTTACTTTCATGGTGTGTGTTTATCAGGCATCCGTCGCCTTATTCCAGACGTGAGAATCTTTGGCAGGGATGCGCAACTTTCTAGGAATTCACACTTGTTTGTTATGGATTGGCCAGTTGGCCGCACTATACACTACAGATCAAATTCGTTTTTAGCTCGTACAGTCCATATGTGGAAACGAGTTCCAGCATATTTAGGCAAGTCTCAATAAACATTGCTCCCTTTTTCCCCCTCCGATCCGTTACTTTCTACTCGCCAATGCAATGCACTGTATGAATAGCAGGCATCGCCTGAGTCCTACTCAAAAAAGAAAAAAAATGGAATGCTGCTCTAGAGGTCCAAATAAAGTAAATACAATTTTTCATTCTGTTTGCAACACTTTGAAATATTGATCTCCTAGAATTTAAAGATAATCTAACAAAATTCGTCCGTCTGTAGGTCTACTAATAGTACTATAGTAGACGAGCACTCTGCAAATTGGCAGAATCAGCCCAGGGGGCAAAAGTTTCTCTTTTAGGGTCGAAAGGTACCTCGGAATACGTACTTAACTTTGAATATTTTATGCACGAAGCGGTTTATAAAATCCGAACTTAACGACCGGTTTTTATACCCTCCACCATACAATGGATGTTATATTAGTTTTGTCATTCTGTCTATAACACCTTAATATAATCATCGGAGACTTGATCCTCGTAAAATTCTAAGACGATCTAGCCATGTTGTCCGGCTGTCCGTCTGTTGAAAACAAGATAGAGCCTGCATGAAAATATGTGTAGTTAACCTAGCATGGTTGGTACGGAAAATGGGCTGTATAGCTCTACGGGAAGTTGGTGTTGGTTGGAGACCCTCAACCGACACTACCTCATAAAAATTAGTTTTTGATTTGGAAATACCCGTCCAGTTTCTTCAGCAAAATCACTGAAATTTTGCAAATAATAATCTCTATATAGGCGCAATCATCTATGTAAAAATGGTTTAGATTAGGCCACCATTTCTTCTACCTCCCATACAAACGGCCTTATGGGCCTTGAGAAATAATATGACTATAACTCACCACAAACTTGACCTATCGAAATGAAATTTTACAATTCAAGATTTCTATATACAACACACTTCTACGCTGAATTCGGTTGAGATCGGAAAAGTCCTACTGGTACCTCCCACACTAACGGTCTCATGGGCCTTGAAAAATAATATGACAATAACTCACCACACACTTGACCTATCGAGACGAAATTTTCTACATAAAGTTTTTTATAAGGGACATACAAATAATATGACGTAACTCACCACAAGCTTGACCTATCGAAATGAAATTTTGCACATAAAGATTTCTATATAGAACACACTTCCGCACCAAATTTGGTTTGGGAATCTGGTGGAGGGTATCCAAAGTTCGGCACAGCCAAACTTAACATTTTTTACTTGTTTTTCTTGTTATGCCTTCACTCACCGAAGGGTAAATGGCTTACAAAATTTGCAATTCCGTTTGCAACACCACGAAATATTGATCGGAGACCCTATAAAATATATATACTAGTATTATTAATTGTCGTAAAATTCCAAGACGATCTAGCTTTATGTCCGTCCATGCATGTGTTTGTGATGTAAATTAGTGTAAGTGTTGTCTACCGCCATTTGACATTTCCATTGGAAAGTTTGACATTTTGTAGCATAAATGTACTCAGAACGTTTTGACATACGACCATCATTTGTGTTGTTTGCAGTGAATTGAACAAAATCAATAAAGCAAAAAAAAAGGAATTAACTCGTGAACATTTTCGTGCGATCATTTTTCACAACTTTCGACGTGTATTATCACGACAAGTGTGCATCGATAAACTTAAAGCACCATTCTATAGCACTGTGAAAAACTGGTTTAATAAATTCAATCGTGACCGACACTCGCTCAAAGACGAAGGTCATAAAGGTCTTCCATGGCCGTTGTGCCAGAGAACATTGATGCCGTGCGTGAACTGATAATGCAAGATTGTCATGTGACATACCGTGAGGTAGAGACATCCTTGGGCATTTCCTCCACCAGCATACATTCGAAATTGTTCACAACTTTAGACGTGGACTATCACGACAAGAGTGCATCGATGAACCTTAATCTATGTATGGCGATGAAGCACCATCCTATAACACTGTGAAAAACTGCTTAATTGATTCATTCGTAGCCGACGTGAACACTAGGGCTACAACCAAAATAAGGCCCTATCACCACGCAGTAGCCGATGTTGTGCTGAAACCGACAAATGTTTCCTCAGGTCATTTCGGAACAAAAACGTTCCGTGTTGAAGCCGATTTCTGAAAGTCCTATTGATTTTTTTTGTTCAAAATTTTGTATTTTTTCAAAATTTTTTATTTTATAATTATTTTGGGAGCACTTATCCGCGTTTTTCCGAGCAACAATTTCGCTATGTTTAAAAGACATTTTAAAAAGTTGAACGAAAACAAACGTTTAAATTCGATTATTAAAAAATTAATGCACAAGAAACAAAAGTGACAGCGCCTGCTTTAATTGATCCCAAACTTAATTGCATTTGACGCGGAACCTTTTTTTTACGATATCGAAAATCTAAAGATGCAGTTCTTATTGTTTTTTATGCACTACAATGTATGGATAGGGCCATTTTGGCATTTTCAAAAATTGTAAAAACGTTGTATCCCTAGTGAACACCTGGCCGTAAAAAAGGTTTGTTCTCGTTGGATCCCGCACAATATGACAATCGCTCAAAAAAAGGCTCGTGTCGATTGGTGCAAAGAAATTTTAAAAAAATACAATCGCGGTACTTCAAAAGACGTTTATAAGATCGTCACAGGTGACGAATCATGGATCTACGCGTATGAGCCCGAAACAAAACAGCAATCGACCGTGTGCGTCTTCGAAGACGAGCAAAATCCAACGAAAGCACTTCGAAGCAAATGGTCGCCTGTTTCTTCGGCAAAACTGGTCATGTGGCGACTATTCCGCTTGAGCAACGTAGGACGGTCAATTCTGGGCGGTACACCACAATTTGTTTGCCTGAAGTCTTCGCAGAAATTCGAAAAACGAACAAGAGAAGACGAATCATTGTGTACCATGACAACGCGAGCTCTTACACATCGGCTCAAACCAGCGCCTTTTTGACCGGCCAAAACGTCGAATCGATGGGTCATCCGCCGTACAGCCCTGACTTGGCACCCAATGATATCATTTTATTCCCACACATTACGAACAAAAATGCGTGGTCAACGATTTTCGTCGCCAGAAGATGCTGTTGAAGCGTTCAAAAACCATGATTTGGAGGTGTCTCATCGGAGAGGAAAAAGTGCTTCGAAAAACAATAAAACCATTTTTGATGATTAATATTCGCATTTACATTATTGGGCCAGAAATATATATAGCAACCCTCGTATGTTCACAAACTTGCTAAACGTTGTAAAACAATTTGTAATTTGTAGAAAAGTATCTAGGAAGGTTATAAATTAGTTTTAAAACTTTGTTTTGTAGTTTTTGAAGCCTTTTTATATGGCATTTGGACATCTTACCCCAGACGGGGGCTACATAAAATATCACAGCTTGAAAAATTGCTTTAAATATTAACATTTTATTGTAAATGTTTAACGCCGAAGATCTAGTTATAAAAGGGTATAAAGTTCTTATTAGTATGGTACATTTATTTACTATATACGAGACATGATCCTTATAAGTAAGTTTAGGGTCCAAAATGACGCCTAAATATTTAACATTCCTTCCCCATTTTATTTCGCCATTTCCTATACTTATGTTACTTTGAGGAGCAAAGCGTTCCTTTCTTCGTCTGGTGAAATAGATAGCTTGACTTTTATCAGAATTAACGGCTATTTTCCATTTGGAGAAATAGGTATATACTTCACTAAGTGCTAGCTGTAAATTTGACACAATGTCTGAAGCGAATTTACCAGAGCTTAAAATGGCAGTGTCGTTCGCAAAAATTGACATAATGCAATTATTTGTGACTGGAATATCTGCCGTGTATATGTTATAAAGCACTGGAGAAAAACTTGAACCCTGTGGGCAATCAGCATCAATTCTAAAAAGCTCCGAGGACGTAGAACCCATATGGACCCTAAAAGTCCTGGAACGTAGAAAGCTTCGGATTATCCTAGTTTTGTGATTAGGGAAGTTGAATCGTATAAGTTTAAATACCAAACCATCGTACCATACCGAGTCAAAGCGGCCTTGATATCAAGTAATAACCATTCCGGTGGAAAATTGCTTCTTAAAATTAGATTTAACTATATTCCGTATCCTAACCAAGGGGTGTGCTGTGCTATGTTCCCTACGAAACCCAAATTGTTGTGGAGGCAGAATTCCATGATCATCAATGAAGTCAGTAATCTGTTCCTTGATTACTCTTTCTAATATCTTACTAGCAGAGGATAACAGGCTAATTGAGAGATATGAAGAGGGTGAATCCGCAGGTTTATTCGGTTTCCTAACGGCAATGACCTTCGCCTCCTTAAATTTATCCGGAAAATATCCAAGTCTAAGACAACTATTTATAAAAATGGTTAAAAATTGTATTCCCTTCCTTGGAAGAGACTTGAGGCATCTATTATTTATTCCATCTAGGCCAGGTGATTTCCTGGCCCTTAGACTTTTAACGATGGCAATAACATTGGCATTAGTCGTAGGTATTAGGCTCTGATCCAAGTCTAGATCGAAATCGTTAATTACATCCCTCAGTTAGAGTATCAGAGGCAGCATCTGAAATAGAGTGATTATCGCGAAATGTTCTACCCAGTATCCCACATTTCTCCGTCGTGGTGGTAAAACGGGAACCGTTCTGTTTTAGTATAGGCACGTTTGTCGACTTTTTCCTTAAGATCTTAGTCAGGTTCCAGAAAGGGGGGACCCTTTGTCCAGTGATGATAATAACTGACTCCACAATCTGTTCCTGTACTCATCCATCTGCCCTTTGATGACCGAATTTAACATTTTAAAATGGTAATAGTCGTCCGTATCTCTGTATCTTATCCATTTCCTACGAAAGTAGTTACGCGTCCGAATATGTGACCATATATTTTCCGGTAATTGACTGTTTGAACCTCTCCTTTGTCCAAATGGTACGCTATGAGCAATTGCGTCATTTAATATGCCAATAAAATGTCTAAGTTGTGATTGTGTCTTCATTAGGAAGAACAAGATGTCTCTTGATATATCTTGAAAAAAGCTTCCAGTTTGCATTCTTAAAATCAAAATGATGAAATTCATTGCTATCAAAAGTGGAAATTGTGTAGCTGCAAATTGCACATTAACATAGGCGCCGAGATGAAGGTTGGTAAAACTGAAACAAACGATGTTAATTATAAATAACACAAAAAGTTTTCAGAGAACTATCTTAATATTTTTTAATATGATAGAAGGATCTATGACAATTATGTGTGAAACAAAATATCGGTTGAATGCTCACCATGGGTGTGGTGACATAAATCTATCCTATGGTCCATAATTTCAATGACTGAGAATAATAGAGGTTCAGTGTCACTGAAAAAAACAAAACCTCTTTGCAGCAAGTGATTTTGTTGCATTGTAGAGTCTAGAAATAAAGACAATTACTACATTTCAGATTGGGGAAATATTTTCCATTCCTTCGTAAAAGGCTTGAACCGAAATGTCGCTTAATGCCGGTTTTTTTTACTTTAAAAAAAAACACCGACGGTCGGTTTTTTAAAAAACGGTTAAAAAAAACGGAAATGCTGGTTTTCGGAAAGCTTCGGTTTTTTTGACACTCTAGTTTAAATCGTCTTGAAATTTTACAACCACCCATATTCAAAATTATATCAATATTTTTAATTTCATCATTTCTTTCGAAAGATTTTGAAAATGAAAGAAAAATGCAACGATTATTGACAAATTGACACAAGAAACAGTTTTTTTTCCCAAATCTTTTGCAACAGATACAAAAACACACAGATTATCTTCCAATTGAGATGGGAAACATTTTTGAAGACTTAAAATGAAAATCATTTTGTATGAGTGGGTGCTGTTCGTGGGGCACATGTTACACTAAATGACTTGTAATGTTAAAAACCATCACACATCTTGCAACATTTTCCAAAATGTGTGTGTTATTAATGGGATTGGGCGATTTCGATTTTTGTTAAGCAGGTTTCTTCCATTTGCTTAAGTTACTGACAAATTGTGTTGACATGATTTTGATGACATTTGGACAAGAAAAAAATCCGATCCCAGATTACATAATTGGGTAAGGCGTACAAGTGGATTTAAAACAGACAACTTTATCAGAGGTACACTTAATATTACGACAGTTGTTAAGAGGTTTTTGTACCCGTATGTATCGTAAAACGCGAAATCAAATTAATCATGTTGTGTATTATGAAAGGCACGCTTTCTGTGTATTAGTCCGATGTTCGAGCGATCCGAGGTGCCTACATAGATTCGGATCATTACCAAGTAGCGGCGAAGGTAGTACGCACTAGGCTAAGTGTAGCGAACGTCGTGCAGTTCAATTCACAGAGAAAGCTGGACGTCGCGAAACTGCGTACACAATAGACAGCCAATTTGTTTTCCACTTATCTATCCCAACTGCTACGAGAAAAACACCCCTCCTAATGAAATTAGTGTGCAGTGGAAACATATTTCCCACTCATTGTCAACAGCAGCCAAAGAATAAGTAGGGTAGCGAGCACAAGTAGGGTAGCGAGCACCGCTCCCACGGAACCTGTGGTACGACAACGAGAGCCCAAAAGCTGCAGAAGCAAAGAATGCTGCCCATAACGCAACGCTGCAGGGAGTAGCAACAATAACTGAATGGTAGCGATAACGGACGGCTAGAAGAAAGGAGAAGTGCTTATATCAACAAAAGAAACGAGAAATGGAATTGCGTGAGTTTGAGGAGATTGAGATGTACAGGAGTAGAAATGATGCCCGAAAATTCTATCAAAAAGACAAGCACCAGACTGAGGGCCTAATTACGGGATGAACTACTGCAGAGGCTGAAATGATATTTAAAAGAAAAAGTGGACGTCAATAAGCCAAGAATAATTTAAGAGCTAAAGGATGAGATAATAAAATTAATAATAACTAAAGTTTTTAATTGCCCACCCCATTTTGAATAACATTTATATAATTTTATTTAAAAAAAGGATATTAATTGGACAAAATTTATTCAATTTTCTTCACTTCTTCGAAAAAGGGCACTCCAATCTTAGATATGGAGTGTTAAAATGTTTTACGAAAATAAAATACAGCCGAGTTCACTTAAGACATCTCAGAACTATAATTCGTTAAAACGAAACGGCCCTGACAATACTAGTGTTCCTAGATGCAAACTGGAACTTCCATTGGAAACTTTGACATTTTTAAGCATAACTTCAGTCAGAACGTTCTGTCATTTGAGGGTGAAAACAATTCGCCCTTAAATGACAAAACGTGCATGTATTGAAAAATTCATCTCAGTCAAAAAATGGAATTATCCCGTGAACATTTTCGTGTGATGATTTTTTACGGTTTTCGAGACAAGAGTTTCGACTTTTAGCGACGAAGCACCATCAAAATCCACTGTTAATCGCTGGTACCAAGAGTTCAGTCTCGGACGCCGTTCGCTCCAGGATGAATTTCGTACAGGACGTCCAACTTCGGTCACTTTGCCAGAAGCTATCGATGCTGTGAGTGAACTGATTAAGCAAGACCGACATGTGATATACCGTGAGATTAAGGCATCCTTGGGCATTAGTATGACAATTATCAATAAGATATTGCATGTTCAGTTGGCAGTGAAAAAAATTTGTTCTCGATGGATCCCACATAATTTGACGAATGCTCAAAAAAGGCTCGTATGGATTGGCGCAAAGAGAGGTTGAAAAAATATAACTGCGGTAGCTCAAAGGCAGTGTATAACATTGTCACAGGTAACTAATCATGGATCTATGCATATGAACCCAAAACAGAACAGCAATCGACCGTATGGGTCTTTCAAGACGAGCCAAATCCAACAAAAGTTGTTCGTGGAAGAAGTACATCGAAGCAAATGATTGCGTTTTTTCGGTATACTCGGTCATGTTGCCACAGTGCCTTTAGTGGATCGCAAGAGGTCAATTCTAAATGTATACAACCATCTGTTTGCCAACAGTGTTCGAAGAAATGAGGAGAGATAATAAGAGAAGACGGATCAGTTTGCATTACGACAATGCCAGATCTCACACATCAGCTTAAACGATTAGCTATTTTACCACTCAAGATGTCGAATTGATGTGGCCATCCACCGTACAGCCCTGATTTGGCAACCAATTACTTCTTTTTATTCCCTAGCATCAAGAATAAAATGAAGCGTTCAAAAAACATGTTTTTGAGTTGTCTCTATCGGAGTGGAAAAAGTGCTTCGAAAATTGGTTTGAGCGCATGCTAAAGTGTATTGATCTTAAAGGAGAAATCCATTTACAATGATAAATTATTGTGTTTTTATCGCATTTATTACTTATTCATATGATATACGAGGGCGACCGCAAAAGTAACTGGCCTAACATAAAAAGAACCGTTTTTTTTGGAATTATTATTTTTTATTTTTCAACATAATCTCCTTCCAACTCAATACACTTCATCAAACGTTTTTTAAGTCTTTTAATTCCATCCGAAACATAAGATTTTTCAAGACCTTGAACAGGGATTAAACCGGCTCAAGACCTCTTGTTTTCTATATTTAAATAGAAGACAAGTTTTTAACAAAATGGCAAAGTGACATTGATTTTCGTGGCTGCACACTACTTTTATCATGATTTCGGGTCCGTGACAACCCTCTTCAGAAAGCCTTGCTGCAATTGTTCAAGACCTTCAAAATATGCCTCAGTTTCAGCAATAACCTCGCTATTGGACGAAAATTTTTTGCCACCGAGAATTTTTTTTTAAATTTAGAAACAAGAAATAATCAAAAGGTGCTAAATCTGGTCTATATGGTGGATGCGGAGCAATTTCAAATCGTAATTCGGCCAGTTTTTGTTGAGTTAAAAATGCAGTGTGTGAGGGAGCATTATCTTGATGAAAAAGAACTTTTTTTCTAAATGCGGTCGTTTTATCTTGATTTCTTCACTCAACCGATCCAATAATGCACAATAATATTCACTTTTTATAGTTTTTCCTTTCTCAAGATAATCAATAAATATTATACCCCTTGCATCCCAAAATACTGTGGCCATTACTTTTCCTGCTGACTTAACAGTTTTCGCCTTCTTGGGACCACTTTTACCAGCTTCTATCCATTGTTTTGACTGTTCTTTGCATTCTGGGATGTAGTGACGGATCCATGTTTCATCAACAGTTATGAATCGGCGCAGGAACTCTATTGGATTACGCTGATAAATCGCTAAAAGCTCCTCGGAATTGGTATAACGGACGATTTTTTGGGGCAAAGTCAACAAACGCGGCACCCATCTTGCGGATAGCCTTTTCATGTGGAGTTCATCATGTAAAATACTCCACACTTGTTTTGTCGTGTATTTTAACAATATCAGCAAGTTCTCGGAGCTTTATTCGTCTATCTTTAGTCACTTCATTAAATATTTTTCTAATGTTTTCAACAGTAGTAGCAGTTTTCAATCTTCCAGAGCGTTGTTCATCTTCCGTACTTGAACGACCCATTTTAAGTTGTTGAACCCAGGATTTCACGGTGGACTATGATGGTGCATTATCACCATGAACAGAATCCAATTCATCTTTGATTAATTGTGGCGTATAACCTTTCATATAAAAGTGTTTAAATACCGCACGAAACTCTTTATTTTCCATTTTTCAAAAATTATAAAACTTGTTTACTTCAATCACCTGTAACAAAGAAAATAATCATTAAATATTTCGGAAATTTTGACAGATGGCTTATAAAAGATTGCTTTTAAAAAACAACAAAAAAAGTTGCTAGTAAAACAGAAAATGTGCCAGGCCAGTTAGTTTTGCGGTCGCCCTCGTAACGTTGCAAAATCAAAATGTTTTTGACTTAGTCTTTTAATTCTAGAAGAAATCTATCATTAAATGGTTGGTTGCATTGACCACAAGTTGTGTCAACCAATAGTTTAACTGAATTCGAAGTGTAATATTATTGCAGCTTCCATCTTATGGTTAGTTTGACCAAGTAACCATCAATAACATATATGTTGTTGTTTGCAACAGAAAGTATGTTTATCCAACCAAACATTTGTACAGGGTGGGCTAAAAGTTACCTTGGGGTTTAAAACTTTAATAACTTTTTCGTTTATTAATTTTTTTTCTAAAACCCCAGGTATCTTTTGGCCCATCCTGTATTTCATACCGATTTCCAACTGATTTTTTCTCTGTGTGTATATTAATTTCACCTCTGATTTTTTATATTGCTTTTAAAGTGGGCATAAATGTTAATTTTGTTCTTGGACTTTGTTACCAGCTTGAATCCAGCACATATTCTATGGTAACCTATCCCTATTCCCTTCGAGATTATTTGCATATTTACGGGACATGAAGGCGGATGGCGATTACAAAGTTTGTGCCATTCATTTAAAACATTCTCTTTCTATTTTCGTATTTTGGGGAAAAAAACTTATGACACCTAAGCAGACACAGACCTAAATAGCGCAGTTGAAGTTAAGCCTAAATTTATTCTGTCCCTCAGTTTGTCTCCGTCCGTCTTCTCGTCTGTCAGTTCAGTCTTATTTCACATATGGGCTTGTGTACTTTGGTGGACGGACCACGTTTTCATTCTCATTCGCGTGTAAATGTTCCGACTTTGTTCCAATTCTGTCAAATATAAAATACTATTGATTTACAGTTAAGTTTTGTTGTTTCGTCGAACAATTTGTTAGTTGAGAATACGAACGAGTCCATTTGAAGGTTGGTTCTTTCGGCTGACTGACTTGGCTGGCTGATTGTGGTGTTGATTTGTATAGTTTGCAAATTTAAATACAATTTACTTTAAAAGAAACGTACATGTTTGGTGGAGATTTTTTCTTTTTTTTGTTATTTGGTGGTTGAGTCATTCTACATTTAAAACAAAGTGTAAATAAATCTAAAATTTATTTTAAGCAGCTTATCTAATTTAAATGACATTTCTCAACGTCTTAAATTTGGAATCTACCTTTAAACTAAATTCGTTAGCAATTTCTATACACAGAGAACACATTTCTTGCAACAACCGAATTTTTTGCCAAACGAATGTTGGGAGTTTCACGTACTATCCACGTATTCCATCGCTACGACCGAATGTTGATTGGATACACGGCAATTTACAGTAGCAGGAACTGTAAGTATCAGTTGTAGAGACAAAGTATGGGGACCTTTTATTGGGAATTCGTTAGCATTTTCTACACACAAAGACAGATTTATTGCCTTAACTGAATTTTTTACCAAACGAATGTTGGTTGTGTGTTCACGTACTATCCACATATTCCATCGCTACAACCGAATGTTGATTAAATACACGGCAATTTACAGTAGCAGGAACTGACAGTATCAGTTATAGAGACAAATTATTGGTTACCTAACTTATTACGCAGATTATTGGGACTGAATTTTTACATGTATTGGTTGTTGTTATAGATTTTTAGTTAAAAATAATCTTTCAATTCGGTTTTCATTACCACAAACATTTCTTAACTAGGCCAACTGATAGTTTAATTACACTCTGCTACAAATTGTAGGGGTCAGTTATCGGGATGGAAGAAAACCACCGTGGAAAGATATATCGCTCAAAAATAAGTTATACGTGTCCCGCCGTTTCGCTGGGTTTTATCTAGGAATCGAGATATATCGATTTGAACTTAGGTAGTATCGTAAAGGGGAATTTGCCACGTTTTAGGCTCTTTTGTTTGACATAACTCGAAAACCACTAGTCCGATTTTGCTGAAATAAATTTTGAAAAATTAGAAACTACAAATTCATCTATTCATATGGCGTTTCGCTATATAAGCAACAGTTTCGCAGCAAGAAATAAATGTACGAAGAAAAAAAATATTTTTTGGCAATTTTTTTTTTAATTCACAAAAAATCCTAAACGAAAAAAGTGTCAAGTCCTATTATTTTTGCGTAAAGTCACATACATAGGTCATAAAAATCGATAAACGCATAAACTAAGTTTCGTTTGTTTGCTCCCATTACTTTTTTGCGTGATGGTTCGCCTTCTTGTTCAGAGTCTGTATCGGATGAGGATCTGTCTTCAAACGTTATATAAACAGATAAAAGTTCTCGAGTTATGTCAAACAAAAGAGCCTACAACGTGACAAATTCCCCTATACGATACTTACAAAGTTATAACGTTCGTCCAAAAAAAAATATATATCTCGATTCCTAGATGAGATCCAGCGAAGCGCCGGGACACGTATAACTTCTTTTTGACCGATATAACTTTCCCTGGGGGTTTCATCCCATCCCGACTTTGGCTGTCGCACATTGTTATATGTATTCGTTTATATGACCGAAATAATGAAGTTTTTTACATAATTGTTTCAATTAACGATATGAAAATATTCTTACTGTTATTCGACTTTTTAAAATATTTTTTTTTTAAACTTGGCTCGAATCTAATAAAGTTTGTATGCCAAAGTGGAACGATTTATTTTATGCCTCAAAATATGTTAAGTTATTAATAAAATTTTTGTTTCAAAAGTGTGTCATAGTTCTAGCGCAGTCTAATTTTACTGAATTCAATCTTCATTAGGCGTTCAGTAAAAAGAACACAGATTTTTTTTTTAAGAAATAAACCTCGGCGATACTTCTGTATTTTCTGAAAATCTATTATAAATTCTCAATAAACTACAGTTTATTATTGTTTATATTTTTTATTAAGGTTCTTTATAATAAGTTCTTGTAGATTCTAAATAATGTATGCCTTATTTTTTTTAAAAATAAACCCTTTTTTGGTTTTTAAAAATGGGAAATGTTATACCTCGGTTTGAAATCTATAATTTATACTATGCATTTAAACATTATTTTTACTATGAACATTCATTTGTAACTTAAATATAAATTGCAGTAACTATGAATAGTGAACTCTTTTGAAAACACGTGAAGACGAAAGTATTTAATAACTCGAATTTTCGATAATCCGAATTATGGTCTGCCATCAATTATTCGGATTAACGAGTTTTTACTGTACATAATTCAAGTGAAGTAAAGTGGAATTTTAAACCCAAATATTTCCACCTACTTAAGGTCAAGGTGACACAGTCTTCCCCAAATTAATGCTTGAAGTCTTGGCTACAGATGTGATGAAAAAATATATACGAGGGCGACCCCAAAAGTAACTGGCCTAACAAAAACCGTGTTTTTTTGGAATTATTGTTATTTATTATTTAACATAACCTCCTTCCAACTCAATACACTTCATCAAACGTTTTTAAAGTTTTTTAATTCCATCCGAAAAAAAGGATTTTTCAAGACTTTCAAAATATGCCTCAGTTTCAGCAATAACCTCGCTATTGGACGAAAATTTTTTGCCACCGAGAATTTTTTTAAATTTGGAAACAAGAAATAATCTGAAGGAGCTAAATGCGGAGCAATTTCAAATCGTAATTTGCCAGTTTTTGTTGAGTTAAAAATGCAGTGTGTAAAGGAGCATTATCTTGATGAAAAAGAACTTTTTTTCTAAATGCGGTCGTTTTATCTTGATTTCTTCACTCAACCGATCCAATAATGCACAATAATATTCACTATTTATAGTTTTTCCTTTCTCAAGATAATCAACTGACTTAACAGTTTTCGCCTTTTTGGGACCACTTTTACCAGCTTCTTTCCATTGTTTTGACTGTTCTTTGCATTCTGGGATGTAGTGATGGATCCATGTTTCATCAACAGTTATGAATCGGCGCAAGAACTCTTTTGGATGACGCTAATAAATCGCTAAAAGCTCCTCGGAATTGGTCCAGCGGACGATTTTTTGGGGCAATGTCAACAAACGCGGCACCCGTCTTGCGGATAGCTTTTTCATGTGGAGTTCATCATGTAAAATACTCCAAACTTGTTTTTGGAGTATTTTAACAATATCAGCAAGTTCTCTGAGCTTTATTCGTTTATCTTTAGTCACTTCATTAAATATTTTTCTAATGTTTTCAATAGTAGTAGCAGTTTTCGGTCTTCCAGAGCGTTGTTTATCTTCCGTACTTGAACGACCCATTTTAAATTGTTGAACCCAGGACTTCACGGTGGAGTATGATGGTGCATTATCACCATGAACAGAATCCAATTCATCTTTGATTAATTGTGGCGTATAACCTTTCATATAAAAATGTTTAATTACCGCACGAAACTCTTTATTTTCCATTTTTCAAAAATTATAAAACTCGTTTACTTCAATCACCTGTAACAAAGAAAATAATCATTAAATATTTCGGACAGATGGCTTATAAAAGATTGCTTTTAAAAAACAAAAAACAAAAAAAGTTGCTAGTAAAACAGAAAATGTGCCAGGCCAGTTAGTTTTGCGGTCGCCCTCGTACTTTTATATCGGTCATATTTTCTGGATTATTTCCAAAATATGGGTGGAAAAACATTAAATATTTAAATGGTGTCGATTTTGCGTTCCATTCTGAATCTAACTTTTTAATTTAATTTTATTAAAAAATTATTGTTTCAAAAACCACCACCAAATGCAAATGCTAGCTGTACAATGTTCAAAGCGCAATGATATTGCGCTATGGAGATTGCTTTTCGCGCAGTTCGAAGACTGTTTACAAAGGGTAATTCTCATTTATCAGAATGGGACTCCCGCAAAATTCATTTGATTTGTAGCCGAAGTAATCGTTGCCTGCTGAAGAAATACCTTGGCGGGCTTAGAAACAGCTGTACAGTCTGCCTGGCAACCGTAGCCAATACATTTCCCAATTTTTAAATTGATGCTGAAAAAGAAAGAACAAAAAGGTCTCGAACCAAAATAAAAACTGTTGAAATCATAAAAATGAAAAAAGACCGAACAAAAACATAATTAGTAGGTTAATTTTATATTTAAAATTGTAACAATAAAGAGGTAACTAATAATTAGTTAACTTAACAATAAAAATGATTTCTATAACAATCTTCATAGTTAATAATATGAACAAATTTCTTTGTTAAATTGAACAAGTATTGTTTCAATAAATTAACTATGAAATTGTAATATTAACAATTTTCATGGTTAAAAATAATGCAATGTTAAAATAACAATAATTATTTGATAATAAAAATTTTAATGGTTAAAAAACTCAACAATGTTTTGTTAAAACTACAATAATTGTTTTAAAATTAAAAATTTTTATGGTTAAAAACGTCAACCATAGAATAGTTAAATTAACTATTATTATTGTTAAATGACAGTCAACAACAAAATGTTCAAATTAACCTTATATAAAGTAGACTCCAAATCATTAATTTATGGTTAAGTTTACTTTATATCGTATAAGGTTATTTATATTCTCAGGGTGCGTCTTAGAAAAAATATTTTCGTTTAGCTACTTTGGAACGAAACTACAATATTATTTAACTCTATATACAAATCTCTCACTTTGAGCAGCTTTGGAGCCAAAAAAAAAAACTATTTCTGTGAAAAAATATTTAAGGATATTTCTTATCTGGACTATTACCTTTATAATGATACCAAAAAATTTAAATTAGAAGCAGGCCAATTTCTGATTTTTGTCAATGAAACAGAGCACTGTGCGCCGACTTTTATGAGTTATCTTTACCATAGAGCATACGGCAATGCAGGGTCTTTAAAGGTCCTGCCGATAAAAATAGATGGCAATTAGTCATTATAAGTATATAAAAAAGCACCCTCAATTACGGGTTCGCCGTTAATTGAACCTCATCGAATTGAATTCCATGTCATGGGTAACACATGAGATCATCAATGAAATCAACCATTAAAATTACACTTTTTAATGTCAATAACAAAAATGACAAATACGAGTATTTGTTCTCAAAATCGATAATGAAACTACGCTTCAAAAACAGTTCTACGCTCCATCGTGTGGCCAGTGAAGCGTATGGAAAAAGGCACGGCGACTGAGACATTCTTGGCAATCCATTCTTCCTAAGCCACAGCGCATTATTCATACAAATCGGGTGGTTAACAAAACATATCGCCTGTGTATGAACTGCGTGAATGGGTGAGAACGTTGTCGCATTTGGCTAAGCTTTAGACAAAAGCCTAGTGATCCAAGCCGGATGGTTGGGCGGGCGGAGGCGGTCTCTAAACGCTGCACAACAAAGAAAAGTGCTGACATTAATTTCGAATTCGGTTATCGGCAGACAAATGAACAAACACGTATAGGCAGACGTGCGCACATAATCGACATAATCGTTATTCATGCTCCATTAGTCGTCTTCTTCTGCTCCAAGTGCCACCTGGGCAGGTGCCTCCTGCGGTTGGCCTGACATTGATGTCATAACTGCCACCACAGTGTGGCTGGCAAACTGGTCGCTGTTAGTCGATCGACCCCAGAACATTTGTCGCCGTCACCACAAAACATGATTTTACATTAATTTCTCATGGTGTTGGGGTTTTCTGTTGCGATATTTTTTTGCTTTAGATTTTCTTGAAAATAAATTGCATTTTTATTACATTTTCAGAGGCTTCCATACAAACAGAAAAAAAATTATGAATATTTAAAGTTTAATGGTTTTTCATGTCATGTGTGTTTCGTTTTTCTATTTGCAGGCATTGATTTGGTGTCAAGGATGGCCTCTAGTAACACCTATTGGCGAAGTTATACTTCATTTGGGGGGCCTTGATGACGACCAGCTAAAACCTGCCGAGATTTATTTGTGTGTAAAAACAGGTAAATATTTATTGCAGTCAAAAAATAAATTATAAGAAAACAAATAAAACACCAACTGCCATGCCACTACGACCACATGATAAGTGTCGCAAAGAAAAACGAGTTAAATTCGCAGTGGGTGCCCTTCGTGGCAAAGTTATGGTTTATTGTCCCAGACTTCGATATATGGTCGCATTTATAAAGGGTGGTTACATTTTAAGGGCCGATGTTGAATGTAAACCACACCTAAACGTCAAGTTTCTTTCTGCACTTCAATTAATATTGCTCAATTTCAGACTAATTCAATTTTAATCATGAAAAAATACACAACGGCGCCACGCACTAAAGTTAGGCTTCGGGCAACATTGGATGATCAATTTTCAAAGAAAATCATCTTCGGTGATGAGGCACATTTTCACCTCAGTGGATTCGTCAATAAGCAGAATTGCCGCATTTGGGCGAACGATAGTCCAAGAGTCATTGTTCAAAAGCCGATGTATCCACAAAGAGTGACTGTTTGGTGCAGTTTATGGGCTGGCGGCATCATCGTGCCGTATTTTTTCCAAAATGTGGCCGGACAGGCTGTTACTGTGAATGGTGTTCGCTATCGTAACTTTTTATGGCCCGAATTGGAAGATATGGATGTGGACGATATTTGTCACACAGCTAACGAAACAATGGCTCTTTTGCGCGACAAAAGAGCCATTGTTAAAATGTATCCACCCTTTATGAAGTCTTTAAGACTCAAGTATTAGGTGACTTGTTTAGAGAAACTATTCACTTTCATATCTACTTCTACTATTAAAGTAGCTATAATTGGTGGTCATCTCTTGGTTTATTTCTGAATCATACTCGTATGTAATTTTGACACTGACAGCTTTTTGCCGTCCGAAATATTGACATAAAGTCAGTATCGACACCAGTTGGCTCGAAATAAATCGGTAAACGCATAAACAACTTTGTTGAATAATGCAAAATTGAGAGGGCATTTCCATGATTTCGTGGCTTTTCGAATAAAACACATTTTTTTGCAAAAAACAATTATATTTTAACATAATTTCATTTTAGCTCAAAACATTTAGTCCAACGATTCTCCAAATTATGTATCCCTTTCAAAAAATAGAATTTTTTCGAGGTCCATTACAAGGATTTTTTCGAGGTCCATAAAATAATCATTTCTTTGATCAATAATTTCATCGTTGGAGCTGAAACTCTTTCCACCGAGCCATTTCCTTAGGTTTGAAAATAGGAAATAGTCACTGAGGGCTATATCGGGAGAATATGGCGGATAAGGTACCAATTCGTAACCCAATTCAACCAATTCAATTTTGCCATTGAGACTGCACATGTGTGCACCCGAAGAAAAAGAACTTCTCTCGTGGCCATATGGGGTCGTTTTTTTAAATCCTCGTTATATCGGTCCAATAAGTTGGCATAATATTCGCCGTCTATTGTTTTTTCCTTTTGAAGGTAATCGATGTGGATTATCCAGCGTACATTTCAAAAAACTGTTGCCGTCACCTTATTGGCTGACAAACTCACCTTGGCCTGCTTCGGAGCCGGATCACCCATAGAAACCCATTGTTTAGACTGCTGCATGGTCTCCGGAGCGTTGTAATGGATCCATGTTTCATTTACAGTAACAAAACGCCGCAAAAAACTCATACGAATTGCGGTTAAACAACTCCAAACAGTCCTTTGAAGTTGTCACACGATTACGTTTAAGGTCAATTGAGAGCAAACGCGGCACACATCTTGCAGACAGCTTTCTTAAACCCCACTGATTACGTAAAATCGAAACTACAGTGTCATATGAAATTCGTATGACACCAACAATCTCACGCACTTTTACTCTTCGATCGGCCAACACCATATCGTGGATTTTTTCGACATTTTCGTGGGTATTGACCTCAATTGGCCGTCCAGAACGTCCAGCGTTATTTGTACTTGTGCGACCACAACGAAAGACAGTAGACCACTTTCTTACCATTAAAATCTATGGTGCAGGGTCCTCATAGTATTTATCAAGCTTTTTCTTGGTTTAATTGTCGGTTTTTTTCGTAAAATAAAATGAGCCCTCGAAATTCACTTTTTCCATTTTTAACAAAATCCACGAGGTTGTATCTTTTGAACAGCTGTGAAACACAAACTAAATGGCGGAACTCTCTTAAGTTTGACAGTAGTCCATAAACAGATGCTACTTGATGGGAGCAGTGTTGCATTCCATATAACTACGAGGGAAGTTGGAAAATTCACGGAATTATTGATATGCCCTCGTATTTTAATGCTGTGTACACGCAGAAAAAACGTATGGCTGGAGTGACAGTTTTCGAAGATCATTATACTATTGTTGGATAAATGGTTGTGGCACAACAATAGTATGATTTACACACAACCATAATATGATCCCAACAATCATATTTTGATTCCAATTTAAAAGTAGCCATATTATGATCTTCATAACCATAGTATATTTTACATACAACTACACGTAGAAAAATAGTATGATCCCAATCAATATTCGAAGAGCAACATACTTTTGTTGGGTATATGGTTGTGGTCCAACAATATTATGATCCTCACAACAATAGTATAATTCACATGATGATCGTCACAACCATACTATAATCCTCACAACAATAGTATGACTCACAAATAACCATACTATGATCCCCACAACCATAGTATGATTCACACTCAATCATAATATCATCTCCACAACCATATTATGATCCTCACAACCATAGTATGTTTTACATACAACCATTGTATGCTACTTACAACCATAGTATGATTCACACAATTATACGAAGATCCTCAATATTATTTATAAGAATTGCGTTAAGTTGTCAACAAGAGATTTGAATTATGAAAATTATTTTAAAATATTATTTAAAATTTAAAATAGTAGTAGAAAAAATCAGTTTAAAAAACGTAAGCGTTTTTATTGAAAATATTTCAGTTAAACAAAGCCAATGCAGTTGTTTGCAAAATTTAAATTTCCTTATGTGACAGCGCATAGAGAAAGGGACCTAAGGGTAAAAAATCAATTTTCTTTTTTTCTCTTTTTGATGTGGACAACATCAGATCATCGAATGAGACCGATCCCATGCCCCAAAAGTGTTCACTCCCAGAGATATGCGCGTTTTATAAAAGTGAAGTCGACGATTCTAAGTGCAAATAGAAAGGGACCTAATCTTTAAAATGGCTCTCTTAAACAAAACTTTTCATCAACTTTTCACTTTTTTTTTTTGATGTGGACAACATCTGAGCATCGAATGAGACCGATCCCATGCCCCAAAAGTGTTCCCTCCCAGAGACATGCGCGTTTTATATTATTTAAGTGAAGTCGACGATTCTAAGCACAAATAGAAAGGGACCTAATCTTTAAAATGGCTCTCCTGAACAAAACTAGTTTTTAACCTTAGGTCCCTTTCGATTTTCCGCGTAACAGATAAAAGTTCTACTATTGCATTAGATCCGTTACAATAACATTGTTCTTAAAAAGCATATTCAAATGAAGAAACATTACAATCATACAGTATGATTGCCACAATCATATTTTTGTAAACATAAACCCAAAAAAACAATACTTTTGTCGCACTAACCACATGTATATTGTTGCTACAACCATATTTCCATTTCTAAATTTGGCAATAATATTATTGTTACTTTTCAACAATATTAATATTGCGGCAATCATACTATTGTTCAAATTAAATTCAGTAAACAATACTATGGTTGCGACGAACATACTTTTGTTGCGGAGAACAAGTTATTATTGCCGTGACGATATAGTAACCATGTTTTTTCTCTGCGTGTATAGTATGATCCTCACAACCATAGTGTCAATGACACGCAACCGTGTTATGATTCCTATAACAATTATAAGATCCCAATCAACCATACTATGATCCACAAAATTATTCATTAGGATGGGGTTATGCTGTTATTCAGCAATAGAGATTTTTATTTATTATAACATTAAAAATCCCTGTTCAATGTGTAAAAGCAACAGACCGAAATAAAACAAACGAGCTAAACATACGTACATGCACGGCACGGCACACAAGTTGACATAGTCAACTAAACTCTTTTTACAACACACACATGTTTTAAAAGAAATCTATTGATGGCTCTCGATGTGGAGTCTCTTTAGAGATGGCAAGAGTGAGTTGTATTTTCGTGGGCAATTGTGTGAAGAAAACTTGAAAAGTAAGGTTTACAACAGTAGTTCTCATTCGTTTGGGGAGAGCCTGGCCTTATAGAGTTCGGTTTTACTTTCAACAATTGCAGCAAGACTTTCTGAAGAGGGTTGTCACGGACCCGAAATCATGATAAAAGTAGTGTGCAGCCACGAAAATCAATGTCACTTTGCCATTTTTGTTAAAAGCTTGTCTTCTATTTAAATATAGAAGCAAGAGGTCTTGAGCCGGTTTAATCCCTGTTCAATGTGTAAAAGCAACAGACCGAAATAAAACAAACGAGCTAAACATACTTAAAAATAACATTAAAATTATTTCTTAGTTTTTTTGAACATTTTAATTTAAAGAAACCGACAAAATATTCAAAAGAGAGTCAAAAAGACTTTTTGTTGCAATCGTGGGCGATTGCAGTTTTGGTGAACGCTCGCTCTTTTACCATCCTCAGACCCCAAGAAATAAATGTGAGTAAACCATGATCAATGGCTCTACACTTAAGTGCAGTTCAAATCTAAATAAACGAGAACCAGCTGAAAGTAGAGTGTTCCACTGGACAAAGTAAACACAATCAAAATCTCTCGCATAGGTTTACATTGCAAGCCGTATGCTGGTGTTGTTGTTGTTTCAATATCAACAACTTCCATGCACTGTATCGTGTGTGTTTGATTTTATTATTTTTGGTATGTATCGTTGGATACAGGTCGCAATAATAAACTGATTTCGATGAATTTTCGTTCATTGGTCGGGCTCGGTCCATTTGTTGACATTACACAAATGTTTTTTTCCGATTTCAGAAACTGCAGCTGTAGAAGCCACATTTTGTAACTGATTTTGAGTAAATTTAGCCCAAAACGTTATGAGTAAACAATATGCAACTCTGGTAAAATTGGGCATTATCGGCCGATGTTTTCGAATAGCCACACCGCGGTGCCTTCACATGCGAGGTCCTGTCGCTCTAGAAGTCTCAAATTAAATTCAAACGAGGGCGGTTCGGAAACTTCTTAGCCTAGCATAAAAAGCGCGGTATAAACAGAAAAAAGTTAAGTGTTTTAGAAACTCCCATCTCTGCTATGAACACATGTTAAATTTTGGCAACTCCTTCATATAGAAACAGGTGTTCACAAAAGACGCATCCGCGATTTTTTTACAATAGAAAAATTAGAAATGCGTGGTGTCATTACATATTTACATAAAAAAGTTTTATCGGGACAAGAAATTCATAATGATATGGTGAATGTGTTAGGTGAAAGTGCTCCTTCATATGCAACAGTAAAAAATTGGGTTGCTGAATTTAAATGTGGTCGTACAAGCATTGAAGATAAACCACGTAGTGGACGTCCAAAAACAGCAATAACAACAGAAATTGTAGCCAAAGTGCATGATATGGTATTAAATGATCGACGAATAAAAGTGCGTGAAATAGCTTATATCATGGGCATCCCAAATGATCGAGTCCATTTAATTTTGCATGAAGAACTACAGATGAAAAAGCTTTCTGCAAGATGGGTGCCGGACTTGTTAACAGTCGACCAAAAACGCATACTAATGGACATTTCTCAAGCTTGTTTGGATCGTTTTCAGTGAAATAAAATCGTTTCATAACTGTTGATGAGGCATGGATCCAACACTATACTCCAAAGACAAAAGAACAATCCAAACAATGGACTGAAGCTGTAGGAAGTGCCCCAAAGAAGGCAAAAACAATTCAATCGGCTGGTAAGTTTATGGCAACGGTTTTTTGGGATTTTAAAGGTATTTTATTGATTGATATCTGCAAAAGGGTAAAACAATAAATTCAGAGTACTATTGCAAGCTTTTAGATCAATTAAATATACAAATTCGAGAAAAGCGTCCTGGCTTACAACACAAAAAAAAAATTTTCATCAAGACAACGCACCAGCGCACAAGAGTGTTTTAACAATGGCTAAAATCAACGAATTAAAGTACGAGTTGCTTGACCACCCACCTTATTCTCCTGTTTTAGCTCGCAGTGACTTTTACCTGTTTCCAAATCTAAAAAAAATCCTTGCTGGCAAGCGTTTTACCTCAAATGAAGATGCAATTACAGATGTAAACCACTATTTTGAACCACTTGAGGAAAACTATTTTAATCCAGGGATAGAATTGCTAGATAAGAGTTGGACTAAGTGTATTGAAGTTTCAGGAGATTATATTGAAAAATAAAAATATTTTTGAAAAACTAACTATTCTCTTTCATTGATAGGCCAAGAACTTTCCGAACCGCCCTCGTACATGTTTAAATTTTGTAGAGTACGTTAGGAGCGAAACTTTGAAGAAATTTGACCATGGCGGTCCATGTTTGCGAATAGCCCTCGTACCAAGATATCTCTCGATTAGAGGTGCTGTCACTCTAAAAGCCACAAATTACATCGGATCGAAACGTTTGAGCGACTACTAATTTATTCTGGTGAAACTATGTTTTACGTTTCCCCTATGTCCCTGTAAGTAACCTTGATAAAATTGGATCATATCGGTTCATGTTTCGAATAACCCCAAGCCCTTGTTTTCACGTAGCCAGTCACACACAAAAGTCGCACTCGAGTTTAGGTTCACTGGCTCTTGAAATTTCTATTAAAATTCCAATGTGCTCATATTTAGAATAGTCAGTTATGGGCGACTTATGCCAATCCTGCTGAAGCTCGGCCATGTTGGCCCCTTTTGTGGTCGCCCTCATTTGTATGACCATTCCGATTCGATCTAGTATAAATGACGCTTAGAGCATTATGTTCGGCCTATATTTATTATTGGACAAATTGCAGCATTATGGTTCATTTATATGTAAAAATTGTCGCTTTATTGATTGACCGATCATTGCTAAACGGCTGTAGCTAGAACCATGAAATTTGGTGGATAGGTTTAGGGTCAGATACGAGACGGTCAATAAGAAGATTTTTTTTAAAATTCAAACATTACCGAAAATAAAATAGAGGAAAAGTTATGGCAAATGTCATGCAAATCTAGTAAAATTTCCGCTGTTTGATCGGTTAGATCCCAAGTCGGATGGTAAAAGCTTTACAAAATCATGGACCGATCTTGTTCGTATTTAGTGCACTTTTTCCTAAGTACTGTTTAATGGCACACATCAAATATTAATGAAATGTAATAAATTGTACCGGCCTTCGGTGGGTAGGACCACTCAGGCACATTTGTACGGAATTTATATCAAAAAATTGATTGTGGCGGAAATTGTGACTTGGCTAGTCCTGGATTGACAAAACTAACTACCTATAAAAGCATTATAGCCATTTGGTTGTGTACCCATATTTCTTTAATTACACTGAGACTAAATAGTAACAGCAGTAAAAAAACACAAGTCCTACGTGGTCGACTATATTATACCCTGCTCATCTAAATGTGCTGAAAAACCAATTGTTACGGTATTTATGGAACCCTTGGACGGGCCCGAAATTTTGCCAAATTTAAAAAATAATTTAATATTTGAATTTTTGAAAAAGCTTAAATGTTTTGGAACCCTATGTATAGGGTGGGCAATTTAATATTTTAAATTTGAATCCGCTATATAAAAAATGTACTGACATTTCTTTCTCCAAATTTCTGGTTTTATTGGAAAGGTTGAAGTTTGTCATTTAATAATGGAACCCCATTCGATGCGTTTTCGCTTCGACCAATAATTGATCGCTTCGACAAAGATTGTTTGGCAGGAGATGAAGAATTTTACTGAAAGATCGTGTTTTTAGGCTAAGTTCATTTTTATCTTGATGGCTCTGTCAATAAGCAATAAGACAGTGCATCAACAACGAGTCACCGTTGGTGTGGATTTTGCGCTGGTGGCATCATTGGGTCATTTTTCTTTGACAGTAAGCAAGAAGCCGCCGCACGTTGGGGTGAAAATGAAAATTGAGATATGCCATAATTGTTTTATACTCGATAATTGTAGACAAAATTCTCAATCATTAGGCATACGGGTGACCGCAAACGTAACTAGCCTAACATAAAAAGAACCGTTTTTTTGGAATTATTATTATTTATTTTTCAACATAATCTCCTTCCAACTCAATACACTTCATCAAACGTTTTTCAAGTTTTTTAATTCCATCCGAAAAATAAGATTTTTCAAGACCTTCAAAATATGCCTCAGTTTCAGCAATAACCTCGCTAGTGGACGAAATTTTTTTGCCACCGAGAAATTTTTTTTAAATTTGGAAACAAGAAATAATCAGAAGGAGCTAAATCTGGACTATATGGTGGATGCGGAGCAATTTCAAATCGTAATTCGGCCAGTTTTTGTTGAGTTAAAAATGCAGTGTGAAAAGAAGAATTTTCTTGATTAAAAAGAACTTTTTTTTTCTAAATGAATGATTTCTTCACTCAACCGATCCAATAATGCACAATAATATTCACTATTTATTGTTTTTCCTTTCTCAAGATAATCAATAAATATTGTACCCTTTGCATCACAAAATACTGTGGCCATTACTTTTCCTGCTGACTTAACAGTTTTCGCCTTCTTGGGACCACTTTTACCAGCTTCTATCCATTGTTTTGACTGTTCTTTGCATTCTGGGATGTAGTGATGGATCCATGTTTCATCAACAGTTATGAATCGGCGCAATAACTCTATTGGATTACGCTGATAAATCGCTAAAAGCTCCTCGGAATTGGTCCAACGGACGATTTTCGTGGGGCAAAGTCACAAACGCGGCACCCTACTTGCGGATAGCTTTTTCATGTGGAGTTCATCATGTAAAATACTCCAAACTTGTTTTTGGTGTATTTTAACAATATCAGCAAGTTCTCTAAGCTTTATTCGTCTATCTTTAGTCACTTCATTAAATATTTTTCTAATGTTTTCAATAGTAGTAGGAGTTTTCGGTCTTCCAGAGCGTTGTTCATCTTCCGTACTTGAACGACCCATTTTAAATTGTTGAACCCAGGATTTCACGGTGGAGTATGATGGTGCATTATCACCATGAACAGAATCCAAATCATCTTCGATTAATTGTGGCGTATAACCTTTCATATAAAAGTGTTTAATTACCGCACGAAACTCTTTATTTCCCATTTTTCAAAAATTATAAAACTTGTTTACTTCAATCACCTGTAACAAAGAAAATAATCATTAAATATTTCGGAAATTTTGACAGATGGCTTATAAAAGATTGCTTTTAAAAAACAAAAACAAAAAAGTTGCTAGTAAAACAGAAAATGTACCAGGCCAGTTAGTTTTGCGGTCGCCCTCGTATGTTGCTTACTGCAATTTTTGCCTTGTCTCAAAGTTCGTAATTTTTATTGATTTTTCCGCGTATTTGCAAAAAGTGATTTTTTTTTGTATTTTCAAGTGCAAGTTTTTCTATTTTTGCCATTCAAAAAATATTATTATGGATCCTTCAACTTCAGGTAGTTTCGAACAAAAAAGCAGTTGCAGGCCGACATTTACCTTGTACAACTATTTTTAATCATTTATGGAAAATAGGTCTAAATTTTAGCCATTCTTGAGAAGTATGTATAGTTTTAAAATGGTACCGGTCAACTTCGTGTTCTGAAATTTATATTTTTTTTAAAGCTTACGAACTGTACTAATATAATTAACAAAAACATCTTGCGCGTTTCGATTGCGCCAATTCGATTTTTGACAAAATTTGTATGAAAAGAAATTTTTAAAAGCAACATTTATAATTTATAATGCCATTGAGTTATGAAGCAAACATTTTTAAAATTACAAAATAATTTACTTAGTACTGCTTTAAAAAAAATATTACTAAATTATATTTTATAAAAATATAGCTATTATTACATTTGTTCATAACAGTATTACATAACACAATGCTAGCAAGTTTATTATCATGTTGATTCGAATTTAAAATTAAGTTACGGGCAACATATAATGATTTTTCTGTTAAAATATCTGTAAGGCTTCAAGAAGCCGATCAAATGTTTGGGTATTGTATAGTATGTTACAGCGCCCATATTATATATCATGGTCGATGCATTATATTTTTATCTGAGGGGTTTGCATTCACAGAGTTATATTGTTGTTGTTGTTGTTGTTGTAACATCAATATATTTATTTTGAAGTCTTGTTCGTCTATGGGGGATCTGCTTCGATATCCAGGTGAAGGAAACGCGCCATTTGAACTGGATGCGTCCACAGAGACCTGGGGATCAGCTGAGTGGGCTTGGCCGGACAATTGAAGAGGTGCAGTACATCATGTGGTCTCTGATGGCAGGCGGGACAGATGTCCGGAACGTTAGCATCAATTCGTGCCCAGTAAGAATTGGGGCGGCTGCACCATCCAGATCTCAGCTGCGCCAGAACCACGAGCGTCTGCCGAGGTAGTACCTGCTCCTCAGGTGAAATATACGGGGGATGTTCCCCTAGCACTACATTCACACGATAGCTGGATACTGCTGCTGCGACATCATCGGCGTGAATGTTGTTCAAACCTGCCTGATAGTTTCGAAAAAGGTTCTCTCTTATACCGCTGGAACACTCTCTCTAGATCATGAAGATCATACCTGATCTGCCTGAGTGGAGGCATCCTGTTCAGGAGATGGTGGTTAGGATGACTGCTGCGAAAACACCCTAGCAGGTATTGCTTAGACAACAGGAAATTGTGTCTGCGCACGGTAAGGACCTTCGTCTCCTCATGTAGATGGTCCTCAGAGGACATAAGAAGACACCCTGTTGATGTTCTAAGGGCGGCATTCTGGCATGTCTGAATTTTCTTCCACTGCGTCGCACTCACGTTCGCCGACCATACAGGTGCTGCGTAGTTTGCTACAGACCGACCTATCGCTTTGTAAGCGGTCAACAAGGTTTCTTTGTCGGCTCCCCAAGTACTGCCGGCAAGTGACTTGAGGACCTTGTTCCTACTTTTGAGTTTATCGCAGATAGCTGTAGCATGTGCAGAGGATCTAAAAAGGCTGTCCAATGTGACCCCAAGGATTTTGGGGTAGTTGGTGGTCGGGATGTTGACGTCATCGACTTTCACATTGAATGACAACCGCACCTCTGCGGTCCAAGCAGTAAACAGTGTGGCTGATGATTTGGAGGCGGATATTTTCATATTCCTCGCAGTGAAGAAACGTGCTAAGTCAGTGAGGTAATAGTTGATTTTCTCGCAAATGTCATCCACTTTAGGTCCTGGCGCCAGAATTGTGCAATCGTCAGCGTACGACACAATTTCAACGCCGTCTGGTGGTGCAGGAATTTTAGAGAGGTAGAGGTTAAACAGAGCCGGGGATAAAACTCCACCCTGGGGAACTCCTTGTTTAACTCTACGGGGCTTCGACTTTCTGTCTCTAAATTCTACATATGACTGGCGCCCACACATATAGTTTACGACCCAACGTTTCAAACTGGGCGGAAGGGACGTTTCTTCAATGTCCTCGAACAGAGTGGCATGATTGACCGTGTCGAAGGCTTTTGTAAGGTCAAGAGCCACGAGGACCGTCCTGTCGTTAGGCTTGTTCTGGTTAAGGCCGCGACTTATACGTGTGGTGATGGCGTGTAAAGCAGTTGTTGTGCTGTGTTGCTTGCGGAATCCATGCTGATGATCAGAACTAGGAAAGTGTTCAATCAGGCTGGGGAGGAGCAGTGCTTCAAGCGTCTTTGCTACTGGAGAAAGCAAGGAGATCGTCCTGTACGAATCTCCTTTACTTGCGTCTTTGCCTGGCTTCAGTAGCGGGACCACTCTGCCCATTTTCCAGGCATCGGGAACTTCGTGAGTGGCTAGCGACAGATTGAGCACTTTGGTCATGTACTCTACTCCCGGGGTATCCAAGTGCTTTAACATCAGCATTGAGTGCTTTAACACCAGCGCCTTTGATGACTTTGCGCTGCGGATGACATGGGCAACTTCGCAAACGGTAAATTGTGGTAGTGCCTCTTCGACTCGGAGAGCGCGGATACGACGCAATACTCCCCTTTTCGCCTTATCACTCTCTAAGTGCTCAATAAAAAGCCGGTTAAAATAACACGCGCACCGCTTCGGATCTGTCACTGTTCTATCACCGAACGTGACAGCTGTCCGATCATCCTTCCTTACAGGGTTAGAGAGTGATTTGACCGTTGTCCACAACATACCAATTCCGGAACTCAAGTTGCACTGCTTTAAGTGGTCTAGCCATTTGTTCCGCTTATATTCGTTGACCAACCTACTGATCTCGGAGTTGAGATCCCTAATTCTAGGGTCAGTAGGGTTGGAGCGACGAATGTCATCACGCTCGTCTGCGAGTCCCGCTGCCTCTGCTGGGAAGTTTGGTCGTACTTCGGGTATTCGACCAGCAGGGATATGGCGAGCGGCTGCTGCGTTAATGATGGCCCGGAACTTTTTCTCGGCTACCCGAACGTCCGACGGAATAGCTAGATTAGTAAAGCTGCGGTTGGTGGCTTCTCTGAAGGCCTCCTTTTTTGATTGAGAAACGTACGGCGTTCAGAGGTTATGAAATCGGGTGGACTATTTATGGAGAGAATTGTGGAAAGGTGGTCCGATCCTAGTGAGATGACGGGTTGCCAGGTGACGTCGTTGATCAGGCCAGGCGATGCCAAAGTGATGTCTGGCGAGCTATGGCAATCGCCCATAATCCGCGTGGGGGCGTCCTCATTCACTGTACAGAACGTAGAGCTATCAATTTGCTCTGCCAAAGCTATGCCCCTCTGGTCGTTGTCTAGGAGAGAATGCCACAGTTCGTGGTGAGCATTAAAGTCTCCTAGGACCAAGCGGTTATTGCCTTGTAGCAAATTGCTAATGTCTGGCAGATAACGCGGGGCACAGCTACCAACCGGGATGTATACGTTGTACAGCTTTATTTCGGCAGTTCCAGACTTGACTGCTACCCCCATACATTCCATGTATGGGTCTCTAGAGTCAAGCTCAGGCGAAATAGGTCTGTACTGCACAGAATGGTGTAACAGGAAAGCAAGTCCCCCACCTCCACTTCTGGTGCGATCCTTACGTAGCACGTTGTATCCGGCACAACTGTGCAGGCTGCAGGTGGCATTCAGCTTAGTTTCTTGGATCGCGGCGACCATGATGTTTCTCCGATTCATAAATTCTATGACCTCACTGATTTTGTTGCGTAGGCCATTACAATTAAATTGCAAGATTGATGCACTGTCAGGAGTGGCAACAGCAATCTGTGGTGTAAGATGCTGTATGCTACATATATTGTTGAGGTGACTGCCCCTGGCCGAAGAGTTTCGGGTCAATCCGGTACATAGAACCGGCAGTCGCGGGATTGACAGAGTTATATTGATATAGCCTTATGTTGGTTGAAAAAAAAATTTCGGTTTTTAATTAATTTTTACTTATTTCTTGGCCGATTTTAGTGCAATTAAAAGATGGACCACTTTGAGGGCTATCATATTAATATTTTAAGATATTCCGCGTGGGAAGTACACATCGGAAGTTATAGCACAATATCGGCTATAAATATATATTTTTGAAATACTATAATCCGTATTGTCACCAGTTGATAACCGAATTTAATGATATTAACTGCAATAGACAGATCTCAGTTAGGGCTATCAAATTAATCTCTCAAGGCTCCACGTGGGATATACATATCCGGAGTTATAGCCCGATATCAGCCGTAAATGTGTTTTTTCGACGTAATATCGCCGGTAGTAAGGTCATTAAAATTTTTTTTATTAAATTAAGTGCAAAGGTCGCAGATTGTTGAGGGCTATAATTTTATTATTTGAAGGTGCCACGTGGAATTCATACATCAGAAGTTATAGCCCAATAAACTTTAAAAAATTATATTTTTAGCATATCTTTTCCGATGTTTCGGCCATATCTAAGCCATTTTAAGTTCGATTTTGACAAAATCAACTGGAATTCGCTAATAATCTCTGAAGTAGTAAATATATAAAAACATTACATCTCCGGAAAGCGTCCTTTAATTAATCTCCATTTTGGGGGTACAATACCCCACTGTGCGCCGTTACCGTCAATGGTGAGCGTTACCGCGACGTCATTTGGTTTGAACAACGCGGGGCCACATGTCACACCGCCAACGCAACCATATTTTACGCACAGTTTTTTAAAAACGAATAATCAGCCGAAATTGTGATGTCTATTGGCCGCCTCGGAGCTTTGTTTTGAGCCCTGTGGATTATTTACTGTGGGGAACCATTAAGGATAAATTTTACGCAAAGCATACAGAGGCAACTGAAGCGTTGAAACTTGAAATCTAAGTTGTCATTAAAGAGATTCGACCTAAAACAATCGAAAAATTTGGTTGATTGGATGAGGTACTGCCGAGCGAGTTGTGAAAGTCATATGTGACAGCGCATAGAGAAAGGGAACTAAGGGTAAAAAAATCAATTTTCATTTTTTTTCTTTTTTTGATGTGGAAAACATCTGAGCATCGAATGCCCCTAAAGTGTTTCCTCCTAGAGATATGCGCGTTTTATAAAAGTGAAGTCGACTATTCTAAGCGCAAATAGAATGGGACCTAATCTTTAAAATGGCTTTCCTGAACAAAACTTTTCATCAACTTTTCACTTTTTTTTTTTGATGTGGACAACATCTGAGCATCGAATGAGACCGATCCCATGCCCTAAAAGTGTTCCCTCCCAGAGATAGGCGCGTTTTATGAAAGTGAAGTAAATGACAAAGTGAAACCTTTTTTATAAAACCCGATATTTAAATTTTTTTTTTGCAGCCGATTCAAATATAAAATTTCAAATGGCCAACCCTTTATATATGTTCATACCAACAGACCGATGGAAAATGTGGACATATGGTACCCTATTGAGCAAATTTCGTTAGAACCTCAAGTATGGGTATATCTCTAAGAATTTACTGATATAAGGTCTCTGATCATATCGACCGCGTAAAAATTGGACATTTTCACTTACACTGCAAACAGCTTCAACTCAACTGACAATGACACAATAATTTCGATTTTGTGTTTTATGACATTTTTATTTCAGTTTAATTGGATTTATTACTTATTTGACCGTTTCTCTCTTCCATTGCAGACGAAACGAATCGCGAACCTCACCTGTATGCCATTTGGCGTACGCCAACAGCACAGTCTGTTTGCAGCACTAAACCCCTAACAACGCCAGCAACGGCGACATCAGCCACAGCGACACCATCAACTCCGGCATCAGGGTCAACTTTGTTGAAAAGTTGTCGACTCGAATCACACGATAGCACATTGTACCTGAGCCCCCTAGCACTCGAAATGTTAAGTGACGATTTGCCGCAACTTTTGCAAAATCTCCTAATTGGCGTTGAGCACAATTTGGAGCGTTTATCGCTTAATCAGCTGCCACAACTGCCGGCCTACAGCTACGATGCCAGCGGCACTAAAGCGACGCCGACATCGACGACCACGGCGGCCACGGACGGTAAGCGGAACAATAATAACACGCCGATGTCGATAACGACGACATCGGCCATGGCCGCGATGAAGACACAAATTCCAAATTCACCGAAATGCATCTTGCGACGCAGTGAATTGATAACCAAAAATAATAAATTACACAACAACAAATACATGTTGCGCCGCTTCACCAATCGCCAGGATAGCATGAATTCCACATCGTCGGGCAACAGCAGTGCCAGCGGCCTGAGCACTGCCTCCAGCAATTCCAGCGATTCATCCTACACGAAGAATCTGAACCTGAGCCACGGCAGCGGCAACAATTACGGCCAAAGCAAAGCGCAACCGGCGAACGAAACCAAATCGAATGATTGCAATACATCACCTGCCCTGCCCAGATTCTGTTTGGGCACCTCGTTTCCGCACATTGACAGTGACGAAGAGAATGCCGAGGAGCGACGCAACTCCCTGACAGATGGTAAGTTGGTTGTTGGATTTTTTTTTAGCATTTGAAAGCAGGGGGAAAGTAGGATCAAATAAATCGTCAATTTGTATTAGTCCAACGAGCTTGAATGAAGGTGATTAACAATTCCGACATCTTACGGAGATGGAATGTGACAAACGCAATGGCAATGTTGGGTTGCTTTACAAATCCTTTCCACTGTTTTTTTAGGAGAAAGTGGATTTGATAGGAAAGTTCTAGGTCAACTGAAACGTAATTACTGTTCCAGCGTCTACCACGAACAAGTTTTAAGTAAGGTTGAATTGCCTCTTGACAAAGCAAGGGGACAGGGATGCAAAACGAACCGAACCTGAACCGGTTTTGAACCAAACAAAAAATCGATGCATCGAAAATATTCTTTTACATAAATTTTGCAACTACAGTTAATCTCAAAAATATTTTGCCTTGGTAATTTCATATTTTTAAGAACTAAAGTCCCACTAATATTAGTTTTTAACAAAAATTAATTTATATTTTATTTGGCATAGACTAAACTGCCAAATGAAATTTATGCCAAATTTTTTTTAATAAAACATCCTTTATCGACGAGTGTTTTTTCCTACTTATACTCGTATACCAAATAAACTAAATATTTTTTATTAAAATCTAATATTATTGGGACTTTTGTTCGGAAAAACTGAAATGAAAATTAAAGGCAAAATACTTTAGAGACTCACTGTATATGCATGTTACGTATTATTTGATAATTGTGCATAGTTTTTTTTAGTTTTTATTTTGGTTAGTTTTAATTCAGTTTTGTTTTTACATCAAAAAATATTTTTTCTTAGGATTTTTGACCAAATTTTGAACTATTGAACCGAGAGTGCCCAAAAACGTTCTTTAAAACCGAACCATTGATTCGGACCTGCTCTGAACCACTGGACCGAACCAATTCGAATTTTGAAATGGTTTGCATCCCTCACGCCTAATTAAAAATGACTTTTTAAAAAAAAAATCAACAGCATAAGTTTTAAAGCAGTTTGAAAGCACTGAAGTAGCGAACTCAGAAAACCCGGGTTTTAAAAAATCCCGGAATTTGTTTACACTGTTCCACAGGTCAAGTCAGCAGTTATGTGGAAAATGTAATGAACGATCTTAAAATATTTTGTGTAATGAACGATCTTAAAAGATTTTGGCTCGCTAAATCCAAATTCAAATAAATCTAAAAAAGTGTTTTTGTGAGGACATTGGCGGTCCTGGTGCGCCGGCCACAATGGGAATTTCAAAAAACCTCTTATGCAGTCTTTAAGATCTAATCTCTGAGACGTAATGAAGGTTCAATGTCCTTAATGTTCCGAACTATCTCATTCCTTACCTCTTGAATTGTTCTTGGCTTATTGACGTACACTTTTTCTTTTAAATATTCCCAAAGAAAGAAGTTCAAGGGTGGCAAATCTCATGATCGCCATTGTATATCTGGCGGAAAAAGGATTGTATCGTTGGTTGTATGACAAGTGGGACTATACTGTTGGAACCACATATCGTCCAGGTCCACATCCTCAGTTTCTGACCACAAGAAAGAAGTCTGTTATCGGCGAATGGGCGGTGCCACACCCTTTTCGCCCAATATTAATACAGCATAGTCTATTATAATTTGCTAATTGTTGATTTTATTCAGTTTTAATACCTACAACGATGGGTCCATTGCATTGGCTATTAATACGATTTTCTTAAAATGGGCGTGGCACCGTCCACTTTTCTGACTTGGTGTGTCTAGGGCTATCCTATGTTTCAAATATAATCGCACTGCATCGTACGGGCGCACTATGGGATCAAACAAGGTTGAGCGTCTCAAAAATCTGTAACTTTTTAACCGATTAAGATATTTTATTATTTTTTTTTTTAGTCGACAGATAACTCCTTAAGCTTTTCTCCAGTTTCAATTTCATTAAAATAGCTTTAGTAGTTATTGAGGAATTCAAGGTCAAAGTTGTTTTTTTTTTATATTTAGCATATAATGTGGATTTTTTTGTTTTTTTAATATTTTTTATTTCTTAAAAGATGGTTGTTAAATAAACCATTTTATTAATAAATTTTGAAAAATTAAAAAAATTTGGCAAAAAAAATTTGTTCTCTCGATATTTTGGTAAAAAAAAAACAAAAAGAAATACTTCGCACAGCGATATTGAACACAAATCTGAGCACTATATTGTTGGCCGTTTTTCATTTGAACAAAAAATGTCGGAGAAATCGACTTAAGAAAAAATCCATATAAACCCTTTACCTTATTTTTTAAAGTTGATTTAATATTTTTATCCCGGGCGGTGCCGCTGCACCTTTTCCAATCACATTGTAATGTACCCTACATATAATTCCGAATTTTAAAATAATGCGAAAGTCCTGGTGTGGTTAAAATTTTTACCTCTTGACCCATAGGTTACAATTTTAATACCAACCGCTGCAGGGAGAAAACTTCTGCATCATTTTAGATCTTTTTTAATGTGTGCTGTGACTCAGATTATAAAGGGTGTCCCAAGAAGAACGCAATTTTTAAATCTGGCAACATTCGAAGTGTCATTGTTTGACATTTGAACAATTGTTATTGTTTGTTAGTAGAAGGTACAAGGTTAGTAAAAATGGAGCGCTACACGAATGAACAACGCATTCTCATTGTGAAATTGTTTTACCAAAATGGTGAAAGTTTTGCGGCTACAGTTCGCAAATTGCGATCAATTTGGGGTCCCAATAATGCTCCAAAAGAGTCAACTGTAAAGAGATTAATGGATAAATTTGCCGAAACTGGGTCTGTTAGTGATGTAAAGACAACAACGCGCCATCGACCAGGTCGATCGACCGAAAATGTCGCAGCTGTACGTGATGATGTCGCTCAAACTCCATCCACCTCAATTCGACACCGAGCTCAGAAAATTGGTGTCTCCAAATCCACTTTGCAGCGAATTTTGACGAAAGATTTGCATCTTCATGCATACAAAATTCAATTGACTCAGGAACTGAAGCCAGCTGACCATGGACAGCGAAGGGAGTTCGTTAATTGGGTATTGGAGAGACAACATGAAAATGCTGATTTTGCCGATAAAATCATCTTCAGTGACGAGGCCCATTTTCATCTTGATGGCTTCGTCAATAGGCAGAATTGTCGCATTTGGGGTGCGGAAAATCCTCGAGTGATTCACGAGAAGCAAATGCATCCTCAACGTGTCACTGTGTAGTGTGGTTTTTGGGCTGGAGGAATCATTGGACTTTTTTTTTATGAAAATGAGGCAGGTCAAGCGCAAACAGTCAATGGTGTTTGGTATCGTGAAATGATAACCAGTTTTTTTTTGCCTAGAATTGAAGAAATGAATGTGGAGGGCATGTGGTTCCAACAAGACGGCGCCACATGTCATACAGCCAGAGAAACAATTCAATTGCTGCATCAGTCATTTAAAAATTGCGCTCTTCTTGGGACACCCTATATATACCTTATGGGGTCTCTAATCAGTATTTCAAGGTATTTCTAAATGAATAACAAAGTGAATGACTTTGTATTCTCTGCTTTACTGCACTCTACCATTCGGAGGATACCACTCCTCTGTTCGTTATTTGAGCTAGGTCGGTCTTACTATCTGGCTTCTTGACCGGGAGGGACTTATTTAATGGGGGCTATTTAAAATCCTCGGCCGATTTGTTATAATTTCAACCATAATGTACTATGCGAAATTTAATCGAAATATAAGAACTGTAGGACAAAAATCGGGAAGGTCCTTTGTATGAGGGTAATATTAAAACATATGTGACAGCGCATAGAGAAAGGGACCTAAGGGTAAAAAAAATCAATTTTCATTTTTTTTCTTTTTTTGATGTGAACAACATCTGAGCATCGAATGAGACCGATCCCATGCCCCTAAAGTGTTCCCTCCCAGAGATAGGCGCGTTTTATGAAAGTGAAGTCGACTATTCTAAGCGCAAATAGAAAGGGACCTAATCTTTAAAATGGCTCTCCTGAACAAAACTTTTCGTCAACTTTTCACTTTTTTTTGATGTGGACAACATCTGAGCATCGAGTGAGACCGATCCCATGCCCTAAAAGTGTTCCCTCCCAGAGATAGGCGCGTTTTATGAAAGTGAAGTCGACGATTCTAAGCGCAAATAAATGGCTCTCCCTAACATAACTGGTTTTTAACCTTAGGTCCCTTTCAATTTTGCGCGTCACATATTCGTATCTTCTTTAATATGTTTTTAAATAAATTCGTAACGATTTTTTAATTTAAACTTCAAATATTTTCGTCGAGTAACTTTCTTGCGTCATAGGCATTCATTCCAATCATTGGCATTGAGAACTCATCATTTTGGCTATTTTTGTCGTCTCAGTTTCATGGACATCCTGCCGTTCCAATTATTGACATTGAACTTACCATTTTTCCAAAGAACCAAAAAAAAATCTCTATAAATTTCCTTTCATCCAATTTACTTTTGAAGTTAAAAAATTAGCACTTCCTTGAGCTTTGATCGCCAAGACATACATTGCAATTATTGATCATTGACATCAATGAATTTATGGCCACTTCGGTACCATTTAAACTGCAGACAGACTGGCTCTGGCTATCTTCCTGCGTTATTTAAGCCCCTTTTTCGTTTGCGAAATTGCCGGACTGCCGGCCAACCAAAATCGATGCCAGAGCAGCTGTAATGAGGATCATGCAAACAGAAGGATCTCACGCGGGACAAGTTAGTTAACTAAGCCATTTGTCTTAATATGTGATCTCCGGCAGTGAGCAACGTGTCGAAAGCTATTGAGGCGAACGAAATAACGCAGACCATTTTAATAGCGACACAAATGCGCGACACAGCATGAGGTGACGGTATTACATTTGCCCGGCGATTACTTTTGCCCGTTCCAAATTATGTACACGTACGTACATATGTACGTTCATACGTGGGCTATATACATGGACCTGGTCATGTGTTTGCAGACATACTGAACCGACCGTGTGTCTGTCCATTTCGTGTATGTTTCGTCTTTGCAAACCTTTTGTGAGCTTTCGGTGGTAATCAATACACCAATAAACGCTTTAATTTGTCAATAAAAAAAAATTGTGATTGCATGCTACCCGCTGCACTCGCATGAGCAGGTTTAGACTCACAGAAATGGGTCTGCCATTCAGGCGAACTTCTATTTTAAGGCAGCCGAAGAAAACTAATAAAAAATAAGTTAAAACGTCATAAAGTTTAGCCGAGTCCTATATACCCTCCACCATGGATTTGCTATTAAAATGTCCCGTTTTTGGGTCCCTGTGTCCTACGCCATTCTCAGAAAAATCTTTAAAATAAATCGATACTTAAGTATGGAAACGGCCATATTTACTAGTGGCCGCATCTTTGTTCATACGGGCCGTTTTTTGGGCCCCTAGGTTTAATGCGTTTTCGCATCAACCTTAGACCAGTTTTGAAAATACAGGCTGGAGCGCGGTAATTTGCTTATTTGGAAACGAAATAAAAATATTATGAACCTTAGAAAAATGTATTTTATATTTTAATTATATTGAACAGTAAGGAAATGTTTCAATTACATGGTTTTAAATAATATATCTGGCAAATGTCGACCTTCGCTACCCACACACAAATGCATACGTTTTCTGAAGTTTTTATAAACTCTAACAAGCATGTCGACTGGTAATCTGCCAATTTCGGCCTCAATATTGTTAATAAGGTCTTGGCACGGTTGATATTCACCGTCGACTTCAGTTAACCCAAAGAAAAAAATCGCATGGGCTAAGTCTGGTGAGCGTGCCGGCAAGTTCACATCACCCCTTAAAGAGATAAGCCGTCCAGGAAACATTTGCCTCAAACATGGCACCATCCTGTTGGAACCATGTATCCTCTAATTGCATTGCCTCAAGAGCCTCGAGGTGGAGAGAACGTCTGGAAATACTAAGAGCAAGTGATTGCTTCCGAGCAGAGCGGCTGAAAAAAAGTCTTGAAATGCCAATGAAAATTGATTGCTTCCAAACAGAGCGTTTCGGAGATTGCAGTACTGCTGCTTTAACTCTCTCGATGTTTTGTGGTGTTGTAATCCTTTCCTCAGGTCCCCTCTCCTGCTGTTCTCAATGAAATTACCCAATTTACAATTGATTGCTGTCCAGGAACACGAACGCGTGGGGGAACTGCGAATCGTAAACGAAAAGCACGCTGCACTGCAATGATCGAGTGGGCATTTGAAAAATACGCTACAACACAAAATGTCCTCTCCTCACGTGGCGAATGCAAGATGGCAACCGAAAGGCAGACGAATACAAATCTCCCGTCAGCCACTATAAGCCACGCACACTCTGCACTCTCTTCGACTAACAGTGCCGCCACAGCCTGCAGTGCAAAAAAGCAAATTTCCGCGTTCCACCCTGTACATATTCGATATTTTGATTCGTAGTGACATTTGCGGAATGTCCTTCTTTTGACTATATGAGCATTTTTTACTTTCCATATGTTAGGCCAGTTACTTTTGCGGTCGCCCTAGTAATATAGTAATTTTAGGCGTTTTTTCTTATATATCAATATTTAAACTCCGATCGTTATCGGATCGAATTTGCGCATTAATATGCGTCCGGCCAGGTAATATTTGCAAGACACATTACGATGCGATTGGACAAAGGGCGTGGCACCGCCCACAAAACCCTAAATATTTAAAGACAATATCTCATGCACTTTGACAATGATAACACAGCTCTGCTCTGATCCTTGTGTAAAATGATCTCCTGAATCCGAATTGAATGTTCGGCCCATCACGTTTCTCAAGATATCGTTACAATTAAGAGTTTTTTTTCATTAATTTGCCTAAAACTTCAGCAGTTCTTATCCGATTCACTTAAAAATAAGTTATAGTAATTGGTAAGAAATTCATCATTCGTGTTTATCATAATTTATAAAAATCGAATAAAAATTGTGGAAGTTAAAAATTTTGTTTTTATGTTGCAAAGTTTTATTTCAATTCTAGAGCTTTGCCATTAGTTTGTAAAGAACGCACTGTAACGATTCCAAACTGGTATATTTTTTAATAATCCGACAAAAAATTGACTGAGTTATAGCAGTTTTTGTAAAAAATCACAGCATTTCTGAAGTTTAAGGCAGATTAATGAAAAAGTCAGAAAATTTCATATTCATATTGACAGCCCCAAATCAACTAAATTAACTATGTTGCTGTCGCTGTAGCGGCACATAGTGCCGGGTTGACAGCCCTTGGCCGAAGAAATCCCTCTTCGGGTCGATCCGGTGCATAGAACTGGCTGTCGTGCGATCGACCACTATGTGCCGGGTTGACAGCCATTGGCCGAAGAAATCCTTCTTCGGGTCGATCCGGTGCATAGAAGCTGCTGTCGTGCGATCGACTATCAACACTTCTGCCGCACATTTTTTTTCAAATTTTTTTGCCCAGCGTTTTATTGGGAAAATATTCTGATGTTGGGATAATCAACAAACGGGATTTGGTTACTACAAACAACTTATCTGTTGTTACGAGGGTTGCTATATATATTTCTGGCCTAAGTTACCTGGCACTATCCGACATTTCCATTAGAAAGGTTGACATTTTTTAGCATAAACGTACTCCGAACGTTTTGACGTACAGCCATCATTTGTGTTGTTTACAGTGTCTTGAAAAAATCAATTCGGCAAAAAATGGAATTAACTCGTGAACATTTTCGTGCGATCATTTTTCTAAACTTTCGACGTGGATTATCACGACAAGAGTGCATCGATGAACTTAAATCTTTGTATGGCGATGAAGCACCATGCTATAGCACTGCGATCTCACGACAGCCGGTTCTATGCACCGGATCGACCCGAAGGAGGAATTCTTCAGCCAAGGGCTGTCACCCCGGCACTATATGCCGCTACAACAACAACTGTGAAAAACTGGTTTAATAAATCCAATCGTGGCCGACGCTCGCTCAATGACGAAGGTCGTCCAAAAAAGGACGTTGTGCCAGAGAACTATGATGCCGTGCAAGATCGTCCTGTGACATACCGTGAGATAGAGGCATTCTAGGGCATTTCTTCCACCAGCATATATTCGATATTGCATAAACACCTGGCCGTAAAAAAGGTTTGTTCTCGTTGGATCCCGCACAATTTGGCAATCGCTCAAAAAAAGGCTCTTGCCGATTGGTGCAAAGAAATTTTGAAAAACTACGATCGCGGTGCTTCAAAAGACTTTTATAAGATAGTCACAGGTGACGAATCATGGATCTATGAGTATGAGCCCGAAACAAAACAGCAATCGACCGTGTGGGTCTTGGAAGACGAGCCAAATCCAATGAAAGTCGTTCGTGGAAGAAGCACTTCGAAGCAAATGGTCGCCTGTTTCTTCGGCAAAACTGGTCATGTGGCGACTGTTCCGCTTAAGCAACGAAGGACGGTCAATTCTGAGTGGTACACAACAATTTGTTTGTCTAGAGACTTCGGAGAAATTCGAAAAACGAACAAGAGAAGATGAATCATTGTGCAGCATGACAATGCGAGCTCTCACACATCGGCTCAAACCAGCGCCTTTTTGACCGGCCAAAACGTCGAATTGATGGGTCATTCGCCGTACAGCCCTGACTTGGCACCCAATGACTTTTTCAAGAAAAAAAATGCTTGGACAACGATTTTCGTCGCCAGAAGATGCTGTTGAAGCGTTCAAAAACCATGTTTTGGAGGTGTCTCAATCGGAGTGGAAAAAGTGCTTCGACAATTGGTTTGATTGAGCGCATGCAAAAGTGTATAAATCATGCTGGAGAATACTTTGGAAAACAATAAAAACCATTTTTGATGATAAATACATATTCGCATTTTGATTATTAGGCCAGAAATATATATAGCAGCCCTCGTATCACCGATTATTAGTACTAAAGTACATGTACATTATAATTGGTTGCTTGCCATAACCATTGGTTGTGGCAACTAATAGTTTTATGATGAATTCGGTTGGTATAACCGACTTGTTGGCTGTGAGTTTCGTGACATTATTGTACCTACCATCTTATGGGATGTCGAACCATGCTACCTACCATCATGGAATCTTGGTGATTGTAACAGAAAGAATGTTAATAAAACCTAATTTTTTAGTACGGACCGATATTCAACGGATTTTGTCTATGTGTAGAAGAATACTTCATGTTGTTAAGGTAACTGTTTTTCAATTTTCAATTCAATTTTTTTTTATTTATTTTGTTAATATTACAACTTAATTTTTCTTATTATCTGCAATGATAAAGAGTTTAGGTTTGTATAAGCCTATGCTACTTAAATATTAGTAAACAAAATTTAATATATTGTGATGAGGTTTAATTAATATCGGATTTAATTGAAGAAAAATTCACAAAAAAAAACCTTTCTGAATAGGCTGACTAGAGTTTCACATTTTCAACTTGTTTTCAGTTATAATATTTACTACGATGCTAGATCTCTTATATAAATAAAATCAGACTCTTGGCATCTGATGACAAAATTTTCTTTAAGTCTTGCCAATCTATCATTTACTAACTCCACTTTGGCAACTTCGTGGAGACATGTTGTTGAGTAATGTCTAGGAAGCTTTAAAATCATTTTCAAAACTTTATTTTGGGCTATTCGAAGCTTCTTAATATGAGTTGAAGCCACATTGCTCTATGAAGGACATCCATAAAAAAGAACAGCTTGAAAAACTGACTTAAAAATAAACATTTTGTTTTTACTATTTAAAAGAGAATTTCTATTGATTAGGGGATATACGAGTCGTATTAAATGATTTATTTTATCTATGACATATAGTATATGGTCCTTGAATGTAAGTCTGGGATCCAATATAATGCCGAGGTATTTAACTTTATGTTCCCAAGGTATCTCTGTGTTGTTAAAAATGATGCTTTTCTGGGGAATATATATTGGCTTTCTTCTTCTGGTAAAATAGATCACTTTAGTTTTTTCCGCATTCACAAATATTTTCCATTTGCAAAAATATGTTAGAAGGATTTCCGCTGCTTCTTCTAGTTTGGTTATAATGTCTGCAGCAAGAGTGCCGGGGCAGATAATTGCAGTATCGTCTGCGAAAACTGAAGTTTCACAGCCATGCAGTGGAGGGATGTCCGCTGTAAAAATGTTGTAGAGGACTGGCGAGAGGCATGATCCTTGGAGACATCCATCATCTATCGATCTTCTATTAGATTGGTTGCCACACGTATATACCCTGAATGTGCGATCTGTCAGAAAGGACTTTATAATAAGGATTATATATGGTGGAAAGTTGAAATAAGGCATTTTATAAATTAGGGCGTCGTGCCATACGGAATCGAATGCTGCTTTGATGTCAAGTATCATCATACCTGTAGATTGACCATCATAAAAGTTGTTGTGCACTATTTGTCTGATTCGTATAATTGGATGGATGGTATTATGTTGTTTACGAAAGCCATACTGTTCTTTAGGGAGAATATTGTTTTCTTCAATAAATATATTGAGCTCTTCTTTAATAACTTTTTCTAGCAGTTTCCCTAACGATATTCAACTGATTTTGTCTCTGTGTGGAAGAATACTTCAAGTAGTTCAGGTAACAGTTTTATGCCTCTTCTGAACATTTAAAATTTTTTCGTTAACCAATTGCGCCATGTGGACATTTAGATTCAATAACTATTTTTTCGAGGTTCGGATACTGCGTATTTTTGACCGATACTTTAGTTACAATTACTGAACATTACAGAGCTCCAACTAGCATTCGGTTGTACTGATGGCATACTTGCGGTGCATTAACCTTAATCATTTGGTTGGTTGTGGCAACGAATCTGTTCTCTGTGTGTAGGCAATTGTGCCCAACCGATGCTGGGTCTTATGGGCTTCCGTTAAGCTTATGTAAAAATGCTAGCTTAAGCGTTATTCAGGCATCGGGAGTCATAATGAAATGCTAATGCCCACTAAGCAGCTATGACTTTCACACATATTTTGAACTGTGAAACAATGCAGCAATGAGAGCTCCCAAATAAAGTTCTTAAAGTTATTTTTTCTATAGTTTTAACTTTTTGTTGTGAATCAACCGTTTGCCATCAGAACCAACAGACATTTAATTTTGAGTGTTTCTGGCACACAAAAAAACAACTTCACATCCACACATTGATCTACACATTAAGGTAAGATTTCGTCGGCTGGGATTAGAAGTTAAAGTTGCAGTAGTAAAAACGGGTTAAGTTGCAAGTGCAACTAGCAAAAAAAAAAAAACACCAACCAATATGAGCTGTCAGCCTAGCATACTTCGTCGAACTCGTACAACCCGTTCAACTGCGCGAGATGGTGGGGCGAAACCTGCAACACTTTGCCACAGTAGACCGAGCCGTATGCAGCTCCAGCAGCAACAACGCTCGTTGGCATTGATTTGATTTTTATTACACAATTGGAATGCTTGCCAGTGAAGGTGTTGGTGGCTGGGTGGGTGGGGTTACAACTAGCACGGATGGATCGATGGCTGGATGATGTGGAGCCACACAGTGTAGGTGGTATCACAGGCACATACCGGAAAATCTCACCACATGCCACTGATTTATTGTATCACCTTCACCGTTTTGGAAGTTTTTGGTTTCTTTTGTTTCTCCACTTCTTGTTTGGAGTTGTTTTTTTTTTGTTGGGTTTTCTTTTCTGTGTCGTTTTTCAGGTGAATAGTTTTGGAAACTAGTTCAAATCACTTTATGCCGACATACTATCTATCGTTGAATTTATTGAAATCACTTCAGTTTTGTTAAACACTCATTTCTTTCTCTCTGTTGCTTTTCGAATTTCGTTACAGATCAGCTGGAAAGTGAAATTATACCGCCAAATTTAATTACCGATCTACCCGAAAAGCTGCTCTTATCTGGCATCTATCTACCCGGTAAGTCTATTTGTTAACGTCCGTACACCGCGTGAGCGGTAAGTGGCAAGTATGTCTTCTGTAGTTCCTTCCTTTCCGAACGCTAGCCAACCGCAGACGCCGCCAGCCGCCGCTTGGGGGTAATTAAAAGACAACACACTTTCTTTTAATTCTTGGACGACATGACACACCTTCTTCCACATGTGGAGTTTTTACGATCACTCCATGGCACAGTTCTAGTTACTTTCACTGGTAGTCGAACAAAGCTGCTGAATTGCTGTGAAATGGGCAAACAAGAATTTGCATAAAAATCTCTATTAAATTTTTAGCGTTTCGCGTAAATTGATTTGCAATTTCTCACCAGTGTAAGACCCCGTTTTACGCACAGCATCAATTTCAAATACGTCGTCTTTTATGGCGGCCATTAACAGGCAGGTATCCATCCACTTGTCCGTCCGTCCAACCATCGACTTGTGTGACATGCCCATAATGTACAGTGGCACAAAATGACAAAACCCGGTTGACATGAAATTGAAACAAATAACAAGTAAAAATGTCCTTAAGTTCGACTTATATACCTTCCACCGTCTCTACGCTACTAAAGCGCAAAAAATGGTCCACTTATGGGCCCTTCGGACCATGCGCCCGTTCCAGCCAAAACTTCAAAATTTCTCTATATTTGTCCATATTGAACACCCGTTTTGACCATTGGTCATTTGACGATTGGTCAAAACGGCCCTATTTTTACACACACACAGAGAACAGATTTGTTCTCACAACCAAATTGTTTGCCAACCCAATGTTGGTGGTTACAAGTACTATCCATATATTCAATTGTTACAACCGAGTGTTGGTAGACAGCAATTTCCAGTAGAGCGAATTGATACTTTCGGTTGAAGAAAACAAGTCACGGTAATCCTAACAGATTAAAATGGTTATTGGAACTGAATTTGTACTTGTATTGGTTGTTGTTATAGATTGTTAGTTATAAGAACTTTTTAAAAAAATATATAATACCTAACCCAAGAACTTAGACTGTCTGACCATTTTTTTGTTTTTATACATTTTAGGGGATTTCAAAAAATGTCTTCTTCGTAAACAAAGACTTTGTTGTGACTAGAACCGACAAAAATATTATAGCTATTAATATTTATTTATTTATTTATTTATCTAGTATCTAACAAAGTAAATTTGTAAAAATACTCAAAAATTGTATAGAGGCGCTCGGTAACAAGGACCATATGCGCCCGTCGCTGATTAAGGAAATTAAGTGATTTGAAAAATTAATTAACGGTTAAATTGATTTAGTATTGTGGATATGCATAGAGACTGTTCTAAATGAAGCAGTCTAAACATCTCGAATGCCATGTCTTCTTAAGCATCCAATAATTTTTGTCATGTGGTTACATCTACAATCCAGTAAAGCATCAAGTGGTTCGTCCAGATTGGAGTGGGCACATTCTGCTAGAATATGTGCGATTGATAAGGTGATGTGGCAGAAAGAACATTGAGTAGGGGCTGATCCTATAAAATAGTGTTGTGTATTAAAAATTGCTTTCCCAACCCTAAGTCGGGCCAGAAGAACGCATTGCTCTCGAGAAAAGTTTATGTTGTATTTGGGCCTTTGGGGATTCGGATTGATGTGCCTGAGAAAAGTTTCCGAGCGCTCCCAGTTAGAGCGGTTTGTTTGTAGCTGTATTCTTCTACATTGGTTTCTTATCACCCTTGGCAAACAAGGTGACTCCGTGATGGTATGGAAGTTTATGGCTTCTTTGGCTGCTAGATCCGCATGTTCGTTCCCTTGGATGCCAATGTGTGATGGAATCCAGATTAGCATGGCCTGGTCGCTGTGGTTGTTCGGGGAGATCATGTCGAGAAGAAGGTTATCCTGTGCTCGTTGAGAGGCTTTAATGGCACTAAGACTGTCTGATAGGATTAGGGGTTTTTTTCTCAGTTCAGCTGCGTATTTTAATGCAAAGTTTATAGCAGCAAGTTCTGCTACAAATATACCAGCATAATCTGGCAGTCGACTTTGGTGAATGGTGTTAAAAGATGTATGTGATTGCTCAATCACAGCATATGAGGTTCTGCCTCCTTGGAAGGAGCCGTCGGTGTAGAGAATGATGCCTGGTGAGAAAGCTTGTATTTTCTCATGTAGAAGTGGTTTGATAAAGTCGATGTTAGCACTATGTCCCAATGCGGTACTTAGACTGATATCCACCGTGGTGGAATGTGGTTTGGTGGATCGTTTGATTGGTTTATTGGGTATATGGATATTCCATTCTCTAAGTTGGATGACTATTTGTCTAATTGCTGAGTGGGGACACCTGCCCGACACAGTCAGGTGTTTCCAGAATAGGTCATGCAATCCATCATATGGTGAGGTTATTGATCTATCCGCTAAATTTGCCGAGTACGAAAGCAAGATAGAAGTGAAATCCTGATAATTACTCTCAACCCTTAAGGCATCTAGTGGCGTGGCTCGTAGCAACCCTGAAGCGGTCCTAAAACAATTGTTCATTGCCGTGTTTATGGAATTTGTATTGTGTTTGCTCGTCCAGCCATAAAGTGTGATACCGTGTTGTATTGCTCCATAAGTTAACGTTCTACATATATTTAGTGATGTGTCTATGTGAGGTCCCTTGGTCTTCGAACAGATGAGTCTTAGTAGGTTGTTAATTTTACTAAGTTTTTTTGTTAAATATTTGCTATGCGCATTCCAACGTAAGTTTTTTGTAAAGATGATTCCTAAGACTCTCATTTCCGTGGATACTTGGATAGTACTTCCCCGAAGCCTTATTCGGTCGCATTGGCATTGTCTTCTTCTGCATATATGTAGTATTTCCGTTTTGTCTATGGGAATTACTGCACCTCTACTAGTTGCCCATTGTTGTGAGATGTTGTTTACATTGTTCAATTTTGCCTCTGCAAAAGAATTGTCGCCAGAAACAACCACAAAAAGGTTGTCAGCGTAGACTCCAATATAATCGATGTCCGACATGTTTTCAATAGCGGAGATAAGAGAGTTGGCGTAGATGTTGTATAGAACAACTGAAAGGTACCAAAGTAACATGTAAATCACAATTGTTTGGTTGCCATAACCGCCAATAGCTTAACTGAATTCGGTTTGTATAACTGTGTTATTGGCTGTGAATACCTTGATATGCTTGTAGCAACCATCATATGATATCTGGAACCATGTTTCAATCAATTCTATGGAATGTTGGTTAGTGCAACAGAAGTTCGGTTTATCCAACCGATTTTCAACTGATTTTTTCTCTGTGTGTAGAGAACAGATTTGTTGCCACAATCGAATAACGTTGCCAACCAAATGATTGAGGTTGCATGTACCTCGCGTATTTCATCAGTACAACTGAATATTGGTTACTGCTCTTTAATTTTCAGTAATTGGAACTAAAATATCGGTGAAATATACGAAAATCCACATGCCGCAAATGTTCAACACCGCGAAATTTAAAATTTTTATCAGAGGCAAAAAAACGTTAAGTACTTAAAAAAATGGATGATTTTAACTGAAAAATATTGGACTAATCGGTTGGCTTAATGTTAATAATAATCGAACTATACTTTTTTAATAATGCCTTTTCAAACCTAAAAAAAATACCATTAAACAACCCGTTTTCGGTTATGATGAAATTTTAGTAATCGTCACTAATAATTTGTTGCAACAATATATTTTTTGCAAAACTATTGGTTGTCACAACCACCAGTTGTAGCAACTCAATACCTTTTCCTTGATTTCCTGGTAAGACCGATCAGTTAGTTGTGTGTTCAGTACGATGATCAAATTTATCATCTCGTGGAACCCCGAATATCCATTTCGATTAAAAACATTTGGTAATTGCTGCCGAAATTCCTCCTTTGCAACGGAATTATAGTAGCTCCAATCGGCTTGCAACCAATTTGTTCATGGTGTTAAGGTATTTAGTGCGTCTCTTCTAAGAACCGATTTAAATTTTTATCCATCCACAAAAAATTACGATTTGCTAAGCAAATATTAAAAAAAAAAATACTTTTTACCGCGGAACCTTTAGTCCCTTCAAGGGAAACTTTTTCTCCCTGGGGAAACAAATACAATCTTAAAATTTCAGAATCCTAGGATTATTCGTTTGACCGTTCTTCCAACAAACACACGGACTGACGGACATTGCTAGGCTGCCTTAGAATTTTTCGACGATCAGTAGTATAAATACTTTATAGGGTCTCCGACCAATATTTCTTGCTGTTGCAAACGGAATGACAATTTTAGTATACCAATCTCTCTTCGGTGGATCTTAAATAAATATTTAGGCTATTCCATAAAAATCCATACAATGTTACTTGACGCTCTCCATCATGAAGCTCGTAATTATGACATCTACATCTGCTGGACAAGAGTGTCCAAAACCGAAAATCGACATTTTGATCAATTCTTATAATCACTGACCAGGACCTACTGTTTAACGCCGGCTTCGAACGGCTAATGCATTTTTTTATTGAGAAGCTTTTACATGGCTTAGAGATAAATCTCTTACTCGTAAAGTCGCCGGAATTTACGAGATGGAAATCCGCCGTCCCGGGGTCGAACCTGGGGTTGCTAGCATGATAGTCGTACACACTTCCATTGCAACACGGCGGTGCACATAACGAAAACTACGAGGATTGCTATTTATATTGCGGGCCCGGCAATGAAAACACAATAATTTATTTTTGGAAATGGTTTTCCAAAATATTCTCCTTAAAGATCAATACACTTTTGCATGCGCACAAACCGATTTTCTTGAGTTGTCAAATGACTCATCGTTTCAGCTGATGTGTGAGAGCTCGCATTGTCGTGAGGCAAAATGATCCATCATCTCTGATTATCTTTCCTCATTTCTTCGAACACTGTTGGCAAACAAATGGGAGTATACCCCTCAGAATTGACCTCTTATGTTTCACTAAAGGCACTGTGGCAACATGGCCGGTTATACCGAAAAAACGTCGTCGTCTTGAAAGACCCATACGATCGATTGATGTTTTGATTCGGGTTCATATGCATAGCTCCATGATTCGTCACCTGTGACAATGTTATACACTGCCTTTGGCTACCGCAGTTATACTTTTTCAACATCCCTTTACAGCAATCCATACGAGCCTTTTTTTTGAGCATTCGTCAAATTAGGTGATATCCAACGAGAACAAATTTTTGTTCACGACCAAATGAACATGCAATGTCTTATTGATGATTGTCATACTTATGCCCAAGGATGCCTCAATCTCACGGTATGTCACATGTCGGTCTTGCTAAATCAGTTCACGCACAGCATCGATAGTTTCTGGCAAAATGACCGAAGTTGGACGTCCTGCACGAAACTCATCCTGGAGCGAACGGCGTCCGAGACTGAACTGTTGGTACTAGCGATTAACAGTGGTTTTTGATGGTGCTTCATCGCCAAAAGTCGAAACAAGATGATTTAAACACTCATGTCTCGATAACTCACGCCGAAAAACGTAAAAAGTCTTTGCACGAAAATGTTTACGGAATAATTTGATTTTTTGACTGAGATGAATTTTTCAACAACTAAACAAAACAATTCGCCCTCAAATGACAAAACGCTCTGAGTGAAGTTATGCTAAAAAATGTCGAAAGTTTCCAATGGAAGTTTCAGTTTGCATCTCGGAACACTAGTATTGTCAGGACCCGAAATATAAATGGCAACCCTCGTAATCACATTTTGATCATATAGGCTCAACTTTTGATATAGTCTGATTAATGCGTTCCAATACACATGGACATAGAATCCGACAGTCAGTTTTTTTAAAACCGTTTTCTGATAACCCCCATTTTTTCGACACTTCCTGCAGGTAATCAAATCGGGACCTTTGTGAAGATATGACCAAACTTCACCAGAGATGGGTGTCGGTTGCTCGTCCTGATTGTGCGATTTTTTATGTAATATGTGGCTTCTAGAGCTTAAGGCTTTGAAGTCGGAGAAAACCTATTGTTGATATTAAAATACGGACCGATGTGTACCAATTTCAATAGGGTTCAGACCCAAACTTAAACAAACCAAGAGTTTCATCGAAATCGGCTCAAAACTGCTATTTGTGCTTTGATTACAACGATAAAAAGGCGGACAGACGGGAGGGACCGACGGACACCGCTCACTAGAATCAGATATAGATTTTGAATCGATCATCTGCGACTCCCGCTGCCTCTGCTGGGAAATTTGGTCGTATCTCGAGTATTCGATCAGCAGGAGTATGGCGAGCGGCTGCTGACTTTATTATGGCCCGGAACTTCTTCTCGACTAACCTGACATCTGAGGGAATGAGTAGATTACTTAAGCTGCGGTTGGTGGCTTCTCTGAATGCATCCCAATCTGGCTTTTTTTGTTAGAGGCGTTCAAGGATTATAAAGTCCAATGGTCTGTTAATGGAGAGGATTATGGGAAGGTGGTCCGATTCTAATGAGATGACGGGTTGCCAGGCGATGTCATAGTTATATCTGGCGAGCTATGGCAATCGTCAGTAATCCGCGTGGAGGCGGCCTCATTCACTGTGCAGAACGTAGAGTTATCGATTTGCTCTACCAAATCTGTGCCCCGAACGTTGTTTGGGAGAGAATGCCACAGTTCGTGGTGGGCAATGAAGTCTCCTAGGACCAAGCGGTTATAGCATTGTAGCAGATTGCTAATGTCTGGCAAATAACGCGGGGCACAGTTACAAACCGGCGGGATGTAAACGTTGTACAGCTCTATCTCGGCAGTCCCAGACTTTGCTAACCTCATACATTCCATGTATGGCTCCCTAGAGTCAAGCTCAGGCGAGATAGGTGTTTTGCACAAAATGGTGTAACGGGAAAGCAAGTCCCCCACCTCCACTTCTGGTGCGATTCTTACGTAGCACGTTGTATCCGTCACAGGCTGTAGGTGGAATTTAGCTGAGTTTCATGAATCAGCGACCAGGGTGTTTCTCCGACTCATAAATTCTATTACCTCACTGATTTCGTTGCGTAAGCCATTGCAATTAAATTGCAAAATTAATGCACTGTCAGGGGTGGCAACAGCAATCTGTGGTGTAAAATGCTGTAGATGTTGATGCTGTGGCCAGGGAGACTGCGGGGGAGTCTCATAGTGACAAAAGTGAAAACAACGATGATGACACCAAATCTACAGACCCATTGCGAACTACGTTGGTACAACACAAGGCAAAAATGTCCGCATCGCTATACTCCTTGATTTTGCTCAGACCTGAACAGCTCCTAAAGTGCAACGATTACACCTTACAGACGTAGCGCGATGGTGTAAACGGTTCTGACAGACCGAGTCGATCCATGGTCCGAGGTTTTGTTCGATCCCGGCTTGGACCAGTAATATTCGTAGCAGGCATTCCGAGAGGTGCTACTCCCACATCGAAAAAATGGACGAACAAAAAACACCTATTGTTGAGGTGACTGCCCCTGGCCGAAGAGTGTTTGTTTCCGGTCAATCCGGAACATAGACCCGGCAGCCGTGGAATCGACAATACCCTGTACCACAATTTGGTGTGTATCAGGCCAGGCAAAGACGGAAGCAAAGGAGAATCGTACCGGCCGATTTCCTTGCTTTCGCCAAAGACGCTTGGAGCACTGCTTCTCCCCAACCTGATCGAACGAACACCTTCCATGTGCAAATCATCAGCTGAGTTGCGCAAGCAGCACAGCGCAAAAAATGCTTTACACGCCATCGCCACACGTATAAGTCGCGACCTTAACCAGAGCAAGCCCAACGACAGGACGGTCCTCGTGGCTCTTGACCTTACCAAGACCTTTGACACTGTCAATCATGCCAATCTGTTCAAGGACGTTGCAGAATCGTCCCTCTGCCGGTCGTTAACTTAAATTCAGTAAGGTGTAGACTTAAGAGACAAGAATTCGAAGCCCCATAGAGTTAGAGAAGGTGTTCCCCAAGGTGGAGTGATATCCCCGGCTCTGTGTACCTCTTTAAAATCCCTGCACCACCAGACGGCGTTAAAATTGTGTCGTACGCTGATGAGTACACAATTCTGGCGTCAGGAGCTTAAGAGGATTACATATGCAATAAAATCAACTGTTACCTCACTAACTTAGCACGCTTTTTCACTGCGAGGAATAAGAAAATATCCGACTCCAAATCATCAGCCACACCGTTTACTGCATAGACCGCAAAGGTGCAGTTGTCCCCTAATTTGAAAGTCGATGCCGCCAACATTCCGACTACAAAGTACCCCAAAATCCTAAGGCTTACATTGAACAGCCTTTTTCGATCCTCTGCACATGCTACAGCTATCAGCGATAAGCTTAAAAGTAGGATCAAGATCTTTATATAACTAGCTGGAAGTACTTGGAGAACCGGCAATAAAACCTTGTTGACCTCTTACAAAGCGATAGGTCGGTCTGCAGCGTACTACGCAGTGGCGGTGTGGCCGGCGAGCATAAGTACGACTCCGTGGAAGAAAAATTTAGACTTGCCAGAATTCCACCCTAAGAACATCAACAGGGTGTCTCCTTATGTCTTTTGAGGACCATTTTCATGAGGAGACGAAGGTCCTTACACAATTTCTTGTTGCCTTAGCAATACCTGCTAGGTTGTTATCGCAGTAGTCATCCTAACCACCATTTTTTAAACAGGATGCCTCCGCCCAGGCAGATCAGGTACAATCTTCATGGTCCAGAGAGAGGGAGGTCCAGCGGTACAAGAGAGAGACAGCCTTTAGATCATCCAAACTATCAGGCAGATCTGAACGACAATCACGCTGATTAAGTCGGAGCAGCAGTATCCAGCTACTGTGTGAGGGAACATCCCCCGGAGATTCACCTGAGGAGAAAGTGCTACCTCGGCAGACACGCATGGTTCTGGGTCAGCTGAGATCTAGGTAGTGCAGCCGCATCGATTCGTATTTGAGCCCATTTGATTATTTTCCGTGAGGAAGCCACTAAGGATAAATGTCACGCAAAGTACCCAGAGAAAATTGAAGCGATGAAACATGTAATCAAAGTTGCCATTGAAGAGATTCGACCCTAAACAATCGAAAATGTGCTGAAAAATTGGTTTGATCGGATGAGGTACTGCCAAGCCAGTTGAGGTAGTCCTATGAATGATATTATCTTCCATTTTAAATGTTGTAGTTCAACCAATCCAATAAAGCCAGAAACTTAAAAAAGTTACATGTTTTTTATAGCCGATTCAAATTTAAAATTTGAAATGGCCCACCCTGTACAACACATATAAGATTCCTTCATAAAATGTGTGCAAAAGTTTGAAGCTGTGTATTCATCAAAATATTCAAAGAAATAGTACTGAAGAGGCACAACCAACACCAAAGATCACATCCTCTACACCTACTCGTATTGCCGACGTTGTCAAAAGAATGTTTATCCTATTTCGTTCCACTGTGCGTCGCCTTTTATGCGCCCATTAAGAGACAATCATGGCTGACCACATATTTAAACATCCATTCATTCTTGTGACTTGCCAATGTTGACGCCTGCCTGGTGATGATTGCATTTTCGACATTTGATCGCTTTGGAACACACCCAGTGATATTTCGTCTTCGTTGGCCTCCTATTCTTCAAGTTTTGCTTGTTCAGCAGAATATGCAAATGAAATTTTAATTGAAAAATCTTTCTCGGCCAGTTTTTTTTTGTTGTTTCGGCGTCGCCGATATCTTTGAGAATTTCTCTTGGACATGAGTTGTTCTCGTACCCCGGCCCGGGAACACAAATTTATTAAATGTTTTAACAAATTAGCATATTGTATTAGTTTGTAGTAACATACAATTTATGATTTACATTTCTAATTTTTTTCTTTGCAGGAACTCATGATTTAAAAGGAAATCCGTTGGTTACAGTCGATGCTGAAAGTGTGCTGGCAGCTGGCCTGAATTGTTATGAAATTGCCACGTTGCTGCTGTACTACAGCACAATACCGGAGAGGTAAGTTAAAGGTTGAATTTTGAATTTTCAACTCCTAATCTCTTGGGCTGGCCAACAAAAAGTGAAACTCTAATTTGTTTACAAACGATAAAAAATTCGTGAAATTAATTGCAGCAATTAAAAATACACAAAGCACATACTTTTACTTATATATGCAATTATACGGTTATTAAATATTTGAGTGAAAATCATATTTCAACTCCAAATGCTGCTGATTTTGTGCGAGTATTAAATATAAGATAGTCCTTAAACTGTACTTTCTGATGATATTAAATAGAAATTGCATTTCCCTCAAGGGGTGCTGAGAAAATCGTTCCGCTTAGGATCAAATTAAGATAATCGATTACTAAGGGCTCAATCTCATGACTTAGGACTTTGCCCCCTTGTAGCTGATAAAAATTCTAACTTAACTTTTAGTGAAAAGACTTTTGGCTGACCTTCATAATTATTGTCAAACTTATTTCTTCTTGTCTAAGGCATGCTACCTTTTCTGCCAAATGAGGGCCATAGAGAAGATGTTAGAGGGACGGACAATAGCGATGTTTATGCCTACACACAGAAAAAATCTGCTGGAATCGGTCCGAACTACAGGGTGGGCAATTTAACATTTTACTGATAATTTATTCAAATTTTCTGTATTTAAAAAAAGGATAGACCCCAACTTAAATTAATTGAAAATTTTTTCTCTTTTTCGAAAAAAGAACGAAAAGGACACTCCAATCTTAGAGATAGGATGTTAAAATGCTCTATTAAAAAAGAAACTCCAAACAATTTTACTAATGACATCTTATCATGAAACTTTAGTTTAACGAATAAATACTTAGTAGGGACATAAATACTGTTACAGCATTGAACACACCCATTTCAATAGTAGAACTGAACATACCCCGTTAATGTCATATGGGTTTTGGAAGCTAACCTCAATAGCGTTAGTCTGTAACGGGATTTTAAAATTCGTTCAACTTTCATCATGGAGAGGTCAGATCAAGTGTGAAATGAAAAAAGCGATATTTTCAAAACGCTCCGGCCACCGGATGTACGAGGGCGACCGCAAAAGTAACTGGCCTAACATAAAAAGAACCGTTTTTTTTTGGAATCATTATTATTTATTTTTCAACATAATCTCCTTCCAACTCAATACACTTCATCAAACGTTTTTCAAGTTTTTTAATTCCATCCGAAAAATAAGATTTGAGTTGAATTTTCGTGGGCAATTGTGTGAAGAAAACTTGAAAAGTAAGGTTTACAACAGTAGTTCTCATTCGTTTGTGGAGAGCCTGGCCTTATAGAGTTCGGTTTTACTTTCAACAATTGCAGCAAGGCTTTCTGAAGAGGGTTGTCACGGACCCGAAATCATGATATAAGTAGTGTGCAGCCACGAAAATCAATGTCACTTTGCCATTTTGTTAAAAACTTGTCTTCTATTTAAATATGGAAGCAAGAGGTCTTGAGCCGGTTTAATCCCTGTTCAATGTATAAAAGCAACAGACCGCAATAAAACAAACGAGCTAAACATTTTTCAAGACCTTCAAAATATGCCTCAGTTTCAGCAATAACCTCGCTATTGCACGAAAAATTTTTGCCACCGAGATTTTTTTTAAATTTGGAAACAAGAAATAATCAAAAGGAGCTAAATCTGGACTATATGGTGGATGCGGAGCAATTTCAAATCGTAATTCGGCCAGTTTTTGTTGAGTTAAAAATGCTGTGTGTGAAGAAGCATTATCTTGATGAAAAAGAACTTTTTTTTTCTAAATGCGGTCGTTTTATCTTGATTTCTTCACTCAACCGATCCAATAATGCACAATTATATTCATTATTTATAGTTTTTCCTTTCTCAAGATAATCAATAAATATTATACCCCTTGCATCCCAAAATACTGTGGCCATTACTTGTCGTGCTGACTTAACAGTTTTCGCCTTCTTGGGACCGCTTTTAACAGCTTCTATCCATTGTTTTGACTGTTCTTTGCGAACTGGGATGTAGTGATGGATCCATGTTTCATCAACAGTTATGAATCGGCGCAAGAACTCTATTGGATTACGCTGATAAATCGCTAATAGCTCCTCGGAATTGGTCCAACGGACGATTTTTTGGGGCAAAGTCAACAAACGCGGCACCTATCTTGCGGATAGCTTTTTCATGTGGAGTTCATCATGTAAAATACTCCAAACTTGTTTTTCATGTATTTTAACAATATCAGCAAGTTCCCTAAGCTTTATTCGTCTATCTTTAGTCACTTCATTTAATATTTTTCTAATGTTTTCAATAGTAGTAGCAGTTTTCGGTCTTCCAGAGCGTTGTTCATCTTCCGTACTTAAACGACCCATTTTAAATTGTTGAACCCAGGATTTCACGGTGGAGTATGATGGTGCATTATCACCATGAACAGAATCCAATTCATCTTTGATTAATTGTGGCGTAGAACCTTTCATATAAAAGTGTTTAATTACCGCACGAAACTCTTTATTTAACATTTTTTACTTGTTTACTTCAATCACCTGTAACAAAGAAAATAATCATTAAATATTTCGGAAATTTTGACAGATGGCTTATAAAAGATTGCTTTTAAAAAACAAAAAAAAAGTTGGTAATAAAACAGAAAATGTGCCAGGTCAGTTAGTTTTGCGGTCGCCCTCGTAAAAGACCGCCACCGGTCAAGTCGCCCACGCTCTGTTCGAAGAACACCGCTTTTCATCAAAGCCGTTAAACCAAGAATTCACAGGAGTCCGCTCCGAAAACAGAAAATCATGGCCCGTGAGATAAATATCACGCAAAAGTCCATGAGTCGAATCATTAAAAAATACTTGGGACTTGGGGCGTTGAAACGACGTACCAGACATTTATTGACTGCAGCTTTAAAAAAAAATAGGATTGAAAAATGCAAACGTCTTTTGGTCAAGCACACTGATAACTTGCAAAGAAAAATTTTGTTCACCGATAAAAAAATTTTTACCGTCCAGAAAAAATTTAACAAGCCAAATAATAGAGTGTATGCGCGGTCATCTAAGGAAGCATCTGAACTGATCCCAAGGGTGGAAAAGGGACATCACCCAGCTTCAGTCATAATTTGGTGGGATGACTTACGATGGGTTCACTGACCTGCATTTCTGCGAACAAGGAGTCAAAACATCGGCCAAAGTTTACCAAGAAACCGTTTTGGAAGCTGTTGTGAAGCCTCTTAACAAGCAAAATGATAGAGTGTATGCGCGGTCATCTAAAGAAGCATCTGGACTGATCCCAAGGGTGGAAAAGGGACATCACCCAGCTTCAGTCATGGTTTGGTGGGGTGTCTCTTACGATGGGTTCACTGACCTGCATTTCTGCGAACAAGGAGTCAAAACATCTGCCAAAGTTTACCAAGAAACCGTTATGGAAGCTGTTGTGAAGCCTCTGTACAATTCCCTGTTCCCAAACCAGCCATGTAATTTCCAGCAGGATTCTGCGCCGGCCCATAAGGCTAAAATATCCCAGGCCTGGCTTCGAAACAATTTGCCAGCGTTCATTTCCTCTGAAGAATGGCCCTCAGGCAGTCCAGATTTGAACCAATTGGATTACAAATTGTAGACGGTTTTTGAGGACAAGGTTTGTCACAAAAAATACCCCAACATTGGATCTCTTAAGACTGCTTTGGTTCGAGCTGTGGCCAATTTTTCAATGGATGAGGTTCGTACAGCTATCGACGATTGGTCAGTGCGACTTAAGGCGTGTGTAAAGGCAAAAGGCGGACATTTCGAATAAGTAGATTCTTTTTGGATTTGGTCCAAAAACATTCAGTACTTTTTATTTTACAGCATAAAACGTGTGTAACAGTATTTATGTCCCTACTAAGTACATTCTCCATTGTTTCGGGTCGAATCTCTTCATGGCAAATTCGATTTCATGTTTCAACGCTTCAATTGTCGCTGGATGCTTTGCGTTACATTTCTCCTCAATGGCTTTCCACAGAAAATAGTCTAAAGGGCTTAAATCACAGCCGATTCAAATTGCTTACCCTTTACAAATATTCGATTGGATAAGCATACTTTCTGTTGCTATCACCAACATTTCATAGTATTGATGGTTAAAACTTTTGACTTAACGTGAGATGGTTGCAACAATAATGTAACGATAATTACAGACAAAAAGTCGGTTATACCAACCGAAGTCAGTAAAACTATTGTATGGTTAAAACAAATCACCAATTATGAAGTACATGTTACAGTGGTACCAATACTTGGCGGTGACAACAAATAAATTCTTTGTACACACAGAGAGAAGATATGACTAAAGTAATAAAAGTATGTTCGACGCAATCATAGTAATGCTTTCTGAATTTTACAGGATGTCATTTCGGCAAAAATGAGTCTTGACAGTTCATATTTGGTAGTCGTGAAGTAGGTACGTGGCAAATTTATTATGGAAAAATATTCGATAAATCGTTAAAGATTTTATCAAAATCATCGATTACTGTGACGATGAGAAAGTTACGTGAAATTTTTCGGAGAAACAACGTGTCAAAAAAACGCACTATTTATCGTGTAGTGAATGATTTCGAAGAAAAGGGGGTCTGTAGCTGATAGGCCCAAGCATGGACCACAACGTACTGCAAGATCGGCTAAAAAACATTACTGCTGCTCAAGAAAGTGTTCCAAACAATCCATCAACCTTAATTCGACGCCGTGCTGAATGTAATGAAAAATGTGCTCAAAATGGTTCGCATTTGTGAGACTAACAGGGGCGGACATTTATCTGATATTGTCTTCCATACATAATTGCCGACCTTTTCTTTCTTTTTTTGATGTGGACAACATCTGAGCATCGAATGAGACCGATCCTATGCCCCAAAAGTGTTCCCTCCCAGAGATATGCGCGTTTTATGAAAGTGAAGTCGACGATTCTAAGCGCAAATAGAAAGGGGCCTAATCTTTAAATTGGCTCTCCTGAACAAAACTTTTCATCAACTTTTCAATTTTTTTTTGATGTGGACAACATCTGAGCATCGAATGAGACCGATCCCATGCCCCAAAAGTGTTCCCTCCCAGAGATATGCGCGTTTTATGAAAGTGAAGTCGACGATTCTAAGCGCAAATAGAAAGGCACCTAATCTTTAAAATGGCTCTCCTGAACAAAACTTGGTTTTTAACCTTAGGTCCCTTTCTATTTTGCGCGTCACATATGATCTATTCTCTTTCATTTAATCAAAAATTATAAACAAACAAAGTACATCCTGTAGTATACCTTCCCGGCGGACACCCGTATTTTAACAATAGTATGACTACGGCGATATTAATATTATTGAAATTTAACAATACTGTTATTGCAAAATTTAAAAATGAAAATATGTTTGGTGTGACATAAGTACTGTTTTATGTTAACAATAATTTGATTACTGCAATCATGCCATATGGTTGTGACTATAAGCTAAGCACAATGTTTTTTTATAGACCAACTACCCAGCAAACCAAACGTTCAGAATTCTGTACGACAATCGGTCAAATGTTTCGATTTCGGATCAGAATTCTTACCGAGTTCGTAACGAAAAACATATGAGAGGGTTGACACGAATTCTGAACTACTTCTCTGAGGGATTTCTGATGTTTTTGTCGACATTTTGAACCGGATTCTTAACTGTAGTCTTGGGAAATTCGAAGGAAATTTCGATTTCTCGGATCAAATTCTGAACGATTTCGGGCAGAATTATGGCATTGAGTCTTATGGGTCGATTATGGATTGTAACCAAAGTTTAGTGGCGTTGCCAGTTGCCAAATTTGCATTACGGATGGCAACTACGACCGACAGTTGTCAATTTCAGTTGCTAAAAAGGGGATTTTTCGGCAACCATTTATTTCTGGTTGTCGTGTAATTTTTCAAATTGGTGTGTAATTTTTTAAAGAAATAAAAAGTGAAATTAAGAGGTAATTTACATTTATAAAATAAAACAAACGAGCTAAACATACGTACATGCACGGCACGGCACACAAGTTGACATAGTCAACTAAACTCTTTTTACAACACACACACGTTGTTGTAAAAGAAATCTATTGATGGCTCTCGATGTGGAGTCTCTTTAGAACTGGCAAGAGTGAGTTGTATTTTCGTGGGCAATTGTGTGAAGAAAACTTGAAAAGTAAGGTTTACAACAGTAGTTCTCATTCGTTTGTGAAGAGCCTGGCCTTATAGAGTTCGGTTTTACTTTCAACAATTGCAGCAAGGCTTTCTGAAGAGGGTTGTCACGGACCCGAAATCATGATAAAAGTAGTGTGCAGCCACGAAAAGCAATGTCACTTTGCAATTTTGTTAAAAACTTGTCTTCTAATTAAATATAGAAGCAAGAGGTCTTGAGCCGGTTTAATCCCTGTTCAATGTGTAAAAGCAACAGACCGAAATAAAACAAACGAGCTAAACATTTTTAATTATTCATATATTCAGTATTACATATTTTTTTGTGGTGTTTGTAGGCTTCGTGATGGTTAAAATTACCACAAAGCAACAATTTGAAATCCTGGTAGAGAAAATGGAATCTAACCCAAACCTAGCTCGCGGTGTATGGATTTTTGTTGAAACCAAAGCCACTACGGGTGAAGTGTGGAAGGGATTTGCCGAGCTATGGCCCACCTATACGTACTCCAGAAGAATGGCAGAGAGTGTGGATTCATTTTAAGGCAAAATTAAAAAAGAAACTGGCAGAAAATAAAAGAAACCTTAACACCACAGGTGGTGGGCCAACGCAAGAAGTGCCTTTATCGCCATTCGAGCAGAAGATAGAAACATCTACTCACAGTACAGATGGCAATTCTTAGGGATTAGAGCTATCTCTTAAATTCCTCCTTATAGATGCCACGTCCTGTGCATCTTCTTCTTCGTCAAAAAAAAGTTCCACTGTGCTAAGCATTAAAAATAAAATTTTTATTGTTGAAATTTACTTTTTTGAGTTGAATTGTTTGTTTTGTTTACAAAATTTCAAGTTGTCGAAGTGTCAAAACACTATTATCGACGGCAACTGACCAAAGTTGCCATACATAATACTTATTTTTATTTCAGTTGCGTTGCCAGTTGACAACTCAACTGGAGTTTGGTTGCCATCCATAATCGACCAATTATTAAATTCTGATGTTTTTGCCTACATTTCGAACCGAATTCTGGACTAATGTATTGTTAAATTCTGAGTCTTTGCGTGACGCTTCGTTGCAAATTTGTTACTAATGTCTCAATTATTTCTAAAAAAAAAAGAGCGATTGTTTTAAATAAAAATTTGTCTTTAATATTTTTTATATACGAAATATGCAAAACAAAATTAATTGTTAGCTTGCGCAAATAACATAAATACTAAAAGGCACTAAAATTGTCTAGCGATCCATATTTTAATACATCTGATCTTAAATGTGTCAAAGAGTGGCAATTGTATGTTAGATATTCTTGTCCATTCAACTCAGAAACCCCGACAACAAACTCTTTTATCTCTTTCACAATGATTTTTATCAAACAATATTCTGATTGCAATTTACAAAAATGGTTGCAATGACAATTGATAAAAACATTTTTCAACAATGTTATACCACTGTACGAGTATAACAAAATGGTTCGAAATTCAGTGGCGTTCCATCTTTTAAAATTTTAGGAGAGTTCTAGTTAGCCAGTTGAGTTCAGAGCAAAATTGTTTTGTTAATGCAATGTTACTGTTCGAAATGGCAACAATCTGATCATTATTGACACTAAAACTTAGGCTCTTCTTTCTAAACCACACGTCCTACGTTTGCGGACTCTAGGAGGGCGGTTCGGAAACTTCTTAGCCTAGCACAAAAAGCGCGGTATAAACAGAAAAAAGTTAAGTGTTTTGGACACTTCCATATCTGCTGTGAACACATGTTAAATTTTGTTTCGATCTGGCAACTCCTTCATATAGAAACAGGTGTTCACAAAAGACGCATCCGCGATTTTTTTACAATGGAAAAATAAGAAATGCCTGGTGTCATTAAATATGTACATAAAAAAGGTTTATCGGGACAAGAAATTCATAATGATATGGTGAATGTGTTAGGTGAAAGTGCTCCTTCATATGCAACAGTAAAAAATTGGGTTGCTGAATTTAAACGTGGTCGTACAAGCATTGAAGATGAACCACGTAGTGGACGTCTAAAAACAGCAACAACAACAGAAATTGTAGCCAAAGTGCATGATATGGTATTAAATGATCGACGAATAAAAGTGCGTGAAATAGCTAATATCATGGGCATCTCAAAAGATCGAGTCCATTTAATTTTGCATGAAGAACTACAGATGAAAAAGCTTTCTGCAAGATGGGTGCTGCACTTGTTAACAGTCGACCAAAAACGCATAAGAATGAACATTTCTCAAGCTTGTTTGGATCGTTTTCAGCGAAATAAAATGGATTTTAAGCGTCGTTTCATAACTGTTGATGAGACATGGATCCACCACTATACTCCAGAGACAAAAGAACAATCCAAACAATGGACTAAAGCTGGAGGAAGTGCTCCAAAGAAGGCAAAAACTATTCAATCGGCTGGTAAGGTTTTGGCAACGGTTTTTTGGGACTTCAAAGGTATTTTATTGATTGACTATCTGCAAAAGGGTAAAACAATAAATTCAGAGTAGTATTGCAACCTTTTAGATCAATTAAATGTACAAATTCGAGAAAAACGTCCTGGCTTACAACACAAAAAAATAATTTTTCATCAAGACAACGCACCAGCGCACAAGAGTGTTTTAACAATGGCTAAAATCAACGAATTAAAGTACGATTTGCTCGACCACCCACCTTATTCTCCTGATTTAGCTCCCAGTGACTTTTACCTGTTCCCAAATCTTAAAAAAATTCCTTGCTGGCAAGCCTCAAAAGCTCAAATGAAGATGCCATTACAGTTGTTAACCACTATTTTGAAGACCTTGAGGAAAGCTATTTTAATCAAGGGATCAAGAATTGCTAGATAAGCGTTGGACTAAGTGTATTGAAGTTTCAGAAGATTATATTGAAAAATAAAAATATTTTTGAAAAACTAACTATTCTCTTTCATTGATAGGCTAAGAACTTTCCGAACCGCCCTCGTAAAATCAGTGATTCTTGCTTAACGTGATGTTGCGACTGAATTCTATTTCTGAAATATTCCTTAGTCCGTAGGTCAGCAGAACATTGTGGAAATGGGATCCGATTTTTTTTATAATAATGTCCCTTTTAAATAAATTTTGTACAACAATAAAATTCTGCGTGTGACTTCACATTAAGTCAGAACGCGCGAGCTGGAGTGTCACATACAAAGTGGCCCACCTTTATTTCGTACAGTTTGTCGTTAAATAAAAACTCTGATTTTTTTAAAACCCTTTAAATCTTTAACTTATTAAATGTATCGGTCATTTTATTATGGCCTGTATTGGTGTACACTTCCACTAGAAAAACTGAACTGCAGTTTAATAAACTTGCCAAGATTGTCCATATGACGATGACGTCGACATCCCGACTACCCCAAAATTCTTGGGGTCACATTGGAAAGCCTTTTTCGATCCTCTGCACATGCTACAGCATCTGCGATAAGCCTAAAAGTAAGAACAAGGCCCTCAAGTCACTAGCCGGCAGCACTTCGGGAGCTGACAAAGAAACCTTCCTTGTTGACCTCTAACAAAGCGGAATGTATCGAAATACGCAACGCGATGTGGTCGGCGACCGTGAGTATGACACAGTGGAAGAAAATTCAGACCTGCCTAAATGCCACCCAGAGAACATCAACAGAGTGTTTCCTTATGTCTTCTGAGGACCATCTACATGAGTATACGAAGGTCCTTACAGTCGACCGGTGAAATCACCAACACGTCGGTATATGTGACGCGCAAAATAGAGAGGAACCTAAGGTTAAAAACCAGTTTTGTCCAGGAGAGCCATTTTAAAGATTAGGTCCCTTTCTATTTGCGCTTAGAATCGTCGACTTCACTTTCATAAAACGCGCATATCACTGGGATGGAACTCTTTTGGGCATGGAATCGGTCTCATTCAATGCTCAGATGTTGTCCACATCAAAAAAAGTGAAAAGTTTTGGTCAGGAGAGCCATTTTAATGATTAGGCCCCTTTCTATTTGCACTTAGAATCGTCGACTTCACTTTCATAAAACGCTCATATCTCTGGGAGGGAACACTTTTGGGGTATGGGATCGGTCTCATTCGATGCTCAGATGTTGTCCACATCAAAAAAAAAAGAAAAAAAATTAAAATTGATTTTTTTTTTACCCTAAGGTCCGCACCTTCTTTTGAATAGCAGAGTGAGGGTATAGCATAGTTAGACCGCCCAGCCCGCCATGATCATGTTTTATACATACACTTTTACGTTGACAGTTGCTCGCTAGAAAATGCAAACTGATTACAAGACTTTTAGTATGAAAAGATAAATTAATTGGATTTTTTGTTAAATATTTTGTAAAAAGATCTTCATCGCCAATCGGTTAAGCCATTTTTAATTTTTGAATATTTCTACAACCCACGAGGTAACCTTTTCAAAGAAAATTAGCCATCCTTTTCAACTTGTCGATAACAAAGCCATTGCTAACATGAGGCTAAGCAATAAATCGCATCGTGTGAACGACACCCTAATTCTCCAAAAACATCAAGAACAATTTTCGCGTGAAACGTACACATGTATGTATGAGAAAAGATTTATTTTAAGCTTGAAAAACATTCTTAAGTTGACGTTTATTCTACTTTAACGAACATATTTTTTATGACTCCGACTAGATCTATTTTTGATGAGCCAAACCCAAGCATAGAAAATTTCGAATTCTTTACGGTTAATGAATGCAGTTCTTAGGTTATAATGGCAAAGAAAATCTAGAACCGAGCTGCATACTGAATAGGCTAGCATGCATTCCACAAAGTTCCCAAAAAAAATAACCACAACAAAATGATCTACGGGCAGGTATCCGACCGTCGTCTTGTGGCGTGAATGAACTTAAATACACAGAAACGTCAAAATAAAAGTTCACATCATAAAATATGAACTTACTCGTAAGGCGGCAGTCAGACGGACGGACGGACAGACGAACCGACGTGCACATGAGAAACACGTAACACGTTCAGACAAAAATGTTCATACGTGTATGTTGTAAAAATGTCAGAAAAGTCATTCGTCTTTCGGTTTACGAGGTGAAACGTATCAAAGTCCAATGGAGGAGAATGAGGCACAGCAGACCGCCACCACCACTATCCAACAACATTTGGAAGCCATCACCTCAAAGGCTTTACGATGGCAGAATCTATTTGAATTCAATTCCATGCCATGGCCAAAGATAAAGAGAACAAAGCCATGCGACCGCGAGTTCTTTCTAGTGATTTTGCTCTATTTTGGCTCAGGCGATTTGGCATGACTGGCATTTATGTCAGCTCAAGAATACAGGTTGGCTTTTTGATTTTATTTCTTCTTCGTTGATTTAAAGCAAAATATAAAACAGAAATGCATATAAAGTAGAAGAAGGAGGGTGGGAGGTACATACATCAACCACATTTTATTGGAAGCCCTAGGCTATCGACCATATGAGCCATTCCATACAAAATCGAAAAGTATTGAGTTGGCACCAACATTCGGGGGTAATATCTTGGACACAGTGTAACCTCTACCTCTCTGAAATCCCTGCTTCACCAGACGGCGTTTAAATTGTGTCGTACGCTAAAGATTGCGCAATTCTGGCGTCGGGACCTACAGTAAATTACATATGCGAGAAAATCAACTGTTGGCTCGTAGCTGACTTTGCACGCATCTTTACTGCGAGGAAAATGGAAATATCCGCCTCCAAATTATCAGTCACACTGCGTACTGCATGGATCGCAGAGATGCAGTTGTCTTTTAATGTGAACGTCGATGACGTCAACATCCCGACTACCCCAAAATTCTTGGGGTCACATTGGAAAGCCTTTTTCGATCATCTGCACATGCTACAGCATCTGCGATAAGCCTAAAAGTAAGAACAAGGCCCTCAAGTCACTAGCCGGCAGCACTTCGGGAGCTGACAAAGAAACCTTCCTTGTTGACCTCTAACAAAGCGGCCTGTATCGAAATACGCAACGCGATGTGGTCGGCGAACGTGAGTATGACACAGTGGAAGAAAATTCAGACCTGCCTAAATGCCACCCAGAGAACATCAACAGAGTGTTTCCTTATGTCCTCTGAGAACCATCTACTCGTACATGAGTATACGAAGGTCCTTACAGAGCGCAGACACAACTTCATATATCTGCTTGGATGTCTTTGCAGTGATCATACCAACAACCATCTGATGAACAGGATGCCTCCGTCCAGGCGGATCAGGTACGATCTTTATGATCTAGAGAGAGAGGAGAGGTCCAGCTGTACAAAACAGAGCCTTTCGACCATCAAAACTATCAGGCATGTCTGAATTACATTCGCGCTGATTAAGTCGCAGCAGCAGTTTACAGCTTAAGCATGAATTTAGTTCTAGGGCAACATCCCACATAGAGTTCACCAGAGAAGAAGACGCTACCTTTAATTCGTATTGGGCTCGAATGCTAACATCCCGGTCGTCTGACCGGTTCGCCATGACGTGCGTCGCGTTCCCTTAACCTGGATGTCGAAGAAGATCCCCCGTATACGAGCAAGAATATTACAACAACAACGGCATGGGCTAGAGGGCCTTATATCAGGTGTCCGAACAAAATATTGGTAAATATTAGTAAACTGACTACTGCACGATCCTATATTATGGTCCAAAGCCTTTTGGGATTATAAACTGGCGTAGTCGCTCTAGGCGGGGAAAAATTCTGTTAGCTCGGTCGCAATTGAAAAAAAACCTCAAAAAAAAGTGCATGGTTCGGTTCTTGTGGCCTCAAAAACGGGTCCAGAGTTCTAAGAAACGTTTACTACTAAACATTCAATGTTAGTTAAATGTTATTAAAATTCGATATCTGCAAAAGGTTACCACTGGTAAATATGGCAACTCAAATTACAGCAAACTGCACTGCGAACTGTTTATTAGATTTATTTTGAAAATTTTCAGTTTAGGTCGGTCTCATGGACCCAAAAATCCCAAGAAACATCTCTTTTAGATCAAAAGAAGTGACCACTAGCAAATATGACACACGGATACTTAGGTTAGGGAAAACTTCGCCATAAATCCAAATATGGATTTATATTAAGGATTAGCTAAGATTGAGGTCAGCTTTTGTTAACTCAAGTCGCCTATAGTAAATACTTTATAGATATATGAGTACTCAAAATAATTTAAATTTCGTAACGAATCTAAAAATGGAATTAAATATTTTTTAAAATTTGTCAGAGGGTTTTTAAACCGGATTTCGTTTGTTTTTTCAAAACTGTGATTTGAAAAAACAAACTGTCGGAATTTGTTAAAACTAAAACATTGACGTTTTTGCCTTTTGCTAAGAGTGTAACATATTTTCCGAATCGGAAGTGGAGTACTTATGCCCTTGAAGAGGCTCTAAACTTAGCCAGGAGTTAAATATAAGGTCATGTTTGAATTTGTGTGAAAATTACATGGTTCTTGGTAACCATACGTCCATAGGATCCGTCAACAAAATTTAGCCAAACTGCAACAATAATTTTATTTTTAGTTTTATGGGCAAATTTTATAGATTTTTAAAGCCAACTGTCCTTGTATATGGGAAGCCATTTTTTGGGCCCTCAGACAATTTGTACGGGGACTATATCAAAAAAGTCTCAACGACTCAAATCAGTTTAAGATTTGTTGTTTTTGCATCGTAATATACCGTACCAAACTTGTACGTATGGTATGGGGCTATATCAGTTTGACCCATTTTTATTTGATCTGGTTACTAATCGATCGTAATGAACTGTGCGAAACTTCATTGATTTTGGATGTAAAGGATGTCAATTGTAAATAAAACCAAAATTTTTCATAGAATTATTTTATAATTTTTATTATGGGCCAAATGCTCCCGGCTTCGGTGGCATATATCTATCCGATGGTCCATATTTTTAATGACGTTGAGACCTAGTAGAGGCTCAATGTCATTAATGATCCGAATTTTTCTCGGAGCTCTTGGATTGTCCTTGGCTTATTGAGGAACACTTTTTCTCATCCGACCTCATTTTCGAAGGAGCACCAAACAGTTACTCTTTGTAGATGCATCGGCTTTTCAAAAATAACTCTTGGATTCTCATTTGCCACAGCGGAAATGTTAGCGAATACACTGTGGGCATGCTGACCGAAAATGTTAACGAATACACGGAAATGTTAACGAATACACTGTGGACATGCTGACCAGAATAATCACAAAATGCACGAAATGCATTGTGATTTAAATGCCGAATTTTGTAAAAGGTTCAACAATCTTAATGCGCTGCTCAATTGTGTACCTCTCCATGGTTGAATTTGTCAAATGCTGAAACAAAGAAACGCCAAATTAAATCGGCCAAAAAAACTTGATGTTAAGTTACGACTCACAATTAACATCGTGCATTATGGTTGGACCACCTTTTACTATTTGGCTTCTAGAGCTAAAGACTTAAAATCGTTTGAACACATGTGTGGGAGCTAAAGCTTAACGTTGATAGGTTTTTTTTTTTAAATTAATAGCCGCTGTCCAAAAACTTACTTTTGCAAAATTTTATGAAGATCGGACAACAATTGTGACTTGTAGTGGCTTTAGATAGACAGCAGATGGACAGAGGGACGGACAGATAGATATCGTAAAATCAACTCAACTGGTGATTTTTAGTCGATCGGTAAAGGCGGGTGGGTCAAGCTTGTTTTTGTAGTTACGCACGAGTATTTCATACTAGAAAATTATGATTTTCAACCAAAATGTCGATAAACCGGATAAACCGACTGTCCGGCCATGAATCTCTTAATGAGTTCCTTCAGTCTCTCCGAGACTCCTAATTGTCGAAGTGGGGGTGGTCCCGAGGACTGGAAGCATGTGCTATTAGTATGTCCGTGGTACAGCAACATAAGGAACTTGTACAGTATGGGCATTGCTCGTACTGTAGACAGGTACGATTTCAGTCGCTACTTGGGGGATGATCGGTTGTTTAGGAGTTTGGAGCTTTCAATAGGAGAAGACTCGCAGGAGCCTGACCGGGGTTCTCTGGTGTCACCATTCGCGGATAAGGTGTGGCATTGTCGTTGCCTCACGCAATCGTCGTTTCTTCGTAGTCGCCGTTGTTCTTCCTCTGCCGTCTTGTCTTCCGTGAGGGAAGCAAAGTCTTTTGTTGTTGTTCGTGATGTCCCAGCTGGTGCCAGTCCCTGGCCATTCTTTTTGATAAGTTTGTGCTTTAATTGGTAGTATTAGGACGTTGGTGGGTGTGGATGACCAATCCCATGTTGTATGGAACAGAAACTGGAAGTAGCCTTTTGGTTACGAGGTTTGACCGGAGACTTAAATCTGGCACAACGGGTAGTCAGGAGCCCCCAGAACTTGTTCTGGCCTGACTATTTGGTGCGGCTCTTCGGGAAGTATCGTGGTGGCTGTGGTTTAAACCCAAATCGCGGGGAGAGCTTCGGCTCGGTGTGGACTTGCATTGCAACCGGGTGCTGTGACCAATAGAACAGCAGAGGTTTAGATAGTCCTCGATCCCTTACCAAGAGGGAAGTTATGAACCATACGAGGGAGACCGCAAAACTAAATGGCCTGGCACATTTTCTGTTTTACTAGCCCCTTTTTTGTTTTTTAAAAGCAATCTTTTATAAGTCATCTGTCAAAATTTCCGAAATATTTAATGATTATTTTCTTTGTTACAGGTGATTGAAGTAAACAAGTTTTATAATTTTTGAAAAATGGAAAATAAAGAGTTTCGTGCGGTAATTAAACACTTTTATATGAAAGGTTATACGCCACAATTAATCAAAGACGAATTGGGTTCTGTTCATGGTGATAATGCACCATCATACTCCACCCTGAAATCCTGGGTTCAACAATTTAAACTGGGTCGGAAGATGAACAACGCTCTGGAAGACCGAAAACTGCTACTACTATTGAAAACATTAGAAAAATATTTAATCAAGTGACTAAAGATAGACGAATAAAGCTCAGAGAACTTGCTGATATTGTTAAAATACACAAAAAACAAGTTTGGAGTATTTTACATGATGAACTCCACATGAAAAAGCTATCCGCAAGATGGGTGCCGCGTTTGTTGACTTTGCCCCAAAAAATCGTCCGTTGGACCAATTCCGAGGAGCTTTTAGCGATTTATCAGGGTAATCCAATAGAGTTCTTGTGCCGATTCATAACTGTTGATGAAACATGGATCCATCACTACATCCCAGAATGCAAAGAACAGTCAAAACAATGGTTAGAAGCTGGTAAAAGTGGACCCAAGAAGGCGAAAACTTTTAAGTCAGCAGGAAAAGTAATGGCCACAGTATTTTGGGATGCAAGGGGTATAATATTTATTGATTATCTTGAGAAAGGATAAACTATAAATAGTGAAAATTATTGTGCATTATTGGATCGGTTGATTGAAGAAATCAAGATAAAACGACCGCATTTTGAAAAAAAGTTCTTTTTCATCAAGATAATGCTCCTTCACACACTGGCCGAATTACGATTTGAAATTGCTCCGCATCCACCATATAGTCCAGATTTAGCTCCTTCTAATTATTTCTTGTTTCCAAATTTAAAAAAAATTCTCGGTGGCATTTTCGTCCAACAGCGAGGTTATTGCTGAAACTGAGGCATATTTTGAAGGTCTTGAAAAATCTTATTTTTCGGATGGAATTAAAAAACTTGAAAAACGTTTGATGAAGTGTATTGAGTTGAAAAGAGATTATGTTGAAAAATAAATAATAATAATTCCAAAAAAACGGTTCTTTTTATGTTAGGCCAGTTACTTTTGCGGTCGCCCTCGTACCTGTCATGCTTTGAATTGGCACCGGTGGTCTCTATCCAATGGGGCGCTGGCCGTCGAATCGTAAGTGCAATGGCGCACCGTGGTTCAGGCCAGAGTGGCAAAAATCACGTAAAACTGGGCGACTCTGTCAGGCTTGGACATAAAAACCGGAATGTCTACTTTTAGTTTTGGACACTAATGTCAGAAACCGCAGCTCGTCTACAGCGACTTTTAAAATTGACATAAAAAATTACTTTATTCGACAAAATTATCTTTTGACATATGACCGCCACGGCTGACTCATACGTACTCGTAGTCCAATTGGAGGCTCAAATTTTCGATGACTTCTTCCAAAATTTGTGGCCGTATATCGGCAATAACGGGGCGAATGTTGTCCTACAAGTGGTCAATTTTTTGAGTGGTATGTAATAGCGAATCCACGATAGAGGATATACAATTTTTAGGTCGTACGTACAAAATTATCTGCTTAGCTTCTTCTTGAGATTGGGCAACAATTACGTCTTGCAATTGGCGTTCAAAATTCAGATAATCAGAAGGCAAAAACGGAGGGAAAGTCTCATAGTTCATTTGAACATTTGTAGATTTTAACTTTATCTCGTGTTGGGTATAAAAAAATATATTTCTTTTTTTTCTCCACCGTGCAGGATACTTGAACTGCGATCCTTTCAGCCACAAAATTCATCCTAATACAGACTTATTTATTCGAAATGACCAGCTTGATTTGTAGTTCTTTTACTTGGCAGAGAGACACCTAAGAGCATAAAATACAATTGACATTAATGGCGTTTCTAGCTGATTTTTTTTTCGTTTTCCAAATCAGTTACATTTAGACTCTTATGGAAATTAAGCGAGAAATCTTTTTATGACCCATAAATAATGGTGTCGCCTCTTGCCAAAGTAACTGCGACAAGGAAATGGCGGGCTTAAATCTGAATGATTTTTATGTGTCCACTATAGCTATACACATTTTCGATATATGCACCTAAAGTTTTCCTTCTTTCGTTTTTATTTTCAGTTCTGCGCCAAATAATAACAATAACAATTTGAGTGGTGGTACAACTGAGCTATCGCATTCACCTCAGAGATCATCAAATCATGCGACGACAACCACAACTGCGGTTGCGGCTGCCACTGTGGCAACGGCCACGACAAACGCAACACAATCATCATCAGCGATGACAACATCTACAACACCAACAACAGCAACATGTACCTCCTTAAATGACAACAGCAGCATACAATCCCAGCAGCAACAATCTGAACAACTTCCAAAACAACATCAGCTACAGATACAACAACAGCAACAGCAGCATGTAACATTTACGATTTTAATTGCCATCGAAAAGTCGCAACACCTGTGCGTAATCGATTTAATTAGCCAAAGTTTAAAACTCCTAACACGACACATTGCGTATTGCCATCTATTGGCCGTATGCCTCGATTCGAGTTTAATGCAATCGCCGAAAACAACGCCAGACACCGGTGCCGCCACCACCGGCTCGGGCACCGCCGCCGCCACCATCACTAATGCCACTAATGATGACGTGAAGTCAGCTGACATTATAAATGAGAAGCCATCAACGATCGATTCAAATGGCAATTGGCGATGTCACAAGGTATGTTGTTGTACTAAACTTAGAGTTGTCTCAAATCTTTAAAATACTCGTACTCGACTTGCCACACTTAAATGTGGTTACTCAGTACTAAGCTAAACAAATTATTATACATACTTAACTACAAATTAGGCTAATCTGTTTTTCCAGCTTCTGAATAGTTTTCCAAGTACTTTAGTCATTTTCTAAAATAACCTAATACAAATAATAGCTGTGATCGTTCGGGTTATTAAACAAGAATTTGTAAGAAAGTTACTTTGTTTGCAAGCTAGTTGACCTCAAGCCGCTAAACAAACTAGCTAGAGGTACCACTCTTATTTTTCCAACAAAAATTCTAACTTGGCACATCCCGCTTTAGAAAAACTAATGCTTTTTGTAATGTATACAAAAAACATTAAACAAGAAGAGGTCTCATCGCCTTATTCGTATTGGGCACTTTTGCACCTGATGGGATAGTGAAATCATAAATCACCACAAAGTGGTAGTTCAAATAAAATTTACACATTTGTGCATTACAAAAGTGTAGCACCTAATTATTGGATTTATTATATTTTATTCCAATTTATAGTTTTTTATTGCCTGTCTTTGACAAATTTGCCGATGAAACCTGTTGTTGTTTAATTCTTTTTGGAGTATACAGAGAGAAACAGTGTTGCCATAATATTCTCAATTTTGTTCAATGTTGCTAGACCATATTGCAAACTAACAAGGTAAATAAGCTAGTTACCTCCAAAAAATCTCGGCTAATACAGGGTGGGCCAAATGTTACCATAGGGTTTAAAAATTGAATAACTTTTTTTTTGTTTATATACTTATACTTAGTAGGGACATAAATACTGTTACACACGTTTTGTGCTGTAAAATAAAAAGAGCTAAATGTTTTTGGACCAAATATTTTTTTAATATATTTATTGATGTATATTGAATCCAAAAAGAATCTACTTATTCGAAATGTCCGCCTTTTTCCTTTACACACGCCTTACGTCGCACTGGCCAATCGTCAATAGCTGCACGAACCTCGTCCATGGAAAATTGGCCACAGCTTGAACCAAAGCAGTCTTAAGAGATTTAATGTTGGGGTATCTTCTGTGACAAACATTGTCCTCTAAAGCCGTCCACAATTTGTAATCCAATGGGTTCAAATCTGGACTGCCTGAGGGACATTCTTCAGGAAATGAACGCTGGCAAATTGTTTCGAGCCAGGCTTGGGACGTTTTAGCCTTATGGGCCGGCGCAGAATCCTGCTGGAAAGTCCATGGCTGGTTTTGGAACAGGGAATTGTTAAGAGGCGTCACAACAGCTTCCAAAACGGTTTCTTGGCCGATGTTTTGACTCCTTGTTCGCGGAAATACAGGTCAGTGACCCCATCGTAAGAGACACCCCACTAAACCATGACTGAAGCTGGGTGATGACCCTTTTCCACCCTTGGGATCAGTTCAGATGCTTCCTTAGATGTCCGCACATACACTCGTATCATTTTGCTGAACTAAATTTGTCTGTGCAAGTTATTAGCGTACTTCATCAAAAGACGTTTGCATTTTTCAATCCTATTTTTTAAGCTGCAGTCAATAAATGTCCGGTACGTCGTTTGAAAGTCCCAAGTCTTTTTAATGTTTCGACTCATGGACTTTTGCGTTATATTCATCTCACGGGCCACGATTTTCTGTTTTCGGAGCGGATTTCTGTGAATTCTAGATTTAACGGCTTTGATGGCATGCGGTGTTCGAACAGAGCGTGGGCGGCCCGACCGGTGGCGGTCTTTTACATCTTCAGTCTCCTCAAACAGTTTTATGCACCGGTAGACGAACTTGCGGCTAATCCCTAGTGGCCGGAGCGTTTTGAAAATATCGCTTTTTTCATTTCACGCTTGAAAGGCGCTATCACAGCGATACGGTTCTCATTATCTGACCACTCCATGAGGAAAGTTGAAACAATTTTAAAATCCCGTTACAGACTAACAGTATTGAGGTTAGCTTTCAAAACCCATATGACATTAACGGGGTATGTTCAATTCTACTATTGAAATGGGTGTGTTCAATGTTGTAACAGTATTTATGTCCCTACTAAGTATTTTTTAGGGTCTCCTATTTATTTTAGACAGGAACGCATGGAACTGCTGAGCTTTTGGTAAAAGGATGATACACGTCGAATTCTATACTGACTGCTTAAAACTAAACTAGCAAGTAAATTTAGAGTATTTTCCAATATCCTATAGCTAATGATAGCGCAGAGACTACCTAAGCACTGTAGTGTAGTACCGAGCGAAGATGTTTGCTATCGAGGAAGTGGCCTAATGGCCGAGAAATAATGTTCTCCGACTAAGTAAGGCTCTAGATTCTACCTTCCTGATTTCAACATCAGACCTAAAGGGCCGAAAAGGTTATTCTCGAGATGACTTAGCTGTTTAATATTCACCTTTGTATGGTGTCGGGTCACAGGAACATACCAGGGAACTGTAGAGCTAGCAAGACTTGGTGCCACCTTACAGCTTTTAGGGGAGCTTGAAAACTTTTTCTGCAGAAGAGAGCCTATAAAGAAACTAATAACACTGTTTTGCACGAAACCAACTGTTTCTTATGTAAAATTATCTCCTGAATCCGAATTGAGTGTCCGTGCCATCACGTATTGTTTTCGAGGTATCGTGAACTTGAAATATTGCAGACTTTTAATTTGCCTAAAACTTTGGCAATTCTTATCCGATTCGTTTTAAAAGGGCCGATATCTCGAGAACTAAACGTGATAAGGCAAAACGGACACCTTATTTGAATTCAAGAGATCGTTTTACATAACGTTCAGATGTGTTTATTTAAAGGAGGGTTCAAAAGTTAATTTTTGCAAAACATTGTAATTGGTATACATCAGTCGGGGTCGCGTTCAATCCATGCAGATGTGGTCCGACCAAATATGAAACGCTGTCGAATACTGCTATCTTTATCAAGACCTGACGACTGATTGTACCTATCATGCTAAGATTGGGAGGTATGTAATGGAAAAAGTTGCAGGAAACGACTATGGCAGTAGCTGAGGATCAATCTATTCAATAGCTTCCTTGTACGTGCTCTGCTCTGACGTTCAGACGGGATCTACATTAAGTTCTGACTTGAATTTAGGTCTTTCCGAATTGAAAAACTTGTCAATGAACCGGTAAATCCCCGTTCAAAGTTGAAAGCTTCCTGTGGTGCTCAAAAGGGTTTAACGGGAGGGTCTAGCGATATTTTATTTTTTCTAGTTCGTGTTAAAACAATGGATTATATAGTCTAAGTAAGTCTGCTTGTACAGACTGTTACCTATACCTAACCTGAAAAAGGGTCTCCGATCAATATTTGAAGATGTTGCAAACATAATGACAAATTAATACCCTATGGTGGAGGTTATAAAAGGAATTTTCTTAATATGTACAGGTTGAAGCGCGGTAATTTGCTTTTTTGTACTGCAGGCTGCGGCGGCACTGTTGGAGAGAGCGAAGAGTGTGCGTCGCTTATAGTGGCTGATGGGAGATTTATATTCGTCTGCCTTTCAGTTTTTAAATCATTTTTCAGTTTTTAAATCATTTTTTAAATGCGCACTCGATCATTGCAGTGCAGCGTGCTTTTCGTTTACGATTCGCTGTTCCCCCAAGCGGATGTATTCCTGGACGGCAATCAACTGTTAATTGGGTAACTTCATTGAGAACAGGGAATGTGTACGAAGGGAACCTGAGAAAAGGATTAGAACACAAACATCGAGAGAGTTAGAGCAGCAGTATTGCAATCTCCGAAACGCTCTGCTCCGAAGCAATCACTTGCTCTTGGCATTTCCAGACGTTCTCTCCCCCGGATTCTTCATGATGAATTAATTTTCTCCCGTATAAAATGTCCATGGTCCAACAATTCTAAGCTCGGGACTATTTGACGCGGCGGACCTCTTGTGAAGACATTCTTGCAACTATACCCCGTGACGCAATTGCGTTCTTTTCTAATGAGTCACATTGTGTAAACAAGCAAAATGTGCGTTACTGGAGTGGAACAAACCCTAGAAAACTTCAACAGAGACCTCTGCACTCGAACCGCGTCTCTGTGTTCTGCGCCATATCACAAGTAGGCCTCATTGGCCTTTACTTTTTCCAGGATAACCGTTTGGCCGCAACTGTGAACTCCGAACGGTACTTGACTATGATACAGGATTTGTTCCAGCCGGCTCTTTAGGCAATGCAATTACAGAATACTCGTACATGGTTCCAACAGGATGGTGACACTGCACACATAGCGAGGGTTACCATGAATTGTTTGAGGCAAATGTTTCCTGAACGGCTTATCTCTATGAGGTGTGATGTGAACTGGCCGGTACGCCACCCAGACTTAGACCCAAGCGATTTTTTCCTTTGGGGTTACCTAAAGTCGAAGGTGTATATCAACCATCCCAACAGCTTTGAAGACCTAATTAACAATATTGAGGCTGAAATTGGCAGAATACCAGTCGACTTGCTTGTTTCAGTTCATGAAAACTTCAGAAAACGTATGCAGCAGTGTGTGGATAGCGAAGGTCGACATTTACCAGATACTCTATTTAAAACCATGTAGTTAAAAAATTCCCTTACTGCTCAATATAATTAAAATATAAAATAATTTTTTCTAGGGTTCATAATTTTTTTATTTCTTTCCCAAATAAGCAAATTACTGCACTCCACCCTATACTTCACTTACAGCTTGTTCCATTCTATGGAAATTTCATTTCAATTAATAAATACCCAAAAGGTATCCGGATATTTGTGAACACTATTAACGCTTTATATTGGTATGTTATTCCCCATTAAAAATTGCAATAACAACATGAAATGTCATTGAACTACTTCTGTTAATAATTTTTTTCATGTTGAAACGTTTTGGCCGTTGTCGTTGGTCTGATCAATCAAAAGACACGATTTGCGATTAAAAACGCGATAGAATGAATGACACTAATGCCAGTCGTCGATCATTGAGCACTAAATATGCATTTATTGTTGCATGATCGATACATTTTTGAATGCCAAGCAGATTGTGGAACGCTGGCAATAAAACAAATAAAAACCATAAAATTCTCATAAATCGATAAAACGTTAAATTAATTGATTTCGTAATGGCTTCTTAAGTAATGTTTTCTTTAGTTCATTAGACATGGATAATTTGAAGTTGGAATTTTGGAATAAATTAGTAAATAAATACCCCAATACGAGTATTTGAGCAATTGTATATTAAAGGTGGTCCAACTAAAACGCACGTTGTTAATGTAAAAAAAACAGAAAGATTTCACAGAATTATCGACAAGCCATGAATTGGTTCACTATGAAGGTAGAATAATTGTTTTAATTTTTCAACAATTCATTGTTGTTGTGGACTAGGTTATAGCCCTTTGCTGGTTCGGGTCAATCCGGAACATAAAACAACAACAGTTTATCGGTTGTGTTGGCAAATGTCGTCGAAGATCTCCTGACCTTTCGACACCAACTAAACACCCTACGTCGTTTAACCTTGAAAAGGCTTTGATCCAGGGCCAGCTGGTGAGAATATTGCTGCTGTTGGCCAATACGTCGAAAACGAGCCCGTAATTTCGACCAGACGACGTGTTACGCAATTGGGACTAACCGGTGGTCCCTACGCAGAATGCAAAATTTAAAGATGTTCCCTTACAAAGTGGAGACAGTGCATCAGCTGTTACCTGTTGACTGCCAAACGCGCCTAACCAATGTTGAGAATGCTGCGGGCCAAACGACTACTGTGCGGGCCCACTGCACAGTAGTCGTTTGTGCTAGCGATAATAACAACAAATAGTGTGGACGGCGCTAGCTACTGAGTCATGATTATCGAATTTGCATACCCTCCACCATACAATGCACAGTGGGAAAATTACGAAAAAAATTGGAAATAATTCGGCCATTTCGTTTGTAATGGTCCGATTTAAATGAAAATTTACATTGACCTTCTTGAAGTGTTACTGAGCTTAAGTTTTGAATTTCATGCATCTGTGTTTAACAGGTGCTGCACAGTGGGCCCTCAAAGTTGGTCACCTCGAGTTAAAATTTTCTTTTTCAAGCCGCCAAAAGCGTATTTGTGGTCCGATCGTAATAATTTTTTCTTTAGTGAAATCTGCTGGACAAACCCAACCAAAAATGTTATTACAAATTTTTTCATATCTCGTACAATAAAAAAGATATCGGGACTTAAAGTTTTTTTTTCGAAAAATTTGCTTTGGATTTTCTGGGATTATTTTATTTTTGGGAATCAGTTTTAGGTGAATCGGGGAAAATTTAATCCTGGTTTAAAGAAAACACTTTGGTTAATGTTTTAAAAAAAGAATTGTAGCAAAATCACCAATAATATGAAAATGCCAGCTGTTCAAAGTCAACTATTGCGAAAAAAGTGGGATTTTGAGTGTTTTACGGCGAAAAGGTACCTTTACTCTTATGTCAATAACTTTAATGTTTCTTAAGTAACATACAAAAAATTTGCATTTATTTCAAAGAAAACTTTATGCTTAATACAAATAATAAGCAATTGTGACCCTAGTCGGTACTTTTCTTGCTCCAGGCGTCTCCAAATATGGGCATTTTTTTCAAAAAAAATTGAGTTTGAGCTCAAATAAAAAAAATCGCCACACTGCTGGCCCAATTTGGTGCTATAAGTCAGTTAACTACATATGTTTTCTAAAATCCCAAGCAAAGAAATTTTGCGGGAGGCCATTTCTAGGACAAAAAAAATGAGTTTTTGTTAAAAAATCCCATTTCTGGGATTTTGTTTTCCCCTGTGTCAAATTTTAGAAAAGTGGCAACTCCAATTTTTTTTTTGAATAAGGTTTTCATTTTGTCACAAAAATATTGATACTACGTAAAAAAATCAGGTTTATATCTCCAACCAGCAAAATTTTACAGTGGTCTGAAATATTGACTTTTTTTGCTACCTTCACAAAAAAAATTTTTTTCTCGTTTTTATCAATTATTATTCAACATATTGAGTTAATTGCATTCTTTTTTATAATCTGTTAAAACTAGAGGTAATTACCTTTCCATTGGTATATAAAAAGTATATCCTTTTACCTACACTTATAACAGCACGTGCGCTGGAATAAGACCCCTTTGAGTAAAGTATGAATTTTATGGGTAAGAATACCAATTTTAAAAATTCTCGTACCTATCCATAAATAGCAAAAATATATATTTTTACCATTATTGTTTACCTATTGTGTAAAAACGGAAAATGGGTAGTATTGTATAGTATGGATCTAGGTACCTAAACATTCATTCTTATATGTTTTGGGGGAATACCTGTCCCCTATGTCCGGAATATTGTGCAACATTTTAGGCGAATGTACCTGGGTACATAAAAATTCATTGTTATAAATGTATTTTTGGGGAATACCTGGTATTTTAGTCAAGTATTAATTGCGGATATTATTGTGATTACCTGTAAGTATTACTCATTGATATAAGAACCGCCGATTTTGTATGGGTTTATCATAACAAATTAATCCGCCATGACGATAACACTCCTTGTTCAAGAACTTGTTGAATTTTTAAAAAACACCAAACTTCGGAAAATGGAGAACAGAGTAGCATATTTAATAGAGTGCATAGAGTCAACATATAGCGAGATAACACAATCTAACGAAAGCAGCAAAGTATTAAATTTTTTGAAAAAATTTGACCGGCTCATGGAGAAGTATCACAGGAATTATTCAAGATTACCAACTGAGTGGCTCGACAGTATAATTGAATTTAAAACTGTCCCTGCTTTAGTGGGTGCTCCTACTAAGGAATACGACGATCTATGTCCAAAGGCAAAGAAACAACGGTTGTCGGCTGAGATGGCAAATCATTCACCTTCAAAGATTTGTGATACATTCAAGGAATTACTGACGGTGGAAAATCGGCCATCTAGCGCAAAAAGAATTGCAGACGTGTTAACGGAAGCATCACCAAGGCGGCTCCAACGCATTGAAAGAAGTATTGCAACACCATGTCCTGGTTTTAGCGAGGAAGAAGCATTAGCTTTAATCATCGAATTGGGATTGAGTAAGAACAAGTACACTCATTTAAGAAGAATGCTGCTTGATAAAGGATGTGACATGTTTCCCGCATACAACCGAATAAAGGAACGAAAAATGGAAATTTTGCCAAACCCAGTGATAAGTACAGAAAAGGCCGGCAGCGTTAGTTTGGAACTACTTCTCCAAAATACTGCCAGTAGGATAATAACAACATTGAATGAGGAACAACTAAAAAAAATCAACAACAGCCATCTTCAATTAATATGCAAGTGGGGATGTGATGGTTTGTCAGCACTTTCGGAATACAAACAATGCTCTGATAGCCAATCTACCCAGATCGAATTCAAGAGCGTATTCATGGCATCTTTGGTTCCTCTGAGGTTAAATTTAGACTCTACCTTACCTTCAACTTCGCGCAGAAAATCAAACCCTACTGAAGCAATATGGCGTAATCCAACACCTGGCTCCAAAATTTATTGCAGACCAATCTCCTTCGTATATCATAAAGAAACGAGCGATTTAACTAAAGCCATCACAGACAAATTAAAAGATGATATTTCGAGATTAGAAGATTTTGCATTTAAATTCGACAGGTATTCTATTACAATATCTTTTAAAATGTTCCTGACAATGGTAGATGGAAAAGCCGCAAACGATATTACAGGAAACAAATCTAGCTGGAAGTGTTTCATTTGCAATAAAAGCAAAGTTAATTTTTCAAACGCTTCGAATAATTCAGTAGTCAATGAAGATACCCTTGAGTTTGGAATAGCACCGTTACATGCTCGAATCAGGTTTCTAGAACACTTTCTAAACCTTGCTTATGACATTAAGTATAAATCTATACCAGGAAATGAAAGGAAAAACATTCGAGCTAACAAAGAAATGCATGAAATGAGAGCAAGTGAAAAAAAAAGAATTCAAGATGCATTTAAACAACAAACTGGCCTAAATATTTCTAAACCACGCTCGAACTTTGGGAATACAAATGATGGAAACAGTGCCAGAAGATTCTTCGCAGACTATAATACAGCTGCAGAAATAACTGGAATCAATAAGGAGTTGATTCGAATGGTTAATATATTGCTTTTAGCTCTGAATTCCAAACAAAAGATTAATTCCGATAAATTTGGAGTTTACGCCGAACGAATTTTAAAAATGCTTGCTGATCTCTATCCCTGGAAAGATCTAACGCCAACTATACACAGAGTCCTGTTCCATGGGAAACAAATAATCGAGTCTCACCTTCTCCCTATAGGCGAGTTAACTGAAGAACCACAAGAAGCTAGAAATCGAGACTTCAGATATGTTCAACAATTTTCCACAAGAAAATGCTCAAGAATAGCACAAAACGAAGACTTACTTAATAGTTTATTATTATCTTCAGATCCTTTTTTATCCTCCATGAGAAGTAAGTTGACTTCGTACCACGAAATGACGCATGGAGACGAAGAAGAATTTTCTGATTTATTAGATATGCTGGACGTGGAATAAAATCATTTAAGTTTAATGTTTTTTAATTATAAGATTTATTTAAATGTTAATTTATTTAAAAAAAAGTTTTTCACAAAAAATGAAGTCAATAGCATCTTTTTATTCAAATTTTCTATCTGCAACAATTAAATTACTTTTTTGCGATTGGAAATGTGTAAATTTGATTTTTTTAAATGCAACAACATTGATCTCTCACAAAATGAAATTGCTATTTACCAAAAAAATTAATATTTTACTCAAAGGGGTCTTATTCCAGCGCACGTGCTGTTATAAGTGTAGGTAAAAGGATATACTTTTTATATACCAATGGAAAGGTAATTACCTCTAGTTTTAACAGATTATAAAAAAGAATGCAATTAACTCAATATGTTGAATAATAATTGATAAAAACGAGAAAAAAAATTTTTTTTGTGAAGGTAGCAAAAAAAGTCAATATTTCAGACCACTGTAAAATTTTGCTGGTTGGAGATATAAACCTGATTTTTTTACGTAGTATCAATATTTTTGTGACAAAATGAAAAACTTATTCAAAAAAAAAATTGGCCACTTTTCTAAAATTTGACACAGGGGAAAACAAAATCCCTGAAATGGGATTTTTTAAAAAACACTCTTTTTTTTTTGTCCTAGAAATGGCCTCCCGCAAAATTTCTATGCTTGGGATTTTAGAAAACATATGTAGTTAACTGACTTATAGCACCAAATTGGGCCAGCAGTGTGGCGATTTTTTTTATTTGAGCTCAAACTCAATTTTTTTTGAAAAAAATGCCCATATTTGGAGACGCCTGGAGCAAGAAAAGTACCGACTAGGGTCACAATTGCTTATTATTTGTATTAAGCATAAAGTTTTCTTTGAAATAAATGCAAATTTTTTGTATGTTACTTAAGAAACATTAAAGTTATTGACATAAGAGTAAAGGTACCTTTTCGCCGTAAAACACTAAAAATCCCACTTTTTTCGCAATAGTTGACTTTGAACAGCTGGCATTTTCATATTATTGGTGATTTTGCTACAATTCTTTTTTTAAAACATTAACCAAAGTGTTTTCTTTAAACCAGGATTAAATTTTCCCCGATTCACCTAAAACTGATTCCCAAAAATAAAATAATCCCAGAAAATCCAAAGCAAATTTTTCGAAAAAAAAACTTTAAGTCCCGATATCTTTTTTATTGTACGAGATATGAAAAAATTTGTAATAACATTTTTGGTTGGGTTTGTCCAGCAGATTTCACTAAAGAAAAAATTATTACGATCGGACCACAAATACGCTTTTGGCGGCTTGAAAAAGAAAATTTTAACTCGAGGTGACCAACTTTGAGGGCCCACTGTGCAGCACCTGTTAAACACAGATGCATGAAATTCAAAACTTAAGCTCAGTAACACTTCAAGAAGGTCAATGTAAATTTTCATTTAAATCGGACCATTACAAACGAAATGGCCGAATTATTTCCAATTTTTTTCGTAATTTTCCCACTGTGCAATGGATGGTATATTAGTTCTGTCATTCTGTCTGTAACACCTTGAAATAATCATCAGAGACCCAACAAAGCATATCTATTCTTGATCCTCGTAAAATTCTAAGACGATCAAGCTATGTTGTCCGGCTGTCCGTCTGTTGAAAACAAGATAGAGCCTGCATGAAAACAGCTAGGGAGCTGAAATTTGGCACAAACAGGTGTAGTTATCCTAGCATAGTTGGTATGGAAAATGGGCTATATAGCTCTACGGGAAGTTAGTGTTGGAGGCCCTCAACCGACACTACCTCATAAAAATTAGTTTTTTTATTTGGAAATGTCCGTCCAGTTTCATGAGCAAAATCTCTAAAATTTTGCAAATAATCTCTATCTCTATATAGGCGCAATCATCTATTTAAAAATGGTTTAGATTGGGCCACCATTTCTTGTACCTCCCATACAAACGGCCTTATGGGCCTTGAGAAATAATATGACTGTAACTCACCACAAACTTGACCTATCGAAATGAAATTTTACACATCAAGATTTCTATATACAACACACTTCTACGCTGAATTCGGCTGAGATCCGGAAAAGTCCTACTGGTACCTCCCACACTAACGGTCTCATGGGCCTTGAAAAATAATATGACAATAACTCACCACACACTTGACCTATCTAGACGAAATTTTCGGCATAAAGATTAATATATAGAACAGACTTTTGCGCTAAATTTGGCTAAGATCGGAAAGGCCCTACTGGTACCTCCCACACAAACGGTCTCATGGACCTTGAAAAATAATGTGACAACAACTCACTTCAAACTTGACCTATCGAGATGAAATCTTCTACTCAAAGATTTGTATATAGAACACACTTCCGCACCAAATTTGGTTTTATTTGGGAATCTGGTGGATGGTATCCAAAGTTCGGCACAGCCAAACTTAACATTTTTTACTTGTTTTCCCTCATTTGGAGGAATTGAGACTGGAGAACATGTGGTTCCAACAGGATCCACTGCACTAGCCGGCCCGATCATCTCATTTAACCGTTTTAAACATTTTTTAATGGCTTTTTTAAGTCGCAGGTTAAAGTCAGCAAGCCTCCCATAAGGAGAATATTCCCCAGGAATGCGGCAAGCGGTCGCCCGAAGTTCTGGGAAGAGAAATGAAACGTGAAACGAACGACAATGCCGATATGGCCGATATCATTTACTCAAATTCACAAGCAGAACCAAAGTTTTTCATTAAAAAAAAATTACAGAAAGAACATTGGGCGATTACTTTTGTCCCACCTTGTAGGCAGTATGTGTACGTGTTCCGTTAGTGGGCAGTAGTAGACGAAAGAAAGGGTAATGCGAGCAACACGCACAGAAGTAACCAGAGTTCGATCATCGAAACTATCAGGCAGGTCTGAACAACATTCACGCCGATCAAGTCGCAGCAGCAGTATCCAGCGTGTATCCATGTAAATATAGTGCTAGGGGGTATCCCCTGTAGATTTCACCTGAGGAGAAGGTACTATCTCGGCAGACGCGCGTGTTTCTGGCGCACCTGAGACCCTTATCAAATTTAAAAACTTGTTAGGCAATAAATCCATTCAGTGACCCATACAGCGTACATTCTGATTATCCTGCATAATGAAATACTCTACATGTTATGTAGGAAACCACAACATATCGTTAAAACTCAGCAGATCTACACAGAATCTAGCAGGAGAACGATACTTTAAGATCATAAAGGCAGTACTTCCCCGGACTAAAATGACGCGTTTTCTGGAGAATACAGGTGATTTACTGTCTCAATTATCTCCTTCTCTCACACAGCCTGCCGGTTTTCACGGGACTTCTCACACGAAAATTCCCGGGAATCCTGATCATTTTCCTTCCCAGTTTTCTCGAAAATTAGATTAATTAGACTGTCTAATGATTCCATTTATAATTTTTCAATTCTAAAAACTTATCATTAAAACAAATTTAATTAAATTTGAATATGCAACTAAAGTTATTATTATATACTTTAAAACGCATTTGTTTTTTCTTTTATATTTCTATTGCAGCTTGTTCTTTTTTGATCCCATGACTTAAAACATAATGTATATTAAAAACTGCAAAATAAACATTGTTTTTTATTTTTGTGATATTCGGAAATTCCTGGGAACTCCGGGAATTTGAAATTTTTTTCCGATTTCCCGGGAAATGAAAAAGTCGAGGAAAAGAGAAATTCTACTTCACGGGTAACCGATTTTCTCTAAGCCAAGTACAAATCATAATTCGGCTTTGAATAGAAGCCACCTGCCACTGAGTTTCCTCAAAAGTTCGCTCCAAATAAGATTGCCAATTTGACCGACTGACGATAAATGCCTTTAAAAATAATAACACTTAGGTCCATTGACAATCTAAGTGGCGGCCTGTGACTTTGTCTAGCAAAACTAATGACACTAATCAACTTCTCGCCTTGTCTTTGTGTGAACCCCCCTTACAACATTCGTTACAATGCACTCCAAATGGTTAAAACTTCATGGTTATCCATATACAGAAGTAATTGAACACAGATACAAAAATGTACATAATTTCCAATTAAATTGAATATTAAGCGAACGATAATTGAATACTAAATATCGTTAATGCATGTATTTAGAAATACTTAACAAAACTTGGTCGTCGATAATGAGATTTTCTAAAGGGGGGTTATTGTTTCTATTACTTTCTGGTCGATTTCCATGGGTACAATGAAGCAGAGTAAAACAAAGCATGGTGAAATGATTAAACCATTATCAACGGCTATATACTTAGGTACAGGTAGATCTTAAATAAACGAGAACCAGTCGGCACTAGAGCATTCCACCGAACAATGTAAACACAATAATAATCCCTCGAACTGCCTTTCGATTGTTGTTTTTTTTTATAAAGGACAATAAATATTCACTGTATCTATAAAACCTGTTATGTTATGTTCATTGTCACAACCATACGGTATGATTGCCGTAGTCGTATTATTGTTAACGTAAATCTTAAACAACAATACTTTTGTCGCACCAACCATATTTATATGGTTTATACAACCATATTTTAATCATTATCAATAAGAACACTAATGCCCTGTTCAAAAAAATCAAAAGCTTCTTTAATCTTATTTGTAGTTAATTTTTTAATAGACTCTGGCTCCCCCTCACTGTCTGATGGTTCGAAAGAACAAAGCTGCATTAACTTTTCAGTGGTAGGAGGACTTCCTTGAGATCGCAGTAAATTAATTAAATCATTTTCTTCTAAATTGTCATCATTGGACATTTCTAAAATACTTTGGAAAATAACAGGCACGGAATCAGCGTCGGAAATTAATGACTTAGATGCTAGAACAAATTCCGGTCATATATTTCTCCAAACTTTGTTCAAAGTTTCCGGTTTAACCTCGTTCCAAGCTTCGCCGATATTGACTACAGATTTCCAAAAAGTATTTACTGTAGTTTACTATTTAACATTAGTTTCGGCAATCAACTCCTGGAGTGCTCTACGCAAATAAAGCGCCTTAAATGTGGCGATTGCATCTGATCCATGGGTTGAATTAGAGCTGTGGTGTTTTTTTGGGAGGAACTCCTCTTCTACTCCTTCCACTAATTCAGACAAGTTTACAGGATGTCCAGGAGCATTACCCAATTGAAGCAATATTTTGTTGCTCAAATTTGTTTGTTTAAATATATATGTCTTAACTTCAGGACAAAAAAAATAATTTTTAAACCAATCTTCAAGCTTTTGTCATCCAAGCCTTTTTATTTGATTTCCAAATGACCGGCAGTTTTGACTAATCGACTCCTTTAAAAGCTCTGGGATTTTTTGATAAGTAGACAAGCAATGGTTTCAATTTTAAGTCACCCGAAGTATTAGCCCCAAGAAGTAACGTCAATCTTTCTTTTTCTTCTTTTGAAATGAAGGTTCTGTCCGGCATTCGTTTCCAATAAAGTCCAGTCTTGTCAACATTAAAGACTTGATCAGAACAATATTCACCTGTTTGGCTTGCTGTAAATGTTGAATCCGAAGCTGCATCCTCTGCTTTTAGTTTAAAGAAAATAGATTTTGCATTGTCTTGGATCAGTCATTTGACTCATCGGTACCTTTCTTTGATTATTATCCTCTATCTACAGGGCTAATATTTTTTTCCATTTTATCCATAATGCCACATATTGTGCGAGTTAAAGTACACTGAGCAGAAAATGCTGCTGGTTCTGCATAAGCCGTGATTTTATCCTTGTTGTCTCGAATCGTTTCAACCGTCGATTCCGCAAGTCCAAAGCCGTATACGAAAAAATTTGGCCTTAAACCGAAATCAAGCCATAATTTTAAAAGGCCATAAAAGCGAAAAAAACGTATAAAGGCAGTATAGCGAGGTATGAGTGTATTGGTACTGGACAACAGTATGATTGCGGCAATAATAATATTGTTGATAAGTAACAATACACTCATACCTCGCTATACGGACTTCGTTATACGTTTCAAAAAACAATACAATGGTTGCGACAAGCATGCCTTTATTGTAAAGAATATATTATTGTTGCCATGACCATATAGTAACCATATTTTTTCCCTGTGTGTGTAGTACCGCAGGCTACGTTCCTGCAGCCACAGCACAAGAGTTCCTGATGTAAAGAATCGTCACTCTTACACACACACACACCACTTTAGATTATGGTTAACACCTTAAATAACATCGAAGAAAAAACCAATTAAAATTCAGGAAAATCGGCGACAGAATTGAAAATGCACCGAACACATTTCAAATCCATAACAGACACAACCAACTGCCATTCTTATGGCATTTGTTTTTATTTCTTCAACAGAAATTTAATTTTCTTTTGGTTTTTACTATTTTTTATAGAAAACCGAAACACATACGATCACATACATTGGTCTCGATGAAGTCACGACAAGTGTGGCCGCACTCGAAGTCCCCAGTGGACGGTTGGGGGGCTTACATCATCATGACGCACGGAAATGGCGTGAATTTTTCGTGCACTACGAGCCGTTTTATCAGCAGTGCGCGGGTGCAGCTCAGCGGTTGGTGGCAGCCCTGAATGACATACGGCATGCCGACCTACAAGGTTTGCCCACCAGGCGTCAGTTGTATGCCCAGCATCGGGCACTGAGTCGTGCTCTGATGGATTCTGAATTGCATAATTTGCGCAAGCGCAGTGCGCCAACAATGGCACGTCTGCAGGAATTGGCGAAAAATATCAACGGCGGCGTCGGCAACAACAGCAATAGCAACAAAGCGAATAGTTATTGCAGCATAAAAAGCAAAATGAATATTGTTGGTGGCGGCGGTGGCGGCGGTGGCGGGGTTAATGCCACCAGTAGTGGTTACTACAGCAGCAGCAACACAATGAATCGCAGCAAGATTATGGGTAGTGGTGGCAGTAGTTATAGCTTTAATTACCAAGGCAGCCAAAATAATAAAAGCATCCACAGTAACACCAACAACAACAGTCAGATTAGTCACAATGTTGCAGCAGCCGCAGCAACAACAACCACCACCACCAGCACCAAATCATCATCGCTCCCATCACAATCCCCCCAATCGCCATCGTTACAAGCCCAAATAACCGCAACAAATCCCCTCATTAAGTCATCCATTTATTCAGCGCCTGTTTGTACAGCTAGTCGTGTAAGCGCCATCGCCGTCACCGCCGCCAACCTCAACAGCAGCCAGTCCGGTGGCGGCGGCGGCCATAACAATGTCGCATCTGCAGTTGCCGGCAACATGGATGTGGCAATTAGACTACAGAAGGTAACATTACTCTTCAATGAAATTGATCGTGCCGCCAAACGTTTGGAGCAGCTAACCGAACAGCGTCGCGAACATTTGCGCGAATTAACACGGCAACGTGCTCTTGAAGATGAAATTAATGAGGTAAGTCTGTCTGTCTGTCCGCCCGTCCGTCCGTCCCCCTACTCGTAGTAAATAGTAAGTCAATGGCGATGGTCTATCCTAGCCGTCCGTCCGTTCGGCAATCTGTTTTGCTTGTCCGTGTTAATGTTTCTTTTTGCAGCGATTAAGCCGTTGCACAGTGCTTCGCAACCCATACAACGATTGGGTAAAATTGAAAATAGATGACGCCGATAAATATGATTTTAAACTTATGATTAGTTAGTCATAAGTAAGAAATAAAAACAACATTTGAATCCTATTGGCCAGCAGATTTATGTATGCGGCCAAAACTTAATCAATCTGTAATGCCTAGGGTCTCTTTGAAAAATTCATGTAATCGATATTGTATTCATTAAAAAACGGACAAAAAAAGTATCCATAACGCATCAGAATCTGAAAATACCAGAAGTTTCGGAATCGAATAGTCTAGAAAGCATAACGACAGGACAAAGTCTAAACCACGTAGTGGGTTTTAAAGATTTTGAGAACAAATACAAAATGCTATCGGTTATTTATACAACCTCGCAAAAATAATACAAAAAAGTTAAAGATAAAATAAAGGGTATCCTCAGAACCATATTTTTTAGATCGTTCTGATTTTTTAATCAAATTGTCAAAAAGACTTGTTCCGATGGCCCCCAAGCTCTAATGACAGGCCATTACACTTTTTATGAAATTTTCCATGACTTTTCACAGCGCTGATGCTGTATCTCGCCGATGACGCGTTAGATCTCAGGTTTAAGCTACTGAATTTAGTCCGGTTTATTCGCTAAACCCATGAAATTTTCCGGAATTATGTCTGGTTTATTTGCACTAACGGCACCCACGTCTCTTACTCTTTTCATGAAATTTCCATGAATATACAGAGATGAAAGAGATACATTTTTCTTGAAATTTTTCATGACTTCACAGAGATGATACTGTGACTCGCCGAAGACGCGTTAGATCTCAGATTTTTCACAGAGATAAGGCTGTAGCTCACTAATGACGCGTTTGATCTCGGATTTGAGCACAGCATTTGTGTCTAGTTTATTCGCATAAAAAAGAGATATAACGAAACCCCCAAAAAAATTCGCTTCGGGTATAATTGCATGATCCTTGAAATGGCACCCACGGCTCTAATGGCAGGCCGTTACTCTTTTCATAAAATTTTCATGCCTTTTCACAGAGATGAAAGAGAAAAGCTTTTCATGAAATCGTCCACGACTTCACGGAGATGGCACCGATGACGTGTTGATTCTCGAATGACGCGATTGAATTCAGGAATTAGATCTGACAGCGCATAGAGAAAGGGACCTAAGGGTAAAAAAATCAATTTTAATTTTTTTCTTTTTGTTGATGTGGACAACATCTGAGCATCGAATGAGACCGATCCCATGCCCCAAAAGTGTTCCCTCCCATAGAGATGCGCGTTTTATGAAAGTGAAGTCGACGATTCTAAGCGCAAATAGAAAAGGACCTAATCTTTGAAATGGCTCTCTATTTTGCGCGTCACATATGTCGTTTATTAGCATATGCCCGAGATTCCCCTGAACTCCAAAGAAAGAATACGCACCGCGTAAAATCACAATATCTTGGTGGCCAGATATCCAACGGGTCATCGAAAAGATAATGCCACATCTCTGTTAAAAGTTTATGCGAAAATTTTTCATGGAAATTTTATTCTATACTTATTCGGAACATGGCTTTTTACAATCCCAAAATAAGTGTTTTCATTTTAAAATGAAAAAGTGCATTCTTACTAAGATATTCTTTATATTCGATTGAGTATTATGCGGTATATATGCTTGGATCTTTGTATGGGATTCTGAATAATTCAGGGTCTATTTCGAACCGCACGTGCGGAATCTTCATTTACGAATCACTCTGTCTCTTTCTATTTTCCAACCTACCGTTATTTTGAAGCGGCTATGGTTATGTCCTGCAGTGTTGTGTTATGAGCAGCATTCTTTGCTGTGCATTTTTTTGAAAATTGTTTTGTGTTGTTTTTGAAAATCGTATTATAGTTTTATACTCGTATTATTATGTATTGATTTGGTAATTTATTTTAGTAATTGTTGTTCATTTACGAATCACTGTGCCTCATTTTATTTTCGTCTTTTTTCATACCTTCTATTTTATTGCCACACAGCTGTTGTAGCTATGCCCTGCAGTATTGCGTTATGGGCAGCATTCTCTGCTGTACATTTTTTGAAAACTTTGTTGTTTTTCAAATAAACTTTATTATCGTATTATTCTTTTATATTACTATTATGTTTTGATTTGTTTATTTAATTTTTTCAATTTTTTACATTTACAAATCACTGTGCCTCGGCCATGACAAATCCATTTAGTTAACCGCGTTCCATCCTATCCCATGCCGATGATCGATCTATACATTTTCACTTTTCTGTACTTTTTGTTTTCTTTATTTCGCTGTATGATCGATGATGTGATGCGATCGCTTATGATAAAAATAAAAGTTAACAATTTATTTAGTTACGGTTAGGTTTAGTTACTTGTAAAGAGACCACTTCAGATCTGCTTAATAGTATCAGGCCACCAATGAAAGGCAAACATTGTGTCGGGGTTAAAGAGCATGTATGAGAGACTCTTACTTTCTTTTCCCTTTAGTAAAGCAATGCATATTTTAAACGATTTCAACGTTTAAAACGATATTTGGTTTTTATAAATTTAGTTTAATTTTTTTTAGGGATAATTCCAAAAATATCGAAGAAATCATTCACATTTATTCTTACGAGGAGATTTTCTTAATTATATAAGTTATGAACCACTATATTTTAACATATAGGGTGGTCCAACCAAAACTTACGATATTTATTGCAAATAAAACAAAAAGTTTTCAGAGAATTATCTCAATATTTTTTTTTATGAAAGAAGGATCTACGACAATTATGTATGAAGCAAAATATCGACCAAATGCTCTCCTCGGCTTCGGCGCAATACCTCTATCCGATGGTCCATATTCTAAATGACTCTAAGACAAAATGTAGGTTCAATGTCGTTAATGTGCCGAATTATCCCATTCTTTAGCACTTGAATTATTCTTGGTTTTTTAAAGAACACTTTTTCTTTTAAATATGCACAAAGAAAGAAATACGAGGGTGTCAAATCACATGATCGTTGTGGCCAATTAACATAGCCGAGACGTGAGATAACATGGCCATTAATTATTTTGCGCATTGTTTCGTTGGCTGTGTGGCAAATGTCAACATCCTGTTGGCACCACATATCGTCCAGGTACATATCCTCAATTTCTGGCCCCAAGAAGTCCGTTATCATCTCGCGATAACTAACAGCATTCACGATAACTGCTTGGCCGACCTCATTTTCGAAGAAGTTCGCCACAGTCAACGACTGCAGTCGTCTTTTAGCCGCCGCTAACTGTTTCTTAGTGGAGATGCCGTCGACCGCGATTCAACATCGGCTTCGTTTTCTGTTTCTATCGTCACATCGGTATTAGTTCCCGAGATAAAGCCTTTCAAAGTTCAGGGTTGTCCTTTTGTCCAATTTATCACAATATAATCTATAACAATGTTCCAATTATTGATTTCATTCTGTTAAAAATGTATCACGATCAGTCCATTACTTTGGCCATAAATGCTTCTTTTAAAGAAAGCGTGATACTGTCCACTTTTCCTCCAGGATGTATTTTGATCCATGCCAACATCATGTTCCCAAATCATCTCGAAATATCTTTACTAGTTCATGAGATACAGTGTTTTTATGCTTACGGCTGTGTAAGCTTTGCCACGCCCCTTGTCTCATTTTACCATAACATAGTCTATTATAATTTCCTAGTCTTTGATTTCGTTCTATTAAAATTTTATCAGAATCGGTCCATTAGTTTGGCCGTACATTCGATTTTTAAGAGGGCGCGACACTGCCCCCTTTTCTTCCGGGGTCCATGCTAAAATCATAGGTTGCAAATATCAGCTTTATAACTTGTAGTTCATAAGATATATTGCGTTTTCAAGTTCAGGTTATTGATTTTGCCAGAGATTGAACCAGTCCTTGTGAGGGGAAAATTTTTACCTCTTGACCGATCTGGTCCGATTTAAATAGCAACCCTTTTAGTCTATCAATACATGGTTCTTCTTAATTTCAGCTTGCTGAAATTGCTTTCCACAGACAGACGGACATGGTTAGATCATTTTAGAATTTGATTCGATTCAGAATATATTACTATTAGAGATATCCGATCAATTGTTGTTGTAACAACAATATATTTTGTTTTGAAGTCCTGTTCGTCTATCGAAGGGATTTCCTTCCATATCCAAGTGAATGAAACGCGTCATTTGAACTGGATGCGTCCACAGAGACCTTAGGGTCAGCTGATTGAGTTTGGTCGAACAATTGAAGATGTTCATGAAGATGTGGTCCTTGATGGCAGGCGGAACAATCGTCCGGATCGTTAGCATCAATTCGTGCCCAATACGAATTAAGGCGGCTGCACCAGTCAGATCTCAGGAGAGTCAGAAACTCGCGCGTCTATCAAGGTAGCGTCTTCTCCTCTGGTAAAATCCAGAAGATGTTTCCCTAGCACTACATTCACACTATAGCTGGTTACTCCGATCAGTATTTCAAGGTGTTATCTTGATGAAAAAGAACTTTTTTTTCTAAATGCGGTCGTTTTATCTTCATTTCTTCACTTAACCGATCCAATAATGCACAATAATATTCACTATTTATAGTTTTTCCTTTCTCAAGATAATCAATAAATATTATACCCCTTGCATCCCAAAATACTGTGGTCATTACTTTTCCTACTGACTTAACAGTTTTCGACTTCTTGGGACCACTTTTACCAGCTTCTATCCATTGTTTTGACTGTTCTTTGCATTCTGGGATGTAGTGATAGATCCATGTTTCATCAACAGTTATGAATCGGCGCAAGAACTCTATTGGATTACGCTGATAAATCGCTAAAAGCTCCTCGGAATTGGTCCAACGGACGATTTTTTGGGTCAAAGTCAACAAACGCGGCACCCATCTTGCGGATAGCCTTTTCATGTGGAGTTCATCATGTAAAATACTCCTAACTTGTTTTGTCGTGTATTTTAACAATATCAGCAAGTTCTCTGAGCTTTATTCGTCTATCTTTAGTCACTTCATTAAATATTTTTCTAATGTTTTCAATAGTAGTAGCAGTTTTCGGTCTTCCAGAGCGTTGTTCATCTTCCGTACTTGAACGACCCATTTTAAATTGTTGAACCCAGGATTTCACGGTGGAGTATGATGGTGCATTATCACCATGAACAGAATCCAATTCATCTTTGATTAATTGTGGCGTATAACCTTTGCAGTCAGATCTCAGGAGATTCAGAATTCGCGCGTCTATCGAGGTAGCGTCTTCTCCTCTGGTAAAATCCAGAAGATGTTTCCCTAGCACTACATTCACACTATAGCTGGTTACTCCGATCAGTATTTCAAGGTGTTGTAATTCGAATGATAAAGTGAATATACCCTCTAACTAATGACCAAGGAAAGTCTTGATCGGATACTCAGATAATAGGTGCAAATCAAGTCCACGCAGCTAGCCAATTGACTATTGGGGCAGAATATTAGTGGGTTTTCTACCATACACATCTCTCTTTCCATCAATACTCATGTTTACAACACCCAAAAATATTAAGCTACAGCCACTGTAATCCACCGATTGACTCATAGTCGCAAGCTACTTCGGTTTGACGATGTCTAGCAAACTCTACATGTCGCTTTGAATTTCTTAAGTCTTTACAATTTCAGTTAATACCTGTGGTTGAAGGACGGACGATATAGGAATTGTACTCAGACTCTTCTTTTCTCCGCAATTTAACAATCTCCCTTAACTATTAAATCCGCGATTGTATTTAAGGAAACGAGCTTTTTAAGGGACGGTTTTAATTTAACTTGCATTTATGGAACATTTTCGCTCCAAAAAAAACTCAGTTCGTCTTGCGTCAGTCTGAATCTGCTATAAGTCTAAAATTATTCAAAATTGTTCATGACATGTTATGATGCACGAATATTACATAGCAAACCCAGTTTGAAATCCGGATAAGATTAACTGTCCTTTTCCAGCGATGATTCAACCTATATTAATTTAATCTTTTGACTGTTTTATTGTAAATAAAGTGATTAATCACAGTAAAGTTCAATCGATTTTTTAAGTGTCCGATAAGCTATTCACACTTTTTAAAATTTCCGTCATGAAACCAAAATTACCTTACGTATAGATAAGAGGCTAGTGTCACTTGTAAGAATACGAATTTCATATTTAAGTTATTTGCCCATTTTCTGAACATTTATCAATTGCTTGTCTCGTTGCTTTTATACATGCCTGGGCTATTTATAACCTCACCCTACTGGGTAAGAGGGTATATATCATTTGGTATGGACAAAAAGTGTAAAGCATCGAAAAATGCTTTTTAGGCCCTACATAAACGTTTTAAATGACGTTTGAAGTCATTTGAGCCATGTCCATCTGTGCGGCTGGTTTGCATGATAACGCTCGAAAGGAGCTACCAATCGGTTTGAAATTTTGCATGTCATAATATTTGTTAAAAATTGCTTATTAGATTGAAAATGGGCCACATAGCCTCACCCTTTCTGGTACCACCCATTCGGTGGGTGTACGCCCACTTTTGGTGTTCTTGTAATACAGTCGAACCTCTATAATTGAGACTTGCACAAGTGGAAATCCTCTTTATGTGCGACAGCTTTGGAGGTTCCTGCACAATTCGAACAAAAAAAAAACTCTTTAAGTCCCTATTTACACTAGGCAATTTTACTTTCGTTAATTTGTATGATTTCCTTTTGAACTTGCCTCTTGTGTTTACACTGTGATTTATATGTTCTGGTTTTGTGGGAAAAAATGCTAAAATAATCTGCAGCCAACTTCACACTACGAAAAACACAAAAACCTTTCCATTTCCCTTACCTCTCCAACAAGCTGACAGTTGCGGCAAGTAAAGTTGCCCCGTGAAAATGAGGACTAAGCAGGAGTTTGAACCTCTTTAAGTCGGACTTGATTTTTTAGAAGGTACCCTTTTAAGAGGGAACTTTTACTCGTTTACCTTCGAACTGTACCTCCAAAAGTACGATTTTTATCATTTTCTCTTTTTTAACTTGTTTGTGCTTTTTCTTTAGGGAGCTTTTTGCGGATTTCGACGCAGGGTTGTCAGGTTTGGCGATGTCTCGCCAAATATGGCGAGATCAAATACTTTTGGCGTCTTGTATTTTGGTCATTTGGCGGATTATATGAAAACGCTCTAATTTAGTTTTAAATGTCTTAATGAATGTAAAAAAACGGCATTAACCGACTTTCCGGGTTTAGCCCTTTGCTAAGAGTAGAAAATATTTTCCGAATCAAAAGTTAAGTTATTGTGCCTTTTAACAGGCTAAAAATTTACCTTGGTGTTAATAAGGTCATATTTGAATTTTTGTGAAAAATGCGTTGTACCCATAGGTCCATGTTAAACAGATCCGATTTTCAGACATAGGGTTCGTCACTAAAATTTAGCCACACCGCAAAACTAATTTTATTTTTAGCTTTGTAGAATAATTTTATCGACATTTTTAAGTCATATGTCCATGTATATGGAAAGCTATTTGTGGGAACCCAGACAATTTGTACAAGGAATATATCAAAACATTTTGTGGGAACCCAGACAATTTGTACGGGGAATATATCAAAACAAAGCTTACATGACTTAAAACGGTACACGATTGGTTGCTTGTTATTTCTTATATACCATACCTTATTTAATTTATTAGATCAGTTATATGTTAAATCGGGAGAGATCTTTGCAATGGGGCTATATCAAAACGTGGACCAGTACGACCTATTTTTAACTGAGCTGATAACCGATTGATTGTAAAGTGGTGAACTGTCAAATTTCATCAATATTAGATCTGCTATGTGGTTTCTAGAGCTGAAGACATTAAGGGTGGTCCTACTTCAACACAAGATGTGAATTGAATATAAAACAAAAAGTTTTCAAAGAATTATCTTAATTTAATTTTTTTTTGTATGGTAGAAGGATCGAAGACAATTATGTGTGAAACAAAATATAGGCTTCGGTGGCATACCTCTTTCCGAGGGTCAATATTTTCAATGGCACTGAGACATAATGGAGGTTCAATGCCGTTAATGTACCGAATTATCTCGTCATTTAAATCTTGAATTGTTCTTGGTTTATTTGCGTACACTTTCTCTTTTAAATATCCCCGGAAAGAAGTCCAACGGTGTCAAATCACATGATCGTGGCGGCCAATTATCATCGCCACGACGTGAGCGAACACGACCATTGAATTTCTCGCAAAAAGAGCCATGGTTTTGTTCGATGTGTGACAAGGTTCACCATCCCCTGTTATAACCACATATCGTCCATGTCCATATCCGCAATTTCTGGCCACAAGAAGTCCGTTATGCTCACCTAGCGATAGCGAACACCAATCCGTAAACCGGAAAACCCGACAGCAAAAAACCGGGTGAACCGACATGTCGGGTTTAAGCTATTTTTGAGAAAACGTGTGCCGGTTCTAGGCATAAAAACCGTATTGTTGGTTTAGGTTTTGGATACTCTACTCCTATCGGCACCCCTTAAATGGGTCAAGCTATTTTGAAAAATACGCATTCAGTGTAACCAAAAAACCGTAAACCGGAAAATCCGACAGCAAAAAACCGGGTAAACCGACATGTCGGGTTTAAGCTATTTTTGAGAAAACGACTGTCGTGTTTGGACATACAAAGCGGAATGTTTGTTTTGGGTTTCGCTTTTGGACACTACTCCTATCGGTACACTAAAAGGTGGGTCAAGCTATTTTGGTAAATTCGTATTTTTGAAAATTATGCATTTTTCTGCTTTTAAATACAACAACCAAAGAACCGAAACCCCAATAGCAACAAAAGGTAAAGCGACATGTCGGGTTTAAGCTTATGTTTGGACAGAAACCCCGATTTTTTTCGATTTTGTACACTCTACTCTTCTGGTTTTGGTTTTGGACACTCTACACCTAACCACGCCGCTTCTGGTACCTCTCACACAATTGAATCGGTTCCGTTGCAGATAAGAACCCAGTTAACTTATCACCCAGTGCATGAAACTCCTCTAAATAAAGAACACCTTAATATTTTCATAACGGCTTCGAATGAAAAAAGTGGTTGACACGCCCCATTTTGGCACCTTCAATGCAAATGCACCATTCTGCCCGCTTTTGGGTAAAGGCATATTTTAGTCGGATCAACCGACTAAAACTTTTTTACTTGTTTTCTTCTTCAACCGTCGCATCTCGGCCCCATAAACATATTGCCATAATATTGACCTCTTAACACATAAAATTCACACACCCGTTCAGGCGTTTCATCCAAAAGGGCTGCGACTTTCGAAGTCAGCCTTGGCGTTGTTGTCGACTCCGCCATAATCAGATAGAAATCGACACTTACAGATGTCTTTACATTTTGTTTTCTTCTTTTTTTTCTCGCCTTTGCCTCCAGTTCACTCCATAGGCATTGGGGTGGGGCAAGGAGGAGGATCACATGAGGGAATATTTTTCGCATTCCCTGCATGGTGTCTCGTAGTGTCGTATGAAATAAACGACATCATATAATAATCTCAAGTCATTTATATTTCACTCTTGTGATTACGCCGTGCTGAGTTGCCATGTGCTGTATAGATTGGTATATGTGTATGCGTGTGTGTAAATTACATATGTGACGCGCAAAATAGAAAGGGACCTAAGGTTAAAAACCAGTTTTGTTCAGGGGAGCCATTTTAAAGACTAGGTCCATTTCTATTTTCTAAAAGAAAAAAAAATGAAAATTGATTTTTTACCCTTAGGTCCCTTTCTCTATGCGCTGTCACATATGGGCATTTTCCCATGAAGGGTGTGTGCACTAAGCAACATGAGTTTTTTTTTTGAAAATCGAATACACTGCTCAACACTAAATACGCGGCAGAAGGTCTGATAGTCAACTTAAATAGATTTGGGGCTGCGGATCACGAATCCGATTTGCTAGATTCGCTCTAGTTCAGGAGATACTTAAATAATTTTAATTTTTAATAATTTTTGTTTTGTTTTTTTGAATAAAGGACCCCTAACTGCTTTAGTTGTGAACCGATTTTTAAAAACTTGGGCGGTGTTTAAGAAGGAATTGACCATTTTAATGATATGCAGCCCTTTTATTTTGGATAAGAATTGTTGAAGATATAGGCTAAATTCTTCAGAAATTTCAAAAACCGATATTAACGGCTCATGTGAATATCTCCTTAACTAGAGCTAATCTGGCCAATCAGAGGCCTCAAATCGACTATAGTTAGCTATCAAACATTCTGTCGCCGTCTTTTTCATCATTTGTTGCCCAGTGAAATGGGCTTTAGCTGTTGAACGTTTTTTAAGCAAATCAGGACAATCTCGGCTATACTGTGTGAAACAAAGAGTGGGCCATTTAAAATCTTGAATTTGAATCGGCTGTAGAAAAAAAATACTGATAATTATTTTAAGTTTAAATTTCTGGTTTTATTGGAAAGGCTGAACTTCGTCATTTAATAATGGAACCCCATCCGATGCGTTTTCGCATCGTCCAATTGTCTAAAGGTTGTTTGGCAGGAGATGAGGAAATTAATAAAAAAAAACTAATCGGTTAAAAAAATTAAGCTCATTTTCATTGTCATTATGGCAATTAGTTAAATTACCTCATATGAGGTTCAGAGAACCCACAGGTGACTATTGAGAAGCCAATGCATCCACAACAAGTCACTGTTTTCTGTGGATTTTGTGCTGGTGGCATCATTGGGTCATTTTTCTTCCTAAAGGAGCAAGGAGACGCCTTTACCGTCAATGGAGAGCGCTTCCGCGCCATGCTCAACGAATTTTTGTTTCTAAAAATTCAAGAGAATGACATGGACGTCGTATGGTTTTAACAAGACGGGGCCACAGGTCACACAGCTAACACAACCATCGATTTTTTACGCACTGATTTTAAAATCGCATAATCAGCCGAAATTGTGATGTCAGTTGGTCGCCTCTGGGCTGTGATTTGAGCCTTTTGGATTATTTGCTGTTTGGAGCCATTAGGGATAAATGTTTCTCAAAGACATCCAGGGACAATTGAAGCGTTGACAATGTTGCCATTAAAGAGATTCACCCCGAAACAATCGAAAATGTACTAAAAAAATTGGGTTGATCGGATGATGTACTGTCGATCCAGTTGTAGTAGCATATGAACGATAACGGGTGATCAATCTAGAGGTATTTTTTACAAAATAAAAAAAAGCAAAAATTCAAATCAAGTGTGGAATCTTTATTGTTCATTCGAGAGGACATTTTATGCCATTTATCTTTTGAATATAAAGGGTGGTTAAATTTTAAGAGCCGATTGAATTTGTCGCTCAAAAGAGCCATTGTTTTGTTAGCTGTGTGGCAAGTGGCACCGTTCTGTTGAAACCACATATCGTCCACATCCATATCTTCTAATTCGGGCCATAATAAGTTCATTATCATCTCACGATAGCGAACTCCATTCACATTAACTGCCTGAACGGCCCCATTTTGGAAAAAATACGGTCCGCTGATACCGCACCGAACAGTCACTCTTTTATTTTTTCGACAATCACTCTTAGATTATCATTCGCCCAAATGTGGCAATTCTGCTTATTGACGAATCCACTGAGGTGAACATGTGCCTCATCACTGAAGATGATTGAAAATGAATCATCCACTGTTGCCATTTCATGCCACCAAACCTGAATAACTTTAACGCGTTGCTCGCTTGTGTAACTTTCCATGGTTCGAATTGAGTAAGTCTGAAATTGAGATATATCAAATGAAATGCAGAAAAAACTTGACGTTTAGGTTCGGTTCACTTTCAACATCGGCCCTTTAAGTTTAAGTTTCCTTCAAATGTTGGCCACAACTACGCCACAATGTGTCCATTCTGAGTGTCCAATTTTGGATGACTCGTTCGTGCATTTTGACTGGTATGGCGTAAATGATACGCGTAATGTTGGCTTCCAAAACCTGAATCGTAGCCGGTTTGTCAGCATAGACTTTGGACTTTACGTAGCCCCAAAGAAAAAAGTCTAAAGGTGTGATATCACACGATCTAGGCGGCCAACTGTTCCAAAACGTGAAACTAGCACTGCTCTTCGACATGACCTCTTAATAGATCCATTGTTTGAGCAGCTTGTACGGCAAGTGGCACCGTCCTGTTGAAAGCAAATGCCAAAATTACGGGCTTCAATTTCAGGTAGCAAAAAGTCTGATATCGTGGTGCGACAGCGAGCACCATTCACGGTAACGTTCCGGCCATCATAATTTTTGAAAAAATATGGAACGATAATTCCACCAGCCCATAAACCGTGACAAATCTTGGTTTTTGCGATGAAAGTTTTTCCATAATGAAATGGCAAACAATACTGAAAAGAAAAAAAAATAAGTTAAACACAACTCATGCGTAATCTCTGAAAAAAGACCTATTAAAAAATACCTCTAGATTAATCACCCGTTATATCTGATCGTCGTAAAATTGTTTGGCGATCTAGCCATGTCCGTCCGTCCGTGTGTCTGCTGAAAGCACAATAGCAGTCAAAGGAATCAACCTTCTGAAATTAAGCACGATAAATTTGGTCATACGATGTTTGAAATTATAAATGTAAATGGAAAAAACCATGCAGGAAAAATATTCCCTTAAAGGAACCTAGGCCCCGGTGAAAAGTACACTTTTTGAATATTTGCTTAACAAATCATATTTTTGTGGACAGACAATAGTTAAAATGAATACTGTTTGTAGGGACTTAATAAGTACCGCAAAAAGGGCCATATTTCCTCTACATTTAAGTTCATGCGGACCAAAAAACGTCCCGTATAAACAGAACGGGCGATTAATCGTCAAAATGCACGTACACTTTTTGAGTATTTGCTTAACAAATCATATTTTTTGTGGACAGACAATAGTTTAAATAAATTCTGTTGGTTGGGACTTACTAAGTACCGCAAAATGGACCATGTTTGCTGGACATTTAAGTTCATGCGGACCAAAAAACGTCCCGTATGGACAAAACTGGCGATTAATCGTCAAACTAAAGCAAATTTTGCTGCAAATCTAATTAAAGAGTAATTTTGAAGTTATGTCATATTTTTTGGGTGGGCGCATGGCCCGAAATGTCCCAAAAATGGACCTGTTTTTTTGTGCTTTATTTAGGGGACGGTGGAGGGTATATAAGGTCCGGCTTGGCCGAACTTATTGATGTTTTTACTTGTTTTGAAATAATAGTACGAAGTTTTTATATATATTTCTGGCCTAGGCATCACTAAGTGTTGCCTGGCGCCATCTGACATTTCCATTGGAAAGTTTGTCATTTTTTAACAAAAACGTACTCAGAACGTTTTGACTTACGACCATCATTTGTGTGACTTAAAAAAATCAATTTGCCAAAAAAAAAAATGGAATTAACTCGTGAACATTTTCGTGCGATAATTTTTTACATCTTTCGACGTGGATTATCACGACAAGAGTGCATCGATGAACTTAAATCTTTGTATGGCGATGAAACACCATCCTATAGCACGGTGAAAAACTGGTTTAATGAATTCAATCGTGGCCGACGCTCGCTCAAAGACGAAGGTCGAGAAGGTCGTCCAAAAACGGGCGTTGTGCCAGAGAACATTGATGCCGTGCGTGAACTGATAATGCAAGATCGTCATGCGACATACCGTGAGATAGAGGCATCCTTGGGCATTTCTTCCACAAGCATACATTCGATATTGCATGAACACCTGGCCTTAAAATAGGTTTGTTCTCGTTGGATCCCTTATAATTTGACAATCGTTAAAGCACGTGTCGATTGGTGCAAAGAAATTTTGAAAAAATACGATTGCGGACGATCAAAAGACGTTTATAAGATCGTCACAGGTGACGAATCATGGATCTATGCGTATGAGCCCGACGCGAAACAACAATCGACCGTTTAGGTCTTCGAAGACGAGCCAAATCCAATAAAAGTTGTTCGTGGAAGAAGCACTTCGAAGCAAATGGTCGCCTGTTTCTTCGACAAAACTGGTCTTGTGGCGACTGCTTCGCTTGAGCAACGTAGGACGGTCAATTCTGAGTGGTACACCACAATTTGTTTGCCTGCAGTCTTTGGAGAAATTCGAAAAAACAAACAAGAGAAGACGAATCATTGAGCACCATGACAATGCGAGCTCTTACACATCGGCTCAAACCAGCGCCTTTTTTGATCGGCCAAAACGTCGAATTGATGGGTCTTGCGCCGTACAGCCTTGACTTGGCACCCAATGACTACTTGTTATTCCCGCACATCAAGAAAAAAATGCGTAGTCAACGATTTTGCTCGCCAGAAGATGCTGTTGAAAAAAAACATGTTTTGGAGGTGTCTCAATCGGAGTAGAAAAAGTTCTTCGACAATTGGTTTAAGCGCATGGCTTGAGTCATGCTGGAGAATACATTGAAAAACAAACAAAAACTTTTTTGATGATAAATATTCGCATTTTCATTATTAGGTCAGAAATATATATAGCAGCCCTCGTATTTTATTTTTGGGCTCAAATGGCCCAAAAAGCGGACCAGTTTTTTCGCGCTTTATTTAGCTTGGGACGGTGGAGGGTGTATGTGACGCGCAAAATAGAAAGGGACCTAAGGTTAAAAACCAGTTTTGTTCAGGAGAGCCACTTTAAAGATTAGGTCCCTTTCTATTTGCGCTTAGAATCGTCGACTTCACTTTCATAAAACGCGCATATCTCTGGGAGGGAACACTTTTGGGGCATGGGATCGGTCTCATTCGATGCTCAGATGTTGTCTACATCAAAAAAAGAAAAAAAATGAAAATTGATTTTTTTTTACCCTTAGTTCCCTTTCTCTATGCGCTGTTTTGAAATTATTATTTGGCTCGTTTGTTGGATACACTTTTTATTAAAAACTTTTGTTTTTACGATTTAAGCGTTTTTGTAAATTTGGCCAAATATTTACTGGCTTTATTGCAATTTTTCAGTCATCGCCCAATACTCGTATTTTGTTACCAACTGACGTTGTTAAAAATTTCAGTTTATCGTGTTTTTTTTGCTTACTGTGTGTAGTGTCTGCTCATTACATACGTGATCATTTAAACATGACAAATGCGCAGACGCAACCAGAGACAACATAAAAGGTGCGCAGCCGTAATTACGTTCACACGCAATTCTAGTTTTTAACTGATCGCGCACAGCAAATGGCAAATGGGCTATTAACCTTATGCAGCAGCAGCAACAACAACAGCGTCGAGGACAACAATAACATCATGTAAAATATTTAAGTTAATCAATATTTTATGTAACTCGTGATTACAAATGAATGCCTGACAGATGTAATCACGCCCACCAAATCAATTTTAATCTCTGATTAATGATGATCATTTAAATGCTTCAAAAAAGCGGCCGAGTAACAGGATCACCTCGCCTTTCCATTCCATCCATACTTCTTGACCCGCTGCAAAAGAGTGCCCATTTGTCAGTCTTAATGCCGGCAGAAATCCTGCATACCCGAAACGCTTGCAGTGGGTCAACGTTAATTGAGATTTGGTAGGGCAGACGTCCGACCGGCCGTTTGTTTTCTGTGTGCCCCACTTGACGATGTGGAGGTTTTTCTTTAAAATGAAGTCATTACTGTTCAATTTGTGGCAGCCTTATTTACGCATGCGGGCCAAACGGCCCGGTCTTGGTATTTTGTTGTAGCCGTTGTGGCTGTTATTTTTTGCGTATTTGTCGAAATTTAATTAACGTTGTCAATCATCGTGTTGGGCCCACTGCTAAGGTGTTTCTTCTCTTCTGCTTTGGCAGTGGTTTGTATTATGCAGCGAACCGTCTTCATTACGAGCACTCGCGGGTATGATGAGTACTTACTTCCATACCTCCACATTGCCTGCTGCCTGGTTTTGCGGATTTCGGCCAGTTGAACAATCTAAACGTATTGATCTGTGCATAATTAAGATTAATGTTCAAATTTGATTACTTTGCGAATACGACGGCGGCGGCGAGTAAAGTACTCGTTTGTACATATGAGCACGAATACCTTGTCACAGGTACAACAAGGTAGAGGAGAGGCAGCAAAGGCTCGCCGTTTGGCTAAACGCGTAAGTGAAAGCATGGGAACCTACCGTAGATCTTTTATATTTTGGCGATTAATACCGCTTTTTTTGTTTTGTTTTAAATCACATTCAATTTGAAAGAAAGTAAAAAAAAGTGAACCAAAATTTGCGAAAAGCTATAAAAATATTACGCAATACAAGTTAAGACGGGAGGATTATGTGCACATGACGATGCAGACGTACTTAGTTAATAAAGGCAAATGACTTAATAAGCGAAATTAAAGATATATAGCCGATATTGAACATAGGGCGTTTACCAGGCAAAATACACCAAAACAAAGTCTAACGAATCTTATCCCCTTCGGCCCTTGCGTCCGTCACTAACCTCAGTCAAATCTTTAAATTTTCCTATACTTACATATAGTAGCCCCTAAGTTTATATCTGTACTTAGTAGGGGCATAAATACTGTTACACACGTTTTATGCTGTAAAATAAAAAGTACTGAATGTTTTCGGACCAAATATTTTTTAATATATTTATTGATGTATATTGTATTCAAAAAAAATCTACTTATTCGCAATGCCCGCCTTTTGCCTTTACACATGCCTTAAGTCGCACTAACCAATCGTCAATAGCTGCACGAACCTCGTCCATTGAAAAATTGCCCACAGCTCGAACTAAAGCAGTCTTAAGAGATCCAATGTTGGGGTATCTTTTGTGACAAACCTTGTCCTCTAAAACCGTCCACAATTTGTAATCCAATGGGTTCAAACCTGGACTGCCTGAGGGCCATTCTTCAGAGGAAATGAACGCTGCCAAATTGTTTCGAAGCCAGGCCTGGGACGTTTTAGCCTTATGGGCCGGACTTTCCTGCTGGAAAGTCCGTGGCTGGTTTTGGAACAGGGGATTGTTAAAAGGCTTCACAACAGCTTCCAAAACGGTTTCTTGGTAAACTTTGGCCGATGTCTTCACTCCTTGTTCGCAGAAATGCAGGTCAGTGACCCCATCGTAAGAGACATCCCACCAAACCATGACTGAAGCTGGGTGATGACCCTTTTCCACCCTTGGGATCAGTTCAGATGCTTCAGATGCAAGTCAGTGACCCCATCGTAAGAGACACCCCACCAAACCATGACTAAAGCTGGGTGATGACCCTTTTCCACCCTTGGGATCAGTTCATATGCTTCCTTAGATGACCGCGCATACACTCTATCATTTTGCTTGTTAAATTTTTCCTGAACGGTAAAAATTTTTCATCGGTGAACAAAATTTTTCTGTGCAAGTTATCAGCGTGCTTCACCAAAAGACGTTTGCATTTTTCAATCCTATTTTTTTACAGCTGCTGTCAATAAATGTCCGGTACGTCGTTTGAAAGTCCCAAGTCTGTTTTAATGATTCGACTCATGGACTTTTACGTGATATTTATCTCGAGGGCCATGATTTTCTGTTTTCGGAGCGGATTTCGGTGAATTCTTGGTTTAACGGCTTTGATGACATGCGGGCTTCTCAAACAGTTTTATGCATCGGTAGACGAACATTCAGCTAATCCCTAGTGGCCGGAGCGTTTTGAAAATATCGCTTTTTAAGCGCTATTACAGCGATACGGTTCTCATTATCTGACCACTCCATCATGAAAGTTGAAACAATTTAAAAATCCCATTACAGACTAACGCTATTGAGGTTGGCTTTCAAAACCCATATGACATTAACAGGATATGTTCAGTTCTACTATTGAAATGGGTGTGTTCAATGTTGTAACAGTATTTATGTTTTAGCATAACTTCACTCGGAACCTTTTTCTCATTTGAGGGCGAATTTTTTTGTTTAGTTGTTGAAAAATTCATCTCCTTAAAAAAATGGAATTATCCCGTGAACATTTTCGTGCAATGATCTTTTACGATTTTCGGCGTGGGTTATAGAGACAAGAGTGTTTAAATCAACTTGTTTCGACTTTTGGCAATGAAGCAACATCAAAAACCACTGTTAATCGCTGTTACCAAGAGTTCAGTCTCGGACGCCGTTCGCTCCAGGATGAATTTTGTGAGGGAAGTCCAACTTCGGTCACTTTGCCAGAAGCCATCGATGCTGAGCGTGAACTGATTAAGCAAGACCGACATGTGACATACCGTGCGATTGAGACATCTTTGGGCAATAGAATGAGAAGCATCAACAAGATATTGCATGTTCATTTGGCCGTGAAAAAAAATGTTTTCGTTGGATCCCACATAATTTGACGAATGCTCAAAAAAAGGCTCGTATGGATGGTGCAAAGAGATGTTGAAAAAATATAACTGCGGTAGCTCAAAGGCAGTGTATAGCATTGTCACAGGTGACGAAACATGGATCTACGCATATGAACCAGAAACAAAACAGCAATCGGCCGTATGGGTCTTTCAAGACGAGTCAGATCCCATAAAAGTTGTTCGTGGAATAATTACATCGAAGCAAATGCTTCCGTTTTCTTTTGGTATAACTGGCCATGTTGCCACAGTGCCTTTAGTGGAACGTAGGTCGGTCAATTCTTAGTGGTATACAACAATATATGACAGCGCATAGAGAAAGGGACCTAAGGGTAAAAAATAAATTTTCACTTTTTTTTTGATGTGGACAACATCTTAGCATCGAATGAGAATGATACCATGCCCCAAAAGTGTTCCCTCAAAGAGATATGCGCGTTTTTTGAAAGTGAAGTCGACGATTCTAAGCGCAAATAGAAAGGGACCTAATCTTTAAAATGGCTCTCCTGAACAAAAACGGTTTTTACCCTTAGGACCCTTTCTATTTTGCGCGTCACATATGTTTGCTATTTGACCACTCAAGATGTCGAATTGATGGGCCATCCACCGTACAGCCCTGATTTGGCTCCCAATGACTTTTTTTATTCCCTAGCATCAAGAAAAAATGCGTGGTCAAGGTTTTTCATTATCCCGAAGCAGGTGTTGAAGCGTTCAAAAATCATGTTTTGGAGGTGTCTCAATCGGAGTGGAAAAAGTCCTTCGAAAATTGGTTTGAGCGCATGCAAAAGTGTATTGATCTTAAGGGAGAATATTTTGAAAAACAATAAAACCATTTCCAATGATAAATTATTGTGTTTTTATTGCCGGACCCGAAAAATAAATAGCAACCCTCGTAATAATTAAAACAGAAAAGGTTAGTAAGTTTTGTCTTCCTTCTGAAAAATATCAAAACTGGACTTAGCGTGTTTGCGAGTGTAGCGAACAATATTCCTCTTGCGAGTGTAGCGAACAATATTCCTCTTTCCTTTTTTTCGTCTGATTCTTGGGATTTTATAAATCACCAATTTAGACATTTCTTCTCATTATTCATTGCCGCCGACGTTAAAGGCAGTAAGTTGAAAAAGATAATTATTGAGCAAAATCGCTGACTATTTCGAGCCGCTCTTAGGCAAAGACGATAAATTGTAGAAGATGCACGCAGAGAAAAAATATGGTTACTATATGGTCACGGCATCAATAGTATGTTCTCTGCAATAAAAGTATGGTTGTCGCAACCTTAGTATTGTGTTTTGAATTTAATTTTGACAATAGTATGATTGCGGCAATATTAATATTGTTGAAATGTAACAAAAGCATTGTTGCCAAATTAAAAAATGAAAATATGGTTGTAGCAACAATATAAATATGGTTGGTGGGACAAAAGTATTGTTTCATGAGTTTTATGTTAACAATAACATGATTACGGCAATCATACAGACAAAATCGTAATTTATTTTTAATTTGACAATGTTATTTTTACGAATCTTACGCAATAATAGTAGTTTCTATATATAAATTAAATTTTTTCAAAACAAACTACGGATTAGTATAACTGAAATATTTTTAATAAATGAATTGTTTCTACTGTTAAATAAATCAGTCCCTTTATAAAGAGTTTTATGTATTTTTACATTACTTATTTAATAAAAATCTCTATTGTTGAATAACAACTTAACCCAATCTTTACAAAAAAAGTTGGGGATCATAGATGGTTGTGTGTAAGGTTGTATGTGAAACATTCTTTGGTTGTGAGGATTATAGTATGGTTGTGGGGATCATAGTATGGTTGAGTGTGAATAATAATATGGTTGTGGGTATCATAGTATGGTTGTGTGTGAATAATTCTATTGTTGTGAGGACCATAATATTGTTATGGGGATCATAGTATGGTTGTGTGTGAACCATACTATTCTTGTGATGTTCATAATATTGTTGTGCCACAACCATATAACCAACAATAGTATGATGCTCTTCGAATATTGTTACCCCAACCATACTTTTTTTCTGCGTGTGGGCGATATGCTTCTTCTTCGCAATATCGCAAAATCACACGAATCTCGGTTTATTTGTTTACTTTAGTTTTTACACAATCACAAGAACTCTAGGTTCAAATTTAAACACAAAACACAGTTTATCCTCATTGCTCTAAGAAGAGGATGTTCCTGTGCCTTTAATAGCTCAGACATTTGGACTTTAATGCAAAATCTTTCATATCCCTCGGCAAGGTAAACGGATTTCGCCCTCTTTCTTCTTGAAGTAAACTAAAGTTTCAAAATGCATTTTGTTTTACTCAACAAAGTCATCTTCTTTTTTTCGGTTCGCCTTCAAACCTCAACAACTTTCGAATGTTTCGTTTCATTTGCAACGAATATCGGTTATTGGCCATACATTAAAAACTATGCGTAACGCACATACTTTTCACCATGAATGTTCGGCCCCGAGAATTTTCAATTCATATTCAATTACAAAATGTCACCTGCTTTGATTTGTTTAACACCTTTTTGAAAATGAGCCGGCGCGGCATGTGCATACACTTCAACAGCCAAGGAGACAGGCCAAGCCAAAGCAACCAACCAGACAGCCAGGCTAGGCCAGACCGGGGCAAACAGAAGCCGCACAGACAACTGACCATTTCCTGTGCAAAGCGATTTCTTTGCGCCGATGACCAGCCTTCGGATCGTACGTCCACACGCACTGCAGCACACCACACCTCTTAGCCGGTCCACTAAGCACTGCTGCTACACTGTACTACGGGTATTAACTTTAATTTGGCAAAAGGCATTATCACATTTCATGTGGTAAGACGAAGACATTGAGTATATTTTGCTTTTGCGGTCTTTGATTGCTCTGAGAGTTCTGTGGGCCGGTCTGCCGGATTACAGCCTCTCCCTCTGTCCGGCCTCCCGTCTGTCCACCATCGTCGTCATGTGCTTTGTATTTGGGTACTTTTGCTAACTTTCGTTAAAGATCTTGTAACTGGTTCAAGTTTAAATGAGACAATTTTCAATTTAGAACTGGTTTAAGTCTTAATTTTTTTTGGCTTCTTGTTTTTGTTTTTTTTTGTTATTTGGTCAGCGTGACCATGGTAGGTTGCAGTGACAAAATTTCATTTGGTAAAATTAATTTATGGCTTAATTGAAATTTGAAACTGCAACCGCATGTTACTTTCTGTGTTTCGGGTACGAGTATTAACAGTCTGTTTTTGATCCGCGCCGCAGTACTGTCCAAAATGATTTAGTTCCTTTATGGTTGCCAACAACTGGACGGGCGTTATAATTGGACATTTTTGCATGCCGTACAAGTTAATGAGATTAGTTCTTTTCTTAACAAAGAAGATTTCTTTTAATTGAGATATTAGTCGGCAAAGCTGGCGAGACCTGACATTTATATGGGTTAAAATGAGCTCCTACATGGAGGAAACATTATTTGATGGTTTTTCTGTAAACCTGTTGTTGTTTGGGTAAAAAACATATGCTGCGATCCGCACTTTGTTTAAATTAATAAAAATTAACGGTATAATTTTTAATGGGTCTATCCAATTTTTTTGTTTATAAAATACATAGTTTTTATAAAAAATGCATAATTTTTACAAAAAAAAATAAAAAAAAAAGTGGGGAGGTTATAAAAGACCAAATTTTACAATGCGATATCACAATCGGAACATTTTTCTTAACAAGTTCTTGGGCGTGGAATCGAGAATTTTTAGAGGCATGCATTCTGTGGTTCAGGAAAGACATTATTATACTCATCATCATAGGGTTGAGGGTATATTATTTGTCATTCCCTTTGCAACACTTCGAAATACTGGAAAATGATTGCTTGGGATACTGAAAATAGGATTTGGATAGTACAGCGGTACCTCTCTCTATGTGAGTTCAAGACACCATCGCGGCTGTAGCATCGTCAAATCTGGCAGATCCACGCGTGTCGATTCGAAACTTATGAGCTCAAATTGCAGTTAGCAGACGGTCATTACAAAGGTTAATTTATCATGACTTAAACTTGGTTTCTGTACAAAGTCCAAATTACAAACAAGTTTAACCCTCTGGACTTGCCTATTCGAATGAAATTTCTCCAAAAAAATTATTGAAATGGGCGAAGAGAAGATGAGGCCCATTTTGATCTAAACGGTAATATAAACAAGCAAAATTGACGTATATGGATTGAATCTAATCCACAAATACAGCATGCGACGGAACTACACCAAAAATGAGTTACTGTGTGGTGCTCAGTTTCATCAAGCTGCATTGTGGGGCCATACTTCTTTGAAGAAAACGGTGTTTACAGTGACTTTCAACGGTGATCGTTATTTAAAAATCTTGATGGAGCAACTGCAAATTCAACTTTCCGCTGGCCCTCCAAGGTCTCTGGACCTGACTGCACCTGACTTTTTTATGGGGTTATGTCAAGCAAGATGGTTTAATTGGATGGTTGAACTTTGTCATTTAATAATGGAACACCATCCAATGCGTTTACGCTACGACCAATGGCCTGAAGATTGATTGACAGGAGATGAAGAATTTTACCAAAAAATCAGATGAAGCTGAAATTGAGGCATATGGTGTTTGGAGCCCTTTGGATTATTTTCTGTGGGAAGTCATTAAGGATAAATGTTACGCAAAGCATCCAGAGACAATTGAAGCGTTGAAAGGCGAAATCTAAGTTGCCATTGAAACATTTCGACCCGAAACAATCCAAAACTAACTGAAAAATTGGGTTGATCGGAGGGGTACTGCCGAGGCAAATGTGGTATTCCTTTGAATGATACTCGTATTGTACTCCATTATTTAATGACAAATTTTAACCTTTCAAATAAAAAAAAATAAAAAAATTATCAATACTTCTTTCACAGCCGATTCAAATTTAAAATGTAAAATCTTCCACCCTGTATATGTTGAAACATCGTAAAATTTGAAGATGATCTAGTCATGCCTGTATGTCTGTCTGTAAATTTTAAACTACAGTTCCCATTATTAATGCTAGGCTACTGAAATTTTGCTGAATAATGTGTTGATAGACTGTAAAGGTTAGCATTGAAAAAATGATAGATCGGTGAAGAGGCAACAATCTTTACCTCGCAAAGACTGGGTTAACCTCTGGGAACATCAACAGTCCCGAACTTTAATACACAATATCTCTCGGACTTTTAGAGATATGACGATGATTTTTGGATACAGGCAAGGATCGAAACAGATCCGGAAGGAAAAGTGCCACCCCCACTTTAAAAAAAATTACATTTATGCCTAAACTAATGGACCGATCGTTATAAAATTTGCACTTTGTTATGGTAAAATTCCGAATTCCGAACTTAAAATGACAATATCTCAAGAACGAATAGAAATATGGCGATGAGCATAGAGGACATGTCAATAATTCCATGACATTTCCATTTTCCCTCGCAGTTATATGAAATGTCAATTTTTGATTCTGTTAAACACCTTCGATGTCAATAGTAAAAAAGTGTTTACTGACTTTCGTTGTGTTCGCACAAGAAGAACTGACACTGAACGTTCTGGACGTCCAAATGAAGGTCGAAAAACTCCACGATATGGTGTTGGCCGATCGAAGAGTAAAAGTGCGTGAGGTTGTTGATGTCATACGCATGTCATATGGCAGTTGGGTTCGATTTTATATGATTAGTTTGGTTTAAGAAAGCTGTCTGCCGCGTTTAATCTCAATTGACCATTAAAGTTATTTTACGATAACTTCAAAGGATTGTTTGGAGTTATTTAACCGCAATTAGAATGGGGTTTTGTGCCCCTTTTTGTGACTGTGGATAAAACATGGATCCACTACAACACTCCGGAGACCAATCAGCAGTCTAAACAATAGGTTTCTCCGGGTGAACCGGCTCCGAAGTAGGTCAAGGTGACCTTGTTCGCCAAAAGTGATGGCAACAGTTTTTTGGGATGCGGGATAATCCACATCGATTACCTTCAAAAGGAAAAACAATAAACAGCAAATATTATGTCAACATATTGGACCGATTAACGAGGATTTAAAAAACGACCCCATATAACCAAAAAAAAGTTATTTTTCATTAAGAAAAATAATTAACTCGGTTAAACCGGACCTAATTGGCCCATATTTTTTCCATATCATACCATATCCCGATTCTAGGTCCTGTCACTAACAAGCTACATGTTAATTCTAATCTTACTCTAATGTAGTATAGTGCATTATGGAAAATATACGAGTATATCTCTTTAGATCTATTCTGAGATCTGAAATGCGAATTTCCTTACTTTTAAATAGCTGTTCTATCTTCTATACGCTTCGGTTTATTTAAGTAAAAACAAGGCCGGACAGGCTGCATTTAATGCAGCACCCACCATCGCTATTGAAATTATCATAATTTTGACCCATACGATACGATCTTTGAATTGAGTACCCATATTTCCTTTCAGAAATCTGTTGAACCTAAAATGACGTGGCTGAAAAAGATGAATTTCGGTTGCAATAACCAAATGTGTATCGACGTAATGGATATTCGGCTCGAAATACCACATGATTATAAATATGATAATCGTACTGTACTAACCACTTATTGCTCGGGCATATCCATGAAGGGCGAAAAATGTATTTAAGCACCAGTTGTGGCAACCAATAGTTTTGCAAGCATTTTGTTGTTGTAACCAATTATTAGTGGTGGCCATAACCAAAACAGTTTTTTTAATGGATTTTTTTTAAATAAAATAATTGTCGAATAGACTGACTTTAAGCCAATCGATTAACCACATTTTTTCCAGTAAAAATCTTTCCACTTTTTCCTCGTCATGACCCTCTTTACGTGTATTTCAATTATTTAAGCAAACGGTTTTTTGCCCCTGAATAAAATTTAAATTTTTTCGTTAAACAATTCTAAAGGTTCGGATACTTACTTTGTTGTACTAATACTACATACAGTTTAAATGACTGAAAACTGCAGAGCACCAACTTACATTCAGTTGTACTGATGGAATGCTCGAGGGGCACATTAGGTTGGCAAAAAGCATTGGTTGTCGCAACAATTTTGTTCTATGTGTGTAGATACTTTCAATTAGTCGCTAGTTTTAACTAGAGGTGCCTTTTTGGGAACTACGGGCCCATGAGACCGATCGCATTCTCAGTTTAAGCTTAAAACTAAATTCATATTTGGAATTGTAGTAAAATTTGCTTTAATTTGATAATCCACATATACGAGGGCTGCTATATATATTTCTGGTCTAATAATGAAAATGCGAATATTTATCATCAAAAATGATACTCGCACCATGCCATTCACAATTGGTCGCTTTTTGGGGGGACCAAGTCCGAATTTTAAGCAGACAAATTAAAATGTTATTATCTAGTAGTCGCGATATGCAAATGTTTTTTAGGAAATGTTTGTAAGAGCCTTGGAGTTGGTTTTTTTTTGAGCATGACTATAAGCCACCATCGAGCAAAATTTCGGGGTACTTACTGATTTAATGTGACCCCAATCGTACTTTCAACAGTTACGGCGAGTAACGGACAATCATGGCTAAATCGTCTGAACTTTTACAAAACTTTTTTAAGGACTGCAATATGTAATGGAGTGACGTAAATTGGAAATGCAACTCGTTTCGAGGAATCTACAGGGTGACGCACCAGTTGTGCTACAATTACAAATTGAAATAAATGTTTTTTCAATCAATGTATTTAATTTATATTTTTTATTCTATAGAAAATGCAATTTAATTTTATATGACTTACTGTGTTTGAAGATAATATACCATAATGACCTCCTTGCCCATCCATGCAAAATTATTGATTGCAGCCAGTAGGGTTGAATTGAAATCGCTTCAATTATTGTTTAAATGGACTGCTTTAATTCAGTCAAACTCCTTGGTTTCGTTTTGTACACCTCGTGCTTGACAAAATAAGTCTGGTGCATTCAGGTCCGGTGACCTAGGGGGCGAGCGGAAAGGGAAATTTCTGTATATTGATTTGTTTGGGAATATTCGTTGGAGCTCTGCCATAACCGGTCTGGCTATATGTGCTGTTGCTCCATCTTGCTGGAACCAAATACTGTTGAATCGGATACGACTTCGGCGCAGTTTAGGGTAAAAAAAACTCCTTCAACATCTTTAAATAACGATCCCCCATTGACAATAACTGTTACAACGTTTTCTTCAAAGAAGTATGGCCCATCCCAGACAGTAACTCGTTCTGGGTGCAGTTCTGTCTCATGGAGTATTTATGGGTGAGATTCACTCCATATACGGCAAGTTTGCTTGCTTACGTTGCCGTTTAGATCAAAATGGGCCTCATCAGACATAAACAAGCAATTTAGCAAGCTGTTGTCTATTTCGGCCATTTCAAAATTTTTTTGGCCAAATTCCATTCGAATAAGCAAATCCAGAGGGTTTAACTTTCTTATAATTTTGACTTTGTACCGAAACAAGTTTAAGTCTTTATAAATTATCTGTTGCAATTATGGTCTGCTGACTGTAATTTTGGCTAATAACTTTCGAGTCGAAACGCTTGGATTTGCCTAAATTGACGATTCTACAGCCGCGATGGTGTCTTAAACCCGAACATAGGGATCTCGATAATACGGTCTTCGTGTGATGTTTCCAGATTCGGCAAACATATTTGAAGGCCTCATATTGGTCCATCTACTCGGGCGAGTTCCACCAAACTCCCGCCTAGATTCCCTTTGGACGGAAATGCAGGACTGAAAAGCTTGATACCGCTGCACTATCCCAAACATTCGTTTTAAATCGAAATACTAACCTTCCGAATAGAAAAATAATAAGCCGATTTCCCTAACAGAAAAAAAGTTATTACGTTTTTTTTTGTAGCACGATTCGTTCGCCAACCTGTATTTTAAAACTAGGAATAGAAAAGATTAAATTCTCATTACAATTTACGTATGATAGCAATACCAGGTCCAAATGCAAAAGTGACATTACAAGTTTTAAGAATTGTGCGCCACCGGATTATGTTGTACGGTGTACAAGTCGGCATGGCTGCAGTGCACGCGCTTTGCAGGTTTAGCTTCAAACGCACAGTGTTCGTAGGAGTTTGACACCATTTCCCTAGAAAGAATTAACTAATTTCCAACATTTAGCTTACAATAATAATAAAGGTCATCACAATCAGTGGAGATTTCCCCAATATCCGCATTTGAAATGCCTCAAAACGCACACTCACAGATAATTTCTTTCCCCCAAGTCATTCGTACATTTTACAGCCCAAGCGAAGAAACAACTTTACTTCCTCTATAATAAGTTATACACACAGAGAAGAGATTCGTTGCCACAACCGATTGTTTTTTGAGTGTTTTGTTTTTAAGCTAATTGGAACTAAATCATCTTGTTAATAAAATTCCTTGTAATTAACATTTACCCAATGTTTCAATGTTTTTTTGCCAATTGAATGTTGGAGCTCGGTAAAATTCTGTAATTGGGAAGTATCGGTAGAAAAATTTACCAGGACGTATAACTCTTCCATTTGTTGCCCAGTTTTTATAAACGCTAGCTTGTTTTGGTCGAGGAAATCCAAACTTTATGCTCAATTTATTTATAAATTTTTTAATATTATTTCGAGGGTTGCTATATATATTTCTGGCCTAGGCAACACTAAGTTTTGCCTGGCGCCATCTGACATATCCATTCAAAAGTTTGACATTTCTTAGCATAAACGTACCCAGAACGTTTTGACGTACGACCATCATTTGTGTTGTTTACAGTGACTTGAAAAAATCAATTTGGCGATAATTTTTCACAACATTCGACGTAGATTATCACGATAAGAGCGCAATGATGAACTTAAATCTTTGTATGGTGATGAAGCACCATCCTATAGCACTGTGAAAAATTGGTTTAATGAATTTCAATCGTGATCGACGCTCGCTCAAAGATGAAGGTCATGAAGGTCGTCCAAAAACGAACGTTGTGGCAGAGAACATTGATGCCGTGCGTGAACTGATAATGCAAGATCATCATGTGACATACCGTGAGATAGAGGCATCTTCCACCAGCATACATTCGATATTGCATGGACACCAGGCCGTAAAAAAGGCTTGTTCTCGTTGGATCCCGCACAATTTGACAATCGCTCCAAAAAAGGCTCGGGTCGATTGGTGCAAAGACATTTTGAAAAAATACCATCGCGGTGCTTCAAATGACGTTTATAAGATCGTCACAGGTGACGAATCATGGATCTATGCGTATGAGTCCGAAACAAAACAGCAATCGACCGTGTGGGTCTAAGAAGACGAGCCAAATCCAACGAAAGTAGTTCCTGGAAGAAGCACTTCGAAGCAAATGGTCGCCTGTTTCTTCGGCAAAACTGGTCTTGTGGCAACTATTCTGCTTGAGCAACGTAGTACGGTCAATCCTGAGTGGTACACTACAATTTGTTTGCCTGAAGTCTTTGAAGAACTTCGAAAAACAAACAAGAGAAGACGAATCATTGTGCACCATGACAACGCGAGCTCTCACTCATCGGCTCAAACCAGCGCCTTTTTGACCGGCCAAAACGACGAATTGATGGGTCATTCGCCGTACAGCCCTGACTTTGCACCCAATGGCTTCTTTTTATTCCCGCACATCAAGAAAAAAGTGAGTGGTCGACGATTTTCGTCGCCATGTTGTGGAGTGGCCTCAATCGGAGTGGAAAAAGTGCTGCGACAATTGATTTGAGCGCATGCAAAAGTGTATAAATCATGCTGGAGAATACTTTGAAAAACTACAAAACCATTTTCGATGATAAATATTTGCATTTTTCACATTGAACAGGGATTAAACCGGCTCAAGACCTCTTGCTTCTATATTTTTATTATAAGGCCTGAAACATATATAGCAGTCATCGTATTTATATATTTTTTTTACAATTTAAAATCGTGAATTGCACAACAAATTCAATTTTTTAAATTTTAAATGCTTTTAACGTCAAGACTATTGAACTGATTTAAATACTTTGTATAAAAAAGTTTTAGAAAAGTTTTCCTTTTCCTTTCATTTGAGATCATAGCTCGTACTCTTTCCTTACATTTGAGATCATTAGTTTTGATCAAATCGGTAAAACCGTTTGGGAGTTTTGGTCCAGAAAGCTGAGACATCTCATAAAAAAATCGTAAAAAAATTCAACAAATTCTTTCTTGAAAGCTAATCAGAGGAAAGTTTTTTCAAAATTAATTTTCGTGTTAAGGAAACAATATTTAGAACCCTGGACCAAAATGGCTGCAAACTAGTGTAATTGATAACAGCATCAAAATTCTGGCAAAAACATTGGTTACCACAAACAACAGTTGTGGCAACTAAATACCTCTTATGTGTTTCATTTATATTTATAAAGTCTATGCTGACAGACCAGCTACGATTCAGGTTTTGGAAGCCAACATTATGCGTGTCAATAAAGCCATACCGGTCGAAATGCTCGAACGAGTCATCCAAACTTTTACCCTCAGAATGGAAACCCGTAGTTGCTGCCAACATTTGAAGGAAATTATATCCAAAAAATCAATGCCATAAAATAAATGTCCTTTCAAATTACCAATAAAGATTCCACACTTGATTTGAATTTTTATATTTTTTATTTTTGTTCTGAAAAAATTCCTCTAGATGGAATACCCTATATAACCAATCAATTAGTTGCGTGAAAAATACTATGATAATATTTATCGCCTTGCGATGTGTCGAACCGAATCTCAATTACGCTTTTACAAATTTGGTAATGACAACGGAAATTCTTCTTTTGCAACCGAATTTGTGCAGTTCCAACCGATTTCCAACTATTTTTTTCTCTGTGTGTGTGTATGTAGAACAACTCTCTCAGATATCTGCTAAAATTCAGATTAATTTTTTACAATGGACCAACTCTTTGGTTTGTTGTCGTCTGTTACTGCGGGAATAATTCTCATTTCTAACTGAAGCGTTTAACGAAAGTGACGATCCCATTTTATTTACATAACACGCACACACGCACAACAAGTAAATACTTAATATACATATATATTATAATTAAAATCAGTATATTACGCTATCTCTTTGCAATAATTGTAAAGACATAAACATTGAAATTATCTCTGTGCGGCTTTTAAATAAACAATTAATTTGAATTCAAATGTGAGTAAACAAATCGTACCATGGACAACCAAGAGTAAGCAGAAATGCATACATTTGCACATGCGAACATACTCGTATATACATACATTTATTAATAATGACAATAGCCATCTTTTATTTTAGCAATCTGGGAAGTTTGCCCCAACCGATTAAGTAAGGCAGGTACTAAATACTTCAAGAAAGAGCAGAGTTGCTGGAGTTTTTGGCTCATTTGGCTTAAAAGACGCCTCGCATGGTAAAAACGGACTAAAGGTACCTCGAACACTACTTGAGTTTTTGCTTAACAAATCTTAATATTTTTGGGCGGACAATGGTTAAAGCAGATGCTGATACGAGGGCTGCTATATATATTTCTGGCCTTATAATGAAAATGCGAATATTTATCATCAAAAATGGTTTTATTGTTTTTTTAAAGTACTCTCCAGCATGATTTATACACTTTTGCATGCGCTCAAACCAATTGTCGCAGCACTTTTTCCACTCCGATTGAGACATCTCCAAAACATGGTTTTTGAACGCTTTAACAGTATCTTCTGGCGACGAAAATTGTTGACCCCACATTTTGTCTTGATGTGCGGGAATAAAAAGAAATCATTGGGTGCCAAGTCAGAGCTGTACGGCGGATGATCCATCAATTCGACGTTTTGGCATAGATCCATGATTCATCACCTGTGAAGATCTTATAAACGTCTTTCGAAGCACCGCGATCGTATTTTTTCAAAATTTCTTTGCACCAATGAGACGAGACTTTTTTGAGCGATTGTCAAATTGTGCGGAATCCAACGAAAACAAACCATTTTTACGGCCAGGTGTTCATGCAATATCAAATGTATGCTGGTGGAAGAAATGTCCAAGGATGCCTCTATCCCACGGTATGCCACATGACGATCTTGCATTATCAGTTTACGCACGGTATCAATGTTCTCTGGCATAAATCCGAATTTTTTACACAACGTATGATGGTAGATGCACGTACTATTCATGTATTCCATCGCTACAACCGATTGTGTACACAGTAAGTTTCAGTAGAGTGAACTAACACTATCGGTTTAAGAGATAAAGTATCTGTAATACCAACTTATAAATATGATTGTGGGAACAGAATTTGAACATGTTTTTTTTTTAATTCGGTTGTCATTACCACGAACATTTGTCAACAGGACCAACTGACAGCTGTATTCGGCTCTTCTGTATATTCTATAAGTTTCAATACAATTTGTAATGGATTTTTGAACAAAATTTAAAAAAAAATTTAATCCAATTTGGCATAACCGCCGGTTGCGGCAACCAGCAGTTTTACTGAATGCGGTTGGTAAAGCCGATTTTTAGGTTGTGAGTACCGCAGTAGTATCGTAGCTTCCATCATATGATTAGTTAAACCAACTGATGGTTAAACTTTATGTATTCGGTTCATCTGGATAATGTATTAGTTGCAATAAAATTTTTAATGGATTTTTGGACAAAATTCAGAACTTTTAAATCCAATTTGGTATAAACGCCGTTTGTGGCATCCAACCGTGTTACTTAATTCGGTTGGTATGACCAATTTTTGGCTCTGAGTACCGTATAATTATCGCAGCTACCATCTTATGATAAGTCGATCCATGTAACCATCAATAACAATGGAAGTTAGTGATTGCAACAGAAAGTTTCTGTATCGAACCGATTTCCAACTAATTTTTTTCTGTGTATGAAATTGAACAATTTCAATTGAAACTTGATTTGATTTTATTATAAAGGGTGGTAAAATTTTAGGGTCGATGCCATTTCTTGCCACCATTGACGACGTTTGGAATGGTCAAGAGGCTTTAGTTCATGAGTCAATTGCACCTTGTAAGCGAGTAAATGCAAGTCTATGCGTTACGAGTATGTTCACCAACGACGAGCGTGAGAGGTGCAATTGTTGGGCACGACGACGAGTTGAGGTGGACGGCTTTTCAGCCACACTATCGCGAAGAGCAGCAATATTTTCCGCAGTACGAGCATGCACTGCTGTTTTCACATCTCCTACAGACCCGGTTTGCTCAAATTTTTGGAAGATTTTTCCGATTGTAAGCACATTTGGACGAACAAATTAACCGAAAAAATCACGAAGTGCACGATATGTATTTTCATAAAAAGCCTAAATAACTTTAACGCGTTGCTCACTTGTGTATCTTTCCATGGTTCAAATTGAGTTAGTCTGAAATTAAGAAATATCAAATGAAATGCAGAAAAAAACTTGACGTTTAGGTGTGGTTCACATTCAACATCGGCCCGTAAAATTTAACCACCCTATACCATTGATTATGTTATGGAAGTTATAGCCAATAGATTGATTATAGCTTAATTAAAAGCTAGTTGTCGCAACCAATAATACTGCAGAAAATTTGTCTGCAATTGAAAATTCAAACATAATTTTAAAGTACGAAAATCTGCACATGAAGGGGAACGAAATAATCCTGCCGACCAGAGATCCAAATGAAGGCCACCCAAACTATGAGTGTACGAGGGCGACCGAAAAAGTAACTGGCCTAACATAAAAAGAACCGTTTTTTTGGAATTATCATTATTTATTTTTCAACATAATCTCCTTCCAACTCAATACACTTCATCAAACGTTTTTCAAGTTTTTTAATTCCATCCGAAAAATAAGAGTTTTCAAGACCTTCAAAATATGCCTCAGTTTCAGCAATAACCTCGCTATTGGACGAAAATTTTTTGCCATCGAGAATTTTTTATAATTTGGAAACAAGAAATGATCAGAAGGAGCTAAATCCGGACTATATGGTGGATGCGGAGCAATTTTAAATCGTAATTCGGCCAGTTTTTGTTGAGTTGAAAATGCAGTGTGTCGAGGAGCATTATCTTGATGAAAAAGAACCTTTTTTTCTAAATGCGGTCATTTTATCTTGATTTCTGCACTCAACCGATCCAATAATGCACAATAATATTCACTATTTATAGTTTTTCCTTTCGCAAGATAATCAATAAATATTATACCCCTTGCATCCCAAAATACTGTGGCCATTACTTTTCCTGCTGACTTAACAGTTTTCGTCTTCTTGGGACCACTTTTACCAGCTTCTATCCATTGTTTTGACTGTTCTTTGCATTCTGGGATGTAGAGATGGATCCATGTTTCATCAATATTTATGAATCGGCGCAAGAACTCTATTGGATTACGCTGATAAATCGCTAAAAACTCTTCGGAATTGGTCCAACGGACGATTTTTTGGGGCAAATTCAACAAACGCGGCACCCATCTTGCGGATAGCTTTTTCATGTGGAGTTCATCATGCAAAATAATCCAAACTTGTTTTTCGTGTATTTTAACAATATCAGCAAGTTCTCTGAGCTTTATTCGTCTATTTTTAGTCACTTCATTAAATATTTTTCTAATGTTTTCAATAGTAGTAGCAGTTTTCGGTCTTCCAGAGCGTTGTTCATCTTCCGTACTTGAACGACCCATTTTAAATTGTTGAACCCAGGATTTCACGGTGGAGTATGATGGTGCATTATCACCATGAACAGATAACCTTTCATATAAAAGTGTTTAATTACCGCACGAAACTCTTTATTTGGCTGATAGATGGCTTATAAAAGATTGCTTTTAAAAAACAAAAAAAAGTTGCTAGTAAAACAGAAAATTTGCCAGGCCAGTTAGTTTTGCGGTCGCCCTCGTACACAGACTATTGCACAAGAACTTCAGCCAAAGAGCCGACTTTACGAGATATACTTATAGATTAATTTACTCCACAAATCCGTCTTTAGGATAGTTTTGGATCAATGAGTATAAGAATAATATCGTGAAAACACTATTGAGCAGCGTCTAAGAATTAAAGTCTTGACTTAAGCAGAAAATGTACGTTGTATAGTCTCTGTCCTAGTGAAATTTCCTGATTGTCAAATAAAACACGTCTAATGTATACTATATGTTATTATGCAGACTGATACAAAAATGTGTCCGCGATTTATACTCATCTCTGCGGCTAGAAATGAAACAAAAAGTTGCAAACTTTATACAATACAAAACAAAAATCATGAATTGTGTACGGTTTCAATTTAACAATCGTCCGTTGAAACAATAGGAAACGAAATGATGGCGGGTGGCATACACCGACTTGGTGTTACTTTGCCGCACCACTGATTGACAACGTTCATAGGCTGACAACATTGACGTACACCGACAAAAAAGTTGGTTGAAAATTAGACCGAAAGTTTCATACGATTCGCCAGACCAATCAACAATTGTGGTATTGAAAACGGATGGACAAGCTTAGAATAAACTCCATCCTGTGATGGAGGATAACAAAAATATTTGTGAAAATTACGCGGTTTTACAGGACAGAAATAAGTTATTCTCAACACCAACTATTGGTTCTAGCAATTAACTAATATTAATATTATCACGATAGTAACCGAAAAATACTTCTCCAACCAAATGTTTGAAGTACACAGAAATAACAGATTCGTGACCACAACCGAAAAGTTTTGCCAGCCGAATGCTTAAGGTTGCAGGAACTAGAAAGTTTTCATCAGTACAACCGATTGTTGTTTGGTATACTGCAATTGTTAGTAAATGGAACAAAAAGTATCGGTGGAAGTGACAAAGTATCGAAACGTTGACAAATGTTTTTTTCTAGACTTAAATATTAATCCATCGATCGTGCTTTATAAGTGTTAAAAAACACAAAAATTTAGATAATCATGTTTATTTCTAAATGAAAGAGTAAAAGAAATGGGGAATACTTATTACAGTAAATTGATTTTTGAGTTAATACCATTTTGCAAATATCGGTATCAGTCATACAAAAAAAAATGTTTACGCGATTTCGCGTATGTAGTCGTGTTGTTGCCGGAGTTTGAAACCGATAGGTAATTATCGGCGGCTTAATTTTTCCATAAATTTGAGGCTACCGGCGGCGGAAGTTTTCACAATCACGAGCTAATATATATAATGTAAAATAAATCAAAAATTTACGTTTAAGTTAAATTAATGAGTTTTTCAAAGATAACTAACGAATTACGTTAGTATCAATGTGGAGGAAATATTTAATTTTAAACACCTTAGTTCATAGTACAGTACGACCTTGTTAATTCGAATTATTGATTGCAGACCATAACTCGGCTTTCTTAAATTCGTATTATTGGATCTTTTAGGCTTCACGTATTTTTCAAAAGAGTTGTCCATACGTAGTAAGTAAAATTTATATGTAAGTCACAAATGATTGATAGCTTAAAAAATAATGTATAAATAATACAAATAATATATCGGGTGCTCAATCTAAAGGTCTTTTTTTCAATATAAAAAAAATACAAACATTCAAATCAAGTGTGGAATGTTTATTGTTCAATCAAAAGGACATTTTATGTCATTTTTTTTTGAATATAATTTTCCTCAAATGTTGGCCACAACTACACCTCAGAGTGTCCAGTCTGAGGGTCCAATCTGGATGACTCGTTCGAGCATTTCGATCGGTATAGCGTTAATGACACGCGTAATGCTGACTTCCAAAAGCTGATTTGTCAGCATAGACTTTGGAAAGAAAAAGGTCTAAAGGTGTGATATAACACAATCTAGGCGGCCAACTTATCGGTCCAAAACGTGAAAGTATCTGCTCTTAGAAATAACCTCTCAATAGATCCATTGTTTGAGCAGCTGTATGACAAGTGACACAGTCCTGTTGAAACCACATATCGTCAAGATTAGGGGCTTCAAATTCCGGTATCAAAAAGTCCGATATCATGGCGCGATAGCGAGCACCATTCGCGGTCTCGTTCCGGCCATCATCATTTTTGAAAAAATATAGACCGATGAATTTATTAGCCCATTTACCGCACCAAACCGTGGTTTTTGCCATGATGAAATGGCAAATAATACTGAAAAGAAATAAAATTTAGCATAACTCACGCGTAATCTATGAAAAACTCTTGAAAAAAAAACTTTTTGATTGATCACCCGTTACAAAATTTGAAAAAATATGGACCGATGATTTTACCAGCCTATAAACCGCACCAACCATGATTTTAGCGGTGTAAGTCTTTCCTTGATAAAATGGCAAACAATACTGAAAAAAATAATGTTTAACTCGCGCGAAATCTACGAAAAAAAACCTATTGCAAAAATATCTCTGGATTAATCACCTGTTACTATTGTTGGGCACATGGTTGTACTACAATAGTATTATGATCCTCTTAACAATAGTATGATTGACGCACAACAATAGTATGATTAACACACAACAATACCATGATCCACATAACAATATTTTAGTTCACACTCAACCCTACAACCATATTATGATCCTCATAACCATAGTATTGTCTCACATACACGCAACGCAACCATGTTATGATTTCTAGAACCATAGTTTGATCTCACTCAACCATACTATGATCTCCAATATTATTAACACGAATTGGGGTATGTTTTTTTTAACAATAAGTCAATTATTTAAAAATACGAGTACATTTAATTCAAAATTCTGGGAGTGCTTCAATTAAATATAGAAATAATTACTGATAATTTTTTTTAGTTTCTGGTTCTATTCTGGTTCATTTAGTTATGGAACACCAACCGATGCTTTTTCGCTTTGCTCAATTGTTTGGCAGGAGACGAAGAATTTCACTGAAAAATCTTGTTTTCAAATGGAGCTAATTTTTATCTCGGTGTCTCAATAAGCAACATTGCCGCATATGGGGTTCAGTGAACCCACACGTGACTACTGAGAAGTCAATGCATTCACAACGAGACACTGTTTGGTGTGGATTTTTGGCTGGCGGCATCATTGGGATATTTTTCTTCGGAAGTGAGCAAGGACTTGTCGTTACCGTCATTTTTGTTTTCAAAAATTCAAGATAATGACATGGTTTCAAAAAGACGAGGCGACATGTCAGACAGCCAACGCAACCATCGATATTTTTCGCACTGTTTTTGAAAATCGAATAATCAGTAAAAAATTATTATGTCAATTGGCCGGCCGCCTCGTAGCTGTGATTTGAGCCCTCTGGACTATTTTCTGTGGGGAACCATTAAGGATAAATGTTGCACAAAACATCCAGAGACAATAGAAGCGTGGAAACATGAAATCGAATATAAGGAGTTCGACCGAAAAAATCGAAAATATACTGAAAAATCGGGTTGATCGGAAAAGGTACTGCCGAGCCAGTTGTGGTAGTCACATGAATGATATTGTGTTCCATTACTCGTAAATGACAAAGTTCAACCTTTCCAATAAAACCAGAAATTAAAAAAAATTATCAGTACTTTTTTTAACAGCCAATTAAAATTTAAAATGGCCCACCCTTTACAAATCTACAGCTGTTTGTTATAAAAAAAACTAATTTACAGAGAAAATTTTTTTTATTGCTAAAGATTCGTAACAAAAACATTGTTCTAAAAGCCACATTCAAATCTATAAAAATTACAATCATACGGTATGATTGTCATAATCATACTATTATTATTATTAACATAAATGATTTTGTTGCACCTACCATATTTATTAGGGTGGGTCGATTTAGCAATCGATATTGTATTATTGATCTTTCGATAGCTATTTCATGAGCAAAAAGGTTCCACTACGACATATCAAAAAAAAACATTTTCGAGGCTCCCAATTTTTTGATTTTTTTTTTAACTTTTATTTTAAGGTTTTTTTTAGTAGGTTATTAAAAAAATCCTTTTTTTAATATTATCTTTCCAAGGTGGCATACAAATATACATTGCCACATACAGTACAATATAACATATGAGCGCGTGAGAATAGAAACACGACTGAAAGAATCGAATCAGTGTATGTCAACTTGACAAAAAAATGTATCTACTAAAAAAGCCTTAACATAAAAGTTGAGAAAAAGTCAAACAATTGAATTTTAAGCGCCTCGAGCATGATTGTTTTGATATCTCCTAGTGAACTTGTGTTCCTCATGCCAAAAGCTATCGAAAAATCGATGGCACAATATCGACAAATTTTTGTTCCTACACGCAGAGAAAAAACATGGTTACTACATGGTCACGGCAATAATAATATGTTCTCCGCAATAAATGTATGTTCGTCGCAACCATAACATTGTTAACTGAATTAAGTTTTGAAAATTGTATAATTGCTGCAATATTAATATTGTTGAAATGTAACAATAGTATTATTGCCAAATTTAAAAATGAATATATGGTTATAGCAACAATATAAATATGGTAGGTGCGACAAAAGTATTATGCTTTTTATGTTAACAATAATATGATTACGGCAATCATACTGTATGATTGTTATTTTTCTTCATTTAAATTTGCCTTTAAGAACAAATGTTATTGGTACGGATCTCTAATGCAATATTAGTACTTTTTTGTCGAAATTAAATTTTTTTAAACAAGTTGCTTTGACTTTGTTTAACTGAAATATTTTTAATAAAAACGCTTACGTTTATTTAAACTTATTTTTTCTACTGTGAAATAAATTACTCCTATTATTTTTAATTTAATGTATATTTGAATAATTTTCATAATTCAAATCTATTGTTGACAACTTAAACCAATTCTAATAAATAATATTGGGGATCAAAGTACAATTGTGTGTGATCATACTATGGTTGTAGGGATCATTACATGGTTGCGTGTGAGTCATACTATGGTTGTGAGGGTCATACTGTGGTTGTATGTGAAACATACTATGGTTGCGAGGATCATAATATGGTTGTGGGGATCATAGTATGGTTGAGTGTGAATCTTACTATGGTTGTGGGGATCATAGTATGGTTATGTGTGAATCATACTATTGTTGTGAGGCTCATAGTATGTTTGTATTTGAATCATACTATTGTTGTGAGTATCATAATATTGTTGTAGCACAACCATATACCCAACAATAGTATTATCCTCTTCGAATATTGTCACCACAACCATACTTTTTTTCTGCGTGTATGAATTGGCCCACCCTGATATTTATATTGTCGCTGTAACCATATCCATATCATTTTTAAACTTGGCAATTATGCTTTTGTTACATTTCAACAATAATAATATTGCCGCAATTATACTCATTTCAAAATTTCATTCACAAAACAATACTATGGTTGCGGCGACCATACTTTTATTGGAGATAACATATTATTGTTGTCGTGACCATGTAGAAATCATATTTTTTTCCGCGTGCTTACTTAAATCTCATACATTTTTGGTAGTTTAAAACACAGATTCTACACATTTGGTGGAATTTTGGCAGATCGGATCGATTGTCTTACAATTTTTTCCCTGTGTATACAATTTTTTTTTACATTTAACGAAATAGATCAGTGAAGTATGCTTGAATGAAAGTAGCTTGTGTGTAATTTTATAATTTTTTTTTAAAACTTGGTGTAGGGTATTGAAACAAAATACACATGCAAATGTATGTAAAGCCCTCACACGCATACATGACTACTCAGTTCTCATACATTCACATTCAAGTACGACTTCCCTTTGTTTGCCACCGCATATTCATTCTGTTCCAAGCGCTTTCAACTCGGTTTGAATGGGCACATGAAATATCAGTAGCTCGAATTTACCCGTTTGGTATACACCCGATCGATCTCCATTTGAGAGTGCGCACATCCGTTGTGTGTGTGGGGAGGGGTGCTTGTGTGCATTTAACAATTCAAATTAATTATCGGATGGATGAAATAAATTATCTCATAATGAATGATAATGTATTTTAAACTGTGATTGACTTTCAAACCAAAACATACTTGTCTATTGCAAATGAAAGGTTGTTCTAATTGAGAGACTATCTCTGGCCATCACTTTAGTAGTTCAGTGCCGAATTTCGCGAAAACTCTCCAGGTCACACGGTATCAAAGTGAAAAATCTAGTTTGCAATGAAATTGTGTAAATAACTATTGAAATAAAATATCTAAAGATGTGTTGCCAACACCATACAAAAAATAACTACATAAATTGCAAAGTGTCAAGATAAAATAATTATTTTATAAAATACAACATGGAAACTATTCAGCCGGCACTATCTCAGGTTTCTAGCGATGATGTCGTTGATATTCATGTGATTTTTGACAAGACAATTGCGGCCAAATTAACCGAATATGTAGGTGTAATCAACTTTTGTATATTCTTGTCTTTTTTTCATTTTCCTTTTAATAACAATAAATAATGGATTTATAATATCTTTAATTACATTATCGTAATCTTAACTAGCTATATGCTACTATATTTTGCTCTAATCGCCGAAGAATGCATAAAAAATTATGTGCAATTTTAATAAGATTTTGACGGGCTTTTGTCTTCTTCCCTCCCTTTTGGCGAAGAAAATAAAATGTTAAAACTTCATCCGATCATGAGAAGATTTTAACAATAATGGGAGAATTGTATCTGTTGTGTGGTTGGTAATTGCTTCCATTCATGCCAGTACCAGTATTATCGTGTTCGTATAAACTTTAATTACAAAATGCAATAAATTATAACAAAATATAATTGCATTAAACGAGTTTCAAGCAGCTGTGAAAAGAAAACTAACATCTTGCTTTCAATACACTCGAGGAAAAAATGTGTTTAAAAAAAAATGAAAAGTTTTTGCAAAAAATATTTTGTAGGGACACAAATACTCTTACACACGTTTTATGCTGTAAAATTTTAAGTACACCTAATCCTGTTTTTACACGGTCTTTTTTTACACTATTTTGAAATAACACGGTCGACAGAAATAAACTTATCCTGCTTTTACACGTTTTTCTAAATAGCAGGAAAACACTTATCCTGTTTTTACACGTTTTTTTAGACGGAAATAAAATCTATTTTGAATTTAACTGTGATTTTATCCACTGTTTCCACAAGGAACTGCCATTCAAATATTATTTTTCCGTATATTTTTTAAATATGGCAACACAATGTGATTTTGACATTTCATTGCAAATTATACCGATAGTTAGGGGAGCTGTGAAATTTCAATCAGATCTACAATCCTGTATGGCTCGATACAAGGAACTGTACAAAGAACTCTCCAAAGTAGGATCGCAACGTACTATAACTGAATTTGCTATTAAAATAAATAAACCTGTGCCTGAAACAAGTTCTGATATGCAGTTACCAATGAACGCAGTTGAAGATGTGGACGTAGAACTGAACAATTCTACTGACGAAACAGATATTGCTCCAACGCAGCAGAAAAGAATGCGCTTACATTCAGAAATTAATACCGAATAGAATTTACCCTTATACCATTTTTTATATTTCTATACAACTTTTTTATGTTCCTTGCATAGGAGATTTTTTTGTTTTTAAATTGGATTTTTATTGCTTAAAAACTTTAAAATGATTTTATTTTTTAAGTTCCTTTATATAAAATTAGTTCCTTTATATAATATGTGAAATAAAATGGGCATGGTATACTGAAGAATAAAATTTATGTTTATTTTACCGAACTATGTATTAATTTTCGTAGGCTTTCTTGGGTTGCTGAACCAATCTAACATTTTTCCATTAAGTAGTGTCTTTATTTACACGATTTTTTTTTACACGATATTTTCTGGAACACATGTACCGTGCAAAAACAGGATTAGGCTGCATGTTTTTGGACCAAATATTTTTTAATATATTTATTGATGTATATTGTATTCAAAAAGAATCTACTCATTCGAAATTCCCGCCTTTTGCCTTTACACACGCCTTAAGTCGCACTGGCCAATCGTCAATAGCTGCACGAACCTCGTCCATTGGAAAATTGGCCACAGCTCGAACCAAAGCAGTCTTAAGAGATCCAATCTTGGAGTATCTTTTGTGACAAACCTTGTCCTCTAAAACCGTCCACAATTTATAATCCAATGGGTTCAAATCTTGACTGCATTAGGGCCATTCTTCAGAGGAAATAAACGCTGGCAAATTGTTTGAAGCCAGGCCTGGGACGCTTTAGCCTTTTGGGCCGGCTCAGAATCCTGCTGGAAAGTCCATGGCTGATTTTGGAACAGGGAATTGTTAAGAGGCTTCACAACAGCTTCCAAAACGGTTTCTTGGTAAAATTTGGCCGATGTTTTGACTCCTTGTTCGCAGAAATGCAGGTCAGTGACCCCATCGTAAGAGACACCCCACCAAAACATGACTGAAGCTGGATGATGACCCTTCTCCACCTTTGTGACCAGTTCAGATGCTTCCTTAGATGACCGCGCATACACTCACTCTATCATTTTGCTTGTTGAATTTTTCCTGAACGGTAAAAATTTTTCATCGGTGAACAAAATTTTTCTGTGCAAGTTATCAACGTGCTTCACCAAAAGACGTTTACATTTTTTAATCCTATTTTTTTTAAGCTGTAGTCAATAAATGTCCAGTACTTCGTTTGAAAGTCCCAAGTCTTTTTTAATGATTCGACTCATGGACTTTTGCGTGATATTCAACTCACGGGCCATGATTTTCTGTTTTAGGAGCGGATTTCTGTGAATTCTTGATTAAACGGCTTTGATGACATGCAGTGTTCGAACAGAGCGTGGGCGGCCCGACCGGTGGCGGTTTTTTACATCTCCAGTCTGCTCGAACAGTTTTATGCATCGGTAGACGAACATGCGGCTAATCCCTAGTGGCCGGAGCGTTTTGAAAATATCGCTTTTTTTCATTCAACACTTGAAAAGCGCTATTACAGCGATACGGTTCTCATTATCTGACCACTCCATGATGGAAGTTGAAACAATTTTAAAATCCGGTTACAGACTAACGCTATTGAGGTTAGCTTTCAAAACCCATGTGACATTTACGGGGTATGTTCTGTTCTACTATTGAAATGGGTGTGTTCAATGTTGTAACAGTATTTATGTTTCTACTAAGTTTAAACAATAAGGGAATTTTTAAATTCTTTTAAATTTGAATAGTGTATCTGGCAAATGTCGACCTTCGCTATCCACACACTGTTGCATAAGTTTTCATGAACTCTAATAAGCATATCGACTGGTATTCTGCCAATTTCAGCCTCAGTATTGTTAACTAGGTGTTTCAAGTTGTTGGGACGGTTGATATACACCATCGACTTCAAAAAATCGCATGGGGAAAAATCTGGTGAGCGTGCCGTCCAGTTCACATCACCACTCAAAAAGATAAGCCGTCCAGGAAACATTTGTCTCAAACAATTCATAGTAGTACTCGCTGTGTGTGCAGTGGAACCATTCTGTTGGATCCTTGTATTGTATAATTACATTGCCTCAAGAGCCGGCTAAAATGCGGTGGAGAAAACGTCTGGAAATACCAAGAGCAAGTGATTGCTTTCGAGCAGAGCGTTTCGGAGATTGCAGTACTGCTGCTCTAACTCTTTTGATGTTTTGTGGTGTTGTAATCCTTCTCTCAGGTCCCCTTCGTACACATGAAACATTCCCTGCTGTTCTCAATGAAGTTACCCAATTTACAATTGATTGCCGTTCAGGAACACCACCGCGTGGGGGAACAGCGAATCGTAAACGAAAAGCAGACTGCACTGCAATGATCGAGTGCGCATTTGAAAAATGCACTTCAACACAAATTGACCTCTCCTCACGTGTCCAATGCATGATGGCAACTGAAAGGCAGACGAATACAAATCTTCCGTCAGCCACCATGACCCATGCACACTTTCCACTCTTTTCGACCAACAGTGCCGCCACAGCTGCAGAGCAAAAAAGCAAATTCCCGAGCTCCACCGCACATACTCGTACAATTAGTAAATTTGGCTTATACGCCTATGTGTTACATTTCGGTTTTGCTCGAATGTAAAACATACTCGTATATTGGGGTTTTAAATCGACCACATGTACCCTTGTGAATCGAAATGGAAATGGATCCTACGATTAAAAAACTTTTACAAAATAAAAACCGATTCCCTTCAATAGATTAATCCCGTCTGATCTTGGATATGGCGGCGCAAATTTTTTATGTTAAAAAAAAATTATTGCTACTTATAAATCGTAATTTCCGCACACTTTGATATGCGTGGTTTATCTCGGAATGTAGCAGACCATTTAACAACATTCAAAAATTCTCAGAATACAGCACATGGGCAATTATTGGGTTATGCGAAAAAGCAAAATTTCCCATTATTTATAAAATCCAATTTATTCATGTGGCTGTCTAGAACGACTATGTCAATCCATTTTTCAAGATCATGGTTACAGTTTATAACTCTCACAAATGGTTTGCTAAATAAGGGCTTAAACTTTAACGGATTTTTCGTATAATATCGGACCTTTACGGTATCCCAAGGCATCAAAGACGTCAGATAACATACAATAGATCGATTGTGTCGTGGACTGTGTGGCATGGTGCATAATTCTGCTGATATGAAATACCTCCAAGTTTAGGTGGCATGGTTCTCAATCCTACCGAAAACCAAATATCATCCAAGTCCATGTCGTTAATCTCTGTCCACAAAATAGTTTTAAAAGCCTACATAGCTCTCACAACAGAAATTACGTTTCCACCAGCATTTTTAAAGATTAATGGACCAGTAATTCCACCGATTAAATAAAAATAATATATTTAATTCCACCGCTTACTCTCTGAGGATACATTCGCGGGTATTCCGATTCCCACAGGCGGTAGTCTCGCTTGTTAACATAGCCGCCGAAATGAATATTGCACTTCACCAGAAAATATGATATTCGGCCCAAAATCGTTGTACATTTGGAGCTGCTCTTAACCCAAAATAAGAAGCGTTAGCGAAGCGGATATCGGTGCGCCTTAATAAAGCAATAATATATTTTCAAAATCAATTAAGCCTTCTTTATGGGATAGATAATTTTGCGACATGTGGTCGCCACAGCTGGCACAGAACTCAAATTTTTACACATTTTGCGGCGGTATTTTGCCAATTCGGTCCATGGAAATACAAATAAATTAAAAAACAGTTATGGGCTGTTGAATCCATTGTCAAATAATGCAGTATTACCAACTCAAAATTGTGCACCTGTAGAAAAACACCACCCATTACACAAATTTTGAGTGGAAATTTATCATCTGTTTACTAATATAAACGGTCTACCATTTATAAATGAGAAATTAGGTTATTATCAAGGCTTCAATTGGTTCTGCTTTATTTAAATAAACCCTAAAACAAAATAGCTGCATATTAAGATAGATTCCTTTTCTGTTACATTTGACAGGCATTTATTACATTTGACAGACATTTAGATTCCTTTTCTTTTACATTCGACAGACATTTTGGTTTGAGTGTATGCATACAGAGATTACTGGCATACATTAACATCGGAAATATTTAACCTAAAAATGTTTTTCCATCTTCATAAGATTAATAATATATTTTAAGTCTTAATACTTGAAGTCATTAGAAATTATCTATGAAATGCAGTTGAAGGCAAGAACGCAAATGAGATACCACCACAAATGATGATTAAAGTCAAAATTTACATTTAGCACAAATACATATTAACATTAAAGGGCTAGTGTGCACGACTATTACGCAAAAATGTGTGTCATGTGAAAAATTCTCGAGCCGCTCACTGATTTAAGAGAAGTTTCCGCCTTGTTCCTTAATGGGATATTGAGGGACTTTAAGAATGTTAAAGCTATTGAGTTGGTGAACAGTATAAAAAATAAAATATATAATTGTCGTCTTAGACGATGGAGTTTTGAGGATTCAAGAAAAAGAAACCCCATACTAAATCATTTTAATTCGAAACAAGTTAAAAAGTCATTAAGATTTGCCAGCCAAAACCCTTGCTGCTAACGCGTCCGACCTTAATCTCAATCTAATCTTTTCGTAACAAAATTTGCTTCAATTTAGGTCCATCTGTTTTGACAATGCAGACCGTTTTTGGTCCACATGAGCGAAAACGTCCATTAACTTTGAATATGCCTATACGTGACAAATATTAATCTTGCTCAATGCTATCTCTTACAACTACGATATTTACAGTTTAACGACTTCAATTTATTTGATTACGTTGGAAAGGATGTTACAAAAATGCACCGCCTGCCAGAGACCCACAGGCTCTACTAGGGCGGTTCGGAAAGTTCTTAGCCTATCAATGAAAGAGAATAGTTAGTTTTTAAAAATATTTTTATTTTTCAATATAATCTCCTGAAACTTCAATACACTTAGTCCAACGCTTATCTAGCAATTCTATCCCTTGATTAAAATAGTTTTCCTCAAGGTCTTCAAAATAGTGGTTTACAACTGTAATTGCATCTTCATTTGAGGTAAAACGCTTGCCAGCAAGGATTTTTTTTAGATTTGGGAACAGGTAAAAGTCACTGGGAGCTAAATCAGGAGAATAAGGTGGGTGGTCAAGCAACTCCTACTTTAATTCGTTGATTTTAGCCATTGTTAAAACACTCTTGTGCGCTGATGCGTTGTCTTGATGAAAAATTATTTTTTTGTGTTGTAAGCCAGGACGTTTTTCTCGAATTTGTACATTTAATTGATCTAAAAGGTTGCAATAGTACTCTGCATTTATTGTTTTACCCTTTTGCAGATAGTCAATCAATAAAATACCTTTGAGGTCCCAAAAAACCGTTGCCATAACCTTACCAGCCGATTGAATTGTTTTTGCCTTCTTTGGGGCACTTCCTCCAGCTTCAGTCCATTGTTTGGATTGTTCTTTTGTCTCTGGAGCATATTGGTGGATCCATGTGGTGGATCTCATCAACAGTTATGAAACGACGCTTAAAATCCATTTAATTTCGCTGAAAACGATCCAAACAAGCTTGAGAAATGTTCATTCTTATGCGTTTTTGGTCGACTGTTAACAAGTCCGGCAACCATCTTGCAGAAAGCTTTTTCATCTGTAGTTCTTCATGCAAAATTAAATGGACTCGATCATTTGAGATGCCCATGATATAAGCTATTTCACGCACTTTTATTCGTCGATCATTTAATACCATATCATGCACTTTGGCTACAATTTCTGTTGTTGTTGCTGTTTTTGGACGTCCACTACGTGGTTCATCTTTAATGCTTGTACGACCACATTGACCATAGCATTATGAATTTCTTGTCCCGATAAACCTTTTTTATGTAAATATTTAATGACACCACGCATTTCTGATTTTTCCATTGTAAAAAAATCGCGGATGCGTCTTTTGTGAACACCTGTTTCTATATGAAGGAGTTGCCAGATCGAAACAAAATTTAACATGTGTTCATAGCAGAGATGGAAGTTTCCAAAACACTTAACTTTTTTCTGTTTATACCGCGCTTTTTGTGCTAGGCTAAGAAGTTTCCGAACCGCCCTCGTATTGTGATTAGCCTCAATATTACTTTATTCCTTCAACATTTCGGTAAAAAAACAAACAGGGAAATTTTACTCGAAACAGTGAGCTTTAACACACGGCAAACGTTTTCATTGCTGTAATTAAACTGATATCAACCGAATTTTGGTAGCCCCATGTATTTACTGTTAGTGCAGTTTTTGGTAAAGCCTTAATACAGTGTGGACGATTTAACATTTAAAACTCGAATCGTCTTTAAAAAAGTACTGATAATTTTTTAAAATTTCTGGTTTTATTGGAATACACAATATCATGCAGTGCTACTATATATATTTCTGGCCTAATAACGAAAATGCGAATATTTATTATCAAAAATGGTTTTATTGTTTTTTAAAGTATTCTCCAGCATGGTTTATACACTTTTGCATGCGCTCAAACCAATTGTCGAAGCACTTTTTCCACTCCGATTGAGACAACTCCAAAACATGGTTTTTGAACGCTTTAACAGCATCTTCTGGCGACGAAAATCATTGACCACGCATTTTTTTCTTGATGAGAAGTCATTGGGTGTCAAGTCAGGGCTGTACGGGGGATGACCCATGCATTTGACGTTTCGGCTGGTTTGAGCCGATGTGTGAAAGCTCGCATTGTCATGGTACCCAATGATTCGTCTTCCTTGTTCGTTTTTCGAATTTCTCGGAAGACTTTAGGCAAACAAGTTGTGGTGTACCACTCACAATTGACCATCTACGTTGCTCAAGCGGAACAGTCGCCACATGACCAGTCTTGCCGAAGAAACAGGCGATCATTTGCTTCAAAGTGATTTTTCACGAACAACTTTCGTTGGATTTGGCTCGTCTTCGAAGACCCATATGGTCGATTGCTGTTTTGTTTCGGGCACATACGCATAGATCCATGATTCGTCACCTGTGACGATCTTATAAACGACTTTTGAAGCACCGCGATCGTATTTTTGTCAAAATGCGGGATCCAACGAGAACAAACCTTTTTTACGGCCAGGTGTTCATGCAATTTCGAATGTATTCTGGTGGAAGAAATGCTCAAGGAAGCCTATATCTCAAGTATTGTCACATGACGATTTTGCATTATCAGTTCACGCACGGCATCAATGTTCTCTGGCACAACGGCCGTGTTTAGACCACCTTCACGACCTTCGTCTTTAAGCGAGCGTCGGCCACGATTGAATTCATTTAACCCGTTTTTCACAGTGCTATAGGATGGTGCTTCATCAACCATACAAAGATTTAAGTTCATCGATGCACTCTTGTCTTGATAATCCACGTCAAAAGTTGTGAAAAATGATCGCACGAAAATGTTCACGAGTTAATTCCAGTTTTTTGCCAAATTGATTTTTTCAAGTCACTGTAAACAACACAAATGATGGTCGTATGTCGTCAAAACGCTTAGTGTTGCCTAGGCCAGAATTATATATAGCAACCACAACAGTACCTCATCCGATCAACCCAATTTTTTAGTACATTTTCAATTGTTTCTTGTCGAATCTTTACAATGGAAACTTCGATTTCATGTTTCAATGCTTCACTTGTATATGGGTGCTTTACGTTACAATTTTCCTTAATGACTCCCCACAGAAAATAATCCAAGGGCTCAAATCACAGCTCCTAGGCGGCCAACAGACAATTTCGGCTGGTTAATCGATTTTCAATAACAGTCGTAAAATATCGGTGGTTGCGTTGGCTGTGTGACATGTGGCCCCCTCTTGTTGAAACAAAATGTCGTCCATGTCATTCTCTTGAATTTTTGAAACAAAAATTCGTTAAGCATGGCAGGGCCGCTCCCTGCCCGTTTTCGAAGAAAAATATCCCAATGATCCACACCAAACACTCGCGATTCGTTGTGGATGCATTGGCTTCTCAATAGTTACGTGTGGGTTCTCTGAACCACATATGCGCCAATTTTGACATAGCCACCGATATGAAAATGTGCTTTATCTGAAACACGATTTTTCGGTTCAATTCTTCATCTCCTTCGCTCTCCCGGTTCTTTACGCCTTATCGATCCGATGAAGGAATTCTCCGACCAAGGACTGTCACCCCGGCTCTATGTGCCGCTACAACTACAACATGCCAAACAATCTTCAGCCGTTTAGGCGAAGCAAAAATCTTCGGATGGCGTTCTATAATTAAATGACAAAGCTCAACATTTTCAATAAAACCAGAGATTTAAAAAAAATATCAGTACATTTTTTTACAGCCGAAGCAAATTTAGAATGGCCCACCCTATATCTAAGGGCTTTTGTTTTTTCCTTCGCTGTTGACCTTCCGGTGGAAGTGGTTATATATTATTATATTAAATAGTAGCGTGAATTCGACGAATGTTAAATATAAAAAATATATATAGGGTAATCCATTTAGAGGTATTTTTTCCAAAATAAAAAAATACGAAAATTGAAATCAAGTGTGGAATCTATATTGTTCATTCGAAAGGAAATTGTATGCCATTTTTTTTTGAATAAAATTTCCCTCAAATATTGACCGCAACTACGCCGCAGGGTGTCCATTCTGAGGGTCCAATTTTAGATGACTCGTTCGAGCATTTCTACCGGTATGGCTTTAATGACACGCAAAATGTTGGCTGCCAAAACCTGAATCGTAGCTGGTTTGTCAGCATAGACTTTGGACTTTACATAGCCCCAAAGCAAAACAAGTCTTAAGGTGTCATAGCCAACGATCTAGGTGGCCAACTCACCGGTCTAAAACGTAAAATTAGCTGCTTTTCAAAATTACCTTTCAATCGATCCATTGTTTGAGCAGCTGTATGGCAAGTGGCACCGTCCTGTTGAAACAAAATGTCGTCAAGAATACGGGCTTCAATTTCAGGTAGCATGAAGATCGATATCATGGCGCGATAGCGAGCACCATTCACGGTTACGTGAATGGTTTTTGAAATCATCATTTTTGAAAAAATATGCACCGATAATTCCACCAGCTTATAAACTGCACCAAACCGCGGTTTGATCTGGTAACGTTAACTATGGAACCTATTCTGGTGGCTTTCCAGCCCAAATGCGATTATTTTGTTTTTTGACGTTAACGTTGAGCCAGAAATGGGCCTAGTCACTGGAAAAAATTTTGGTCGAAAACAGTGGATCTTCTCATTTCCAAAATACAGTGCGCACTTTGGAGACGTTGTTGCGGTGTAAGTCTTTTCATGATGAAATGGCAAACAATACTGAAAATAAAAAAAAAATAAAGTTAAACACAGCTCACGCGTAATATGTGAAAAAACCCCTATTGAAAAAATACCTCTAGATTGATCACCCGTTATTTTCATATATCGATAATATTTTGATTTATAGAACTTTATACTGGACGCGGAAACTAAATGTTGAGCACGGAGAAAAATATTTCTTTTTTTTCGGTCTCATCTATAATGTTTTAAAAATTAATTGAAAATTATCAATTCATTGTTTTTTAATAAAAACTCCTTTTTCATTACAAGTAATAATTTATATTTTGTTTCACGAAATATATATTGTGGCTTGAGATGTTTCATAACGAGAACAAAAATTAAGTTTTTGCAATGTAACTTTTTAAACAAAACTGATTTCCACTAAGTCTTTCCTGTCTGTGTGTTGAAACCTTGAAGTCAATACAAAGTTCAACATTAATTTTTTTAAGGTGCTCAAATTTGTAAAATTGTACCTGATTCTACTTGTTTATACACATGAAAACACAAACACGTATATTTTTTATGGGAACGTACATTTTTGTGACTGCCTAAAACATATTTCTAAGTTCATAGTTTTTGTTTCTTTTCATATACATTTAAAGACAAGAATTCTTATTAAAAACGATATTTATCATAGAACCCCATGCATAACTTTATAAAACAAAATCAACACTTACGTGAGCCACTGTATATCGTACGATTTACTATGTTTTGTCTTCGTTTTGCTGTACATGCTTTTAGTGTTGCCATATTTCCAGCAACACATTCGTTGACTGTCGAAAAATATGTGTATACAGACAAATTTGTAAATACTTTTTGCATGACTAATCCAACAGAACGAAATGCTGCCTTTGTATTTGTAATGTTTCGTGGTAATAGTTGTATACTCGTATGTTTGCAACACATCACATGCACACGCCACACTAATCGATATCAAGTGGGGAAGGTGTGGCAACACTGACTTGAGAGTTGGCAACACTGACTCGTTTCGCAAATATTATTTTCGCTTTCTGCTTTGGTATTTGCATTCGTTGATGTTTGCCTTGTGTTCACACACACAAACAAACTCGAATGATTTCGTTGTTGCGGAGAGTAAATAAACATCAACTGTCAGCGCTGACACACGACGGTTGGCGGGTTTTTCTTGCTGCGAATGAAAAAAGTGAACGATTGTTGAACAATCTCGTCGATACAGCGATGTCTCAAAGGAATATAACTTCATTTTTCAAGCCCAAGGATCCAAAGCCATCCAGTGAAGAGTCAAAGAAGCCGGAGGTTGTGGTCAAGCAAACAGATAACCTCGAAAGTGAAAAATCCAACAAAAGAAAAGCCGTCGAGGAGGCCACCTCTCCCGGCAGTGCGGCAAAGGTGGTCAAGACTGAAGTGAAAAAAGAAAAGAGCAGTCCAGAACGTGCCAACGCAAAAGTGAAGAGTGAAAAAAGTCCGGAGAAGGCAAAGGACAACCAGGAAAATGAGAAATCCATTAGCAATAAGGTGACAAAAGAAAGCGAGGCTGTAGTCGTCAAGAAGGAAGAGGTGAAGCCGGAAACTAGTCCAGAACAGGCGAAGCCTCCACAAAAAACAATGTGTTTACAACTGAACGACACAAAGGTTGATGCCATTTCCACTGATTATCGCCCGGATAAAAGTAATTATCATCCACTGAATGATGCAGCCTGGAAGAAAGGTCAGAAAATTTCCTACTTGGCGCTGACACGCACGTTTCAACTGATCGAGGACACTCGAGGACGTTTGAAAATGGTGGAGATTTTGGGGAATTACTTCAGTTCCGTTCTAGCCACTAACCCCGACGACTTGCTGCCCAGTATATATCTGTCCATCAACCAATTGGCACCCGCATATGAAGGCCTCGAACTTGGTGTGGCCGAAACGACGCTGATGAAAATCATATGCGATACCACCGGACGAAAAATGGATTTTATAAAATCGCAAACACATTTGACCGGCGATCTGGGCATAGTGGCGGAACAGTCTAGAATGGCCCAACGAATGATGTTTAAGCCTGCCCCCTTGACGATTTCAGGCGTTTTCAAGAAACTCCGGGAAATTGCCAGCTCGCCCGGTAAAAACAAAGTGACGCCTATTAAAGATATTTTCATTGCTTGCCGCGGGTCGGAAGCTAGATTTTTCATAAGATCTCTAATTGGAAAGCTCCGCATAGGCATTGCCGAGCAGAGTTTAATAAACGCCGTGGCCACCGCTATAGTGAAAACGAAATATTTAGACAACTTCAAGAAGATGAGCGAGGAAAAGATTAAAAGTAAAATTGATAGCGTGACGCTGATTTTAAAGACGACCTACTGTCAGTGTCCGAATTATGATAAAATCATACCAACCCTTCTGGAGTACGGCATCGATGAAGTGGAGGAAAGATGTCCCATGCTGCCGGGTGTGCCGATCAAACCCATGTTGGCTCAACCTACCAAGGGTGTGTCTGAAGTACTGGAACGCTTCGATGGCCTTACCATAACCTGCGAGTTTAAGTACGATGGAGAGCGGGCCCAAATACACTGCGATGAACACGGGGTCATATCAATCTTTTCACGCAATCAAGAGAACAACACTACAAAGTATCCCGATATCATATGTCGCATAGGCGAGTTCTCCAAATCCGAGGTCAAGTCTTACATCATAGATAGTGAAATTGTTGCCTGGGATGTGGAGCAGAAGATGATACTGCCCTTTCAGGTGTTGACAACGCGGAAGCGCAAAAATGTCGATGTGCAGGAAATCAAGGTGCAGGTATGCGTCTATGCTTTTGATTTGCTCTATTTGAATGGCCAGCCACTGGTGACCAAGTCATTCGCGGAAAGACGGCAGCTGATGAAGGATAATTTTAATGAATCGGAGGGTATGTTCCATTTTGCCAATGCCATGGACACAAGTGACGTAGACGAGGTGCAACAATTTCTTGAAGAATCCATAAAGGGCAACTGCGAAGGTCTTATGGTAAAGACACTGCAAAAAGATGCAACATACGAGATTGCCAGACGATCGAGAAACTGGCTAAAACTGAAAAAGGACTATCTCGCAGGCTGTGGTGACTCCCTAGATCTAGTCGTTATCGGTGGCTACCGTGGTAAAGGCAAGCGCACCGGCAACTATGGCGGCTTCCTGTTGGCCTGTTACGATGACGAAAATGAAGAATATCAAAGTATTTGCAAGATAGGAACAGGATTTTCCGATGAAAATTTACAAACTCATGCTGATTTCTTTAAGAATCATGTCGTGCCTACGAAGAAATCCTACATTTCCTGCGATAGTTCTTTGGCGCCTGATGACTGGTTCGAGCCCGTCCAGGTGTGGGAAGTCAAGTGTGCTGATCTCTCCATAAGTCCCATACACAAGGCCGCAATTGGCATTGCTGATCCCGAGAAGGGCATATCTCTGAGGTTTCCTCGTTTCATACGAATACGCGATGATAAAAATGCCGAAATGGCCACCAGCGCCCGTGAGGTAGCCTACATGTACAACTCCCAAGATCAGATTAAAAATCAACAAAATCGTCAAGGCGCTGTGGATGATGATTTCTATTAAGAATTGAGTATAAATAAAATCTAATTAATGAATGGTGGGTGTAATAATTAAGCAAAACAAACAAATAAATTTAACAAATTTAAGAAAAATTCTCTATGATTTATTTTTGTTTGGTCTTTAGGTCGTCTACAATTTTGTTGGGGCTTTCAAAGAATTCTTTTGAATATTCAAAATTTGCAAATTATGTGCTTGGGCTGCTCAAATTTTAAAAGGGGTTACATATTCTAAGCTGTGAGGAAACTCGAATACTTTCAAAATGTCTTGATCATATTAAATTTCGATGATAGAATACCATTACGATGACGTACCAGTATCATTATGCCTATGAGTTGTTAAGTGAAAGGGCTTTACAGACTAGCCAGCGCGGGACCACAATTGCATAAAGTAAGTCAGTATATAAGTATATTTATGTATTGCAATTCACATTAAATCAAATACCGGGTGTGGTTTTCTGATTTTCGTTGAGGTCACTCAATTACAAATGACGCTGAACGTTCTGGACGGCCAAATGAGGTCAATACACCCGAAAATGTCGGAAAAATCCACGGCATGGTGTTGGCCGACTGCAGAGTAAAAGCGCCTGAGATTGTTGATGCCATCCATACGCATTTCATACGGCAGTGTGGTTTCAATTTTACATGATCAGTTGGGTTTAAGGAAAATGTCTGTTTCCTCTAAATTGACCATAAAAGTTATCGTGTGACAACTTCAAAGGATTGTTTGCAGTTGTTTAACCGCAATTGGGATGAGTTTTCGGCGGTTTGTAACTTTAGAAGAAACATGGATCCATTACAACTCTCCGAAAATTAAGCAGCAGTCTAAACAATGGGTGTCTCCTCTAAGTAAACTGGCTCCGAAGAAGGCCAAGCTGACTTTATCGGCCAATAAGTTGATGGCAACCGTTTTTTGAAATGCACGCGGAATAATCCACATCGATAACCTTCAAAAGGGAAAAATAACAAATCGCGAATATTATGTCAACTTATAGGGCCGATTTAACGACGATTAAAAAAACACCCCATATGGCCAAGAAAAAAACTTATTTTCCATCAATACACGGGTGCACACGTGTGCAGTCCCAATGGCAAAATTGCATGAATTGGGTTACGAATTGGTAAGTCATCCGCCATATTCGCCGGATTTAGCCCCTAGTGACTATTTGCTATTTTCAAACCTAAAGAAATGGCTCGGTGGGAAGAGATATAGCTCCAACGATGACATTATTGATCAAACAAATGATCAACAAATGGACCGCGAAATCCTATTTTTTGGAAGGAACACAAAAAAAACTAAAGAAACGTTGAACTAAGCGTATTGAGATAAAAGGAGATTATTTCGAGGAAAAAATTATGGTTTATTTGAAAAGTCACGGAATTATTCAAAAAATTGATTAGACAAAATCAACTGATCCTTATGTAAAATGATCTCCTAAATCCGAATTGAGTGTCTGGTTGTTTTAAATAGTTGTTCAATATACTCGCAGATAACAATTATGCTTTTGCTGTTGTCAAAATATATTTGCGAGGGTCTGCCTCTGAAAAAAGATGAATGTAATTTTTTAGTTGTTCAACCACAGGCATCCTCATAAAATATGAAATCTTCTCTAACAATGAATCCCCTATTAGATGAGCCTTAATTCCCTTCATTTCATATAAAAATTTATATTTTGTGTGAGGGTTTCTGAAGTTTTCTGAGCGCAGAACAAGGTCGTGTGATAATAATGAAAATATTCTACTCCGCAGGTTCAGGTAGTAACCTTTGGTTCTAAAGTCCACTTTTAAAATAGCCACAAATGTGTTTTATTTTATTGCCCATTTTTTTAATGTTTCTATCGACTATTTCGATCGACTATTATTAAAAATGCACCCGAAACAATTTTCACATGCCCAAAAAAAATATCATAAAGTGAACTTGTTCACTTGATTACTTATACTCCTTCGAAAGTGGAAGCCAAGAAGAATGTTTAGATGTATAAGTATAATTCGCAGTAGCTACTCTGAATCTATGTGAAAAATATCATAAAAATAAGACGTACAAGTATGTGTGGTGAGACCAATTAAATTTACCTGACGATCGCTCGTTACCAATTGAATTGATAATAATCGCTATTACTTACAACGGCAAACACTGCTGCTGGCAGCTACTGATGCTGCTCCCTGGACTATGTCTTTGACGATGTCGATGAAATTGGGCTGTAACATGTGCACTTGTTTGCTTTACTCCCATAATAACATGTACTTAACAAGTTGCCAATTGTGTGTTGAGGCTCCACAAATTTACACTGTCGGACAAAAATGAAATGGGGTATTTATTCTGTTAGCGAGCCGCTGTGATGTGATGGTAGTGTGCACGGCTATTGCACAAGTAAAAACTGGGTTAAATCAGGGTAAGATTACTTACTTAAATCGCTAAACATCCCTTTACAGAACAAGGGGGTTATTTTCTCCATTCTGTAAGTTGTACACGAGTTTACTCAAAAAACGGCCCGTATGTTCGAATCAATCAATCAATAGAAAATGTGTTCTATACAGTTTCCCATTACGGCCATTACAATTTTATATATTAATTAAACACAATATTTAAAATAAAGAGTTGAAATTTATTCCATGTGCAGTGCAAATGTTACATTTTAAGAATGAAATTCGATTTCGGCCATATAAACACCACGAGCCCGTGTACAGCGATCTATTCTTTGAACCCAATTTTCCACCACTCTTGCACACATGTCGACCGCGTTGGATGATGTCTCTCGGCTCGTCTAAAGATGTTGGCATAGGCCAATGACTTGATTTCGTAAAACTTTGGCAGAACCGCAGACTTCGAATTTTTAATGATTTTCAAACGTTGTTCGTAATAGAACCTTACTATGATAAAAATCTTGACTTCGGCTAACGTTCAAGATCATTAAAAATCTTTGAGGGTGCATTGACAAAGATACGAAATTGTTATGTCCCTATTAGAAAACCATTTAGTTAATAAATTTCTAGCAAATTTTATTTAGTGTTAATTTTGAAGTTTTAGCTAACAAAAGGGTCAGTCTAATAAACAAAAGGGCTGCCAAAAAAGGCCGTTATGGTCAAAATAAAGGACCACCGGTAAATATGTGTACTTAATTTAAAGTTAGTTTTGCTACAAATCCGAATAGCATTTTATTTTGAATATTTGGTTGAGATTAAGGTTGGCCACAAGGATAAAAGGGGCTCAAAAACGGGCCACTTCCATAGGCGTGAAGAATATATAAGATTCGGCCAGCATGAATTTAACGACGTGGCTGTGGCTGTTTTTAGAAAAACATATGAATGATCGTTAAATAAGTTAAAATATTACTCACGGAAACAAAAGAAAATGGAGCTATAAGTATTTTATTTTGCCGATTATTAACACTGGTCAATAAAATTTAAAGTTTTAAATTTAAATTTTAAAGAAATCGGTGGCAGAAGATTTGATAGTCAACTTTAGTTGATTTGAGCTGCTGATCACGAATCTGGCCTCCGATTTGCTAGAGTTCAGGAAGTGTTCACATGAACAGTTATTTTTTGGGTGTTTTTGAATAAAGTGACCCCTAACGGTTTTATTTGTGAACCCTTTTTTAACGATATGCAGAGCTTTTTTCGAATATGTATTGTTGAAGTTATAGGCAAAACTCTACAGAAATTTGAATTTTCGCTACAAAAAATTACCATACTCGTAGCTGCCTAATTTTTTTTTAATTTTTTATTCAAAAAAACCAAAAATAACGGATTTTGTGAATATCTCATAAGCTATAGCGAATCTAGTAAATCGAAGGCCAGATTCGTACTCAGCAGTCCCACCCAAATTAACGAATCAGCTTATAATTGACTATCAAACCTTCTGCCGCTGTAAAACTTTAAAGTACCAAAGCTAAAATGTTCCAGTTGTATTTGCAAATGAAATCTAAGGGCCATTGAAGGAAATGTGCCTTCTTTGTCGTTTTAAAAGAAATAAGGCACGACGATGCCACCATACTTTCAATCATTGTAGACGCGGTGGTGCACAGTGGTTGGAAAAATAAATATTTTGGAAATACGAGGGCGACCGCAAAACTAACTGGCCTGGCACATTTTCTGTTTTACCAGCAACTTTTTTTGTTTTTGTTTTTTAAAAGCAATCTTTTATAAGCCATCTGTCAAAATTTCGGAAATATTTAATGATTATTTTCTTTGTTACATGAGATTGAAGTAAACAAGTTTTATAATTTTTGAAAAATGGAAAATAAAGAGTTTCGTGCGGTAATTCAACACTTTTATATGAAAGGTTATACGCCACAATTTATCAAAGATGAATTGGATTCTGTTCATGGTGATAATGCACCATCATACACCACCGTGAAATCCTAAGTTCAACAATTTAAAATGGGTCGTTCAAGTACGGAAGATGAACAACGCTCTGGAAGACCTAAAACTGCTACTACTATTGAAAACATTATTAATATTTATTTAAGTGACTAAAGATAGACGAATAAAGCTCAGAGAACTTGCTGATATTGTTAAAATACACGAAAAACTAGTTTGGAGTATTTTACATGATGAACTCCACATGAAAAAGCTATCCGCAAGAACGCTGCCGCGTTTGTTGACTTTGCCCCAAAAAATCGTCCGTTGGACCAATTCCGATGAGCTTTTAGCGATTTATCAGCGTAATCCAATAGGGTTCTTGCGCCGATAACTGTTGATGAAACAAGGATCCATCACTACATCCCAGAATACAAAGAACACTCAAAACAATGGATAGAAGCTGGTAAAAGTGGTCCCAAGAAGGCGAAAACTGTTAAGTCAGCAGGAAAAGTAATGGCCACAGTATTTTGGGATGCAAGGGGTATAATATTTATTGATTATCTTGAGAAAGAAAAAACTATAAATAGTGAATATTATTGTGCATTATTGGATCGGTTGAGCGAAGAAGTCAAGATAAAACGACCTCATTTAGAAAAAAAGTTCTTTTTCATCAAGATAATGCTCTTTCACACACTGCATTTTTAACTCAACAAAAACTGGCCGAATTACGATTTGAAATTGCTCTGCATCCACCATATAGTCCAGATTTAGCTCCTTCTGATTATTTCTTGTTTCCAAATTTAAAAAAAATTCTCGGTGGGAAAAATTTTCGTCCAATAGCGAGGTTATTGCTGAAACTGAGGCATATTTTGAAGGTCTTGAAAAATCTTATTTTTCGGATGGAATTAAAAAACTTAAAAAACATTTGATAAAGTGTATTGAGTTGAAATGAGATTATGTAGAAAAATAAATAAAAATAATTCCAAAAAAACGGTTCTTTTTATATTAGGCCAGTTACTTTTGCGGTCGCCCTCGTAAGTCTCTTAATTTCTGTTGTGTTTTTTCGTTGATCATAGGTTATCTTTTACTTTCAAAGCAATGAATGTAGTCATAAAATTTTGCGCAAAATAGCCTTTGGTAAGGAGTCATACGAGAGCTGCTATATATATTTCTGGCCTAATAATGAAAATGCGAATATTTATCATCAAAAATGGTTTTATTGTTTTTCAAAGAATTCTCCAGCATTTATACACTTTTGCATGCGCTCAAACCAATTGTCGAAGCACTTTTCCACTCCGATTGAGACACCTCCAAAACATGGTTTTTGAACGCTTTAAAAGCACCTTCTGACGATACAATCGTTGACCACGCATTTTTTTTCATTATGTGCGGGAATAAAAGAAGACATTGAGTGCCAAGTCAGACTGTACGGCGGATAAACCATGAATTCGACGTTTTGGCCGGTCAAAAAGGCGCTGGTTTGAGCCGATGTGTGAGAGCTCGCATTGTCATGGTGCACAATGATTCGTCTTCTCTTGTTCGTTTTTCGAATTTCTCCAAAGACTTTAGGCAAACAAGTTGTGGTGTAACACTCAGAATTGACTGTCCTACGTTGCTCAAGCGGAACAGTCGTCACATGACCAGTTTTGCCGAAGAAACAGGCAACCATTTACTTCGAAGAGCTTCTTCCACGAACAACTTTCGTTGGATTTGGCTCGTCTTCTTAGACCCACACGGTCGATTGTTGTTTTGTCTCATGCATAGATCCAAGATTCGTCACCTGTGACGATCTTATAAACGTCTTTTGAAGCACCGCGATCGTATTTTTTCAAAATTTCTTTGCACCAATCGACACGAGCCTGTTTTTGAGCGATGGTCAAAATATGCGGGATCCAAAAAGAACAAACTTTTTTTACGGAAGGGTGTTCATGCAATATCGAATGTATGCAGGTGGAAGAAATGCCCAAGGATGGCATTTCTTGCTTGCATTATCAGTTCACGGCATCAATGTTCTCTGACAACGGCCGTTTTTGGACGACCTTCTTCTATGAACGTACGTCGGCCACGATTGAATTGATTAAACCCGTTTCTACAGTGCTATAGGATGGTGCTTCATAGCCATACAAAGATTTAAGTTCATCGATGCACCCTTGTCATGATAATCCACGTCGAAAGTTGTGAAAAATGATCGCACAAAAATGTTCACGAGTTAATTCCATTTTTGGCCAAATTGATTTTTTCAAATCACTGTAACAAACACAAATGATGGTCGTACGTCAAAACGTTCTAAGTACGTTTATGCTAAAAAATGTCAAACTTTCCAATGGACATGTCAGATGGTGCCAGGCAACACTATGTGATGTCTAGGCCGAATATATATAGCAACCCTCGTTATGAGTAAAGTATTTGAAAATCGATTTTGATTTGTCGCGAGCTTTTCGAATAAACATCAGCAAATATAATTTTAAAACCCCTAAAGTTTTAAGCAAGTCTAGAACACTTGATTTATCCGCCACTGTATCGGTACAAGTATTCATTTATCGAAAAAAAACTAAGTCTATGGCGACGATCATCATCCGCCCGGTATTCGAGTGTTATTCGAACAATACCCAAACTATTCGTATTGGATGCAATTGGCGGTGGTGAGTGAGACCATGTGTGTGTGTGTCGTGTGACTATGGCGACGACAATGCCGATGATGAGATCTGATCAATTGGATAAAGCCATTATGGTTGCACCTTTTTACTGTTTTGCCATTTATTCGTTTATTGCAACAAACGGGCAACATGGAACTTTTTTATCACATATTTTCCACTCTCAGCCCCGTTGTAAGGGGCATGCTGGAAAATTTACAATAAAACCGCAACGCCGCATCATCATTCGTTACAATTTTAATGAATGAAATGTTTTGCCCAATTGCTTCTTGCCTCTGCTGCCGCAATCACAATACACAGTGCGCGCGAACACTCTGGCGCTGTAGCACATGGCCGCCAGTTCGGTTTCTGGCTACATTGTCGCGTGCTTGTCCAGACTTTGTGCAAGCGAGGCTGTTGTTTAGTTGCAGCATCAACCGCATCTTCAAACGGATTACGGGGGGGAGGGTGGTGGGAGGAAAAAACTGAAAACCATGTCATCGTCATGTTATTGCGGCAGTCGTCGCCGTAACACGCTACTCTAGCTCATGTACGCGTATTGTAGCAGGTGATTGCCAATGCAACCAAAGTTGGTAGTTGGTTCGTCGGCCGGCTGGCTGACTGGCAATGATTAAGAGTAATAAATTTTCTATTGATAATTAAAATTGTTATTGTTAAATATGTATGTTTCATCCATTATTTTCACTTGGCAATGTTAAGAATTTCGAAACAATAAAAGTTGTTTTAGCCAATGCAACAATGCTGTGTGAAACTTACACTTTCTAACGATGGATTGGAACGTTATCATGGATAGCTGCCGCCACCATGCCATCTTCATGTGATGATGATCATAATTCCACACAAGAAAAATTGTTAATTTGCAAAAGAAAATCACATTCATTTAGATATTCCAGCCATTTCTTTTTGTTTTACTGTGATGCCATCTCATGGATATTTTGTACGTTTTCCAGTTAAAGATTTTTTTAAACTGAAGTTTCGACTGGATAAAATAATTTGTTTCTCAAATTTCCGCTTGACTCCCTGTGAAGCATAGGGCCGTCGAAGCGAAAGGATTTGACGAGTGTCCATGACCTCCTGGGAGATGTATATTTTGTTCTTGTGTTTTATTCATGTTCATTTTGGCGGATTTGCCAGGATTCGTAAGGACAGAGGAGAGCATAGTAAAGCCTGACAATTCTTATTCGACTAAGCTCGAGCGTAGGCTTCGTGGCTTGGAAGATCGTGGAAGCTACCGTTGGCTTTTAAGGGTTCATCGGCTACAATACCTATTGCTTAATCTTCCCATTATTATGCATTTATCTGTCTGACCCTATTTCTGCAATATGTCGAGTAGGTCCGGTGACAGACCAATGTTGGCTACAACTCTATGAGAGCCGGTTTAATGGACCGGCTAAGGCTGTCACCCCGGCACACAGTTGCCGCTACAACAACGTATGTAGGCTAGATGCTTAGTTGAGAGGGCGACATTGAATCGCCCCGACAGTGATGTGTTTCGGATCTATGGAATTTATTTTCAGTTTCTGCAGAGACTCCTTTTTAACTTTTCCTATCTTCCATTTGTTCAGATATTTTAAAAAAGAATTTCTTGCTTACTTAGGCTGGTTCCACAACCTCTTGTCTGTCCGAGAGCCTGCTCAATAAATAATATATAAGGCTTCGGGCTTGGCTATATTTTTCCCAGCTTTCAATGTCAGTTCTATCTGGTCCCTTTTCCAAAGTCTTGATCTTCAATGTCTGCTTCTTCCGAGGTAGTTATCCTTTAATGCTGCCGTCGTTTGTTTCCATTCGACGACCTTACTTAGGCTGGTTCCACAACCTCTTGTCTGTCCGAGAGCCTGCTCAATAAATAATTTATAAGGCTTCGGGCTTGGCTATATTTTCCCCAGCTTTCAATGTCAGTTCTATCTGGTCCCTTTTCCAGAGTCTTGATCTTCAATGTCTGCTTCTTCCGAGGTAATTATCCTTCAATGCTGCCGTCGTTTGTTTCCATTCGACCGACCAAGCCAGAGCAATCGTATTTTGATGTGCCTAACTACAATTATGTTGGAATACAGCTCACGGTTTGTCCGGCACATGATGGGGTGTAAATTCTCCCGAAAACTCTACGAGTTTAAATGAATTCAATCGTGGCGGACGCTCGCTCAAAGACGAAGGTCGTGAAGGTTGTCCAAAAACGGCCGTTGTGCCAGAGAACATTGGTGCCGTGCGTGAATTGATAATGCAAGTTCGTCATGCTTACAATACGTGAGATAGAGGCATCCTTGAGCATTTCTTCCACCAGAATACATTCGATATTGCATGATCCCGCACAATTTGACAATCGCTCAAAAAAAAAGGCTCGTGTCGATTAGTGCAAAGAATTTTTGAAAAAATATGACCGCGGTGCTTCAGAAGACGTTTATAAGATCGTCACAGGTGACGAATAATGGATCTATGCGTATGAGCCCGAAACAAAACAGCAATCGACCGTGTAGGTCTTCGAAGACGAGCAAAATCCAACGAAAGTTGTTCGTGGAAGCAAATGGTCGCCTGTTTCTTCGGCAAAACTGCTCATATGGCAACTGTGGTACACCACAATTTGTTTGCCTGAAGTCTTCGAAGTAATTCGCAAAACGACCAAGAGAAGACGAATCATTGTGCGCCATGACAATGCGAGCTCTCACACATCGGCTCATACGAGTACCAGCGCCTCTTTGACCGACCATAACGTCGAATTGATGGGTCATCCGCCGTACAGGCCTGACTTGGCACCCAATGACTTCTTTTTGTTCCTGCAAATGAAGAAAAATATGCGTGGTCAACGATTTTCGTCACCAAAAGATGCTGTTGAAGCGTTACAAAACCATGTTTTGGAGGTGTCTCAATCGGAGTGGAAAAAGTGCTGCGACAATTGGTTTGAGCGCATGCAAAAGTGTACAAATCATGCTGGAGAATACTTTAAAAAAACTATAAAACCATTTTTGATGGTAAATAATCGCATTCATTATTAGGCCAGAAAGATATTTCGCCTTTCTTTTGCTGCGGCGAGTCTCTAACAGTTGTCAGTATAATCTTTGACTGTTTTCTTTAACCACCAGCCTCATTTAAGACAACTCAAATTCAACTTAAAAAAAACTTTGGTTACATTTCATTCTGTTCTGCCGACAATGTCTACATCGCCTGTATAAATGAGGAGGATGAAGCTGTTGATGTTAATTTTGCCCGTTTTACTAAACTTTTTACTTTCCAGAATTTTCTCCATCAAGTTCTTGAAGAAGTTCCACACAAAAAGTTGTCACCCTCGTGTAGTGGTGAATGGATAAGAAGTCATTTTCAATTTAAACCGAGGATTTGGTGGCACTCAGAGTCATTCTTTAATGGATTAGAATTAAATATACGGAGTGCCGAATGCAGCGTTATAAGCCATGAAAGGAATATGTATCGATTTGCTGCTGCTGGAGTGTTTCCGGGATTTGGAGCAGTGTTAAGATTTAATCGATGTTGACTTATTCGGCCTAAAGCCACACTTATACTGCAACTGAATCAAGTCTGCCAGTTTGGGCTGCAATCTTTCAAACAGTATAATTGATACTCGTAGTATCATAATTGATATAAGTACTATACTCCATAGATAGAAGACTTATTCACACAAAGTTGATAATAATTATTTTGGTGTTAATACTCGTAATACTCGTACTGCCAAAAAAACAGAAACCGTTTTGAGATTTGAATAATCGGCGCAGTCTTCGCAATAGCCCAAGCTGTTTTAGAAGGCCGTTGTTTTTGGTAGCCGTTTCTGGATCAATCACATCACAGACTCGATAGATATTTCCGTTAATAGCCTGAATCATTAATGGATTGTTTGCATAACATTGTTGCTCCACGATACCCCACCGAATAACTTACGGCGTCGAATCATTACACCGAGGTGACCTATTGACATAATTTGGCGCACGAGAGAACGATTGTTGCGTGAGCTGTGTCATGGCGCATCATACTGCTAAAACCAACGATTGTCCTAGCCAATGTTTCTTATAGCTGGCCGCAAAAAACGCTTTGTCATATCTTTGTATCGCTCAAGTTTATCCGAAATGGCCTTTTCAGCAGCATTTTCAAAAAAATTAGCTGGCGATGCCACCGCTCCTGAAGCCGCACCAAACTCTCACTATCTTAGAATGCATTGGCATCTCGAAGAGCGAATTTGCGATTTTCGATCTGCAGTTGCATCAGTTTTGCCTGTAGTAGTAACTGTAGCGGCAACTGTGTGCCGGGGTGACAGCCCTTGGCCGAAGAAGTGCACTTCGGGTCAATCCGGTTCATAGAATCGGCTGTCTTGGGATTGAGTTAGCCGCTGTTAACATAGCCGCCGAAATGAAAAGCTATTCGATACCAATATGAATTTTTAAGTAAAATCGGTATAGCCGCTAGTGCAACAGCAAAAAAATACAAGGTTGGCCAAAAGTTATCCTGGGGTTAAAAACTTTAATAACTTTTTTAGATTATGTAATATACAAAATGCAATTTTTTTTACACTAAGTATGAAAAATAATGTCACTAAAATGAACCCCGTTTTCAGCTTTGCAATGATGGATTCGTTTTAGAGCATTTTCCATAACATCTTTCAAAATTGGTGGGGTTAGCGTTCGAATTTCTGCAACAATGTTGGCCTTGAGCTGAAGGATTGCCTCGGGCTTGTTCACATAAACTCGCTCCATCAAATAACCCCAAAGAAAACAGTCGGGTGCTGACAATTCTGGCGATCGCGTTGGCCAACAAATTTCCGAATTTCTGGAAATTATTCTTGAGCTGAAGGATTGCCTCGGGCTTGTTCACATAAACTCGCTCCTTTAAATAACACCAAAGAAAACAGTCGGGTGCTGACAAATCTGGCGATCGCGTTGGCCAACAAATTTCCGAATTTCTGGAAATTTTTCTCTTTCAAAAAATTTGTCTTAAAAGTGCCATTGTGTCTCCGTCCTGCTGAAACCACAACCATCAGGTCTGTTTTCAAGAGCTGGACGTAAAAAATGGTCTATCAAAAACCGATACCGCTCTCCATTTACGGTTACAGCACTTCCATCTTCATTCTTGAAGCAGTAAGGCCCAATGCTATTTGCAGATGTGATCCCACACTATACTATACACCTAATAGGGTGCAATTGGCGTTGATGATGGATTTTCAAAACCCCAGAACCTACAGTTCTACTTATTAACAAAGTCATTCGAATGAAAATGAGCTTCATCACTTTGCGTTAAAATAATTGGATGCTGATTTAAATAATAATAATCTATTATTCTGGTTCTTTGTTTACGAGTGGTTGTGAATCTCTCCATTATTTACTCTCCAAGTGTTATTTATACAATCTAAAAAAAAATAAAAAAAAAAGAATATAAACGAAAAAGTTATTAAATTTTAAAACCACATGGTAACTTTTGGCCCACCCTGTAGTTCGCTTTAATGTCAAAGTCATTTAAAAGAAATTGACAAAAATGTTGAATACATATTGAATTTTGTATCTAGAACGGTGCCTAAGGTACCCGTTACTATTACTAAAATTATTCCTTGGTCTTCTAAGGAATTATGCAGATTAAAAAATATGAAAACTAAGCTTTTTAAAAAATTTAAGCGTACTGGGTTAAATACTGACTATGGCAAATATTCTGTGGCTAGACATAAATATAATATTGAGTCTCGCCGGTGCTATCGGTCCTACTTGTTGAAGGTTAGGGATAATTTTAAAACTGACCCTAAATCGTTTTACAACTTCGTTAATTTGAAACGTCGAACATCATCTAAGCCAACTAGGATTAGATGTAACGATGTTGAATTCTCTGATGATCAGTCTATTGCAAATTGCTTTGCTGATTTCTTTGAATCTGTTTATTCTTTGCGTTCGTTTGACGCTGACATTTCTTACCCATATACTATTTCTGCAGTTAATCAGGTTGTTCCTCCTATTTTAGATAACTCGCTGATTCATTTAAATATGCAACGTATAAAACCCACTTGTACTTCAGGCCCAGATGGGATACCGAATTTGTTGTTGAAAGGCTGCGCAGAATCTCTTGCTTTGCCGTTGACCTTATTATTTAATTCATCATTGAGACTAGGGCACTTCCCAGATATATGGAAAAAGTCGTATTTGACACCACTCCATAAGTCAGGAAGTCTGTTAAATGTTTCGAACTATAGAGGCATTGCTAAATTGAGTGCAATTCCTAAACTTTTTGAGAAAATTGTTACCAATTTCATTGTACATGGCGTGACCCCTATTTTACATCCATGTCAACATGGATTTCGTAGAGGCCATTCCACTATAACTAATCTGCTACAGTTTTCATCTGAAGTTATAAATGGGTTTGTTTCTCGTAAACAAACTGACGTTATCTACACTGATTTTAGTAAGGCATTTGATAAAGTAAATCATAGGCTCTTACTTTACAAGTTAAATAGAATTGGATTCAATTATAATTTTTTAAATTGGCTTTCTTCCTATCTAGTTGGTAGGGAGCAAGTGGTATCATTTGAAAATTGTATTTCTAGAACAATTCATATTTCCTCTGGTGTCCCACAAGGTAGCCACCTTGGTCGGTGCTATTTTTATTATTCATAAATGACTTACCGGAATCTATTACCAAATCCAGCATTCTTATGTTTGCTGATGATGTAAAAATCTATTCATCTTATTCAAATAATGCTGACTCTACCAAATTGCAAGATGACTTGGACAGATTCAGTAGATGGTGTGATATGAATTGCATGGAACTCAACTTAAAGAAATGCAAACACATGAGTTTCTTCAGATCTAAAATGTTGCCCTCAAAATATAACTTATGTGGCATTGAATTGGCATCTGTCGATTCATTTATTGATCTTGGTTTTATGATGGACAGAAAGTTAAATTTCAATAATCATATTATTACAATAGTAAATAAAGCATATGGCGTTCTTTTCTTTATGAAACGTTGGGCAAAAGAGTTTACTGACCCGTATACTACGAAACAGCTGTTTACCTCACTTGTGAGACCAATTTTGGAATACGGCTCGGTGGTATGTGATCCCCAATATGATTCTTACGTAAACAAAATTGAATCTGTGCAAAAGCAATTTCTACTTTTCTGCTTAAGGAATCTTAACTGGTCTTCTGGTTATGAACTACCATCCTATACCAGTAGGTTAAATCTCATTAAATTGCCCACATTAAAGAGTAGGCGAACAATGATGATATATAAAATTATTCGGGGGACTGTTCCGTCGGACTTTTTAATATCAAGAATTTATATTAATGTCCCGTTAAGACTTTCGAGACACTATCAGTTTTTACACTTGGATTTTCAACGATACAACTACGCATGTGGTGATCCAATTCGTAGAATGTGTGCCGACTTCAATTCCTTATTTCAACTAATAGATTTTTCCTTAAGCTTCGATGCATTGAAATCTATTATTATTTTTCATTTAAACTAGATTCTAGCTTTAAGTATTAATTCTTATTGTTTCTTGGTGTTGGGTATTATTATTGATATTAAAAGATTATGGTGGTGGGTACATTATGCCTATTTAAATTCTCTATATTAGTTTAGATTTATTTATGTGGTATTTTACCGGTTGGCTGTTGACTTGTGTCTGTAGCTAATCTTCGAATGATGTTATTTGTTGCCATCTCTCCGTTATGGATCGGTTCATAATGTGTACGATGTCCCTACGTCATGGGGATGTGGCCCCCTCGGTCGGCAGGGGCGGGTATGAGTGGCGGCGATGGGAACGTAAAAAAAAAAATTTAATCTTTATAGACTTCAATTATTGTCTTTGTTAAATTTTGATTTGAAAATACAAATTTCTACAAAAAAAAATGTAAATCAGCTGATAGCATACCTACCTTCTTTATAATACGTACTAGTTTTGATTTTTGAAATCCTTGTGGCATTTAGACATTTTAGTAGCTCCCTGACAAGTGTGCTGACTAAGAAATCATAGAACGCAATTCGAAATAAAATTTATATAAATTTCGCCACAACAGAACTCAATTTGTTCTCCATGATGGAGGATATAAAAAATTCGATCCAGCCGTACTAAATGTGTTGTTGTTGTTGTTGTAGCGGTACATAGTACCGGTGCATAGAACCGGCTGTCCTGCGATCGACATAAAACTAAATGTGTTCGCTTGTTTTGCCGTTGAATTTAGGACTACATCCGCCTCACATCCCTCACGTGATTTTATCATCATTGATTTGAAAACTATGAGTTGAAAATCTCTTTAATGGATAACTTACGTTTCATTCTATAGACTAGATAGCATTGAAAAATATTCAGGATGAAACCTTTACGAATACCACTAAGCAGATTTTGGAACCTCCTAGCAAATTCAAAATCTACACCGATAGCCGGGCGGCCAGCAAGGCCTTGGACTCAAGGATCACTATTCGCGCCGTATCATGGACTGCTTCGGTTTCTTAACCCAAATTCTAAGGAACGATAAAATGATCAAATCGTTACCAGGTCATATCAACGTACCAGGTATCGAATTAGCAGATACCTGGTACGTTTTAGCAGACAAGTGTGCAGGTTCGGCTTCTGTGCGGCTCTGGACGTCGTGGAACATTAAAATCGAATTAACGAACTGGCCCCAGCAGAAACCAGGTTGGGCTGGGAATACAGAATTGCAGTGTTGTCAGGTCTCGTTAGGCGGTTTTAAATGTGACTCGCATTTCATTCTTCAAAATAGTTTTTTTTTAAATTCTTCCTCAAAATTTGTTTTATTTAATGAAACCAAATGTATCGAACTCGGCGCCGATCGAACTTGTCAGTTGAAATCAAATCTGGTGGGCGTACCATTCAGACTATCTGACATCACATATTGATTTTGAGAAAACATGAGTTTATACAATTGAACTTTATATACTCAGGATAACCTTAGAAGCAGTATTCGACTTTTAATTAAAAGTCTACAAAAAAATACATAAATGGTATAAATGTGGAAAACATTCATTAGAAATTAAAATTTATTAATAAATGCATTTACATAAGATTATATATATACAAAAATACTAAATACATACTCTTATGTGCTTATGAAAAATGTATGTAAATGTACATTTTACATACAAAAATATCTTACTAAGCTTAAAAATAAAATCTCTTCAAACTAACTTTCAATATCCGTTATAAGCGGAGCACTTGGCTCATGGTCATGATGCTGACCGGCAACGAATAATGGTGCATTCAATAGATTCGACGGCGCACACATGGGCAATTGCGGTATTTCCAAATAGTCCAGCGGCCAATGCAGATTGCGCACTTTGTCGAAAAATTGCTTCAATTCGTCAAAGATCCCAACGGTGAGGCGAGCACGCAAGCCGGAAATATCATCTGGAGATAATTGAGAATGCAGCAATTGTAAGACGGAGCCAGCAAGCTGATACAGCAAATTGCATTCGGCAATTATGGTGACAAGTGCTGATAACCGGCACATGCCTTTTTTTGACTCTGCAGAGATTTGATTCCTCTGCAGGTTCGTAAATATGATACGCTGCAACTGCAGCAAATCCTCCAGATAATCGCAAATATCTAAACAAAGTTGAAAACTGGCAAAAAAAACGAAAAAGAAAACCAACCATGAGTCTACATGCATACAAACAGATAAGCTACATCCACTAGCCACCGCTATGATTGATACATATTATGATGGACGTTGGTTAGATGATGCTGGTTAGTACTTACAAAATGTTCAAATCCATACTCGGCTCAGATTCATACTGAAAATTGCCTTTAAAGTGTGTGTACGTCTGGTGAAATGACAGCTTCCTCAGCAGCACTTGGCAATACCAGGCGATGCACTGGCCCATATGATCATTACTTTGTGACCACCAATATTGGGCATATTTTTGTAATTGTTCCTTGTATGCTAGACTGTCTTGCAGAACCTGTTTGTGTCCCTCATGCAGTATTTTATGCATTAGAATGCAAAATTTCCACATTGCAAACCGGTAGGCCGTAAGATGCTGTTCCTGGGCTATACTCCATATGCGATGTGCACCTTTGATTTCGTGCGTTTTCACTACGACAGCACGTGCATGTGATGCATCCAATGGTTTTTCCATAGGGCAAAGGCATTTCTTTAGTGATTTTTTCTAGCAAAGACAAAAAAATTACAGAAATTACATATCTATAAAAGGACTAAATTGATTTAGTGTGTTGGGTAGATATTGATGACATCATCTATATAAGGATGTCAGTGATGTTAGGAGTTTTACTGTACATGACACTCGTTTGATTCTAATTTTGAACAGTGAAGGTCGTTTGATTGAAGGGTCGTTAACTCGACCGTGGTGGGGGGATTATGGAGCAGAATTTCAATAAAATGAAAACATGGATGGCATGATGCAATTTGGGTTTAAGGGAAAATAATGCACACTGAGGCGAATTGTGGAAAAATAATTATTTTTAAACAATCAATCAGAAGCATTGCACCCACCACGATGAGATGTTTTTCTTTTTTTTCTATTCAATTCCTCTTTTTTTTAAGTAACATCAATATACCATTTATATTAACAAGGTAGTTAACGATTATAGGGAATTATAATTTCATTTCTACTTTGTACTTATAGTTATGTATAATATATAGCGATATGTATTAAATTACTTAATATTTGCACTATTAGTGAAATTTACAAAAACCTTTATAAAAGTTTTTTTAGATTATTAATAAAAAAATAAGGCTACGTTAGTTTATAAAATGCCGATGAATTTAATGTGTAGATATTGAGATTATTCGCATCTTCTTTTAACGTTTTGTTAAAGTCGTTCTATTTTACTTGCACTAATTCGATGTTGGAAAGTCGGTGTACTCGTAGTCATTACGTGGAATAAAACCATTGCAGAATATAAATCATTTTGAGTAGTTTATTTTGTGAAGCCTGCAGTTATTAATGAGGCATTTAGCTAAAGACGACCATACTGGTGCAGAGTAAAAATTGCGGTTTTCCGTTGTCTACCTTCGTATTTTTTCTGATGAATTTAATAATTTGGAATTTATTGCAGTTTGTGTTGTATTGGGAACTAAAAACTTTTTATTACCTTTTATTACATTCCTCCTTTGGCCGATTATAATGTTTAAAAAGACAATTCTAAGCACGAATGAGTCTGATATTATCTTAAAATAAAAAAGTGTAAGCATATGTGCTTCTCTAAAAGTAGATTGTTTGCTACTAAATTTAAATTATGTGGCTCTGAATTGACATCTGTTGATTCATTTATTGATCTTGGTTTTTTGATGGAACGAAAGTTAAACTTTAATAACCATATCATTACTATAGTAAATAAAGCGTATGGTGTCTGGCAAAAGAGTTTACTAATCCATATACTACGAAACAGCTTTATATTTCTCTAGTCAGGCCAATTTTAGAAAATGGATCAGTGGTTTGGGATCCCCAACACGATTATTATGTTAAGACTATTGAATCCTTGCAGAAACAATTTTAAGTCTACATTGGAATACGGGTTATTAACTCCCTTCTTACAACAGCAGGTTAAATCTTATTTAATAGCCCTTATTGAAGAGCAGGCGAACTATGATATATTTTTGTTTTTCTAGATTTTTTAACTATTTTTGGTTTCTTTTATTCACTAAAGGTGGCGTTTATATTAAAGTTTGTGTGCATTTTCTAGTGATTGTATTGATTTTTTGTACCGATTGGCTGTTGATAAATATCTGTAGCTAATTTACATATATGACGTTTCTTGTCATCTCTTCATAATGTGTACGTTGTCCCTACGTCATGGGGACGTGGCCCCCTCGGTCAGCCGGAGCGGGTATAAGAGGCGTTGCGAACGTGCGTCAAAAAAAAATTCTACGAAAATTGCAGATTATTTTGTTAAGTGTAACAAGATTTTCGCTTCCTCGTAAAATATATTGCCTCGGTTTTATCCGAATTTTAAAAATTTCTCCATTCATTAAAGTAGTTTTGTAGCACAGTTAATGCCGACTGTAGATTACTTATACTTTAATGTTGTTCTAGTAAACATCCGAACATAAAATTGAAGTAACATCTGAATACATAGACACGGCGTTTATTTAGGACAGTTTTAGCCAAATTGAATTTATATTTTCACATTTAAAAAAAATTGATGAAACGTGTAAAACTTGCCTCAATTTGAGCAAAAGTACAAAATAAATGCAACTTCTGCATTTAAAATAATATATGTATATAGTTGAAAATATGACTCTTAAAACAGATTTCAGAAACATCTGTACAGTCTGCCTGGCAACCTAGCCCATACATTTCGCTAATTTTTACATTGATTTTGAAAAAGGAACAGCAAAGGTCTCGAATAAAAACTGTTCAAGTCATAATAATGATAAAACACCAAATTAATGTAAACAAAACGGGAAATAAGTAAGAGAAATGTTTCGTTTAGGAGGTTTATGTTTTAGAGATACATATGTATGTTTATTAACACTCAGCTGATATTAATTTGTTAAATGTTATACTGCTTTACTTTGATCAGAACAGAGTGCCAGAATTCATAATTCAGAAAATAGTGACTCGGAACCTTAATACATATTAACATATTTTAATGTTGGCGGAGTTATGACTCTCTTCTCAAAAATCGGCGGTGTATATAGTAAATTTCATATTTTAGAACTTTTTCAAATATTAGTGGTGTTTTAGGTAAAGCCTCCGTAACTAATACTGGTAAGCAAATCTTCAATAGCTCATTCATTTGTTAACAAAAAGTTCCAATTTTGTTCGCGTCTAAAGAAAATTTTCAGAAATACTTGGGTATTCCAAAAATTATTATAAATAAGGTGAAAGTAATTTTAGTACCTAAACTGGATATTCATCTATCCATCAAAAAGGTTACAATACATTATTTTTCTAAAATTGTTTTTAATAAAACAAAATAAAAAAATCAAATAAAATGTGGAATATTTGTGGTTCTTTCGAAAGGACATTTTATGCCATTTATTTTTTAAATATAATTTCCTTTAAATGTTGGCCGCAACTACGCTTCAGGGTGTCTATTCAGGGGGTCCAATTTTGGATGACTTGTTCGAGAATTTTGACCGGTATGGCTTTATTGACACGCGTAATGTTGGCTTCCAAAACCTGAATCGTAGCTGGTTTGTCAGCATAGAATTTGGACTTTACGTAGCCCCCAAAAAAAAGTCTATAGATGTGATATTACACGATCTAGGCGGCCAACTGACCGGTCCAAAACGTGAAATTAGCTGCTCTTCGTAATGACCTTTTAATAGATCCATTGTTTGAGCCGTCCTGTTAAATCCAATTGTTGTCAAGATTAGGGGCTTCAATTTCAGGAAGCAAAAAGTCCGATATCAAGGCGCGACAGCGAGCTTTATTCACGGTTACGTTCTGATCATCATCGTTTTTGAAAAAATATGAACCGATTATTCCACCAGCCCATAATCCGCTGGGTATAATGGCACCTCTTGAACCTCTTCTTGTTGCTCTTCAGCCCAAATGCGGCAATTGTGTTTATTGACTTTGCCATTGAGCCATAAATAGGCCTCATCACTGAACAAAATTTTGGTCGAAAACAGCGAATCTTCCCGTTTCTTACTGAACGCTCATTTCCATAATACAGTTGCCAAAATTTGAAGGAAATTATTTTCAAAAAAATAAATGCCATAAAATGCCTTTTCAAATTACTAATAAAGATTCCACACGTTATTTGAATTTTTATATTTTTTTTGTTCTGAAAAAATGCCTCTAGATAGATCACCCGTTTAAGTGTTGCTCCCGGTCAGTGTGTATAAGAATTGAATCGTTCAGAATTCATACTTGTTCTTTGAAGGGATGTTGTGGTACTTAAGTACAAGTTTGGTTGTATCGATTTTATCGGCGTTTTTTTTTGGGAAATAAGGAAATACAAATCAAAATGCATTGTGTATTGATCACTTATCACAGTTGGCGTAGAAATTGCCGTAGAGAATAACTTTTTTATTTCATGTGGTTGATTAACAAATTTCACATAAATCCACTTTATACAAATAATTTGTTTTATGTCAAAAACATTTCGTAATCGTCACCGCTTTTTTAAATATATTACACATTCACTCTTCACGACGAGTTCGATAAAAATTAAAAGTGTTTATATACAATTATACGTATATATACCGGTGTATCAAAATTTGTTTTTTTTATCAAAAAAATCACTTTTATACGTTTTTGCTATTAATAAAAAAACGTGTGCAGCGCAGGTTAATTTTAGAATTTTTTTTGCCTTCTAAATTTAAATATAATTAAGAAATTAAGTTGTTTTAAATAATGAACGAACTATAATGCAAACTAGCATAGATTGCTTAAAAACAGGTAGCCGAATGCAATTTAATTAAAATGCATATTAAATTCTCACTAGGTCACTAGTCCCATAAACTGAAAATCATTTGATTCAATGTAAAATATTGTGAATGCTCTCACATAAATACACATTTATTACCAATTGTTCTACATCTTTTTTATTTTCGACCATTTTATATTTATTGAATAATATTTGGCATTAACAGATTTAGCTAAACATTTATAAAAATAGACGAAACACAATGACGACTTTTCAGACAGACGGACATACACGACGTTTACGCTGTGAATGGGAAAACTAGAATAAAATGTATGTATGTTCGTTGTTAAATCAAAATTTAGTTAATTGTGGTTAATGTTTTCGTGTTCTCTTCTTATCTAATCGACATTTCATTTCATATTTATATTTTCACAATCAACAATTGGATATTTGTGTTGTCACTGTAGAAAGAAAATAAGTAGGCGAAACTGTGGATCTCCTCTGCATTTGTTTGTTTATGTATATTAGAGTGCCTCAAAACAAAAAACTTGCAAATTTAGCACCGTGAAGAATGATTAGTTTAAAAGCGAATCCCAAAATATAGGCAACTCCCGGCATAACGAATTATACATTGTCAGGCCTTTTCGTTAAATCGAAAAATTGGTTACATCGAGATATAAATTATTTTATTCAAATAATGTTAAAATTAAGTTAATATTTATACATTACAATGAACACGAAAATAACTGCAATATTTTTAATCCAATTTAACATTTTCAGGTTATTGTGATAAAAAAAGGTTCTTGTGATCTAAAAAAATCTGTTATTGAGGATTGATGTTATGGTCCTGTATTTTTTTTGGCTCTTACGTGTTTTTAGCTGTTAGGAATCGATTTAATTGAAAAAAAAATAATTTTGGAGGAGGTTTTTACCTGTCCCATCTAACGAATGAAGTCCGCTAAAGCTATTAAAAAAATACATTCATTTTAATTTCTAGGTATGGTACATTGCCCATTTTTTTACTTCCACCCAAGTCGAGTCGCTCTAATGCACATATGTATGAGTTTAAGATCGGACAAATACGAGTAGTATGTTGCTATCATGCTAGATATAATACGAGAAGTTCATCATCTCCCCATACAAATACGGAGTTTATAGTTCTGCTGAAAATTTCAATTTAATCATTAACAAACTTAAATCACATAATTTCATATTTGTAATTAAAGATACGAGTATTATAATATTTTTTTAAATAAGTTTAAAAAAGAAATTTCTATGTCTGTTGATCGATTGTTTGAGAACCCCAAAATTACTTTCTACTGCAATTTAATATTTTTTTATATTATTTTTTATTTAATTAGTTAGTAGACATATAATTAGTCTGAAGTAAGGCACTTTTTATAATTAGGTTAATTCAACGTATGCTTCCCTTTTGTGGAGAAGCTTAAAGAGTTTTTAAAATAAATGAAACAGTAGCCAACCATAATCCTTAATGAAATTGAATAAAGTGGTATCACGCGTGACGTAGTAGATATTGGCAATCGCTTTGACGTAGAAAAAACTAGCATAAAACGAATTGACCCCATATTTTTTAACTTAAGGATGCATGTGCAACATTCCAAGCACTGCAAAGGCAGATGCGTTCAAAACCCTATATCAAAAAAAAACTGAAGAAGTATGTATAATTATATACATACTATATGTAGGATTTTACTGGTAGTCCACCTACGTTTAACTAGCCACTATCAATACGAGACCCCAATTATAAAGTTAAGGATTGATATCGTGCACAAGTTACAAATTTGAGAGATGTTCGCATTTTCACCCTTTAAATGCACGCACATATCCAAAAACACGCCTCTAAGTTATGATATTTTATATTTGATATCTATAGCTATACAACAACTTTCTACATAGGTACAGCTGCCCCTAAAGAATCAAATCTATTATGACTCATAACATGTTATCTTCGGGAAAATACGTTGATAGCACATAGAACATTTCGTTCTTGAATTCCAGAGTATTAAATGCCATAAATGGTAGATATATTTAACTGAAGGTTTCAATGCTGTGTAACTCTGTTTATTTTGATACGAGGCGGTCCCAAAAGTAATCGGCTGGCAAAAATTGGCTTTATTCTATGTCTTGACATTTGACGATTCTTTGTTGTTTCGTATTTGTTATATTAAGAATTTGACAATAGCATTTTTTAAGGTCGAAAAGATCAAATTTTTGTCATGCAATAATGTCTAAAGGTCTCAGTCCAGCTCAATCTAAAGCCGTCATAGATTTATCGTTGGGAAGTCAGTTTTTTTCTTTTTTTTACAGTAAAATAACCTCAAAAGTTGGGCTTACAAATACATATGCACAATATGGGCAGAGCAAAAGACTCAAAAGTAGTAAAAAGGTTATGTTCCAGTCGAGTGTTTCAAGGTGTTTCACAGCAATGAAGCAGCGGATTTATGTGGAACCATAATGAAACATCATACTTAGAGGAAGGGACATTGAAACCAATGGACCAAAAGCAAGGAATAGTGCCCAAAGAAAACGAAAAATGTTTCATCAGCCTACAGGCTTATGGCGTTAGTATTTTGGGGTCCGCGTGGCATATATTGTTTATTATGAAAGAAGTCCAAACTTTTTTTACAATCGAAAATAGGACTCAGATAGATCGGGCTGAATTTTACAAATGAATTCATTAAACCATGAATTCATTATTCAAATGGCAGCTATAAAAACAATCAAATTTGAAAATCCATTTTAGAATTTGCGTTGATTTAAGTAGAATCATGGCCATATCTACTATTCGTCACTTGTTTTAACTTTAAGGGTAGTTTTTTTTTGCTTCCTAGGCCTTGAACTTCTGGATGTCGCAATTGGTGGGAAATACATTTGCCGGAAGTCGATTCCACATACGGACTGTACGAGCGAAAAACGAATTTGATCTGTAGTGTATAGTGCGGTCTACTGGCCAATCGATAACAAACGGGTGTGAATTCCTAGAAAATCGCGTATCCCTGCCGAACATCCTCACGTCAGGAATAAGGCGACGGATGTCTGATGAACACACACCATGAAAGTAACGATAGAACAGCGTCACGAAACCCACATTCCGATGATGCTCAAGGGAAACAATAGAGTTGGATACCCTACTGTCACCTATCAGCACCATCGTTCTCCTTTGAACACGATCAAGTAGCTCCAAGGATGATTTTGGAGCACCTGCCAATATATGGGAGTTGTATTCCATCTTCGGTCTGATGTAAGTTGAATACTTATAGATATTAAAAAGATTAGAAGGAGTGAAATATTTCTTGCACCGCTTTTAAAAGTCTATGCACTTGAGTGCTTCTTTCGAGACTTCGAATACATGTCTCACCTAACGAACGTCACATTGTATTTTCATGAACAGAACATCAAGAGCTTCTGATTGTTCAATATTAGTACCATCGATAGAAATTGACAATATTGTTGTGTCAGCGAATCGCTTGTGGGACAACAAGCAGCACTTTGTCTTATGTGCATTAAAATCGACTCTATTCACTCGACCCCATTCGGAAATGGCCAGTAGTTCCCGGCCAAGTGTCTCATCCACAATTCGCCTTTTGTCTTCAAAATCTTAAAGACTCGGCCTACGGTCAAATGAATATGAATGTTAGGTTACTATCATCTACGAAAGAGTAGATTGGATTCACGGTCTGACCCAAAAGATCGTCAATGAAAATAAGAAATAAAGAGGGAGAAAGGACAGAGCCCTGTGGTACACCTGCGGTCAGCCTATGTTTGTTGGATGAGAACCCATCTACAACAACTCTAATAGTGCGTTCTCTAAGAAAGCTCGATATACATCGAGCATACGTATTACCGACACCAAAAGCGACCAGCTTTGATATGAGTGCACCGTGCCAGACTCTATCAAAGGCCTTGGAGATATCTAGAGCCACGACCTTACTCTCACCAAACTGGTGGACAGACCTACTCCAACGCTCCGACGAGAACGCCAACAGGTCTCCGGTATAGCGATATCTACGGAAGCCCAACTGTCGATCACTTAGCAGGTCGTTGGTCTCTAAATACCTCACAAGATGGTGGTTTACCATGCTATCCATTACCTTGGAGAGCGCAGAGCAAATCGCAATTGATCTTTAGTAACTCGTGGTCAGATGATGATGCCAAAGCAGCTCAACATATTCTTGAAGGATCGATATTGTATTATGTATAGTTTCATACTTTAATAAAAGTGAATATTTTTCAAAAAGTACTCTACTTTAATTTCGTTTTATTGAGTCTCGTAAATACCGGCGACTTAACAAGTAAGAGTTTTATCTCTAAGCCATGCAAAAACTTCTCTATAAAATGGATAAGCCATTGGAGCCGGCGTTAAACGGTAGGTCCCGGTCAGTGAGTATAAGAATTGAATCGTGTACAGCTCATTGAGTTGAGAGGAGATTCCCTTGGTCCTTATGTAAATTAAGTTAATTTCGTTGCGCAGGTAATTCGTCGCATCCTGAATAAGTTTGAGCGCCAGTACAATCTTTTGAACCTTAAGTCACCAATAGACAAAGATTTTTGTGGGTAGTTAGGCCAACAAAGCCGTCACAGCGGCCAACATTGAATAAGATTAGTCGATTTAAATACGATCAGCTCTAAAAGCCACGCTATAGAGTCAATCCGATTTAGTCTGCGCTTGAATTTGGGATTTCATGTGCAGAAGTTTGTACTGACGCTAGAATTAAAGCTAACAACCTAGGAAAGTTGAAGATTCGGATTTTGGCCAAAAAATCAAATTCTCAGACAAGGCTTATTTTTTGGCTTAGCGTCTACGTCAACAAGCAATATTCCCATATACGAGATCTTACATAAGGATCAGTTGGTTTTGTCTAAAGGAGGATTCAAAACTTAATTTTTGCAGAAGAGTTTGATTTTCTGTAATGCCAACAAGCAAACAACTTATGACGATCTTGAGGCCAACATTTAAAATGCTATGGTCGGTATAAAGTCGCACATAGTAAACCGTCCTTTAAAAAATTGTACCGACCTTTAAAGCACTGCCAACGAAGCCGAACCGGTCATTTGACTGTAATATTAAATAACTTCAAAATTGTTATTTAATTTAATTTAAACTTATCACTCTTATCTGTTCACCCACTAAGTGGTTGTGACTTTACCTGGGACAACGACTTGTGGCCACTATTACGTTTTTTTGGTGATACTTATCTAATTTGCTTTCTTTATAAGAAAGGGCTATTTATTTCACCTCTTAAACTTAATTGTCCATATAAACAAATGATAAGAACTTCGTATACTGCGTATGCCCAACAATTAATGAGTCAGTGTGAATTAAAAATCTTGAATTTATTATTAATTTTTCTTTTTTTTTAATTTAATTTCAGGTCACTTCGTGGATAACAAATGATGGCAATGAATGCCTGCAACGCTTCGTCAATTTGGAATTGGACTGGGATACCCCAATAAAGGAGCGAGAGCATGAATTTGAAAAATACTACTTTATATCCATGGTAAGGAAACGCGAAGAAAGCCCTGAAACTTATGATTTTCCAAGCCCCTAATTGATTTTGAACTTGCAGAAAAATTTGGCAAAGGGCCGCGACTTGCATGTTGCCGCCGCCAACATGGACTCACTTGAAGAAAGTGCCATACACCTTAGGACTGCACTCGATAGCTTTGCCGAAAAACTTGAAAGTGCCCGTGAACGCATAGAGGGTGCTACACGCCTGCACCATCTACTCAATTTGACTGAGCGTGACGATGGCGCTCAACAGGAAATGGAAAGGTTAGCCGAACAGTATGGCGTCAAGGGTATTCTAGATAAATATCGAAATAAAGAAAATGAGGTTGAAGGATTCAAACGCAAACCGGAGACTTTAAACTTGAGTTACAATCATAACAGCCTACAGAAGAGCACAAATATGATGTCACAAATGTTGAACAGCAGTACGCCGGATACGCAGAAGATACGTTCTTTGTGCCAAAGATCCAGCTATGGCACCGGGTCCTATGAGAGTCCCAATGCCTGCCAGTGTTGGCGTGACAGTAGAAACCTGGATGATATGGAAGATGAGATGATGGATAACGACGAGGAGGAGGGTCAATCGAAAATAGCCGATTCCGGAGTGGGTGAATGCCAACGGTGTGAGGGGAATCCGAAATTAACTAGAATGTGTTCATGCCAAAGTCTTAACGAGGACGCGGAGAATTTATATAAAAAACAGTGAGTAGAGCAATAAATTTATGGTGTAAGACTTAAATAACGAAGTTATTTAAAACTTCTTGCGGCCCATTATAATATTTAAGACATTGATATTGAACTAGTTAACATATATTCTGATATTTTGTTCTCTTCTGGCAGTGATGAACTCGATGATGAATGCTTCGAGCAACCATCTAAATGTTATATCAATATCCATTCACCCTTGGAGGCCAATAAACATTTGCAATGTTTTGCCTCCACCTTCGAATTGCCAAAACTAGAGGAACTTAGCTGTTTAGATCCTAAAATACAAAAGTACGTTTATTTCAAGTTTACTTTTGATTGACAGTGTAGTTAACTTTACAAACATTTCCTTTGTTTTCAGAACGCTCCTCTTGATCATGCGTGAAATGATTGGCACGGAACGTGACTATGTACGTTCGCTCTACTATGTGATTGAGAATTATATCGATGAATTGCTACGCGATGATATCCCCCAATCGTTGCGAGGTCAGCGTAATGTTATCTTCGGTAATATTGAGAAAATATTTGAGTTTCACAACAATCATTTCCTCACCCAATTGGAACGTTATGAGAACAATCCATTGAAAGTTGGAGTTGCTTTCCTACAAATGGAATCGAAGTTTTACCTGTATGCACTCTATAATAAAAATAAGCCAAAAAGTGATACGCTGATGAGTGAATATGGAACGACGTTCTTTAAGGTAAATACATTTGGCTTACAAATTATTAAAAATTTGATGAAATATGCATAAAATTGCTTGTCGCCTGTATGAGGTCTTCAACACGATCGGTCGGTGGGTTTTTTTCTTAAAGATTAAATTATACTGTAGGTTAGAAACACTTGGAACTGAGTCAATCTTGACAAATTGACACGCGGAACATACACTTGATGACCCATATATGGTCCATAAGCATTGTAGGATGCCGCCCTTGAACCACGACGACGACTATGAAAAACTTAGCAAATCTACTTTAATATCTTGCTTGGGAAACTCTTTCAGTACATTCGCTCGGTGATCCATAGATGGTCCAATGCTATTGTCTCTATCTCTGATTAATTACGCTATAAGTTATGTAGGAAGCTGCCCTTGAACCACGCATGAACCATGCAAACTCAACAGATCTACCATTTGACAGTAGAATAAAGGGCGGGCACACTTAAACTTTTTTTTCTTACGCTGCGTTCTTTTAAATTTTCGGTTGTCTAAAAACCAATGAAATATGAATAAAAAAAACTTACAGAATGTGCATATATTGCAGTTTCTACATAGAAAAGCCTTCTTATATATTAAGTATATCTTTTTTTCTTGTTTAGGCTTCCGGGAGTTAAAACATACTGTGCGAAAGAAAATAAACTTCAGTGTGCCCGAACCTTAACCCTTTTAGATCTTCAAGAAAGTTTTTCTGCCAGGTAACTACGCCGCCATTACTGGATGAACGGTTAACTACACAGTAGATGCTTCACTGGCGCGGTCTCCTCCTCATCAGCATTAGACAGGCCGCAGTGTGCGAATATTTCTACAATATCTAATCGGTCAAGACTTCTACGAACACTCAAACCTCACTGTTGTTAGTTTTTAGCTGGGTTTTGCTGAATTTCCTGTCTAGTTAAATCCCATTTCCTGTCGAGTAAAACCGTATGTTGGTCCTAGACCATGCTTGACATTGCTCAATATCCATGTTTTTAACAGCAAGTTAAGGACATAATAAAATGCAGCATCATTTCACGAGCCTAGACGTGCTGTGATTATTTGCTACCTACGAACACCCTAAGCTCACTTTTGGTGTTTTTTGGCTAATTTGGGATAAGCCAAAACCACCAAAAGTTGGTCCTAGACCACGCATCTTTAACATTGCAGTGATTATTTGCAGCTTCGTTTTCTTCAATATTGCCAACAGAGTCTAACAATCCGGTTTGTAGGCAAGGATGCGAGCAAGAAAGACTCGTGCATGGCAATTTCACTTCTATCGTCAATAGTAGACCCTTGCTGGATTGATAATTAGTGCCGGATTTAACCGAATCAAGGCGTGCGACATGACGGTCTACGCGGTTCTTCACCTCTAGAAGGCCTCAATATAGGCCAAACAATCAAGGACATCGCCAACTCGTCTCTCACAACTTGCTTGAAGCGTTGGGTCGTTGACTATATATGGGCGCCAGTCATAGGTGGCAATCAGAAAACAAAGCCCCGTGGAGTTGGCCAGAGATGGCTTATATCTCCGGCACTGTTTTAACTCCACCTATCTGCAATACCACAGCAATCTGACGGCGTTTACCTCGTGGTATATGCTGACGGGTGCACTATTCTGGCATTCTTCAACATTGCTATGTCTAACATTATGGCCTGTAGGCAAGGATGCTATCAAGAAAGACTCGCGCAGGCCAAATTAACTTCTCTCGCTAGTAGCAAAGATACTTGCGGCTCTCCTTCTCTCAAGTTTAACTGGGCTACTTGCAATTTCCAGTTACCAACATGTACTCCACAGGCTCCACAGCAAGCCAGCTGCTCTGTACGCTATAACCACGCCTATTAGTGGTGGACTCCGCGAAATTGAGCTGTGCGACATGACGGTCTTCGCGGTTCTTCGCCTCTAGGTGGCCTCAAAATAGGCCAAACATCCATACCACCATATTTAAGGACATCGCCAACACCTCTTTTGTTCTCTAGAGGTGGCGTGAAGTTCTCTAGAGGTGGCTTATATCTCCGGCACTGTTTAATTTACACCCATTTGTAATTCCACAGCAACCTGACTGCGCTGACCTCGTGTTCTATGCTGAAGGTTGCACTCAAAGTCGGGCGATGACATCTGCGCTAGACTAAACGTCTACCTATCAGAGCCACTGTTCACTACATGGATTGTAGAGTAAAGGCTGCCCTTGATTGCGAGTGTCGATGACGCACAGAATCCGAACACCTATTGTCCGTTCCTACGTCAATGGGATCCACGCTCCGGAATGGCCCGGGATCAACCCGACCAAGGATTGGCTACCGAAAATAGTTTCCTCCAGCTTTCGTCACCAGCAAAACTGTTAAAACAACCAATTACCCCAAAAATCTGCCATTCTTTTTTAGTCCAAGGCGCAGGTCGTTGCTATCTATGATTAGCTGAGAAGAAAAAACAAGGTCTCAAGTCGCTCACCAGCAGCGCTTGGAGCACTGACAAAGTAACCTTTATAAGACGAGTGGTCGATCAGTGCTAAACTGTACAACGACAGTGGACAGTGGACACCGTATGTAATCGAGACGCAGTAGTGGAACATTCGCCCTAGCCAGAACACTGCCCTGAGAACTCCGAAAGCGTAAATTCGTATGTCCTTTGTAAAACAAATACATGAGGGGACGAAGATCTTACTGCTGTCATATACTGCGTGAACTCGAGCAAAACAGAGCTAGTGCTATTTTCGACGAGGATGAAGATTCCGTCCTTCAACCTCCCTACCCTTACGAACATGATAACTATCTCGCAAAGTACCTTGGCGTGATCATAGACTCGAAACTATCATGGCGAAAGAACACAGAACATAGCGTTCAGAAAGCCATGGTGGCTTACTATACCCGGCACAAAATGTTTAGTGTCTGCTGGGATCTCAAACCGAAGGTAGTGTTGTCTTTAATAAGACCAATACTCACATATAGCTCGATTGTTTGGTGGCCTGTAACTGAGAAGGCTATCATTATCAAACTCCTACACAAAACACAGAGATCCCTCTGCATCGGAGTTACGGGGATAGTACGTACCTGCACTATTGACGCCATCTTACCTACACATCGCAGCAATGTTAGCTTGTAGCGCTGTCAGGTTTGACTCAAGGGGACTATGAATAAAAGAGACTCATCGTCATGCTTGTTCCTGAATAAGCACACGGTTAAGTTAAGATCCTCGTCAGACCGTTGCTTTCCAAGACTTACCTTCGACAAAAGACTCGGGATAAGATTCCCTTCTAGAAGTGAGTGGAAAGAAATGAGACGGCTTCAAAATGGCATGTTAAGCTCGAGCGGGTACATTCCCCGATGACGCACATCTAAGGCACCACTACTCTCCACCTGAAGAAATCCAGCGTTTTCCCAGCGGAAATTTTCGCTATTAAGGAGGCGTGTTCTTTATTGTCAGCAAAGAGTGCAACGGGCGATCTCACGACAGCCGGCTCTTAGCACTGGATCGGCCTAAAGGAGGAACTCTCCAGCCAATGGATATCTCCCCGGTACTGTGCCGCTACAACGACAACGGGTCGTATGTGTATTTGCGTTAAAAGCCAGACAGCTCTAATATTCAGATGCAAAGAAGAACTCACCAAGTTGTCCGTCATGTCTAATGTGACTGTCCTATGGATTTCAGGACATATAACCCTATGAGGGAATAAACGGGCAAATGAACTGACATGAACTGGATCAGCCTCGGATCAACATGCAGTAGATGTATATGCACCCATAGGGGGGAATTCATTAACATTATTTCGGAATTGTAATCTCAAGATGGAATGCTTTAGAAACGTGTTGAAAATTTAAGCAAAAGTAACCGGACAATCAAAGAAAGAGGAAAAAATATCTCTTCAGCCACAGTGGAAAGGACACAAGAATGTTAGCCGCTATGAGGGGACGCTGGCCGATTGGAGATCACTCGCGACCTTTGAAGATACCCTTTAACGATCACTGTCGCAGCTATGGCAACACCGAGGAGGATTAAAGGTGTGAACTTTGCCTTGATTTGACTTATCGACGTCAGAATAGCCTGGAATCTGGATTTCTGGAGAATAAATATTTTATAACCACAGTAGACCCAAATGACCTCCTACATTTCATGACACAAATTGACGCTCCTTGGAGCGGCCATGTAAACCGTCTAACTAACCTATGCTGTCGATGCAGGTCCTGCTGGTGTGTTACTAAAGGGATCATCCGAATCACCACTTTAAATCCCCAACCTCGGCATGTGAAAAGTGATTCGCATAATCTAAAGATGGAGGTTCAACTATACAGAAGGGAACCTCTGGACCAAAGGGCCTATCAGGCAGGTCTGGCCGCCTTTCACTCCGCCATAATTACAGTTACCGTCAACAACTTTAGAGCACATACATGGCATTTTAGAAGAGATCTTTATAATCTAGAGATGGAGGTCCATAAGGCAGGTCTGGCCGTCTTTTACTCTGACACATTTACATGCTAGGAGATCATCCACCAGAGGTAGAGCAAGGGGAGTAGTTCGACTACGATCCTCCGAATCATTATCTTACATCCCCTACATCGGCATGTCAGAAGTGATCTTCATAATCTAGAAATGGAGGTCCAACTACAGCAAAGAGAACATCTAGACTAAAGTTCCTATTAGGTAGGTCTGACCGTATTTCACTCCGACATAATTACAGTTAGTTACAGAGTACATACCATGCTAGGAGATCCTCCGCCGGAGGTAGAGCAAGAGGAATAGTTCGACTACGATTCTGCTGGTGTAGCCGCCCCAATTCGCACAGCTGTGCCAAACAGTTGTCGCTTATGTCAGCAGAATCTAAACATCACACTACACCTCTCCATATGCCCAGCCAAGCCCACTCAGCTGGTGGCTAGGTCATTGTGAACACACCTGTTCCAAGTCGTCATCCTCCTGAACCGGGAAACCAACTCTACAGATCAAGCAAGACGGATATTAACACAACAACAGTCCGTTTTGTTAAAATGCTTAATGATTTTTTGGATTTGACCAGGGGTGACTTTAAGCTGTCTGACTGTCCACCTAAAAGTTAATATCGTTGTTATTCGGTAGGTTAAACTTTCGTAGATTTTTGACGTTTAAATATTATTAATTTTGTGACACTTTCCTTTAAAATATTTGAAGTTTTGTCAATTTTTATCATTTGGATTGGAACACTGATCGATTAAGGAAGGCCTAATAAGCTTTAGGATGATTTTTAATATTTGATTTTTTGATATGTAATTTAAAATGCCTTAATTCTTTCCAGTCAAAACAGCTTGAGCTGAACGACAAAATGGATTTGGCCTCATATCTACTGAAACCCGTTCAGCGTATGGGAAAATATGCACTACTCCTGCAACAATTGGTTAAAGCCTGCAGCACCGTAGAGGTAAACATTTTCTATTACGCCCTGTGTCACAATATCTAATTATGTTTTTGCTTTTCCAGGGTTCTGCTCTACAGGAAATATCTGCTGACGTTGAGGAACTACAAAAGGCCGAAGAGATGGTTAAATTTCAACTAAGACATGGAAATGATTTGCTCGCCATGGACTCGTTGCGAGATTGCGATGTGAATGTCAAAGAACAGGGTCGTTTGTTGAGGCAAAATGAGTTCTTGGTATGGCAAGGACGCGGAGGCAAGAAAACATTGCGCCACATTTTTCTATTCGAAGAATTGGTATTATTCAGCAAATCTCGAAGATTTCCAGACCACAAGGTTTGTGCAAACACACAGCTTATGCGAAGCATTGATTATAACCCCAACCCCTTTATTTTTACAGAATCTTGATATATATATTTACAAGAATAGTATCAAGACTTCGGATATTGGTTTAACAGCACATGTGGGTGATTCACCAACGAAATTTGAAATTTGGTTTAGAAAACGTAAGCCAGAGGATACCTGGACGCTGCAATGTATGTCGGAGGATATTAAAAATGCATGGACTGAAGAGATTTCCAAATTGTTGTGGCAACAAGCGAAAAGAAATCGAGGTAGGTTTCAATACCCTTATCTATGCGTAGAAAAATATGTCCATAACACAACATACACTTTGCAGAAGTTCGCCTTGCCGAAATGTCTTCAATGGGTATAGGAAGCAAGCCTTGTCTGGACATACGACCCAGTAATAATCAAATCAATGACAGATCCATAACCATCAGCCAATTGGGTAAAGGTAATTTAAGAACAGTTTCCTTTTCACATAAGGTCACGTTAATAGTTACAGTGTCTTGATTTACTCTTCATAGCTCCGAAATTACGCCATTCTTTTGTGGGCTTACACTCGGATCAAGCGAAATCATCGCGTCGTCCCACCTCTCTGATATCGGAAAGTTCCCTATCAAGCGGTACAAGTAGTTCATCGCTAAGTAAATCATCAACCACTTCATCGTCCTCGTCTGCCCACAATCATTCTTATCCCCATCAGTCCGGTATAGGCCTAGAGCTTATAAACGAATCTCAGACTTTGGACCATAGCGATAGCGGCAAATCTCATCATCATCACCAACACAATACAATGACGAATAGTTGCCTCAGTCACACGGGAGGCGGCAATGGTGCGTCTATGAATGGAAGACATCGGAATTGTCATAAACGTTCTACGACCATTGTTAGCCAACTGTCCATGGGTATTGATTTTGATTTGTCTTACTATTGTTTTTGAATTGCACGTTATTTGTTTTTCTCGATTTAATAGTGGCACAAAATGCATCATGTAATGCGTGTGTAAATAATTGTTGTAAATAATATACATACCTAAGTATGTATGTATAAATTAATGTTGTAAATAAGTATAAATGCATGTTATATTTGTATTACTAATATATTTAGTACGTTCTTTAAGTTTATTTGTAAGAAAATCCAGTAAAAACTCCATAGACCCCTACAAAGTAATGCCAATCCCTTTAGGTCCCCAACCATAACATAAAAAGTTATCATAGCGGCAACATACACAATCCATTCCGATTGGCCCTACATGATCCAACATCAATAATTTTCGTTAGTTTGTACCAGCTTTCGGGTGGTCCAGCATATGTCTTATCACATTTCCCTTTAGATATCCTCCTCCTGAGTTTTATAAAAGGTTTGCGTGGGCAGCTTCCTACAGATCTTAATGGACCCCCTAAAGTCACCGAGTAGAGGTACCGCGAGTTGACTTTTAATGTTTAGACACCGGAACGAGTTCTTCTCGCCTAACCCTCTAGACAAACATTTGTTAAATTGTATAGAGTTTCTAGTAGTAATATTACTAGATTTTCCAATTCTTGTATATCAGAAGCATTCAAAGTTACCAATGTCTTCTAGCAGTCAAAGAATTAAGTAAGATTTGCTGATTCGTCCCGCCATGGAAAAGTTTGAGAGCGACTACTCGCTTTAATTGAAAGCTTAATTGGCCAATATATAATTGGTTCACAATACGGTGGAAGTATATCGTCGGTGTTCTTGACAAAAGGCCTATGTGTTTTTCCGACACTTTACAGAAGAGCCAAAAAACTGTTGCATTTATTCATTTCGCGGAATTTCCAAAAAATAGTAATTGCAGTTGATTCGTTTATAGATTTGCCACGATTTTATTATAAAAAAGTTTGAGTTGAAGGCGCGATTTTCAATGACACGCCAATATATACTCGTACAAAAAAGTCACATAGGCACTTTTTTATTGCCTTTCCTGTATTCAAATAAAATATAAATTGATAATTTTCCACACAGGCCATTTTATATCCCCCACCGTATGATGGGGTTGTACCAAATTTATCATTTCGTTTGGTTTGCACATAATCCATAGTAGAGGGTATATAAATAAAATTCGGTCCAACCGCTACAACTTCTAGACTGAATGTTACTTTCGTTTTTGTCATTTATATGGGCAATATATAATGCTAAGTAGAGTTATTGATTTGGAAATTGAAAAGGCCTATGTGAAGAAAAACACATAGGCCTTTTACAATAATTTAATGATTATTTCTAAAAGGCAATGCATATAGGCCTTTTCTAAATCCTGAACCAATAAAGATATCGAAATACGAATTGGTGGGTACATACATGTATGACCAATAGGGCTTCTAAAAACGACAAAAAAAAACCAAATTTTACACATAGGCCTTCTGCTGAGAACTACGACGATATATAAGTTTGTCATTCCATTTGCAACACAACAAAATGTTTATCTGCGAATATATATAGTCGGCATTCGGCTGGTATTGAAAATGAACTAAATAGGTCAAAAGAAAAAAAGTTCCCTATTGAGGGACTAAAAAAGCTAATCAAACTATTAATTTTTCGACATTTTTGCTTTGTAACTTGATTAATTAGCCATTAATTCTGTTTTTTAGTTTGTAGGCTTAGATTCTTTTACATTCCCTTAAATGGACGTTGGCTTTTGGCCCAGGGGCCCAAATACCATCCCTTAATGTTCGGGGACATATGGCTATCCAGAAACATTTAAGTTTCTTCGCACAGATCCAAATAAGTATCTATATTTAAGATTTGGGCCAATTTGAAATTCGGACCATATAAGCACAAGTAGGCCCAAGGGACCCAAAATCGACCTTCTTAAATTAGATATTAAAAACAATAAAATTCACGAGTCAGAATATTTCATCAATTTTACGATTTCAAGAATTTTGAGACCTTGATTCATGGGTGTTAAGTCCTAAGCTAAAAAATATGTCCTTTCGAACATGGACTTTTGGGGACTCAAAAACAGGGTAATTGACTGACGAATTTGTATATGACATACATTTGACCATTGGTCAAAGTCACATTTTTGGAACGTTTCCTTCGATAAATCCACATAACCGATATTTATCTATCCCGTGATTAGTAGCTCAAAAGCCTACGTACACTATCATATCTGTGTACCAAATTTAGCTTGGCGTGATTGCGAAATAGTGAACCAAAACAATACGGATATCAGGATACATAAGTAGTTTGTTTGTAAACTACTGAAGCGCGCAGCAACTGATTGGGTTTAAATTTCATAAGTTATGTTTTTATTATGAAATTAATTTTGTGATTTTGGTCCAAATCGTACCATTAATATAAAAAGCGAAAAATTCTTAAAGACCACGCCACGGATCGGGACAAAACTTAAGAGAAACTTGCCGACCGACAAAGCTAATATAAAGTATGTTCCAAGTTTGATGTCAAGCCGTTCTCGAGTTTTTGGCACTCCAACCCGTTAAATGACATTTTTTTAAATTAAGATAACTTGCTTGCGTTGGAGAGAAATGTTGTTCAAAAATTTTTATAGAGACTTAAGTTCTAACCAAAGCGTTAAAGACAAATTTTGAATTAAGGTTCGGGTTCACTAAAGCTTTTTTTCTTACGCTGTTTTTTTTCTACTTCCGGCTGTGTGGAAACCATTAAAACAATCGACTAAACTCCACAAAAATATTTTAGTAGGATTTTCCTATCCCGACAATGCAATATTATTACCTTTTTGGTAATATTCGAGATATCTTACATTGGATTTTAGACTACCGGAAGTTAAAAAAACGCAGTGTTGGAAAAAAAACTTCAGTTTGTCCGGGCCAAAAAATTATATGGGAATTCCATTAAGAATAATTTGCTGTTATAGATTATTGGAACTAGCTAAAATCAACTGATGTTTTTGAATATTTGACTATTGATCACAAACTAATGTCTAGTAAAAGTGGATCTTGGCTTTTGCAGCTACAAAATGGTAAAGCAGCGAAGAAAAAACCAAAAACGTCTCCGAAAAATATTGCGCATTGTCTGCAATGCTTATAATTTTGCCAGCAAGTTAAACGTATTTTTGATTAAAACCTATTTTTATTTTAAAAAGGGGTTAAAAATGCATAATCCTATTAACGAGAATGCTTTTAAATTACTTCCTGATGAGACGAACCTTTTGATGACAAAACAAAAGATCCAGAGTTCTAGAATTTCTTTGATTATTAAACTGAGCACTTGCTTGGTTTTAATAGCTGATGGCAGTTACTAGAAGTGTGTGTCAAGAGACTATCAAGTCGCAATTGCCCGGCCTACATTTTGTGTGATAATAAAATAATTCATCCACACTAAAAATTTCAATTTGCAATGAAGAAAAGCCATCCTGTGCCCCACGCCATAATTCACACCATTCCATAAGCAACTTCTATTTTATTAAAATTTTATGTATTTATTTTAACTTATTTCAAATCCAATGTTTTTGAGTAGAAATTGGCTATTTTCGTAAGACTCAGATCATTCTCTTCGCAAAAACGTTTGTCCCAGTCTTATCATCTTTCAAGAAGTCATCCAAGTTGGCTTTAATCTCGGTAACAATAAGGTCGGCTGCTGGCTTTTCTTTAGCCTTTGATGCAAATATTTTTTGAAGTGACGTCGCTGATAAAAGACTTAATAGACAATGATGAGGGCGTGGAAAACTATTTTTTCAAATGCATTGCGTTTTTTTAACCATTTATTTAGCAGCATTCTTCTTTCTTATCTTCAAAAGCAGAAAAGCCATCGATCGATCGATTATGTTTACCAATTAATAGATTCGTTCCCAGTCGAGTCGGTTAAAGCCGAAGGAATTTTGGGGAACCTCTTCCAGTTCCCTCGCGATAACTATGAATTTGTGCTCCCTTTTTGTATCTATAAGTATAAGTATATCATCGCTGATTTATCCCAACCTTTTAGAAGTTTTTTAAATTATTTTTTCTTTAAAATTTATATACAAAAAAAAAATTTTTGTTCCCCGCACTATTTGTTGTAACGACCCAAAAATTTAAAAATTTCTATTAAATGGCTAATTTTTATATTTTTAAGAAAATACTTGCATTTCATAATTCAAAGGGAACAGATTATTAAAAAAAGCTAAAACAATTTCGATGAAAAAGGATTTCAAAAGAAAGGATATTCACTTTCAAACATGGCAGATTAAGAAAACATTTTTGTAATTAGTAGAAGAGCAGAACATTTTTCATAATTAGTAGCGAATATGGCTATATCCTTATCACTCGTGATATTTTACATATCGACCTTTCTTGTTGAGAACTTTAAATCCAATCTGAATTACAACGTAACGCCTTGTTCGCAAAACGGGTGATCAATGTAGAGGTATTTTTTCAAAACTAGTGTGTAAGCTTTATTGTTCTTTCGAAAGGACATTTTATGCCATTTATTTCTTGAATATAATTTACTTCAAATATTGGCCGCAACTATGCCTCAGGACATCGATTCTGAAGGTCCAATTTTGGATAACTCGTTCGAGCATTTCGACCGGTATGGCTTGATGGCTAATGCTCGAAAACCGTGGTTTTCTCAGTGGTGAAATGGCAAACAATACCGAAAAGAAAAAAAGTTTACCTGTGGAAAAAAGCTTTTGAAAAAATGCCTCTAGATTGATGAAAAAATATGGACCGATGCTTCCGCCAGCCCATAAACCGCACCAAACCGTGGTTTTCGCCGTGTAAGTCTTTCCAATATGAAATGGCAAACAATACGTATAAGAAAAAATAAAGTTTTAATTTGAAAAAGTAACCCTACTGAAATAATACCTCTATATTGATCACCCTATACAAACTAAATCCACTTCAAATGGATTTAGGTCAGTCCGCATTCACACTGGGCAATTTCACTAGCGCCAATTTGTATGATTACCTTTTGAAGTTTCCTCTTGTGTTCACTTAAGGCAATTCGGTTTCGGCAATTTTAGTTGCCTTTTCGTATATTTCGGCGATTTATTCGTTCTGATTTTTGTGTGATAAAATGGATGGGAAAATAAAAAAATTGTTTATTCAATTAATTATAATTTTTAATTATTATAAAATTTATAAAAACCAAATGTCAAAGTAATCTGCAGGCAACTTTTAACAATCCGAAAAACAAAAAAGGTATGGCTAGTACCAGCAAGTTTTTTCCTTCCATTCCTCTTACCTCTCTACAAACTGAGAGTTGCGCAAGTAAAGTTGCCCAATGTGAATGTATACTTGGGATTTCACCAAAATTGCCATAAAAAATAGATTTTGTCCCGAAATCAATCAAATCAATGCGGATTTCGTGAACAATGGGAAAAGAACAACAAAATGTTCTAATTTGTTTTTTTAATGCATTTTAAGAATGTATATTTATTGTGAACGCCAGCTGTAAATGTTGCTTCCATTTTGGGAAAACCTCGAATTTAATTATATAGGGTGATCCATCTAGAGGTACTTTTTCAGAACAAAAAAATATAAAAATTCAAATCAAGTGTGGAATCTTTAATGATTATTTGAAAGGACATTTTATGGCATTTTTTTTTTCCTTCAAATGTTATTAGTTTCCTTCAAATGTTGAGCGCAACTACGCCTTAGGGTTTCCATTCTGAGGAAACCCTTAGCCGGAGGGTCCAATTTTGGATGAATCGTTCGAGCATTTCGATCGGTATGGCTTTAATGACACGCGTAATATTGGCTTCCAAAACCTGAATCGTAGTTGGTTTGTCATTAAAGAGTTGACTTTGCGTAACCCCAAAGAAAAATTTCTAAATGTCACTCGATCTAGACGGCCAACTCACCTGTCCAAAACGTGAAATTAGCTGCTTTTCGAAATGACCTCTCAATAGATCCATTGTTTTTGGCACCGTCCTGTTGAAACCAAGTGTCATCAAGATTACGGGCTTCAATTTCAGGAAGCATAAAGATCGATATCATGGCGCGAGCACCATTCATGGTTACGTTCCGGCCATCGTCATGTTTGAAAAAATATGAACCGATGATTCCACAGCTTATAAACCGCACCAAACCGTGTTTTTTTTCTGGTTATAATGGCACCTCTTTAACTTCTTCTTGTTGCTCTTCAGCCTAAATGCGGCAATTTTGTTTATTGACTTTGCCGGGTCTCATCATGACTGAACAAAATTTTGGTCGAAAACAGCGGATCTTCCCGTTTCTCACCGAACGCTCATTTCCATAATACAGTTGCCATCATTTGAAGGTAATTATTTTCAAAAAATAAATGCCATAAAATGTTCTTTCAAAATACCAATAAAGATTCCACACTTGATTTGAATTTCAATTCTTTTATTTTGTTCTGAAAAATACCTCTCGATGGTTCACCCATTATTTATAAGTTTTTATCTTTGATATCTTCAACGTTATATCACCACTGGGACCTTTCTAAAATATAGATTTAGTTTAAATTGATGCTTTCTAACACTAACATAGAATTACCACTTAAACCAATAATCAGTATACCTTAATATATTTAATTGCTCTTTTGATTTTTAGTTCAAATAAAACTGTAAATAAACCACAATTTCGAAATCACTTGTTTCTGCTTCATAAAATTTCGTTGGATCTTTTAATATAGAACTTAATCTATTAGCTACGTCTCAAATAAACAAAGGAAGTAAACTAACATTTCTAATCTACATTGTATGTTGTATATGCTATAGAAAGTGGCATAATGTCCGATATCTGCATGACACCCGATCAGGATAATAATGATCTAATAACAACATGGCCGTCCAATCCAACAGATGCCTTAATCTCGCCCGCCACCCACAATGCTGGCAATAAATTCCTCCTCAAATGCCATTCATATACCATGGGTAAGAAATTCGAACACACTCATCATCATCATCAACAGCAGCACCAGCATCAACATCAACACTCCAAGGATTCAAAGGGTAGTGATTGCGGCGAACAGGAACCAGCCCAACAGCAACAACAAAGTTGAAGCTCTGCCTAAAAAACATATTTACCAATATTTCACGTTAACAATTTAAACTAACATTTCATGTGCGTTCAGATACGTTTTACACTTCTTTACTTTTATGGAATAGCTTTAAAATGTGAACATTTTGAATTTGTTTTTGTTTCTTTAAAAAATCTGATTTTTTTTTGAAAATTGAACTATTTTTTATTGTCGTAACATTTATTTTTTTTTCAATTTTATGGAAAAACATTTATTTATTCAATTCGTATTTGTTTATATCTTACACATGCATATATTACTATTATTATTATAATTTTTTTTTGTTATTTATTACTACATTTATTATTATTGTCATGTTTATTTCATTTCAATTTGTACATTATATTTCCTCAATCGTTTCGATTGTAAATTATCCTTTATATATTTGAAAAAGCAACAAAAAAACGTAAAAAGAACTACCCTATTTCAAGTATCGAAATGGTTTTTAACATGTGTTTTATAAAAAAAATCTATTATTAAATAAATGAACAATTTGCAATTAAGTTAATTAAATTGAATAAACTTACGAATTGATGTGTTTGTATGGCCAACCGGGATGGTTTTCAAATAGTTCGTGAGTGCAATAGTCGGGTAATATATTTTACTTAACAAATATATCGTTAGCTACTCGTACACTCGCAAACACGCTAAGTCCAGTTCTACAAACTTTCTCACTTTTTCTGTTTTAAATATTTTTTAATTCTGTAAAAGCAGAAATCTTTATTTATACGCTACGCTTAAATACCACTTAAAGGCTGATAAAATAAAAATACACCAGTGAAGTAAACCAGGGGTTTTTGGACTTAGCATGTTCGCTTTAAATGATTTTCATTTCTTTTCGTGCACTTAGCTTATTTTCTTATAAACCGACTTTTATTCTTTTTAAAGAGCTCTTGTGTCGAAATCTATTGTAATTTAGTTAATATTGTAATTAGCATTACTATAATTATCATAATTATTCGTTATTTAGACAGACTTTACTTGTTATGCGTTTTTGTGTGGACTTAGCGTGTTAAGCGTATTTCCTATTGGACTTAGCGTGTTTGAATATTACTCCAAACGAAAAACAACATAACTATATTTTAATATTTGTAGATAATGTATCTTGGCTTTTTCTATCATTCTTAATCCAAAAACTACTATACCATATCGTCGGTGTTCCTAGCAAAAGGCCTATGTGTTTTTCAGATACTTTTTTGGAGAGCAAAAAAACTGTTGCATTTATTCATTCCGCGGGATTTCCGAAAAATTGTTATTGCAGTCGATTTGCATATATATTTGCCATGTTTTTACTAAAAAAAAGAATTTAAGTTTAAAAAAAAAATGCTAATTTTCCACATAGGCCTTTTTATATCCTCCACCATAAAATGGGGGTGAACCAAATTTGGCATTTCGTTTGGTACACCCTAAAATATTGATCTGATACCAATTAAAGTATGTTTTTGATCAGCGTACAATTCTACGACGCTTCACCTATGTCCGACCTCCGCCCGTCAGAGTATCTGTTGAAAGCACGATAGCGCTCAAAATAGTCGACCTAGTCCAAACTTTGCAGAGAAATTTTTGTTGCACGTTGCTTGGGATTTATAATGGACAAAATCCATTCAGAGGAATAAGGGTTCTCTAGACAACAACTGAAACAAAAATTTGAAAAAATCGCACTTTTTTGTGGTATTTTATATATAAGTCGGTATCATGGAAACTGTCTTTTGAAACGACATCTTTAGTATTGAATATGGGCCAAATATTTTGACATAGCCTCCATACAAAGTACCTTCCCTAGTTCAGGTACCGGCGCTCTAGAAACTGCAATTATGGTCTTATCTCGACGGAATTTGACACGAAGTAGATTCATGGCATGGAAATTGACTGTATATTATTAAGACCATATCGGTCCATGATTTTATGCAGCCCTCATACGTACAAAGGTCCCTCCCGATTTTAAGTCCTGGCGCTCTGAAAGCCACATTTATTGTGCGATCTGGACAAAATTTAGTACAAAGTAGTAGTTCTATGGAATGGTAATAAGCTGTTAAGGATCTGCGCCAATTACTATGATTTTTAGCTCGTTTGTTTTATTTCGGTCTGTTGCTTTTACACATTGAACAGGGATTAAACCGGCTCAAGACCTCTTGCTTCTATATTTAAATAGAAGACAAGTTTTTAACAAATTGATTTTCGTGGCTGCACACTACTTTTATCATGATTTCGGGTCCGTGACAACCCTCTTCTGAAAGCCTTGCTGCAATTGTTGAAAGTAAAACCGAACTCTATAAGGCCAGGCTCTCCACAAACGAATGAGATCTACTGTTGTAAACCTTACTTTTCAAGTTTTCTTAATAATCCATGGTACATAATCCATGGTACAGGGTATATAAGATTCGGTCCGGTTTTACATGTTACTAATAAATACTAAATTTCAGTCAATTATATGGGCAATATATAAAAGGCTTACTTGAATTATTGATTTGGAAATTGAAAAGTCCTATGAGAAGAAACACAAATAAGCCTTCTACGATAATTTTATAATAATTTGTATAGAGAAATGAACATACCCTTTTTCGAAATCCTGAATCAATAAAAATATCGAAAAACGATTTGGTGGGTGCATGTATGAACAACAGGACTACAAAAAGCGACTGTACAATAAACTAAAAATGTACACATAAAACAGTGTTAAGTACAGTTCTGACCGACACCTCACGATAAAACGCAACTCAATATCAAAATATATATTCGCACGTTTTTATGGAAGCATTCCTTCCAAAGCGACACGATAAAATATCTACATCGGCTGCAATAATTACTCACCGTTTTCTGCGTTGTGAATTGAAATAATACAAACCAAATATATTCAATTATTATTTCTCTATCATTCCATTTTTTATTAATTGTGAAACAAAAGAACATATATCAAATAAAAGATGTAAAAATTATTGTAAATCCATTATTTAAATTGTTTGTACTCAAAAGTGGTAGCGAAAAAAATAGCTCTGGCGTAAATGTATTCGTACTTATAGTAGTCGCGTAGAAGTCGTAACGTGTCGGTGTGAACAGTACTTAAGTAATTTATAAATTAAAAAGCAACCCTGTTAGAATGCAATCAAACGTAAACAAACGACAATTAGGAAAGAATAAAATTTGTATAAAATTGATTTTATAACAAGACGGTTTTAATAATTCAAGTGTGGCTTTATTTTCATCGAATGCGAGTGTTGTAAAGTATCATGTAATTGCTCTGAATCGTTTGCATTCAACCGTTCCCCTAAAATTAAGAATTAATCCAAAAAATATCACCAACATGAGAAAAAAATCAAAAGAAAAAGGTAATTTATTTCATTTATAATAAGACAAACCCCTAGCAAATAGTAATTATGAAGGACTATTGTCCCCGGGCCTTAACAACGGTGGTTTTCCAATTAAGAAATAGGACGGTATAACCTTTTCGTTCCTCGAAACGTTATGCTGAGAATTTATATGGTGGGCCGTTTGAAATTTTAAATCAGCTGTAAAAAAAGAGTACTGGCAATTGTTTTCAAATTTCTGGTTGAACTTTGTCATTTAATAATGGAACCCCATCCGATGCGTTCTCGCTTCGTTCAATGGGCTGAAGATTGATTGGCAGGAGATGAAGAATTATAGCGAAAAATGGTGTTTTCTAATGAAGCTCATTTTCATCTCGGTGGCTATGTCAATTTTAGGCTGGCATCATCATTGGTTAATTTTTTTGAAAATGAGAAAGGAGCCGCCGTTACTGTCAGTATTACCACGCCATTTTCAACGAATTTTTGTATCCAAAAATTTAAGAGAATGACACAAGACGGTGTCACAAGTCCACGCAACCATCGATATTTTACGCACTATTTTCGAAAATCGAATATTCAGCCGATGTCAATTTGGCGTCCCGAAGCTGTGGTTTGAGCAGTTTGGATTATTTTCTGTAGGTTAAATGTAACGCAAAGCATCCAGAGACAATTGAAACATAAAATCAAAGTTGCCACTGAAGAGATTCGACCCGAAACAATCGAAAATCTAGGGGTCGGCTGAGGTACTGCCGAGCCAGGTGTGTTAGTCATATGAATGATATTGTGTTCCATTATTAATGGACAAAGTTCAATATTATCAGTTCTTTTACAGCCGATTTAAATCGACCACCCATAAACAAGTTTAAAGTCTGTTTGTGGGACCCTGAGGGTCTCCTTTATGTTAGGGTTGACCCTCTAATTTCACTATCAAATTTTATATTTTTGGAATCCTTGGGACGTGAAAAAAAAGTAATGATAAGGTGCGCTGAGGCCTTGAAACTGATTTTGAAACTGACTTTGTATTTGAAACTAAAAATATGAAACACATTTTTTTAGCGGCGGCCCATATTTTCCGAGTTAGGAGCTCCCAAAGCTTTCAATAAATATTATTGTTGTCGTTGTAAGTTTACTATTTCTTATGTGCATTGGACAATATGAGTATCATTGCAATGCTAATCAGAACAACTATCCAATGACGTTTCGATTTTAACCCATTGTAAGGCGGGTAGAGATAAAAAAATCCCCCGCCCGCGTTTTTTGAAAAGAGACCATTGTGCCAAATAATGTTTTCAGAATTGCTTGAGGAGATAACAAGCCAATCTAAAAAAATTATCTACAAAAAACCAACAATTGTTGTAATTTCCAGAATGAAAAATTATATTTTTCCTGCGGCTCAATTAATAAAAAGAAACGTGGCAAAATGGTCTTTAACAAATCCTTGAAGCATTAGTTACAAATTTATATGGAAACTCCTACATTAAAAGCAGCATTTTGTTTTTTTGGCCCCTTTTTGTCTTAAAAAAACTCAAATCAGAAAACGCAAAAAACCACCAACGCAAGTTACCTGTTAAGTACTTTCTTGAAGATCTGGTGGTGTTATACTTCTGCAAGAAGCAAGGACTGCTGATTATGATAAGCGGTTTGTCGTGGCTCTTAACAGCTTCCTACAGAACTTATAGCTTTAGCTCGATTGTTTTATTTCGGTCTTTTGCTTTTACACATTGTTCAGGAATTAACTCTTCTCACAACTTACGTTGTAAAAAAGATCTATAGATGGTTCTGACTGTGGAGTCTCTGTAGAGGTGGTAAAGGTGAATCGTATTTTCGTGCGCAATTGTTTAAAGAGAACTTGAAAAGTAAGAACAGTAGTTATTATACGTTTGGTGAGAACCTGGCCATAAAGAGTTTAGTTTTCCTTTCAACAATTGCTGTGAAGCTATAACAACAACAAAACATGTACAGTTGACTACCCACTATAAAATGTTCTTTCGACAATTAAAAGCTCAAATAGACCGCTCGATCTCGGCTCGGACCGGTAATATCCTCGACGAAAAAATGCCCAAAAAAATATTTTTTTGTGGAATTAAGAGACAGGAAGTCGAAGCCTCATAGAGTTCAGCAGGGATTTCCACAAGGTTGACTGTTGTCTCCGGTACTGTTTAACCTCTAAAATTTCTGCAACACCAGGTGGCGTTTAAATTGTGGCTAGTGACCCACGGTGGCGAACGATTTTTTTTTCTGCCATTTTAACGACCAACAGCTGTTTGGGACCCACTAATATTCTTTCGCCCGACAATTCATACAAAAATGTAAACGAAAATGTAAACGGAAGATAACAAAACACTTTTCGTATAAAATTGGGACCCACTAACTTTTTTCACTGTCATCTGTGAGAACGCAAATGTCAAAATCGGCCACTTTTTTATTGTCGTTTAGAACTAAATGAAAAATAAAATAAACATTTTATACCTTCTGATATTAACAAAAAGCCTGACTTGATAGACTTCGGTATAATAAGAGGAGTTAGTAAATCTAACTTATCTGCTAGTACCTGTACTGACTTATCGTCAGACCACTCGCCAGTTATATTTCTTCTTCACGGGAAGACAGTACTTGTAGATGACCCACTAAGGCTTACTTCATACAAAACTAACTGGTTAAAATACAGGAAGTACATTAGTAGTCATTTAGATTCGAATCATCTAATTTCTAACGCGGATGAGATCGATAACAACGTATCCAACTTGAACGTAATCCTGGAACAGGCGGCCATTCACGCTACACACAGACAAATAAAAGTGACAAATAGTTTGAATACTTACACTAACCGGGAAATAGAGCACCTTGTAAGTGAAAAAAGGAGGTTCCGTCGCGAATGGCAGCGAAATAGGTCACCAGCGGCACGACTAAGACTGACTGAAGCTACTAAAAGGTTGCAAAGCGCACTTAGAAAAGAAGACAGTAGACAGCAGGCTAGTTTCATTGCAAGTTTAACTCCGACTGCTTCAACCAAATTCTCATTATGGAAAACATTAAGAAATACTAGTATGCCCACCGAAACGCAATTTCCAATACGCGACGCAAATGGCAAGTGGGCAATATCAGAAGAGGAAAAGGCCAATGTTTTTGCAAACCATCTATCACAGGTATTTCGCCCAAATCCTGCAAGTAGCGACATCCTTCCACCTGTTGATAAAATGTCTGCCGTAATTCCATTGTTTACTAACGCAAATGAAGTTCTGAATGTCATTAAAGAAACCGTGAATCCAGGTAAAGCACCTGGATATGATCTTATCACGCCTAAAATGATCTTGGAACTTCCCTATATTGCTGTGAAGTTCCTGGCAAAATTATTTAACTCTATTTTGAGACATGGGTACTTTCCTAAAGTGTGGAAAATTTCTCTGATTCAAATGATTTTAAAGCCAGGAAAGGACAAATCAATACCTTCCTCGTACAGGCCGATCAGTTTGCTTCCCTGCTTATCCAAACTATTTGAAAAAGTTCTTTTATCGAAAATAAAACCGTTTCTCGTGTCAAATAACATAATACCAGACCATCAGTTTGGTTTTCGCGAAGGTCACAGCACTATCGAACAAGTAAACCGTCTGACCCAAGCAATTGAAAAATCATTTGAACGGCGAGAATATTGCTGCGCAGTATTCCTGGATGTTGCTCAAGCATTTGACAAAGTCTGGCACTTTGGCTTGACCTACAAAATTTGCAAATACTTACCGGCAAATACGCATCGAATTCTTTAGTCTTACTTAGAAAACCGCAGATTCAGAGTCAAATGTGGACAACACGTCACCGATGACCGCGAAATACTAGCAGGTGTTTCCCAGGGAAGCGTCATGGGGCCTATCCTTTACATTCTGTTTACCGCAGATATTCCTACCAGCCCAAACGTGCTAACATCCACTTTTGCCGATGATACCGCTATAATGGCCACACATAAAAAGCAGGATATTGCATCTATGAATCTAGGTGTACATCTCAGACGAGTAGAATCTTGGCTCTCTGACTGGAGAATAAAAGTCAATGAGGCTAAATGCACACAGGTAACTTTCACACTGAATTTTAGCACTTGTCCGACATTGAAATTAAACAATATCCCTTTTTCTCAATCTGATCATGTTTCATACCTTGGAATCCACCTGGATCGCCGACTCACCTGGAGAAGTCATATCGAAGCCAAGAAAACTCAACTGAAACTTAAGGTCCATCAACTTCACTGGCTCCTAAACGCGAACTCAAAACTAAGTCTTGAATATAAGGTCCTGCTATACAACAGTGCAATCAAACCTATCTGGTTATACGGTGCCCAGCTATGGGGCAAAGCAAGCTCGAGCAATCTCGACAAAATCCAAAGAGTCCAATCGAAGACATTGCGGCTTATTACCGGTGCCCCTTGGTATATGAGGAATGAAAATATCCACCGAGACTTGAAAATACCTCTCGTTAAAGAGGCAATTCAAAAAATCAATATAAAGCACAAAGAGAAGCTCGAACGTCATGATAACATACTTGCTAGACAATTATTGTGCAGTCCCAGATCTTTAAGACTTCGGAGAAACGAACGCCGTGTTTTCTAATCTTCATCCGTAACAGTAATCGCGAACACACGCGCCCGAAAGACTGTGTAGAATCCTTTTCTACGTCACGTGGCTTAAACGCTCTTATACGTGATCTTTAAAACAGTCAATATCAATCGCGGACGAACAATCAAAAAAGACTGTGTAGAATCCTTCATTCTACGTCACGTGGCTTAAATGCTCTCATACGTGATCCTTAAAACAGTCAACGCGAAAAACCTACAAAACCCAAATTACGTCGTCCACTCTGCTATTCTAGAGTTATCCGTTATACATACATAACTAGAGTTCTTCACTCTACATAATATCGCGAACACTCAGTAAATGACTGTAAGGGTCCTCTGGACCTTTATCACGAGGTTTAAGCCAAACCAGGTTTAAAATCCTCACGTGTGATCCATACCAGTTATATACTATTTTGACCAAATTAATTAAAATTCCTGCCAATTAGCAGAGACCCACATTACAAGAAATCCATACTAGGATTCATTATTGAATTATACTTAAGATTCGTATACTTATTGTTAGGCTCCTTTGGAGCAGATTCAATAATTCAAATAAAGCTTATATAAAAATAAAATTTTATACAAAATAATAAGCAAAATGGAAAACAAAACTGTTACCTCTCTAACGCTTTTTCACTGTGAGGAATATTATATACGCAACAATCCCACGACAGCCGGTTCTAGGGACCTGATTGACTCGAAGAGCAATTCTTCGACCAAGGGCTGTCACACCGGTACACAGTTGCTGCTACAACAACAACAACAAAATATCCGCCTCCAAACCATCAGCCACGCTGTCACTGCATGGATCGCAGATGTGACTGTCACTTAATGTGAAATTAGATGATGTCAACATCCCGACTACCAACTGCCCCTAAATACTTGGGGTCATATTGAACAGCTTTGTTCTATCTTCTGAACATTCTACAGCTATCTGTAATAAGCTTCAAAATAGGAACAATGTCATCTTGTCACTAGGCGGCATTACTTTGGGAGCCGACAATGAAATTTTGTTGACTTCTTCGAAAGCAATAGGTCGGTCTGTAACGAACTACGCAGCACCGGTGTGGTCGGACAACGTGAGTACGACGCAGTGGAAGAAAATTCAGACTTGCCAGAATGCCGCCGCTGAGAACATCAACTGAGTGTCTTCTTAGGTCCATCTACATGAGGAAACGAAGTTCCTTACCGTGTGCGACACAATTTCCTCTTGTCCAAGCAATACCTGTTAGGTGTTATTGCCGTAGTCATCCTAACCACCACCTCTTGGACAGGATGCCCCCACCCAGGCAGATCAGGTATGATCTTCATGATCTAGAGAGGTCCAGTGGTACAAGGTGAAGCCTTTAGACTATCGAAACTATCAGACAGGTCGAAACGGCATTCACGCTGAAGAAGTCACAGCCACCAGGTCATGGACAGGATACCCCCGCTTAGGCAGATCAGATACGATCTTCATGATTTAGAGAGAGAGGTCCAGTCGTACAACAAAAAGCCTTTAGGCAGGTCTGAACGTCAGCGCGAATATAGTGCTAGGGAACAGTACCTCGGCAGAAGCGTGTGTTCTGGCTCAGCTGAGGTCTGGGTGGCGCAGCTGCCTCAATTCGAGTGCTGGGGAAACATCTCCCGGATATTTCACCGGAGGAGAAGACTCTACCTCGACTGACGCGCGTGGTCCTGGCTCAGCCGAGATCTGGATGATGCAGCCGCCTAAATTCGTATTGGCCACGAATTGATGCTAACGTTCCGGACGTTTGGCCCACCTGCCATCAGGGATCACATGACGTGCTGTATCTATTCAATTGTCCGGCCAAGCCCACTCAGCTGACTCCCGGGTATCTTTGGACGGATCCAGTGCAAATGGCGCGTTTTATTAACTTGTATATCGAAGCAGATCTCCTATAGACGAACAACAAATAAACCATAACATATTACAACAAACAAACATAACATACATATTAACAACAAATAAACCATAATATATTTTAGAATACTTTAAGTGTCTAAGCAAAAAAAATTGATTATCTTTTAAAAAATAATTTTTTTTGACTTAATTCCGTTTTATAGGAAAAAGATGCATTTCAGCGTTTTATCAGAATTACGTCCCTTTACCCAAAGGCAAAGAGCCCACACGAGAAATTAAGGGTTAAAAATTTTTTCTTCATTCAAACGCCGCAGCACTTGCATTTGTTTTTCAGAGTATATATACGTAGCGTTAAACAAAAAAACATATAAGAATTATACGCATTAGATAAAATGGACACATGCTACATTTTCAATATTTTGAAGCAGCTGTTTTTAAGCTGTTGCAGAATGCCGTTGCCAGATGGTATATACAAATTATTTACCCGGGAAGTTATAAAGGATTTTTTTTGCTTGGAAACTGGGAATGCGATTGTCGCACATGGAAAATGTTTTATACAGTACTTATATATTTCACATCCTACACCACACCGTAAAGGAATTATAAAGGGTGGACCATTTAAAATTTGATTCGGCTGTAAAAAAAGGCCATTGGGCCATTTTTCTTCAGAAATGAGCATTTTCATCGTAGTAGCCGTTACCGTCAACGATGAACGTTACTGCGCATTGCTGAACTAATTTTTGTTTTCAAAAATTCAAGAGAATGACATGGACGACATTTGGTTTCAACAAGACGGGGCCACATGACACACAGTTAACGCAACCATCGATATTTTACGCACTCCTCTTGAAAATCAAACAATCAGCCGAAAATGTGATGTCAATAGGCCGCCTCGGAGCTGTGATTTGAGCCCTTTGGGTTATTTTCGTGGGGAGCCATTAAGGATAAATGGTACGCAAAACATCCAGAGACAATTGAAGCGTTGAAACATGAAATCGAAGTTTGTCATTAAATAGATTGGACCCAAAACAATCGAAAATTTACTGAAAAAAGTACTGATAACTTTTTTGGATGAGGTACTGCCGCACCGTTTCCATACTAGCATTGGACAAAACTAGAAGGGGTATTCAGAATACAATGAAACATCATTTCAAAATGGATTATTACACGCCGATTTTAAAAATGTTATCAGATCTTATGTAACATTCGCGTTTTTTGTGAAATGCAATTTTTTAATGGTTTTTACTGAATCATTTGTTCGCTGATATCCTATATTTGATTTTTGAAAACAACAAATATAATATAACTAATTATAAATTTTTTTAAAGTTTTTGATGTTCATTGAACAGGGATTAAACCGGCTCAAGACCTCTTGCTTCTATATATAAATAGAATACAAGTTTTTAACAAAATGGCAAAGTGACATTGATTTTCGTGGCTGCACACTACTTTTATCATGATTTCGGGTCCGTGACAACCCTCTTCAGAAAGCCTTGCTGCAATTGTTGAAAGTAAAACCGAACTCTATAAGGCCAGGCTCTCCACAAACGAATGAGAACTACTGTTGTAAACCTTACTTTTCAAGTTTTCTTCACACAATTGCCCACGAAAATACAACTCACTCTTGCCAGCTCTAAAGAGACTCCACATCGAGAGCCATCAATAGCTTTCTTTTACAACAACGTGTGTGTGTTGTAAAAAGAGTTTAGTTGACTATGTCTTCTATTTAAATATAGAAGCAAGAGGTCTTGAGCCGGTTTAATCCCTGTTCAATGTGTAAAAGCAACAGACCGAAATAAAACAAACGAGCTAAACGTTTTGTTTTTTTTCTAAAAGACGAAAGTCCAAACTAATTATTGTGCAAAATAATGTCAGCGAATTTTTTGATGTTTTTTGCTTTTTAGCTTCAAAAATTGAGAATTTTTCGAATAAAAAATTCATTTTAGATACTTTTGAAAAAATTAAGATCATAAAGAATAAAAAATAAAATAAATAAAAAAATTAAATATTAAAAAAATAATTAAAAATATTTATAAGTTTTTGAAAAAAACTACAAATACAAATTTAAAAAAAAACCTAAATATGAACCACTCCTTAACTATTCAAAATAGTTAAGCCATTTCGTTTCCGTCTAAAAATGCTTCGTTGACAAATATTTTTGTTCAACTACTCAGAAACGAACTACAATATTAATAAATTCTGGAAGCAAATAGCTCACTTTGAATGGTTCTTGTTTTTTTTAATGAAAAAAATCTAATTCGAATCAGATCAGTTTTCTGATTTTTATCAATGAAATGGAGCACTGTGTGCCGAGCCAGTTGTGGAGTCATATGAATGATATTGTGTTCCATTATTAAGTTGCAAATTTCATCCTTTCCAAAAAAAACAAAAATTTAAAAAAATTTCAGTACTATTTTTTTACAGCCGATTCGAATTACAAATTTTAAATGGCCCAACCTGTATTTAGTGCTGATGTATTTAACACATCAATGAAGGGGAAAGGCAACGTTATTGCCTAAGCTACTCGTATGTCCGCCAACCTATGTTTTTTAAATGGGTAGATAACTGCATGTAGTCTTTTTTCTGATATGCGGTGTATTGCTTTCACCACACGGCCAATCATGTACCACCGCTTGCTCATTTCAACTTCGGCTATGCGACGTAATTTGCGGTGTTGCCGCTGGACAGCTTTTTACCGACCAAATTTCACCAAAAAAACACCTAAATCCACTCGAATCAGACTGCTTCCGCCAAAATAGTTACACAGTCAATTTTATATTAGAAGTGTTTTAGGTTAAGCCTCAATAACTATTGACTTTAGCTAGGGTGATTTCGAAAAGGCATTTGATAAAGTAAATCACAAACTATTACTTTTCAAGTTAAACAGAATTGGATTTAATAATACTTTGATAAACAGGTTTTCCTCCTAACTAATTGGAAGGAAACAAGTTTTTTTTTTTGAGAAAATTCTTTCTGGACCAATTCGTATATCGTCTGGAGTAGGGTTATATAGTAAAAACTAAAAGTCAAATTATCGTCTATTAAAAAAAAAAACAAAAATCTACTTTATAAAAATAATCAAAAACCCGCTTTTAGACTTTTTAGTATAACAAATTCGAATATAGTCGACTTTTCGATATTTTGGAATAAAACACTTTTTTTTATTAATTAATAGTGATTAAAAAAACTAATAGACATCTGGTAGTTAGTAAATTATTCATACTCAAGATTTAAAAAACATGGAACAACATGTCCGCTTAATTTTTTTCCTAAAAAGATAATTATATTTAAACTTAGGTTCCGACTTTGAGTAACAAACAGTCCGGTATGCAAAAATACTTCCTACGTGGTAGAGATTAGAGAAGTTTTTTTTGTTACTTTTAAAATAAATGATTACTCGTTTCCATTTGATCGCCATATAAGCATTAGGGTTTGTTTTACGACAAACCGGCGTTGTCTTCTGATAGTGCGTAAATTGTATTGGAACAGTATTGTCATCATTATGGCATTTTTCGCGCCTAGTGCTTACAATCTTGTCAAGGAACCCCCATATACAATCTCTTTGACCATTTCAACATGGGGTATCAATGGTTATTCGAGTATTTCTGATTTCGGTGTTTGCCTTAAAAAATATTGGGGCCGTATGTCAGCAATAACGCGCCGAATATTCTCTTCCAACGCGTCAATCGTGCCGGTCTTATCTGCGTAGACAAGCGACTTCACATAACTCCACGAGAACTAGTCAGAGTTGTTAAATTGCACGATCTTGGAGGCCACGCCACATTCCCACCAAAAGTTTCCTTCAATAAATTGATTGTTTCGTTGGCTGTATGGCATGTAGAGCCGTCTCGTTGGACCGAAAGGTCGTCCACTTCAATATACTCCAATTCGAGAACAAAAAAGTCATTAATCAGGACTCTATAGCGTTCCCCATTGACTGTAACGTTATGGTCGGCTGCATTTTTGAAGAAATATAGACCAATGATTCCCTCTGTCCATAGAGGACACCAAACAGTGACCTTTTGATGATGTAACGGCGTCTCAACAAGGCCTTGCGACAATTTTGATTATTAACGTAACGTACCCATAAACCAAAAGTAATATTCATTGCTGAACAAAATATTCTTGTAAAAATCAGGATCGGTGGCCATCTCGTTTTTGGCCCATTCTCACCACGATTTGCAAACGTTGTTCCGAAGTTAGTCTGTTCATTATGAAATGTCAAACCAAAATAAGCATTAGTCAAGTGACAGCTTTCAAAAAGACTCTAAAAAAATGTGTGGCCAAATTAAAAACCGCAAGTCTAACAAAAACACCCTTTATAATTTCAGTTATATAATACTTACCGACTCAATTGATTGCTCTGAAAACATCTCAAACATTTTTGAAGGCACATATGGGGGTCCAGCTAAAACGCACAATGTTAATTGTAAATAAAACAAAAACCTTTTAGAGAATTATTTTTATATATTCTATTATGGTAGAAATATCTATGACTAATATGAGTAAAACAAAATATCGGCCAAAAGCTCGCCACAGCTTCGGTGGCATACCACTATCCATTGGTCCATATTTTCAATGACTCTAAGACATAATGGCGGTTCAATGTCGTTAATGTGCCGAATTATCTCATCCATTAGATCTTGAATTGCGGGTCAATTTAGCAATCGATATTCTGCATTCGATTTTTTTAATAGCTTCTGGCAAAGGAAAAAACTTCCACTACGACATTTAAAAAAATCATTTTCGGGGCTCCCAAATTTCAGTTTATTTTTACTTTTTTTCAACTTTTATTTTTAAGGTTTTTTTAGTAGGTTATAAAAAAATATTTTTGTTTTTAAATATAGGGCGATCCATCTAGAGGTATTTTTTCAGAACAAAAAAATATAAAAATTCAAATCAAGTGTGGAATCTTTATTGGTATTTTGAAAGGACATTTTATGCCATTTATTTTTTAAATATAATTTCCTTCAAATGTTGGCCGCAACTACGCCTCGGGGTTTCCATTCTGCGGGTCCAATTTTGGATGACTCGTTCGAGCATTTCGACCCGTATGGCTTTAATGACACTCGTAATGTTTGCTTCCAAAACCTGAATCGTAACCCTAAACCGTAACTCTAAAGAAAAATGTCTAAAGGTGTGATATCACTCGATCTAGGCGGCCAACTCATCTGTCCAAAACGTGAAATTAGCTGCTTTTCGAAATGACCTCTCAATATATTCATTGTTTGAGCAGCTGTATGGCAAGTGTCACCGTCCTATTGAAACCAAGTGTCGTCAAGATTACGGGCTTCAATTTGAGGTAGCATAACAATTTCACGGTTTCGTTCCGGCCAACATCATTTTTTGAAAAAATATGCACCGATGATTCCACCAGACCATAAACCGCACCAAATCGTGTTATTCCTTGGGTATAATGACACCTCTTGAACCTCTTCTTGTTGCTCTTCAGCCCAGATGCGGTAATTTTGTTTATTGACTTTGCCGATGAGCCAGAAATAGGTCTTATCACTAAACAAAAATTTGGCCGGAAAATGTTGCTTACCAAACGTTCATTTCCATAATACAGTTGCACAAATTGGAGACGTTGTTGCGGTGTAAGTCTTCCCATGATGAAATGGCAAACAATACTGAAAAGAAACAAAAATAAAGTTTAACAGAACTCACGCGTAATCAGTAGAAAAACCTTATTAAAAAAATACCCCTAGATTGATCACCCCTTATTACCTTTAAAAGGTGACATACAACACATACAAATATACATTGCCACATACAATACAATATAGCATATGAAGGCGTGAGAATCGTAGAGAATAGAATGAAATTTGGGCTCCTCGAAAATATTTTTTTTTCATATGTCGTGGTGGAACTATCTTTTCCTCATGCGAAAAGCTATCGAAAAATCCATGGCACAATATTGCTAGATAAATCGACCCACCCTAGCGTACGTCAATAAGCCAAGAACAATTTAAGACAATTCGACACATTAACGACATTGAACCGCCATTATGTCTCAGAGTCATTAAAAATATAAATGGCACATCTTTTATCCTTACATATCGGCCCATCCTAACGTACACATTTGCTTTAAAATATCGCCAAAGAAAGAAGTCCAACGGTGTCAAACCACATGATCGTGGTACGGCTAAGATAGCACGGTCATTGAATTTCTCACGCAGAAGAGCAATTGTTTTTCGTTGACTGTGTGGCAAGTGGCATTATCCTTTTGAAGCCACTTATCGTCCAGTACCATATCTTCAATTTCTGGTCACAAGAAGTCCATTATCATCTAGGGACAGCGATTCCCATTCACACGGTAACTGCTTGACCGACTTCATTTTCAAAAAAGTACGGCCCGATGACGCCGCCAGCCCAAAAATTGCATTAAACAATCACTTTTTGTGTATGCATTGGTTTATCACAAAACACTCGTGGATTCTCATTTGCCCAAATGCGGCAATTCTGCTTGGTTACAATCCACTGTGGACAAATTTGGTCGATTATGCTGACCGAGAAAATAAAGTGCACGAAATGCATTTTGATTTGCAACGCCTATTTTCGAAAAAGCCTTCAACAATCTTAACGCGCTGCTCAATTATGTACCTCTCCATGATTGAATTTGTCGAACACTAAAACAAAGAAATGTCAAATTAAGTTGGGCAAAAAAGTTGACGTCAAGGTGTGACTCACCATTAACATCTTGCATAATGGTTGGACCAACCTATATATGCGAAAGCTATAGCTAAAACTACACCGATATTTTTCAATTTCAATAGCGTCGGTCCTTGCTCTAAAAAAACTTACTTCTGCCAAATTTTCGGAAAATCGGACAACAATTGCGACCTTTGGTGGTGATTACAAGCTTTAAATGGACGGACCGACAGACAGACAGTGGATTATGTCGATCGGTAACTTAGAGGTATGTCTAGCTCAAATACAGGGTGGAGCGCCGAAATTTGCTTTTTTGTTCTACTGGCTGAGGCGGCACTGTTGGTCGAAGATAGTGGAGAGTGTGCGTGGCTTATAGTGGCTGACGGAAGATTTTTAATCGTCTGCCTTTCAGTTGCCATCATGCATTGGATACGTGAGAAGAGGTAATTTTGTGTTGAAGCGTATTTTTCAAATGCGCACTCGATTATTGCAGTGAAGCGTGCTTTTGATTTACGAATCGCTGTTCCCCATGCTGACGTGTTTCTGGACGGCACTCAATTGTAAATTGGGTAACTTCATTGAGAACAGCAGGGAATGGTTCATGTGTACGAAGGGGACCTGAGAGAAGGATTACATATCGAGAGAGTTAGAGCAGCAGTACTTCAATCTCCGAAACGCTCTGCTCGGAAGCAATCATTTGCTCTTGGCATTTCCAGGCTTTTTTTCAGCCGACTCTTGAGGCAATGCAATTAGAGGATACATGGTTTCAACAGGATGGTGTCACTGCACACACAGCGAGGGTTACCATGAATTGTTTGAGGCAAATGTTTTCTGGACGGCTTATTTCTTTGAGGGGTGATATGAACAGGCCGGCACGCTCACCAGACTTAGCCTCATGAGATTTTTTCCTTTAGGGTAACCTGAAGTCGAAGGTGTATATCAAACGTTGCAAGAAATAATAAACAATATTGAGGCTGAAATTGGCAGACTACCAGTCGACATGCCTGTTAGAGGTCATGAAAACTTCAGAAAACGTTCGCAGCAGTGTGTGGATAGCGAAGGTCGACATTTGCCAGATACACTTTTTTAAACCTTGTAATTTAAAAATCCCCTTACTGTTCAATATAATTTAATTTTTAAAATAAATTTTTGAAAGGTGTATTTTTTGTAGTTACCAACATTTGCCATGATATTAACTTATAATACCCTGTTCCGCAGGGTAGTGCAGAGCATAATTAAGGCTGGACAAAACGAAGCCCATATGATGACAAATTTCTGGTTGCCTAATATAGAACTTATGTTTCCCGTAACGTCCCTCTGAGGAATAGACGGAGGAACTTCTTTAAACTTTCTTAATAGGAAAATAGTAATTCATATTTTTTTTTTTATAAATTCCATAAAAGATATTATTTATTATAAAATTAATTGTGTTATATGTGTTTCACAATTTGTTGAAGCATTGGACTTTAAGATGCTGCATAAATATAAGCTTTTATGCATGCCAGTGATAAATTGATCCTCCTTTACCAATTGTATGACCCATGTACATTGAGATACTGCTTATTCATAGGAAACTTTTATTATTGTTAAACCTAAATTCAGCCTCCATGCAATGTCGATATAAACAAAACATTATCGTTCTGTTCTAGCTCATAATCCAATTCTCCCTGTAATAAAATAACCGAAAGTTGAAGAACTATTCATGGTAGAAGAAAAAAACGGAATATTTATCTTACCAGTAGTTCCCAGTCGGTGTCGTTGATGAGAACCAAAATGCCAGGTCGTCTGCAATATAAAAATAAACGGTAAGTGAAGTTTTAAACATCTAAGATTTAAATGAATTAACATATGAGAAGTGGAGGACGTTAAGAAGAGCGACACACAAAATAATGGAAACAAATTTAAATTATTGTACTTTAAAAACTTCAATCAGGAAATAATTCAACATATCCCGTAACTAGAAGTGTTTTTTTCGCAAGTCTACAAGTAAAAATGTCGACACACAAGATAATGGAAACAAATTTAAATTTTTATACTTTCAAAACTACAATCAGTAAATTGTTCCTCATGTCTAGTAACTAGAAGTGTTTTTTTCGCAAGCCGGGCCACATACGCCGTTTGCAATAACCGTCGTGATTTATTTATCAAGCCAAACGAAACCCCTATTAAAACCGCGCTAATAAATTCAAATACTCAAACGACCAATATTGGTTAACTTTTCCAAACTGGCTTCCGCAAGACCTTGTAGCACAACAGGTTGCTTTGCACATAGGGTGGGCTAGTGTGTAAGGACAAAATTTGTCGATAATGTGCCATCGATTTTTCGATAGCTTTTGGCATAAGGAAAAAATCGATTCTCTACTTTTTTTTCAGTCGTATTTTTATTTTCACGCGAGGACATATCAATAATTCCGTGACTTTTCAAATAGAACATAGTTTTTTTTTGCAAAAAATTATTTTTCAACATTATCTCCTTGTAGCTCAGTACACTTAGTCCAACGTTTCTCCAATTTTTGTATCCCTTCCAAAAAATGCGATTTTTGGAATAGGCATTTGTTTGATCAATGAAGTCATCGTTTTAGCTGAATCTCTTTCTACCGAGCCATTTCTATAGGTTTGAAAATAGGAAATATTCACTGGGCGGCTAAACCCGGAGAATAAAGCGCATGAGGGTCGGCGAAAGACGTTTTTTTAGGTAGCAATTCATAGCCCAATTCATGCAATTTTGCCATTAGGACTGCACACGTGTGCACCCGTGCATTATCTTGATGAAAAATAACTTTTTTCTTGCCCATATGGGGTCGTTTTTTAAATCCTTGTTAAATCTGTCCAATAAGTTGGCATATTATTGGCCGTTTCCCTTTTGAAGGTAATCAATGTGGATTATTCCGCGTGCATCTCAAAAAAACTGTTGCCTTCACCTTATTGGCCGACAAAGGCATCTTGGCCTTCTTCGGAGCCGGTTCACCCGGAGAAACCCATTGTTTAGACTGCTGCTTGGTCTCCAGATTGTTGTAATGGATCCATGTGTCAACCACAGCTACAAAACGCCGCAAAAACTTATTCAAATTACGGTTAAACAACTCCAAACAATCTTTTGTCACACGATTACGTTAATGGTCAATTGAGGGCAAACGCGGCAGACATTTTACAGACAACTATCTTTAACTAAACTGGTCATGTAAAATTGAAACCACACTGCCATATGAAATGCGAATGGCATCAATAATTTCACGCACTTTTACTCTTCGATCGGCCAACACCTTATCGTGGATTTATTTTACATTTTCGGGTGTATTGACCTCAATTGGCCGTCCAGAACGTTCAGCGACTACAACGATGGTGCAGAGTCGCCATAGTATTTATCAAGCTTTTCCTTGTTTTGATTGACGGCTTTTTCCGCAAAAAATAATGCTTAATGAGCACTCGAAATTCACTTTTTTCCATTTTTAACAAAATCCACAAGGTTGTCCGAGGACTGCTATATATATTTCTGGCGTAATAATGAAAGTGCGAATATTTATCATCAAAAATGCTTTTATTGTTTTTCATAGTATTCTCCAGCATGATTTATACACTTTTGCATGCGCTCAAACCAATTGCCGAAGCACTTTTCCACTCCGATTGAGAGACCTCCAAAACATGGTTTTTGAACGCTTCAACAGCATCCACTGGCGACAAAAATCGTTGACCACGCATATTTTTCTTGATGTGCGGGAATAAAAAGAAGTCATTGGGTGCCAAGTCAGGGCTGTACGGCGGATGACCCATCAATTCGACGTTTTGGCCGGTCAAAAAGGCGCTGGTTTGAGAGCTCGCATTGTCATGGTGCACAATGATGTGTCTTCTCTTGTTCGTTTTTCGATTTTCTACGAAGAATTCAGGCAAACAAATACCACTCAGAATTGACCGTCCTACGTTGCTCAAGCGGAACAGTCGCCATATGAACAGTTTTGCCGAAGAAACAGGCGACCATTTGTTTCGAAGTGCTTCTTCCACGAACAACTTTCGTTGGATTTGGCTCGTCTTCGAAGACCCCCACGGTCGATTGCTGTTTTGTTTCGGGCTCATACGTATAGATCCATGATTCGTCACCTGTGGCGATCTTATAAACGTCTTTTGAAGCACCGCCATCGTATTTTTTTCAAAATTTCTTTGCACCTTTTTTGAGCGATTGTCAAATTGTGCGGGATCCAACGAGAACAAACCTTTTTTAAGGCCAGGTGTCCATGCAATATCGATTGTATGCTGGTGGAAGAAATGCTCAAGGATGCCTCTATCTCACGGTATGTCACATGATGATCTTGCATTATCAGTTCACGAACGGCATCAATGTTCTCTGAAAACGGCCGTTTTTGGACGACCTTCACGACCTTCGTCTATGAGCGAGCGTGCTATAGTGCTATAGAATGGTGCTTCATCGCCATACAAAGATTTAAGTTCATCGATGCACTCTTGTCGTGATAATCCACGTCGAAAGTTGTAAAAAATGATCGCACGAAAATGTTCACGAGTTAATTCCATTTTTTTGCCAAATTGATTTTTATTACCTCCTAAAAAAACCTTAACAATATAAAGTTGAGAAAAAGTCAAAAAAAAATTAATTTGGGAGCCTTGAAAATGATTTTTTTAATATGCCGTAGTAAAACTTTTTTCCTCATGCCAACAGCTATCGAAAAATCGATGGTACAACATCGATTGCTAAATCGACCCACCCTTATATGCAGCGTTATCAGACTTGGACCATCGCGCGTATAGATATAAAAGGACTATTATCAAGCAAAAATCTTGGGAGGAGTCAATATGTGTGTTTGTTGTGTGTTTGTTACTACCGATCCATTCTTCTGTCCTGATTTTTATGACTATGGAGTGAATGACTTCTGTCTCTCGGATGATGTCATTCAAATAATCATTTACCTATAAAGGAGCTGGCTGTGGAATCGAATCGGTTGAGCAGATTTAACGTTACAATTGAAGCGTAACTCATGGCGAAATCGTGATCTCAGGATATGCTTCGCGGCAAGTTTAGTACAATGCAAGAGAATTGTTCTTTTAGGCCAGGTATCTCCGCGGCAGGTAGATAGATATTTGTTGGTTACCTTAAATCAGTTCTATGAACTGGTATAAACCTAGAGTAGTGCCAGATAATTAAGTGGTGATATTGGCATTGCCCTCCTGCGTGGAGAGTAGGTTATCTTGAGAAAACCTCACCTTATTGTCTAGAATTGGTAGAACTAGTAAAAAAAGATGAGGTCGGGCGTGGCCGACTATATTATAGCCTGCACTTCTGGATATTCAGAAGCTCGATATAAAACGATCGAAAGTATCACCGACACCAATCAGCTTTGATAAGTGTGCACCGTGCCAGACTCTATCAAAGGCCTTGGAGATATCCAGAGCCACAACCTTACTCTCACCAAACTGGTGGATAGACCGACTGCAGCACACCGACAAGAAAGCCATCAGGTCTCCCGTAGAGCGATTTCTACGGATGCCATACTGTCGATCACTAAGCAGGTCGTTGAACTCTAGATACCTCACATGATGGCGGTTAACCATGCTCTCCATTACCTTAGAGAGCGCAGAGCAAATCGCGATTGGCCGATAATTGACAAGATTATTGGCTTCACCCTTTTTAGGGATTGGCTGGACGTTCGCAACCTTCCAACACGCTGGGAAGACTCCCGCACGATAAGCAAGGTTGAAAAGGTTGCGTAATGAGCGGGCTAGAGTCGAGAAACACTTACATAGGACAAGTGAAGAAATACCATCCTGCCCGGGGACTTACTAACATCGAGATTCGCAAGAACCCTTTTAACCCCACGTGTTCGATCTCGGGGAGTGGTTAATTGCTTCCCGGCAAGGAAGATTTTCCCGCAAACCTTTCAGCCGATAGGTTAGCTTTATCAACCGGGACAGTGAATGCCTGATCGTCTTTAACAAGAGTTGGGATAGATGATTAACTATTCTTTATTCTTCTTACAAACGACCAAAAGCTCTTATGTCCCCTTTGTACGTAGACGTTGTGAGTGCAGAAATTATTCATGCGTAAGCACTCTGGCACACGAATAATGGAACACAATCCGATGAGTTTACGTTTGCTCAATGGGCTAAAGATTTTTTAGCTGGATATAAAGAATTTTACCGAAATCCGTGTTTTCAGGTGAAGCTTATTTTCGTCTAGGTGGCTATGTAAATAAGCAAAATTGCCGCATTGTCCACACTCGACTATTGAGAATTTAATGCATCCATAACGAGTCTCTGTTGTTGCGGATTCTGGTCTGGCGGTATCATTGGGCCATTTTTCTTCGAAAATGAGCAAAGAGCCGAAGTTGCCGTCTACGGAGAGCGTTACCGTGCCATGCTGAACGAAATTTTGTTTCCAAAGATTCAAGAGAATGACATGGACGACATTTGGTTTTAACAAGACGGGGCCACATGTTACACAGCCAATGCAAGCATCGATATTTGACTTACTCTTTATAAAAATCGAATAAACAGCCGAAAGTGTGAGTCATTTGGCCGCCTCGGAGCTGTGATTTGAGCCCTTTGGATTTTTCTGTGGGGAGCCATTAAGGATAAATGTTACGCAAAGCGTCTAGAGACAATTGAAGCGTTGAAACATGAAATCGAAGTTGTCATTGAGGAGATTCAACCCAAAACAAACAAAAATGTACTGAAAAATTGGTTTGACCGGATGAAGTACTGCCGAGCCACTTGTGGTAGTGAAATAAATGATATGTATTCCATTAGTAAATGACAAAGCTCAACCTTTTCAATTAAACCAGAACCTTGAGAAAAATATTACTTTTTTAAAGCCGATTAAAATTTAAAATGTTAAATCGCCCACCCTGTATACACCGGATCGACCCGAAGAAGCAGCTCTCATTGCGACAAGGGCTATCACCGCGGCGCTATTGCCGAGCCTACCGTGTCATAGAGATCGACTTATTGTGCATAAGTTGCTTACACTGTTTCTCCTTGAATAAAAAGTTCAGGTCTTTCTCGCAGTATGTTCGCTTCCATCCACTTTAGCAAATTCCGCATAGTGCCTTAAAGGAAAACATCAAAATTTTGTTTTATTTGAAAGACTTTCAAGAGTAGTTGGTCTACATTACATTTTTCCGTTGAGGGCAGTGTGACATCGCGCTTTTTTATGTTGTCGAATAGCAGCTCGGCACCAGCACTGAAAAATTGAATCGAGCACCATAAAATATGTGGTTGGCTATAATGGACACTGATTTACCTAAATTCGATGACGATCTTTAAATCTCCTGAGGACATGTCCAGAATTGGTCAGATTTAATCTGAAATTGACAAAATACTACAAAGCTAAAACACAACAAAAAGAATTCAACCTTCCAAAAATAAATAATACGCTGAAATACCAAGGAAGATGCCACATGTTGCTTCGGTTCCCCGCAAGTTTTATTTAACCTTGATGTGCCATGAAAAGTAGATTTTTTACAAATAAATAGTTTTCTCGTTAATATTGTATGCGAAAATAACGCAATTACTTTAAATTAATGCGTATAAATATAATATTTTTATATAAAACGAATATCTAAAAGTTGTCAATGCTACTGCGACACAGTCTGGCGACTCTAGTCCATCACAATATTTAATTGTAGTTTGAAAAGCACTGACCACCAACACATGGTAAGAAAGCAAACAAATGCGACCTGAAAAGCGCTGCTTTTAAACATCAGATGTTTCATATATTAGCTTTGATTTGGTCATGTTGACGAAACGAAATAAAACGATTTCGGGCATTTAGGCAATTTCTAGAAATTATTTATTTGGTTTACTAGTTCTATTTGTTTTTTCGTTAGGCGTTTCTGACAATTCCAATTTAAAATCAATGGGTTTGTCATAGCCCATTATGCGTACATAATGTTCAGGATCTTCGAAGAGGGCTGGATCAACGAGTAAAGGTTTTTTGCCCACCATAAACGATGTAAACATCCCAGGTACTTCGGGAACCTTTACATCACTGGGACGAAATTTAGTCTAAAAAGGATATCACATTATATATTAGTGTCTTTGATAAAAATCTTGTCATTTTAACATACCTTAACTTGTTGTAAAATTAGTGAAATTGTTGTAGCCACATATTCTCCGGTTTGCGCGTTATAGTGGATTTCGGTTACATACTTTTTTGTTATGAAATGTAACAACAGCGGTGTGACAAATGTAAAGAATCCAGCAAAACTGCACAAGAACACAGCCATACCAGTACCGCCCAACTTCATGCCCTGCTCCATTAGAATAGGTTGGGCCGCTAATCCCGCTAAGCTGGTGGCCAAAGAGAAAACCTTAACGGCTTTCATGCGTGGTGCCAAAGTACCATAGTAAACACGCTGCAATTCACCTGTGTCCACATCGTCGTTGGTGGGCTTTGTAGCGAACTGTCTCCTTTGCAAGTTTCCATTTAGAAAAGCCGGTTGTATCGGCAAACGAAATGTTCCAGCATTTCGAAGTACCGCTAGATTCGATGTTGTAGTATCAGGTATAATTTGAATGAGTTTAACCGAATTGAAGGTATTCCTCGCTAATTTCGTCGCTGATGCATTGCAACGCATCGCTGTTCGTAGTGCCAACATATTTTTTTTAATAATTTTAATTGAAATAGAAGTAAACAATGACGAAATCCAATGAAAATATACTCGCGATATATTGAATAATCACTTGAAATGGGAAATGTCAAAAACAAAAATATTTCTGTTATTAGTGATTGGTAAATATTAAACATCGTTTTCGTCAAAGGCGATAACTGTACATAATGGTCGAATTGAGTGTTATCGGGAAATCTAAAAACAGAGTTGAGTAAAAATTATTTTGGGAATGCTGTTTATTGGGTTTATAGTGTGCGAATTTAGTTAGAATTCACAAGGATTTGAGAAACACAACAATTTCGAATTTAGTGTTTTCTGTGTTTCAATTTTGCTCTTTTTGAGTTCTTGTGATTGTGATCAAACAAAAGTGGATTAATAATCTTAGTGCTGTTTTTCTATGAAATTGCAAAGAAGTCTTTGATCAATTCATAATTAAAATGGAATTGTGGGCCACACCAATATCCGGAGGAAAAGCATGGGGCTTAAAATATTTTTTCGTAAAATAAATGTTATTCGTTACAATTTCTCTTGCAGAATAATTCTTCTGATTAAAGTTTTGTGTTAAGAATTAGGTTAAAATGTAACAAAAAAAAACTTAAAATTTAAATTACCCAACAACACAATTCAGCAAATGAATGAAAAGGAAGTATTATGTTTGTAGTATATTTTGTCAGCAAGTGACACTATTTAACAGACACAAATGTGTGTGAACTTGTAATGAAGTGTAGGTGTATTGAGTTTTTGGAAATTGTACTTGCACATAGAGCCGCTGTGGTATCAATGTAAAATACTTTCAATGCTCGAAAATCAAAGTTTGTAGCAATTCAACTTTGACACATGGACATTTCTGGCTCTCCCAATAAAAACATTTCAGTGTAAGAGTCAAGTTTGCTACAAAGAAAATATAAACAATTTCGACAATAAGCAAACAAAAGTAAAATCAAATATTTTGAGATTTTATATGGTTTTCGCAATTTTATTTTTGCGTATTTCTTTAGTATGTACAACCAAACACGATAAATTGTACAATATGGGCGATGTACATCTTCCTTGAGCATTTGAGAAACACAAAATCATTTTGGGAGAGATGTTTTTTTTTATTAAAAGTTGGCGAATTTAGTGTGTTCTATGTTTTTTGAGTTCTTGTGATCAAACGTGGAGGCCAATCAACATGACCATTTCTTGAAATAACTTGTGGAAAGAGGTCTCGCAGTAATTCCATTGTAATCCTGGCTGTACGCGATGTGGCACCGTCTAGTTGATACCACATGTTAATCAAGCCCAAAGCAAACAGTAATCGATGATTGATGTTGATAAATTGTTTTAACGATTAAAACGCGTAGGTTTATCGAATATTTTTTTCATAATAAATTTACCACGTCTCTACTTCACGACTGCCATATATGAACTGTCAAGACTAAAGTTTACCAAAATGGCGGCAAAATAAAGTAGTATACATTTCCGGCGGACACCCTATATTTGGGACAATATATCAATTTTTTAAAAATGCAAAAACATTTTGTACACTTTCAGTAGGTTTAAGGAATATTTGAGTTCATCCAAAAAAAAATCTCCGGGTTTTTTTTTAGTATGAGCCTATTTCTTAATCTCTTTATAATTAGATTAAAAAAAACGTAAACTTTAAATAAATGCAAAGACGATAAATTGTATATGATTGGCAATGTGTTTCTCTTTTGCAATAATGTTAAAAAACAGCACTCTGTAATGCACAAATTTTCGGTTATTAATCCACTTTCGTTTGATCACAATCAATAGAATTCAAAAAAGGCAAAAATTAAACACAAAAACACTTCACTTGCACACTTTCAATGCAAAAACAGCTCTACCAAAATGATTGTTGTGTTTCTCAATTTCTCAAAGAAGAAGCATATCGCCCATCATGTACAATGGTCTTTAAATAAATTGCCGTTCTATAAAAATATCGGTAATTGATTTCACCGCTTTTTCTAACCCTCTTTGAAGTATCCCTAATTTAGGCGATTTTGCATTTTTTTGCATCGCTGAGGCAGCACTCTTGCTATCCAAAAGTTGACAGCACTGGGCAACACAAAAATCAGGGAGAGCGAGAAACGAAGAAACGTCATTTTAGGGCAGTTGTTATTGAGTTAGTTGAGGTTGTCGGTCGTCGCTTTCGTGTTAGTTTGCGACTCGGTTTTTATTACAATTGTGGTGTGCTGTCTACCACTCGGCCAACAAAAATAGAAAAATATTTTCTTAAATAAAATTCGAAGCGAATTTAAATAATATTCAAAATATATTGCAATATATACCTGCTGATATTATGAAATAAGTGAATTTAACAAAAAAGAGAATGTAATTATTGTGCAAAGCCACCCAAAATATGTAAGGGAAACTAAGAAAGAAAAAATCAATCAGTTCTTGTTTTTCTTTTTGGCAAAGAAAAGAAGTAAAAACGAAGATTTATATTTCTGATAGGAATACAGCAACAACGTTAGTGTAACAACTACTACTAAATTAAATACGAAGGTGAAAACGAAAAAAAAGAATACGAGGAAAAAGGGGGGCATACGTTGGGAGGTAACAAGAAGAAGACGGCTTGAATTGTTTACTAAAACCAACATTGTGTAATTTAGTGTAAATTCTAAAATTCTTTTAGTAAAAATACACTCGCGAGTACAAATAAATCAAAATAAAAGAAAATAAATTCCGTGTGTGTGTAATAAAAATAAACCAACCAAACCAGACAACAAACAAAACGAGAAATTGAAAATAATCGTTCTCGTTCCGTTCGTTGATAGCAGTTTCTGTTTTGGTTCTTTGTTCGGTGTTAAAAACAACAACACAATAGCAACCCAACACAAAACTAAAAAAAAATATAAAACGAAAAGCAAAAAACCAAATATAAACAAAAAGCAATCCATCCATCCATCCATAGCCATCTAACGCACTTGAGACACGCACCCAGCACACCCACCCCACCAAACATCCCATCCACTGTCCGTACAATGCATAATAGCAACGGTAATTTATCCGTTGGCCGCCAGGGCAAGGATAAACGTTTTTCCATACATGACGCATTCGAGGAGGAAACTGATGAGGCTATACGTGTGTACGGGTCCACAGTGATATCGACTCCTATGCGCTCCAAGCAACGCTCCACAGATGATGTCTCCATACGCATCCAAGATCCAAAGTAAGTCAAACCCCTTTTGTTGTAAATACTCGTATTATAAAATGTATGCTAATTGTAAATCTTAAGTGTTTTGTGGTGACCGGCAACAATTGCGCGATTTCCCCAAATTTCGCTAAATATTGCAATTTTCGCTTTCTGTTGTTCTTTTTCTTTCAAGATTTTTTAGGCTAGTCATTGATTTTTTTGTTCTCAGTTGTGTTTTTTTTATCGTCTGATATTAAATGATCAAATGATAAATAAAACTTGCGCGTCATTATCATGATTCATTCTATTCTCTGCTTGTTATCTTCGGCCCTGTTCAAATGTCTTTCACTGCATCCTCCTCCCCTCACCTAGTGTTGCTTGACTTTACATCTTGCATTGTTTGTTTCGCTCAACGGAGCATAACTAAGATTAGAAACCTTTCAACGATTTACGCTTTTAGTTTTGCTGAATGAAGTGTAGGGTCTCGTTATCGTACGTATTTCAAGTATTGAATAATATTTGAATGAAAGACTGATGGGATTTTATTTCTTTATTATTTTATAAACATTGATTAAAGGCTCAGGCACACTGAAGCATTTTTTGTACGCAGCGTATTTTTTAAATTCCGGCAGTCTAAACGCCAGTAAAGTCCAGACCCAACAAAAAATTGATGGCAGGGCTTTTCTATGCCAACAATGCAACATACTCGTATATTTAGGTGGTTTCCGTCACAAAAGACAAATTAAATTATTTTCTGGGGAAAAAACGATTTTTCGATTTGTATGAATTCAAAGATATAATGCAGGTTGGTTGATTAATTTGACCAATATGAAAAAAATTGTTCAAGGGGGCCTCTCTCTTTTCTACTAGAAATATTTGTTTTCATACCAATATTACATTTACTTGTGAACACACAATTAAGTCACTTTATACTGATTAATTTTATATAAATGAAAAACAATATTTATACAAGGCTTCCCTTATATATTTCTGGCCTAGGCAACACTAAGTGTGGCTGGCGCCATCTGACGTTTCCATTGGAAAGTTTGACATTTTTTAGCATAAACGTTCTCAGAACGTTTTGACGTGCGACCATCATTTGTGTTGTTTACAGTGACTTGAAAAAATTAAATTGGAAAAAAATGGAATTAACTCGGGAATAGTTCCTCGCGATCATTTTTCACAACTTTTAACATGGATTATCACGACAAGACTGCATCGATGAACTTAAATCTTTGTATGGCGTTGAAGCACTATCCTATAGCACTGTGAAAAACTGGTTAAATGAATTCAATCGTGGCCGACGCTCGCTCAAAGACGAAGGTCGTCCAAACACGGCCGTTGTGCCAGAGAACATTGATGCCGTGCGTGAACTGATAATGCAAGATCGTCATGTGACATACCATGAGATAATGGCATCCTTGGGCATTTCTTCCACCAGGATACATTCGATATTACATGAACACCGGGCCGTAAAAAAGATTCGTTCTAAGATGAGATCGCGGCGCTTCAAAATACGTTTATAAGATCACAGGTGACAAATCATGGATCTATGCGTATGAGCCCGAAACAAAACAGCATTCGACCGTGTGGGTCTTTGAAGGCGAACCAAATCCAACGAAAGTTGTTCGTGGGAGAAGCACTTCGAAGCAAATGGTCGCCTGTTTCTTCGGCAAAACTGGTCATGTGGCGACTGTTCCGCTTGAGCAACGTAAGACGGTTATTTCTGAGTGGTACATCACAATTTGTTTGCCTGAATTCTTCGGAGGAATTCGAAAAACGAACAAAAGAAGACGAATCATTGTGCACCATGACAATGCTCTCACACATCGGCTCAAACCCGCGCCTCTATGACCGACAAAAACGTCGAATTGATTCGCCGCAAAGCCCTGACTTGGCACCCAATGACTTATTTTTATTCTCGCACATCAAGAAAAAATGCAAGTGTGGAATTTCGTCAATCAGACCTCTGCCAGATTAATGCTACTACTTATAGTATACGCTTATAGCACTAGAAGGCAGTTTGTCAGAAATAATTTTCAGAATATTGAATTCCTCGCCTGAAAGTAAAGGCGGAGTTAAAGATTGCGAAATTAAGCCCGAGTACAGAACATTCATTAACCGAACAATTGATTTTGAGCGGCATTAGAAATTGATTCGAACACATCGTGATATTTGGGCGTGTTTAAACTTGCTTTGTTTTTAGCTTCTTTTGTATTGAATTTAAGCGACATTAAAAATAGTCGTTTAAAATCGCTAAGCGACAATTAAAACAATTTTTAAGCGTGTGATATACTCAAAGGCGTTTTAAATAAGAATATAAAATAGAAAAGTATTTGATAATGGTCGAATGTGTATTTCTTCTCATGATTAATAATTGATTATTAACAAGATAATCCAAAATCTATAAAAGTAATGTAAATAAAACACGACTTGTATTATGCTGCATTGTTTGATTCGCTTTTTAACTTCCTGATCTTTCCTGAGTATCCCTCTAAGTAACGGTCGCCTTCTCTTAGATCATTTAGCTATGCGTGATATTATTCTTATACTCCCATACTGAGACTTACTGCTTAAAACTCGCTTGAAAATGATATTTTATTTATACTAACTTAGTCGGATTTTTTTTAAAAACAATCGCGAATGAACTGAAAAAATTAAATTGGAAAAAAATGGAATTAACTCGGGAATAGTTCCTCGCGATCATTTTTCACAACTTTTAACATGGATTATCACGACAAGACTGCATCGATGAACTTAAATCTTTGTATGGCGTTGAAGCACTATCCTATAGCACTGTGAAAAACTGGTTAAATGAATTCAATCGTGGCCGACGCTCGCTCAAAGACGAAGGTCGTCCAAACACGGCCGTTGTGCCAGAGAACATTGATGCCGTGCGTGAACTGATAATGCAAGATCGTCATGTGACATACCATGAGATAATGGCATCCTTGGGCATTTCTTCCACCAGGATACATTCGATATTACATGAACACCGGGCCGTAAAAAAGATTCGTTCTAAGATGAGATCGCGGCGCTTCAAAATACGTTTATAAGATCACAGGTGACAAATCATGGATCTATGCGTATGAGCCCGAAACAAAACAGCATTCGACCGTGTGGGTCTTTGAAGGCGAACCAAATCCAACGAAAGTTGTTCGTGGGAGAAGCACTTCGAAGCAAATGGTCGCCTGTTTCTTCGGCAAAACTGGTCATGTGGCGACTGTTCCGCTTGAGCAACGTAAGACGGTTATTTCTGAGTGGTACATCACAATTTGTTTGCCTGAATTCTTCGGAGGAATTCGAAAAACGAACAAAAGAAGACGAATCATTGTGCACCATGACAATGCTCTCACACATCGGCTCAAACCCGCGCCTCTATGACCGACAAAAACGTCGAATTGATTCGCCGCAAAGCCCTGACTTGGCACCCAATGACTTATTTTTATTCTCGCACATCAAGAAAAAATGCAAGTGTGGAATTTCGTCAATCAGACCTCTGCCAGATTAATGCTACTACTTATAGTATACGCTTATAGCACTAGAAGGCAGTTTGTCAGAAATAATTTTCAGAATATTGAATTCCTCGCCTGAAAGTAAAGGCGGAGTTAAAGATTGCGAAATTAAGCCCGAGTACAGAACATTCATTAACCGAACAATTGATTTTGAGCGGCATTAGAAATTGATTCGAACACATCGTGATATTTGGGCGTGTTTAAACTTGCTTTGTTTTTAGCTTCTTTTGTATTGAATTTAAGCGACATTAAAAATAGTCGTTTAAAATCGCTAAGCGACAATTAAAACAATTTTTAAGCGTGTGATATACTCAAAGGCGTTTTAAATAAGAATATAAAATAGAAAAGTATTTGATAATGGTCGAATGTGTATTTCTTCTCATGATTAATAATTGATTATTAACAAGATAATCCAAAATCTATAAAAGTAATGTAAATAAAACACGACTTGTATTATGCTGCATTGTTTGATTCGCTTTTTAACTTCCTGATCTTTCCTGAGTATCCCTCTAAGTAACGGTCGCCTTCTCTTAGATCATTTAGCTATGCGTGATATTATTCTTATACTCCCATACTGAGACTTACTGCTTAAAACTCGCTTGAAAATGATATTTTATTTATACTAACTTAGTCGGATTTTTTTTAAAAACAATCGCGAATGAACTAATTGTTTAAAGATTAAATATCTTAAATTTTATTTAACTATTGTAAAGTATTGTATTTAACTTAGTTTTAAATAAAATTGGTACACGAATTCTTTACCTATATAAATATAGTGCGTGTTTTAAAAAATCGTAGCATTTTTATAAGTTTGTCGGAAACGGAACAAAAAAAAAACAAGAGCTAAATACAAAGTTCATGCTTTAATCTCTATACAACCTTATTTTTTTAGTTTTCACACAAATCTCATCTAGTTTTCAAACCTAATTTCGTAATGGGAGAAAAATCTAATTGTGTCAAACGTATGTGAGCGGTTTCTGTTATTTTTTTTAACATTAGAAACTTTCTTTGTTTGGGTTTTTAGTTTAGTGCTATCAATTTGTTATTGTACCGCAACCATTGAAGATTTTTACAAAAAAACAAATCATGCATGCCACTAAATTTTTTTAGTGAATACATACCGATTTAAATTATAAAAGATGTATACTCGTATGAGTATTATAAATATATATTATATCTTTGGTTCAATGTACGTTTCCCCGGTCTTTTTCGTTTCCCAAGAAAGCAGGAAAATATTTAAAATTTCGCGGAATCCCGGCTGGATATAATGCACTTGATGTTGAGACACTTTTTGTTAAAAAATGTTAAGTATTTTACCGTTTTTAAAATAGTAGCATGGTAAACAGTGTTCAGACTAATTAACAACTATGGATATTTTCGGCTCTTACAAATGTAACGATATAAGCCCAAATATTAAATGATTTTAAGGTATCCAGCCTATCTTGTACATACGAGTACGTAAGCGAGTAAAGAGCGATAATTAATGTAAACCAGTGGATTGCAAAAAGTAAACTCCCTGAACCAATTTAGGCTATATTAAATATCAACAGCACCTGTAAAAACATTTTTGCTAAATTGCATTCATTTAATGAGGCAAAGAGCTTGTTTTTAAACAATATTTTCCACGAAAAATATAGATTAAATTTTCAATAATTGGTATTAGAACATGATTTATTTTCTACTCAACTCGCCAACGCGATAATATTTTTAACAAACTTGAAATATGTCGAAAAAGAAAAGTTGATCAAGATATTAAGTGGAATATCGGCAGTTCTCGTTGAAAGCGATACTGCTTGCTCTTAAGTGTTTGTTGAGGTCCGACAATGGTAAAGTAACGTCATCCCAGCTTGCAACTAAAAGTATTTTCGACTGCAAGCGTATGACAACTACTGTTGTAAATTTTTTTTTTCACTTTTCAATATTTCTTTACACAATTGCCCACGAAAATTCAATTCACCTTTACCACCTCCACAGAGACTCCACATTTAGAGCCATCTACAGATTTTCTTTTATATATGTTTAGCTCCTTAATATATGTTTAGCTCTTTTGTATATTTTGGTTTTAGTTCTCATACGTTTGTTGAGAAACTGGTTATAAAAAGTTCAGTTTTCCTTTCAAAAATTGCAGCGAAGCTTTCTGAGGCAAGTCGTCACGGACCCAAAAAGCAGTGATCATCCACGAAAATCAATGTCACTTTCTTGTTTTGAAAAAAAACTGAACTTTTAAAATGTGATGCAAGAGATCTCAAGCCGGTTCGTCCCTGTTTCATGTCCTAAAATATATTTCGATTATTACTTTGCCAAATACGTGGGTAATTTAAGTCTTAAATTAAGAAAACAAGCTTACGTTAAGAATAGATTTGTTCTCTTTTATAAAAATATATTTTCCAATAATTTCTTTTCCTAATTAAACAAATCAATAATATCTATTTGTATTTCTCCTTAAAACACCAAAAATTGTCAATTGATGGTCAATCAAACTCTTATTGCAGCAAGTTAGAATATCTTATATACAATTTTGTTATGTTCGTCCGGTAGGCTTTTTAAAATTTCCGAAGATATCGGGAAATCGGATACTGTAAGTTACTGATATACAGAAATTGGATGGCCGCATATCTTAACTTGCTGGGGCAATTAAACTGTTAGTTGCGACGCATTTAATACCTCAAGAAAGCATAGTTGCTGGACGTTTTGGCACATGTGGCCTAAAAAATATGGGTTCTTAAAATTTAGCTTTGAACGCAAATATAGATTATTTTTTTGGCTGAGGTGAGAGTCGGACGCATGGCCCGAAGATAAAAAATGACGGATAAAAAAGCTAAAGTCATGCGCAATCTACTATATTATACCATAAACTTCTGGATATGTAGAAAAGCCATATTTCTTAAAATACTGACTCATTCGAATTTTTTAAGTAAATTTCATTTTTATTGGTACCCATATGTCCACGTTTGAATGGTCCGGCTTATTGCATACTAAATTTAGACAAATTGTAAAAAAAATGTATGTTAGGTATTGATTTTGGGATAGATCGTATGAGTACCATTAACGATATTTCAAAAAATAAAAAGTGGGCGGAGTGGTGTATTTTATGGGAGTTAGCTAAAGGCGCGTTTCTAGGAATATTTGCTTGAAGAGTACCGATATAACCCACTTTCATCTGAGCTGGCCACCGATCGATCATAATGAACTGGAGTTATGTATATCTAAATCTGAACCAAATTTGTCCATTTCAATAACGTCCATTCTTGGTGCTAAAATGTACTTCTGCCTAATTTCATAAAGATCAGACAACAATTGTTCCCTGAAGATTTTTTTACAAGCTTAAAATGGTATTAACTCCTGATTCTTAGTCAATCGGTTCATGGGACTAATTTATAATACTCAGTAAAGCAGAGTGGTGCAGGGTACAAATATTCGTAAAGCTGCCAGCAAAAAGTAGCACACAAAAGTCGACTATTCGAATAAAATCGGACAAAAGTCGATCACGACTTTTTTAATTATTGCATCAAAAAGTCGTTTAGTTGATTGATCGATAAATGACTTTTAGAACCCTAGTTGGCCCCCGAGACAGTTCTAGGCAACTACATGAAGGAAATTGGTATCCATAAATAGTGAGAATGTCAGCTTTATCGAATAAAAGAAAGTTATGCCGATGGAAATTTATTTTTGTTTCGTTTTATGTATTTTTTAGAATGAATCTTAGATTTGGACTATCCTGTGTACTGATTATCAACAAATCGTTTCGCTATTATGTCTATCCTCGCTTGTCCTATTGTTGGCATGCTCAACATCAACAGATTGTATTTGTTTGATGGTATTGACCAAACGGCGGCAGGGAACAAACTGCACTTTGACAAAAGCAACAAAAATATTATGAAAATTTGTCATACTTGTTAGTATGTACACATCATTATAAAACACCAACGACACAATACACTCATCATCGCCCATGGACTTCGACATCATTACCGTCAACATCTCATCATCATTTAGGGGGGGCGCATTAGTGCCATCTTACGGCGGGCTAATACATTTCTCCCCATCGTGTAACAGACAAACATACACGCGTCAAAATGTTATATGAACCGATAATTATATGTGTGATGTGGTGATGAGATGTGATACTATATTTTTCTATTTTGTTTTGGTTGTTTTTTTTCAAGACTCGTTTCCCAGCAATAGTTACTTAACACGGTTTTGACGTTTATATTTCTTCTGTTGTTTTTGAACAACTCAGCGCCTGCATTGGTTATCATTTAAAGCGTAGCAAAACAACGAAATGGAAACAAACACAAAAATCCACGATAACCTAAAGGCAAATAAATAAAGGTGTACGCCGTTCGAGGTACATGGCGACGCTTTGCGATGTTCACCAATGATAGTTCAGTATAATACGCGCTTACTTACTTTGTTTATTTACAATGGCTGTATTTTGTCGTTGTTTTTGTTGTTTGAGTAGCTTCTGCCATTGTTGCTGATATCGTAGAACATTTTGTTTAAACAATTTTGTGTTCATTTACTTTGAACGTACGAGCGAGAGCACTTTTATCATTTGATATTGGAATTAGTAGTTCAAGAGTACTTTTGTTTTCATTTATTGCGCTTTGCGTGTACACACTCTACATTCAGCATGAGTGCTAAACTGCAATTAGGATTCGTGGCTAGTTTAACAACTTAGAAAAAAATGAGGGGTCTAGAAACGACTAACTTTCTTACTTCCCTTAACATCCCATTAAGGAACTTTACTACTTATTATTCTTACAAACCGAGACCTCGGAATCATTAATGCCAAATTAGCCATCTTCAGTTTAGATTTAACGCCTTTAAAGTTATGCTAAACCCTTAAATAAAAATTTACCCCGAAACAAAAAAAATTGAGATTTTAGTAAATTGTACAAATTTTTAAGAGCCTCCGATGGGTGGATGGTTTAGTAATTTTGTCACTCTGTTTATAACACCACCAAATATTGATCAGAGACCCTCTAAAGTACAAACATTATCGATCGTTCTTAAATTCTATTGCCATGCCATGCCCGTTAGTTGAGATCGCGGTCAGCGAATTACATATGATTCCAAAATGTTTCATGATGAAGATCACGATTAAAAGCTGTTTGCGATTGAAAATGGACCCAGAAAAATTATATTTCCCTTTAATGGAAGAATGGTACATAGGAAATAAGTAATTTTTTCGTGGTTAAAATGTGTATTCTTACAAACCGTTACCTCCGAATCTTTGATACCATCTTTGCCATCTTTAGCTTAGATTTAACGCCTTCAAAGTTATGCTAAACCTTAAATAAAGATTTACACCGAAACAAAAAAAGAAGTAAATTGAGCTCTCTTTAAAATTTGTCTTTGGGCTTTTAGCCCTTTTTGAAAACAAACTAGGTACATAATGCAAGGCACGGAAAACAGTTGGAAAAAGCCTACTAAACTTTCTCTCACAAATACGTTGTGAAAAAAAATCTAAAGATGGCTCTGAATGTGGAGTTTCTGTAAAGGTGATAAAGGTGAATAGTATTTTCGTGAGCCATTGTTTAAAAAAAAACTTTAAAATGAGATTTACAACAGTACGAGGGTTGCTATTTATATTTTGGGTCCGGCAATAAAAAACACAACAATTTATAATTGGAAATGGTTTTATTGTTTTTCAAAATATTCTCCTTTATGATCAATACACTTTTGCATGAGCACAAACCAATTGTCGAAACACTTTTTCCACTGCGATTAAGACACCGTCAAAACATAATTTTTAAACGCTTTAACAGCTGCTTCGGGCGATGAAAAACGTTGACCACGCATATTTCATCTTGTTGCTAGGGAATAAGAAGAAGTCGTTGGGTGCCAAATCAGGGCTGTACGGTGGATGGCCCATCAATTCTAATTCTTGAGTGGTCAAATACTTGTAGCTCATCATTTCAGCTGATGTGTCTTCTCTTATCATCTTTCCTCATTTCTTCGAACACTGTTGACAAACACTAAAGGCACTGCGGCAACATGGCCGGATATACCAAAAAAACGCAACCATTTGATTCGATGTACTTCTTCCACGAACAACTTTTGTTAGATTTGAAAGACCCATACGGTCGATTGCTGTTTTGGTTTGGATTCATATGCATAGATCCATGATTCGTCACCTGTGACAATGTTATACACTCCATACGAGCCTTTTTTTGAGCATTTGTCAAATTATGTGGGTTCCAACGAGAACAAACTTTTTTCACGGCCACATGAACATGAAATATCTATTCTAATGCCCAAAGATGCCTCAATCTCACGGTATGTCACATGTCGGTCTTGCTTAACCAGTTCACGCACAGCATCGATGGTTTCTGGCAAAGTGACCGAAGTTGGACGTCCTTCACGAAATTCATCCAGGAGCGAACGGCGTCCGAGACTGAACTCTTGGTACCAGCAATTAACAGTGGTTATCGCTAAAAGTCGTAACAAGTTGATTTAAACACTCTTGTCTCGATAACCACGACGAAAATCGTAAAAAAATCATCGCACGAAAATGTTTACGGGATAATTCCATTTTTTGACTAAAATGAATTTTTCAACACACTGTAAACAAAACAATTCACCCTCAAATGACAAAACGTTCTGAGTGAAGTTATGCTAAAAAATGTCAAAGTTCCCAATGGAAGTTCCAGTTTGCATCTGGGAACATTGGTATTGTCAGGACACGAAATATAAATATCAACCGTCGTATAATCACTGGTCGACACTTTCTGTTTAATACATTTTCAGGAAAAGCTTTATTTGGATTTAGAGTTGGCCACAAGTTTGTTGTCTTAAATTTTGGTATTTTCTTATTTATTTATTTGCGGGATCTACCAACATGTGCATATGATAAATCTTATTTATCAAATAGTTCTCTTATTGCAAACGTTGTATGTCATTATACTGCCTTTTTAAGTTTTATGACCATATTTGTGCAGGCTTTGGCCTCTCATCGGACTGTGCAGGAGAACCCAATTCGGCGACATGCACAGGGACGTGAGTACCTCCAGCCCACGATAGCCAGTTCTACGCACAAGATCGAGCAGAAGGTGCAATTCGTCGGCTATAGCCTATCGGCTATTATCCCGGTACTATGTGCAGATGGATCTACTTGTCCTTTTGCTGTTATCAACTTGTTTAATTAATAGTCTGCATTTTGAATTATTTCAGAAAAACTGTACTAAGAGCTGGAGAAGTTTAAAATGGATTAAGCCACGGAAGGTGCAGTTTTTGGAAAAATGAATACTTTAACACAGAAACTTTTTAAATTTAAGCCGATACCTTTACAAACGAAGCCCATCGAGCAACTGAAGAAAGTCATTCTTTTGTGGGGATTGTCGGTACCTACTATTAATTGCAGGTTTCGACCTTCTGAATTTGCTATTTAAATGCGTTTTACATGGTTTCGCAAATTATTCTTCTCATTTATAAGATGAAAAGACCAACGGAGAATATCAGCAAGCTGTATGTTGGATTTTCTGCCTAAAACGTATGTGCTCCTCCTATCACACACACCCTCATTCTGTCAATACTACTTCAAAAGTAACATTACAAAGTACATGGATAAGATCAATTTGTGGACTCAACTGGATGGCAAAACCGGCACTGATATGTAAAACAATTGGCATTCGGCACGAGTGATTTAAAGGCTTCTGTTTTCTACGCAGAGCCGTTGTGAACAGTCCTCCGAATCGGTCGATTTGTTCAGTTTCGCTTTGCCGGTGGGGCTTTCGGGACTCGATGACCTATGCAATAATTCACATACTTGTCTCAACAATTACCACTGTCATTCAATTTTATGATTTATGTAATGAAGTCATTGAAATTTGAACACTGTGGTCGACTCCTATTGGTTTTATTTTTATTTTAAACATTGTTCCTTCCCGATTACCACCATAAATACATGGGGGCAAACTTTGTTCTTAAAGAAACTTATCTACCATCTCAATATCACATTTAACATGTGTTTACATTTGTCAAAATCTCAAATGGTCATCACTTTGCCATTCCCACGAATCTGAAATGGCGGGAAATAGAGACAAGGGGGGGCCATTACACTGTCACCATTGACCGCTCGCTTAAAATGTTTATTATTTTTTTTTGCAACTTACACAGACACACAACAATTTTGTCGCTTTGTGTGTTTTTAAGTATTTTGACATTTTTATGTTACAATATTGTCGATGTCAGTCAGTCATGTCATGCATGTTATGGTTGAATTACACTTTAAAGTTCAATCACATTTAACACTTGAGTCTTATTGTGTTTGCTTTATATTGTACTATGCGCTATACTCATCGTCACTCGTTCCTATCATATCGTGCAGGCAGACACACACAGATACACACTCATACATCCATATGTACATAAATACATACGCATAGTAATTTATGTGCGCCAGTGCGATTGTGAATATAATCGCAATACCATCATAACGCCATCACCCCCCATTAATAAAAATGAGTTCAGTGGATGTATACTGTGAATTCTTCGAATAGGGCAAACATCGAAATGGTTTAAACTTTTTACGAATAGATTCAATGTAAAGGTGCACAAGCTTCAATATTACCACATGAAGTATGCTTTCTATAGTCAGACAGACGGTGCAATTATTGTTTTTACTCAATTCAAAAATAATTATATTATCACATAAATCAAAAATAATTCAATTGAACAAGTTATTTAATTGGACTCAATTTTTTGTATACTAGAAACAATAAAAATTGTTGTAGATTGAATATAAATAAGATGTAGTATCAATCAAAGCGATAATACATCTTTCTTTCTTCATTGCACTTCCTAGTTATAAACTCAGTAGACTACAATAAAACTAAAGAAAGAAGTTACAATAGACTACAACATTTTGTTTTCGTATTTAAATCATCAGCAGTGTTTTCATGCACATATTAAAGCTAATGGTGCGTGTCTGCCTGTCGAACATGTCTGAAAAGGGTATTCTTTTTAGTGGCATACAACTACAAAATGCAATAAAAACTAGTATGGAAGTCGTATAGAACCCAACTTATGATATCCTCGTTACGCCCTATTATTTTGGTATTTGGCGCCAAGCTATAATGCAGTGGTTTATTAAAGAATGTATGAATTTTATGAAAATTTCGTTGAACGATAATCGGCTGTAACGACTTAATTTCGTCGGTCTCTTGATTGTCTTTGTAAGCGGTTTTGACTGTTAATTAAAAAAAATCCTATTTGTATATCCATAAAATAGAACACCCTTTAACCACACATGCATTCACTAACATGAACAATATATTTGTGTGATACGAGTACATGTTAAAATTAGGGTTGCAACGAATGCGAATTATTCTCATCATTTTGAACATTCGCATTCGCAACCAATTTTGGAATACGAGGGTTGCTATTTATATTTCGGGTCTGACAATAAAAACACATAAATTTATTATTGGAAATGGTTTTATTGTTTTTCAAAATACTCTCTTCTAAGATCAATACTCTTTTGCATGCGCACAAACCAATTTTCGAAGCATTTTTTCCACTCCGATTGAGATGATTTTTGTACGCTTCAACAGCTGCTTCGGGCGATGAAAAACATTGACCACACATATTTTTCTTGATGCTAGGGAATAAGAAGAAGTAATTGGGAGCCAAATCAGGGCTGTACGGTTGATGGCCCATCAATTCGACGTCTTGCGAGGTCAAATAGCTCAATAGAGCTCGCATTGTCGTGATGCAAAATGATCCGTCTTCTCTTTTTATCTTTCCTCATTTTTTCGAACACTGTTGGCAAACAGATTTTTGTATACCAATCAGAATTGACCGTCCTACGTTCCACTAAAGGCACTGTGGCAACATGGTCGGTTATACAGACAAAACGCAATTGTTTGCTTCGATGTACTTTTTTCACAAACATCTTTTGTTAGATTTGGCTCGTCTTGAAAGAACCATACGGTCGATTGCTGCTTTGTTTGGGGTTTGTTTGCATAGGTCCATGATTCGTCACCTGTGACAAAGTTATTCACTGCCTTTAAGCTACCGCTGTTATACTTTTTCAACTTCTCTTTGCACCAATCCATACGAGCCTTTTTTGAGCATTCGTCGAATTATGGAGGATCCAACGAGTACAAATTTTTTTCACAGCATGCCATATCTTATTGTTGCTTGTCATACTAATGCCCAAGGATGCCTTTATCTCACTGTATGTCACATGTCGGTCTTGCTTAATCAGTTCAAGCGCAGCATCGATGGTTTCTGGCAAAGTGACCAAAGTTGAACGTCCATCACGAAATTCATTCTGGAGCGAACTGCGTCCTAGACTGCACTCTTGGTACCAGCGATTAACAGTGGTTTTTGAAGGTGCTTCATCGCCAAAAGTTGAAACAAGTTGATTGAAACACTCTTGTCTCGATAACCCATGCCAAAAATCGTAAAAAATCATCGCACTAAAATGTTCACGGGATAATTCCATTTTTTGACTGAGATGAGTTTTTGAACACACTGTAAAAAAACAATTCGCCCTCAAATGTCAAAACGTTCTGAGTGTAGTTTTGCTAAAAAATGTCAAAGTTTCCAAAGGAAGTTCCAGTTTGCATTTGGGAACACTAGTATTGTCAGGACCTGAAATATAAATAGCAACCTTCGTATTTGCATTCGCACACTTCAGTTAAGTATTAACAACTACAATTTTTGTGAATTATTTTGCAAACTGTTTTGTTTTTGTTAATCCTTGTACGAATTCACCCCGTTTAATATGAAATTGTATCCGGAACACTGCAATTTTTTGTAATTTTGTTTTATTTTAACTGAATGAATATGAATAAAAAATGAATATTTCAATATTCGCTTTTGCTTAACCCAGTTTCGTTACATCCCTAGTTTGAATCACCGTGAGACAACAACAATATCAATGCCATCAGCAACAGCCACATAATATGCCAATGATTTGTTGTCGTCGCCGTTGCCTCTGTACTGTTGTCTGATAATTATAATTGAAGTTGTTGCAATTATTCGTATCTTTTGTTTTGTATGTTTTTACAAAGATATTTATGTACATAGTGTACATATGAGTGTACTTACATCATTTGTTCCAATATGGTTTAATTCTCCAAAATGCCCCTAATTGCTTTTTGCGCTCTATTTTTGAAATACAATTGAAATGAAGCACCAATTGTTTCTAAAGTTTAATTTTGTGTTTTTTTCGCTTTGAAATAAATTTGCGTTGTTTTCAGTCTCAATTGAAGTCGACGCGTCGTTGCATTGCTTTCAATTTAATAGCGTGGGATTATATTTTAACACATCAAAGAAGCGAATTTTTTAATCAGAAAAGGGAGATATATTTTCAAATTTGGAACAATTCTGCCGTTTGAGTTTAATCTCGCAAAAAATTCTATTGGCCTGTTTTGTTTGCGTTTATTTTAAAAATAATTTTGCGCCTTTGGTTTCGAATTTCCAATAAGTTTTAATTTTGCTCAACTGCAAACGCTAGAACATGGGTTAACAAGTTCGGACTGCTTTTATGCTTTTCATACAATGTACATATAGAATAGTCTGGTTATTATACCCTGTTCGAACTTTGGTTAATTGCATTGAAGCGCCTTGTTCTGTTTTGTCATACTGACAATTTTACTAAGGGTTTAAAGGTTTAAAACATGCCAGGATAAATTAGCAAAGAAAAAGTGACCATGCTATTATTGGCTTTTTTAGTCATAGAATCATGAGGATGCTAAATAAAGGTCATCCCGATGGCGAATTTTGTCATTCTTTCTAATATATATACTTAGTAGGGACATAAATACTGATACACAAGTTTTATGCTGTAAAATAAAAAGTACTAAATGTTTTTTGACCAAATATTTTTTAATAGGTTTATTGATGTGTATTGTATTCAAAAAGAATCTACTTATTCGAAATGTCCGCCTTTTGCCTTTACACACGCTTTAAGTCGCACTGGCCAATCGTCCAAAGCTGCACGAATCTCGTCCATTGGAAAATTGGCCACAGCTCGAACCAAAGCAGTCTAAAGAGATTCAATGTTGGGGTATCTTTTGTGACAAACCTTGTCCTCTAAAACCGTCCACAATTTGTAATCCAATGGGTTCAAATCTCGAAGCCAGCCCTGGGACGTTTTAGCCTTATGGGCCGGCGCAGAATTCTGCTGATAAGTCCTTGTCTGGTTTTGGAACAGGGAATTGTTAAGAGGCCTCACAACAGCTTCCAAAACAGTTTCTTGGTAAACTTTGGCCAATGTTTTGACTCCTTGTTCGCAGAAATGAAGATCAGTGACCCCATCGTAAGATACACCCCACTAAACCATGACTGAAGCTGGTGATGAGCCTTTTCCACCTTTGGGATCAGTTCAGATGCTTCCTTAGATGACCGCGCATACACTCTTTCATTTTGCTTGTTAAATTTTTCCTGAACGGTAAAATTTTTTTCATCGGTGAACAAAATTTTTCTGTGCAAGTTATCAGAGTGCTTCACCAAAAGACGTTTGCATTTTTCAATCCTATTTTTTTTTAAAGCTGCAGTCAATAAATGTCCGGTACGTCGTTTGAAATCCCCAAGTCCCAAATCTTTTTTAATGATTCGACTTATGGACTTTTGCGTGATATTCATCTCACGGGCTTTGATTTACTGTTTTCGGAGCGGATTTCTGTGAATTCTTGATTTAACGGCTTTGATAACATGCGGTGTGCGAACAGAGCGTGGGCGGCCCGACCGGTGGCAATCTTTTACATCTCCAGTCTCCTCAAACAGTTTTATGCATCGGTAGACGAACATGCGGCTAATCCCTAGTGGCCGTAGCGTTTTGAAAATATCGCTTTTTTTCATTTCACACTTGAAAAGCGCTATTACAGCGATACGGTTCTCATTATCTGACCACTCCATGATGAAAGTTGAAACAATTTTAAAATCCCGTTGCAGACTAACGCTACTGAGGTTAGCTTTCAAAACCCATATGACATTAACGGGGTATGTTCAGTTCTACTATTGAAATGGGTGTGTTCAATGTTGTAACAGTATTTATGTTCCTACTAAGTACAGTGTCGAACAAAACTAAAGCACGGACTTTGAATTTTTAACCTTTAGTTCAACATAAGTTTTAGCATGGAAAGATTTACTTTTTTTTTAATTCAGTAAGATTAAACTTTTACTACTATCGAAATAATCATTTAAATTGCATTTCATCTTTCGCATATGGTAGCATATCATTTTGAAGGATTTCCTTGTATACGAAAAGGTCCATTATGCCTGTAATTCTAAGAAATGGATCTATTCCTTTTTTCCCTAGATAATGAACTTTAAATAAATCATTTTAAATATTACAACGGTGGTTTTAATCACGGGTGTTCTAAGTTTGTCTAGCAGTATACGCAGTCGCTCCACGTTGTTGAATAACATAAATTAACATGTCGCACCAAATAGTTCATATAAGTGGGTGTGACAGATGCTGGATTTCAAGTACCCCACAATCTACAGTTTTGCCTATTAAAATGAAAATGCGCTTTAGCGCTATCAATAGAATATTAAAAAAAAATATCATTTACGTGGCAGAGTTCAGTCATAATCTGCAAAAATAAAAAATTAATATGTTGTTCCACATCAGTTGGTCTCATTGAGAACAACCTGTAGTACACATTAGGAGTACTTATATTGGTTGGTATAAAAAAGCCTTCTGAATAACTTTCTATAAATCTAAAATTTTCTGAACAAACGGGATTTAAATAAAATTTATACTCTCTCCACATGGGATATGTTTGTTGAAGGTGGGTCCATGTTTAACAGGACTTGTGTTTTAGGACCCTGTGGACCATTGGCCTATGGGTCAAGGCGTCCAATTTAGCTTAAGATTTGTGAGGAAATGACATTGTGCTTGAGTACCCATTTATATGTCCATTGTTAAATGGAGCCAATTTATGGGTCCATTTGAGCCAATCTTAAGACAAATTTTAAAAGATAGTTCATATTTACTTAGTATATTAGTAAGGAAACTGAACTGTTTCTGAGTACCCACGTGTAAAAATTTGATTAATTGCATTATTTTCAAATTTTATTAATTTTTTTTTTTCAAATTTCTGGCTTTATTGGAAAGTTTGAGCTTTGTCGCTTAATATTGGAACATAATATCATTCTTATGACAACCACAACTGGCTCGACAGTAACTCTTTCGAACAATCCAATTTTTCAGTACATGTTTCGGGTCGAATCTCTTTAATAGCAACTTCGATTTCAAGACATCAAAATTTTTGGCTGATTATTCGATTTTCAAAAACAGTGCGTAAAATATCGATAGTTGCGTTAGCTGTGTGACATGTAGCCCCGTCTTGTTAAAACCAAATGTCATCCATATCCTTATCTTCAATTTTTTGTAACAAAAATTCGTTGAGCGCGGTAACGCTCACCGTTGATTGTAACGGCGTCTCATTGCTCAAAAGGCCCAATGATGCCGCCAACCCAAAATCCACACCAAACAGTGACTCGTTGTGGATGCATTGGCTTCTCAATAGTCACGTGTGGGTTCTCTTAACTCCATATGCGGCAAATTTGCTTATTGACATAGCCATAATGGCCATAATGGTGCGTGTCTGTCTGTCGAACATGTCTGAAAAGGGTATTCTATCCCGCGACTGCCGGTTCTATGTATCGGATTGACCCGAAACTCTTCGGCCAGGGGCAGTCATCTCAACAATATATATTTTTTGTTCGTCCATTGACATAGCCACTGTGATTAAAATATGCTTTATCTGAAAACACGATTTTTCTGTAAAATTCTTCATCTCCTGCCAAACAATCTTCAGGCCATTGGGCGAAGCGAAAACGCATCGGATGGTGTTCCATTTTTCAATGACAAAGTTTAACCTTTCCAATACTCGTAATACCAGAAATTTAAAAAAAAACTATCAGTATTTTTTTTTTACAGCTGATTTTAATTTAAAATTTTAAAACGACGACCCTGTACTTTGTTGGGTCGTAGATATGTATTTTCTGGAGAGTAAGAAAGTTATATTTTTTTAAACAATTTAACTGTCATTGTACGTAGTGTTTTAAGCGCATTTTTCGCTAATTAAAGAAAACACACCTAATATTGAGTATTCCTTTGCAAGCAAAATTATTTTAAACCTTTGTTGGCGCTTCATACAAAGACTCTGCAATGACTTCGATATTGTTTCTTTGTTTATTTATGACAATTTTTTAGTTGTCTTTGTTTACAATAAAACAAACAACGACTGGCACAAACAACCAATTGTCGGGCGAAAAAAAAGGCTTGTTTTTCAAGAAAATGGACCGGAAGATTGGTGCGTGATTCGACTTCTACTTTTGATTTGAATTTAGATTACGAAATTCCTTTAACTAGTTTCTGATTATTTTTAATAACTTGAATCTTGTCTTTTATTTGAAAAACGCTTTCAACCCTTTAATATTATCTCTTGTCAGGATCTCCAACCAAATACATTGCCTTTGTTGTACATGAAATTTCCTCTCCATCTTTTGATTAGCGATATCGTTTTGCTTGCCATCAAATGAATCAATTGTTTAAAAAGTCATTAAACGTCGTACGTCGTTGGCGGGGTGGATGCAACCACCCCAGTTGAACGTCGTTCATTACTCAAAATATACTTTGGACTTGTGGAACAACAAATACTGTAATCTTTTTTACGATATGCTTTGTAACAACAGCAATAACAACAAATGTTAAAGATCAATAAAGACAGACAGACGGCCGGCAGCAAGTTCAATTTGTGTGTGTTCGTCATGTAAACGCTCCTGATGTGCATGGGATAGGGCAGAGGGGGGCTTATAGCTAGAAACAAGTTCTACGTACTTGACGACGGACGAATGGACAGACGTATCGAGACGTCGAATGAATGAAGACATGAAAAGGGTTTCATCAAGGTCAGAAGACAATGGTTTTGTAGGCTTTAATCAATTTGTGTGAATCACGTAAAAATGAAAAGAGTAGTTTGAAAGAGGAAAATAAAAGATGTTTAACATCTTTTCTTTGTGCTTAAGGTCGCAGTTTACTTGATTGGCTAAATGTTGTTGTACAAAACAGCTTTATTCAGTTTAAGGATAATTTTGTTGACCTACAAATGGAAGGCGAAATCACCTTGGCAAGAAGTCCGTTGCAGCACTTTCTATACCATGCGTGCGCAACGGTATAAATGCGGTTCTTCGGAGTCCGAGGGTGATTTCGGGGGTGAGACATGAAGACTATAACCGAGTTCGTTAGTTATATTAGCAAAACTCATTAAGGACTTTTCTGGAAAAGCAGCACTGCGCAGCATATGCGTATATGCATTGTCTGGAAACACTGCAATAGTCAGGTGTTCTAAAAAGCATCCATTTAGCATCTGTTGGGCAAATATTTCGTGCAGTTCAAAAATGTCTGTAGCAGAGATTGCAAGGGTATGCAATTTGTTACATATTTTTGTTTTTACATTAATATTGCTAATATTAATAATTGTTTCAGACTCGATGTGGATGCTAAATGCATTTAAGTAATAATTAATATAATGAAATTCGATCAGTAAGAAAACTAATGTATACTTGCTTAATTAGACTGGCACTTAACCTTTTGCTAGCTTTGATTTAAGTAATAATTGCCAAGCATTTCAAATATTTATGTGCTGCATTCAATTCGTAATGCGTAGGTTTTTCACGTTCTACCACTTGGTGCTCTTACCTTTCCTTACACAAAAGCATGTAGCTGAAACCGAAGTTATAAAAAAATTTAAATAATACTATAATAATTTTAAGTCTGTACTAAAATTAGTACCATGTTATCTCTTAAATATTTATATAATTCTCAATAAATAGAATCTTGATTCGATTCAACGATATCTGTCTCTTCTTCCGTCTATCTAAAGATTGTTATTTAACTATAGGTCACAATTGTCTGATCTTCATGAAATTTGGCAGAGAAAAATTAATAACAATTTAAATATAACTAACTTTATATGTGTCTTTAGCTCTAAAAGCCACATTTACATCCAATTTTGATGAAACTGGGGACAGTTCATTACGATCAGTAATCAACTCAAATTATAATGGGTCTTACCAATCCATGTTTTGTTAGTCGGGCATTTTGGACTTAAGCTATTTTACTAGTTTTTTTTAATTTAAAACCTGTATTTGTAGCAATTCATTTTATTGCATTCATATAGTCTACAAATTAAGACAGTTTCTTTTCTTCTGATTGGGAAAATGTAATCCATTCCAGGCATTAGGCTAAAATGGGTCTGACCGATCTATGTTTTGTAAGTCGGGCATTTTTGGACTTAAGCTATTTTACTAGTTTTTTTTTTTAATTTAAAACCAAACCTGTATTTGAAGCAATTCATTTTATTGCATTCATATATTCTAGAAATTGAGACAGTTTCTTTACTTCTGATTGGGAAAATATAATCCATTCCAGACATAAGGCTAAAACCGGAATGTCGATTTTTAACTTTTAAAAAAACTGACAGTCGATATTTTCAAAACACGATCTGAAAAACTCCCGAAATGCCGGTTTTCTGAAACCCCCGTTTTTTGGACAATCTAGTTGTAGTGTTTTTGTGTTTTAAAGTTATAAAAACTTTTTTTTTGCTTTTTTTTGGATGAATTAATTGTAATTATTTCATATCACTTTTCTATAAAAAAAAATTGTCGATCCTACGCACCGGATCGACCCGAAACAGCAATTCTTCGGCCAAAGGCTGTCACCCCGGTACGGTTTGCCGCAACAACAAAAAATATAAAAAAAATTGTATTTCGTACTCACTTACATCCTGTTTTTATAGAACAAATTCGTCAGAGACGTAACAAACTCTAAGTAGACGAAAGGAAAATAATTTTGGTTTTTGTAAATTAATCAAATTCGTTTGTCACCAGATTGAAAACCACGTTACAACAATTTTTAATTTGAATATTTCAAGTTAAATTTGTGTTGCAAAAATCCAAATGGGCGTTAATAAATTTTTGCTCGTTGTTTGAACGAAAAAAGCAAGTCGCTGGCGTTATAAAAACTGGGGGTAAGTTCCCAACACAACGGACAACTTCTCTCAAATCTGCGAGCTGGGCACGTAATAATTATTGTATTCACAGACCGGGCCACTGTTCAATGCTTTCTCCTAACGTCTAATGAATTTTAAAAAGGTTCATTAACACATGTCTTAGAGATAAATCGCCGGGATTTTTCTTCAATAACAAAAAAAATTAAGTGGCAAATTGTGGTTTGATAAACGTTGTCACATCAAAATATTTTAAGGAATGGTTTTTTCTTATCCTTTTTTAGTTTATTTTTACATTGAACATATATGTACGTACATAAATGTCAAACGTTATAAGAATTGTTGTTTAAAACACTTTCCTTTCGATACTCACATGTGCATTTCCAGGTCAAGATCCAAGTGCTGGCTCGCAATGGGGGTAAACATAAAGTTCAGCTGTCGTCGAAAACGTTAAACCTTCCACCCAAACATTGACCCCTCAACATTTCAATGAAATTGTAAACGAAATTTGGAATTTTCAAACAACGTTGACCTTACTTTTTAATTCTGTTCTAGAAAGCACTTTCGACTATATGCAAATAATTTTATTTCGGACAACATACATGCATGCTTAGCGATTTGAGGTCATGAATCAAGTGGTGCTATCAATAAAACTTATCTTGCATTGAGGAAAGAATCGATTTGTTGTAGTGTCCTCCATCTGAACTTTTTTGGGTCGTTAAAGCTTTTCAATAAATTTTCTTTGCACCGTCTATTGGACGTACGAGTTTGGTAATGAATGAAATAGGCAACGACTGACGTTCTGGTTGGTACAATACAAGAAGAGGTAGATATACAATTGTGTTGGCCACGTTCCAATTGTATTTGTTGTTGTCTTTTTTTTTGATTGTATTTCACGTGTTTTGGATAAGGAGATACTGCCGTTTAGCTGCCATTTAGCAGATACGTGTAGCTACACCCCCGTTGCGTTCAAAGAATTGGGGTATTGATTTTAAGTTGTTGCCCAAGGAAAGTAACTTTACCCGGGGGTTGTGGCCGAGTATCAACAGCTGACAGCGAAACTAGATAGCAGTCGTTTCGACCACTCATTGGGTATTTTCGTAAATTTTTAAACAATACGAGAATATTCTTGTGTGAAAAGTTGTCTGGCGTACGCTTTTATTTTTTATTAACACCTACGCCGACACGACAACACAACAACGACATCAGCGCTATCGCATTCTTTGTGGTGTTTTGGTCCACCTCTTTGGCGCCGCCATCTACGAACAATCAGTCAATTGATGTTAATTGTGAAAAGAATGAAAATAAGACACAACTTTTCTTTATTGTTCTGTAGTATTAATGAGTTCATATGCGTTTGAACACAACGAATGCAGCGGCGTCGTATAACGTGGCTGTTGGTCTGGTTGCTGCACACACATAACCGGCACACAATCCGGCAATTCATTGAACCAAACCAAACCATGCCAAAGCAATTGGCCGGCATCCCAGGTCTAGAGGATGGGCGAATGAGGAGCTGAACTGAGACAAAGTCACTTTCCTTGCTGTGTTCCTTTCTCTGTTTCTTCTTTAGCAAACGTACGCATAGTCCCCACTTCCCGTTTCAAATGGATGCACATGGACTCCAAATAAAAAGCCAGCAAGTAAAAACGGCAAAAAGTTCGAGTGTTAATCTCAGCCAAATTTTAGATCCGTGGAGCAATTTGTTTTAATATATTTAGTAGGGACATACGAGTACATACTGATACACGCGTTTTATGCTGTAAAAAAAAGTACTGAATGTTTTTGGACCAAATATTTTTTAATATATTTATTGATGTATATTGTATCCAAAAAGAATCTACTTATTCGAAATGTCCGCCTTTTGCCTTTACACACGCCTTAAGACGTACTGGCCAATCGTCAATAGCTGCACGATCCTTGTCCATTGGAAAATTGGCCACAGCTCGAACCAAAGCAGTCTTAAGAGATTCAATGTTGGGGTATCTTTGTGACCAACCTTGTCCTCTAAAACCGTTCACAATTTGTAATCCAATGGGTTCAAATCTGGACTGCCTGAGGGCCATTCTTCAGAGGAAATGAACGCTGGCAAATTGTTTCGAAGCCAGGCCTGGGACGTTTTAGCCCTTTGGGCCGGCGCAGAATCCTGCTGGAAAGACCACGGCTGGTTTTGGAACAGGGAATTGTTAAGAGGCTTCGCAACAGCTTCCAAAACGGTTTCTTGGTAAAATTTGGCTGATGTTTTGACTCCTTGTTCGCAGAAATGCAGGTCAGTGACCCCATCGTAAGAGACACCCCACCAAACCATGACTGAAGCTGGGTGATGACCCTTTTCCACTCTTGGGGTCAGTTTAGATGCTTTGAATTGAAGCCCGTAATCTTGACGACACTTGGTTTCAACAGGATGGTGCCATTTTCCATACAGCTGCTCAAACAATGGATCTATTGAGAGGTCATTTCGAAAAGCCGCTAATTTCACGTTTTGGACAGGTGAGTAGGCCGTCTAGATCGAGTAATATCACACCTTTAGACATTTTTCTTTGGGGTTACGTAAAGTCCAAAGTCCATGCTGACAAGACAACTACGATTCATGTTTTGAAAGCCAACATTACGCGTGTCATTAAAGCCATACCGGTCGAAATGCTCGAACGAGTCATCCAAAATTGGACCCTCAGAATAGAAACCCTGAGGCGTAGTTGTGGCCAACATTTTAAGGAAGTTATATTCAAAAAAAAATGTCATAAAATGTCCTTTCAAATTTCCAATAAAGATTCCACACTTGATTTTAATTTTTATATTTTTGTTTGTTCTAAAAAAATACCTCTAGATGGATCACCCTATACAACCTAATCTTTTGCCAACAGAATGTTTGTGCACGCACTATCCAGGTATTCCATCGCTACGACCGAATGTTGATTGGGTATACGGCATATTTCAGTAGTGGGAACTGACAGTTTCGGTTAAAGAGACAAAGTATCGATAACCCTAACTAATTAGGATGATTACTGGAACTGAATTTGTACATGTTCATATTGGATGTTGTTATAGATTTTTAGTTAGTGGTCATCTTTGAAATCGGTTGTCAGTACCACGAGCTTTTGTTAACTTATCCAACAGATAGTACCATATTATGTATATGGTTATGTGATATTTTTATTTTTAACTATTGGAAAATATTTACTCGTATTAATTATGCTATTTGAATTATGAGCAAATTTTTTCAAAACTTGGTTTTCACTTTCGAATCTAATGGAGTTTTTTGTACAGTTGAACGATTTTATGCATCAAATTGGTAAAGTGGGTCAAAAAATTCAATTTTGGTTTTGAAGTGTCAACAAATTTCAAGATTAAACTTATGATTATATTATTATTTGAGTGTAGTATAGTTGTTTAAAAAAAAATAGGTGGAAAAAATGTATTTCAAATCCCCCCTCTGTATTGGTTTTAGTTTTTCAAAAAAAAAATCATTCACCTACCGAGAAAGTTCGAAATTTTGTTGCATGCCACCACCGATTATTGGTACCAAAGTAACATGTACTTCATAATGGGTTGATTGTTATAACCACCAATTGCGGCAACCGTAGTTTTGTTAATTCAGTTAGTATAATTGTCTTTTTGGGGTTAGGTATCGTTATATTGTTGTAGCTAACATCTAATGGTAAGCCGAGTCTTATAACCATCAATACCATGGAATGTTGGTGATTGCAACAAAAAGTATGTTTATCCAACCGAATATTTGTAGTTCGGACCGATTACCACCTAATTTGTTCTATGTGCGTAGTTAAGTAACCTGAATACAACAGAGCTATTACGAACCCGGCTTGGAACATTCGTCTCGCGCATAGTTTCTACCACAACACTTTCAAGAATTGACAAGAATTAAATGGTTTTGAAATCGAACCTTCAATTTCTGAAAAAAAATAGATGTTGGGGCCTCATATATTGTGAATTTGCCTCAGGAAATTCGAAGTCATAGGCGTGTTATTTGTTAGATTACGAAATCTATGGCATTTAGAGAAAAACAATAGTTATTTTTTAATCTCAACAGTGGCTTAAACTTAACATTTACAGCCACTGTTCGTCGTCGGTTAGCACTATGTTTCCCTCCCCACTTCAGCGAGAGAGTGCCACACGTTAAGAGTGGCAAACCTCGTATAAACACAACATCAAAGAAAACAAAGGAAAGCGATGTATAGTGAGCGTCAAAAGAAAGTTTACACCTTCGTGTACAATATTGTTGGACTAATTTTTTGACTTTACAATATAACGAAACATACAAAACCACATTAATTGATAAGTTTTTTCACTTCCAACCGAACCATGAAGCAAAACCTATCTAAAAGTGCTGTTAAAATTACAGAAGCGATGTAAGAATCTTCAATCAATTCTGTAAGTGCCAGTACTATTCGTCGAGCACTTGAGTGTCGAGGAAAACCCGTACAAACGTATGGACGTTTGTTTCTGTAAAAAGGTAATTAGTTTTTATAGAGCAAATTAAGAGTAAGTTTGAGTAAGAGTAATTTTGAGATGTTTGGCTAAAAGAAGTCAGTAAAATATGAATAAGCCAAATCAAAGATTGTTAAGGACAAATATGATGATATCGACCGTTTAGCATGGTGGGTGTTTGATGATGGTGTGGGGGTGTATGTCGGCCAATGAAGTGGGAAATTTAACTTTTATAGAAAGTACCATTAAATAAATGGATTACCTCAACATTTTAAGAAATAATTTGCGTCCCAGCGTTAAGAAATTGAATCTCATTTCCACATACGAGTAGGTCTTTTAAGAAGGCAATAATCCATAGCACACTTCCGAAGTGGTCAAAGAATGGTTGTTGTATCGTGTGCCCTGAACGTTGGATCATCGCCATCGTCCTAAATCCTCTTGAACATTTGTTAGAGTATCTTGATAGCTATTAAAAAAAGGACAAATTAGTTAAAATGTTCAAATCGATATCAAGATGGTTACAAAATATGTTTATGCAAAAGAAAAAAGCAAATACTAAAGGTTGGACCATTTAAAATTTTAAATTTGAATAGGCTGTAAAAAAAATACTTATAATTTTTTCAATTTTCTGGTTTTACGAGGGCTGATATATAAATTTCTGGCCTAATAACGAAAATGCGAATATTTATCATCAAAAAGGGTTTTATTGTTTTTCAAAGTATTTTCCAGCATGATTTATACAGTTTTTGCATGGGCTCAAACCAATTGTCGAAGCACTTTTTCCACTCCGATTGAGACACCTCCAAAACATGGTTTTTGAACGCTTCAACAGCATCTTATGGCGACGAAAATTGTTGACTACACATTTGTTTTCTTGATGTGCGGGAAAGAAGTCAATAGGTGTCAAGTCAGGACTGTACGGCGGATGACTTATCAATTCGACGTTTTGGCCGGTCAAAAAGGCGCTGGTCGAAGTGTGAGAGCTCGCATTGTCATTGTGCACAATGATTCGTCTTCTCTTGTTCGTTTTTCGAATTTCTCCGAAGACTTCAGGCAAACAAATTGTGTATACCACTCAGAAATGACCGTCCTATGTTGCTCAAGCGGAACAGTCGCCACATGAACAGTTTTGCCAAAGAAAAGGCGACCATTTGCTTCGAAGTGCTTCTTCCATGAACAACTTTCTTTGTATCTTTTCAAAATTTCTTTGCATCAATCGACACGAGCCTTTTTTTTAAGCGATTGTCAAATTGTACCGGATCCAACGAGAACAAACCTTTTTTACGGCCAGGAGTTCGTGCAATATCGAATGTATGCTGGTGGAATAAATGCCCAAGGATACCTCTATCTCACGGTATGTCACATGACGATCTTGCAGTATCAGTTCACGCACGGCATCAATGTTCTCTGGCACAACGTCCGTTTTTGGACGACCTTCGTCTTTGAGCTAGCATAAAACCAGTTTTTCACAGTGCTAAAGGATGGTGCTTCATCGTCATACGATGTTTTAAGTTCTTCGATGCACTTTTGTCGTGATAATCCACGTCCAAAGTTGTGAAAAATGACAGCACGAAAATGTTCACGAGTTAATAACATTTTATTGCAAAATTGATTTTTTCAAGTCACTGTAAACAACACAAATGAAAGTCTTACGTCAAAACGTTCCTAATACGTTTATGCTAAAAAATTTTAAACTTTCCAATGGATATTTCAGATGGCGCCAGGCACACAGAACACAATATCATTCATATGATTACCACAACTGACTCGGCAGTACCCCATCCGATCAACCCAATTTTTTAAAACATTTTCGATTGTTTTGAGTCGAATCGAATGACAACTTCGATTTCATGTTTCAACGCTTCAATTATCTCTGTATGTTACATTTATCCTTAATGACTCTCCGCAGAATATAATCCAAAGGCCTCAAAACACTGCTGAGTTAGCCCGAAGCGAAAACGAAGAACTTTGTAAGCCTTCATACCGAGGTCTTTATGCAAAATTCTTCTCAAAGAAGTGCGAGTATTGTTCACTTCCTGAGAGCGATGACGAGTTGATGTTGATGGATGATCTAGGACATTCTCAGGAACAGCAGCAATTTGTTCGCACTGGACGAAAACGTAGTCGGGTTGGTTTGTTCAAAAACGATACATTTTTATGAACTCCCTTCGCAAATTGTAGCACAAAATGAACTAAAGGACAATCTCTTCTTGAAAATTTTCCACTTAAATTTCTTACAGTTTGCGTTAAAGGCTCACTCACTACTTTGGATGTAAGTTTTAAATATTTCCGAATTCTTTTCGAGCGTAAACACCATATTTTCCAAATGTCAAACATAAAAATATCTTTCAAAGTAGTCGGTATTTCAAAATTAAAATTTTTGACTTTTTTCAAAAATTTTTGGCTACTGTAACCTTTTTTTGGAATCGCGACATTTGTCCTTCGTTTTTAAATATTTTTTGTTTTTGTAAAAATCTGGAGGCTTTTGCTATTTAAAGAGAATGTTCCTTTTCAAAACTTTCTTTTACATAATTTGATGGACTTTAATGTGTAAAATATAACGCGGTGCACGTAAGTAGTGGGTGTAGACTTTCTTTTGACGCTCACTGTATATACAGATTCCAATTGCGAAAATAAGAAAAGAAAAGACAAAAACAGAAAACAAAGAAGAAAAGGACTGAACTTAGCACAAACACAGTTGAGTTGCTTTGGCATCAATTTTGCAGCTGCTGGCTGACTCGGGCTATTATTGTCTGTTGCATGCATCTCGTGTATTGTAGTTATAAATGGCAACGCCATTGCATCGCGTACATATAGCATGGTTCATTTAAAGCACATTTCTTTGTATGATCGTCATCATCGCCGACTCCACCACCAACAACAACATCATTTGCAATGCTTGGGAGGGTCGTTTGACACAGTCGTCGCCAACACCATCATCGGCCACATCGACAAGAATTCAACAGTCACATGTTGAAATATTCCTTGCAGTTGGCCTCCTCCTCTTTTTTGTTTATCAGTTGATGGTGATGGCATGTCGTCCATGTATGTATGCTTAACCGTTCCATTGTTTATTTCCATTTCGTTTGGTTACATTTCAGTGGCGTCTATACATTTGTTGAACATTTTGTTGGCGTCTGCTTGGTTCCCTACACCAACTCAAAGACATTCTAAGTTCAGGGTTTGCGAATTTAACATTCGAAGATGCCAAACAGCAGAGCTTTAGTGATGAAATAGTCTCTTATGAAATATAGTGACTCAACCCAAAGATTTTCAACTGTATAAAGAGGATCTATCCGCTCTTTTTCCACGGTTTATGTGCGCGAGATAGGGTTTTGTCAATATTTAAATTAATTTACACAGATAATTTAATAACATTTAAATTTTTCCAATGCAGAAATGAAGCAATGCATTAAGTTAAATATTTCGTTTCTTATTTTAACACCATTCAATGATTCTATGTCTAATATTGACGAAACCTTATCTCCTGCACATGAGCATGAATTCGCCACAAGGCTCGAATTGGCCGACGACATCTCTTGTAGTTCAATTCTTGCTGATATTCAGTCTTTGCAGGCTTTAGATGGCACTAACATTATTTTCCTTCCTACGTATTGGCCCCTTCCCAGGGGGCCAATAAAAAATTAATTTGTAACAGGTACTGTCGGAATTGTTGTGTCTTAAAAGCCTTATCGTTCGAACGTAAATGGCACGTGCATTGGGTTTTTATATGATTTGAACCGAATTTTTTGCCAACTGAATAATTGAGGTTGCATGCACCTACATAAATTTTTCACTATAATCAAATGTTTCTTGGTGTTGTGAAATTTGTAGTATTTGGAACTGAAGTTTAAGTGGAACATATGAAGTATCCAAACCTCTAACGAATGTTTGAATTCAAAAATCCACATGCCGTTCGTTCGACGTTTATACTCTCCGTTCACGTAGATGGGCCCATAAATTTTACGAAAGATTCTCCTCTTAAATAAACCCCCAACACTGCTTCATCCGCTTGTGGAGTACACATGTTTCGGCGCCATATAGAAACACAGGTAGTATCAGTGTGTTGTACAACGTCATTTTCGTCTTTCGAGAGAGGGCTCTGTTCTTAATCTTCTTTCCGAGCCCAAAGTAGCATCTATTAGCCAGCACGGTCTTTCTTTTATCACAGTGCTGAGATAAAATTGTTATGGTCAAGTATTTAGCTTTAATATAAAAATAAAGTTTGCTATATATTTAAAATGAGTGGCCGCAGCAGCTGGATCAAATTCCCGGCGAAAGGCCACTTTTTGCAGCATTTGGGGCCGTATGTCAGCAATATAATTTGGTGTATAAATCATGCTGGAGAATACTTTGAAAAACAATAAAACCGTTTTTGATGATAATTATTCGCATTTTCATTACTAGGCCAGAAACATATATAGCAGCCCTCGTATATAAAATAGTTTTTCCTTATCAAATTCCAAACATTTTTAGGCACCTCTCGTAATTACAAAAAAAGTTCGTTTAGTAGAAAAAGTTTTACTTTAATCTATGTATTTCATCCTAAAAGCTGTTACATTCTGTAAATAGCATTTCAAGTTTGATATTCTTCATCTCTTTACCCAAATTAAACTTAATGATCCACGAGGTGGTTTAACGAACACTTACAACTGCTTAGGAACTTCCATGAATGGGATACCTATTTTTTAACGACCATTTAACATGCGAGAAATTCATATGGCACTTTACAAATCTCACAAATAAAATGAATTCCCTCTTTTTTATTCCACTCAGAGTAGGGTAAAATCTATACTACCTACGTTCAGCCTTGACCGCCAGCCACCAGCTATGGGGATTTGACTTTTGGTTTATCTCCTTCACCATAGACGTCATTTTTCGCTGTGCGAATTCAGTGTACATTTTCGCAATATATGTAAGTACATATGGATTTAAGAGAATGGCCCCTTGTTTCTTAGTGTGATGTTGTGGGGCTAGAAATAAAGTGTTTTCAAATAGCAACTATAATTAATATAACATCGGCAAAATTGACCGCTCCTAGTTTTACAATAAATACTCTACGTGGCACTTATTTGATAACCCTTCAATGCTTTGCGTGTGTTTCACTTCTTCTCTATTTAGTTCATGTATTTTTTGCGCATAATTTTCTGTTTAGTCATAATCAAACTACTAAACTCTTCAAACCCATAAAACCATGAAATGCATGCAGACACTAAGTAGTCCAGCAGACAACCACATACACAGATTAAAATCCTTGTTCCCTTTGCTCTGTTTTTTACCTCGCTGTAGTCGATATTAGACATGCAAACCCCAGACCGTCCGTTCGTCCGTCCAACCATCGTAATTCTGTGTGATAAGTGGGGAGCATGGAATATTAATAACACCATTATTGTCCAATGTCCATTATCCATTGCAACAGTCCGTAACAGGGGTATTCTCGACCACACAGTTTTATCCATCGCATGTGTTGCTATCTGTTGCCAAATCGGTCATGCTGTTGGTGGCGGCAACGGGCATTGTACGCGTACTCCTCCAATGCCAGTATACAATTTTCTATGACTTCCTTGCCTTTGTCGTCAGAAGATTTTGTTGTTATTGTTTTAGTGTCGGCCTTAAGTTGTTTTTTTCTTCTTCTTCTCGGATATTTTTGCTTTGATGACGATAAATTCTTGAAAATTTATTTCAGCTTGGAAGTGCGAAAAAGGAAGTGATAAGTAAAACTTGTAGCTAATACACTGGTAGAAAAAACTCCATCAAATTGTTAAAGTTATAACCCAATTTATGGAGCTAGAAAACTCCCCGATTTCATGTAGAACGTTAAATCAATAATTTTACATACAGGGTGGTTCAACTCAAACGCACGATGTTAATTGTAAATAAAACAAAAAGTTTTTAGAAAATTTTCTGATTATTTCTTGTATGTAAAATGGATCTATGACAATTATGTGTGAAATAAAATATCGGCCAAATGCTCGCCACGGCTTCGGTGGCATATCCCTATCCGATGGTCCATATTTTCAATGACTCTGAGACATAATGGCGGTTCAATGTCGTTAATGTGCCGATTTACCACATCATTTAGCTCTTGCATTGTTCTTGGCTTATTGAAGTACACTTTTTCTTCTAAATATCCTCAAAGAAGGGAGTCCAACTGCTATCGACAGCTTCGATGGCATACCTATATAAGATGGTTCATTTTTTCAATGACTGAAACATATTGGAGATTCAGTGTCGGTAATGTGCGGAATTATGTCATCCTTAAGCTCTTTAATTGTTCTTGGCTTATTGACGAAACCTTTTTTTAACATTACTAAAGAAAGAAATCCAACTATCTCAAATCACATGATCGTGGCGGCCAATTAAAGTGCGGCCACGATGTGAGATATAATGGCCATTGAATTTTTTCGCGCCGAAGAACCATTGCGTCGTTGGCTGCGTTGGTTCCGGTTGGAACCACATATTGTTCAGGTCCATATCCTCAATTTCTGGCCACAAGAAGTTCGTTTTAATCTCACGAAAGCGAACACCATTTACGGTAACTGCTTGGCCGACCTCATTTTCGAAGAAGTATTGCCCGATGTCGCCGCCAGCCCACAAACCGCTCCAAACTGTCGCTCTTTGTGGATGCATCGGCTTTTCGACAATCACTTGTCGAATCTCATATGCCCAAACGTGGTAATTCCGCTTGTAAACGAATCCACTGTGGACGCTTTTGGTCGATTATGCTGACCAAATAAATCACAAATGGCACGAAATATATTTTCATTTTAACGCCCATTTTCATAAAAGGCCTTTAAAATCTTAACGCGCTGATCAAATGTGTACCTTTTAATGGTCGAATTTGTCAAATACTGAAACAAAAAAATGTCAAATTAAGTTGGGCAAAAAACTTGACGTTAAAGTGTGATTCAGAATTAACATTGTGCATTATGGGTAGACCACCAATTATGTGGCTTTTAGATCTAACATCTTTAAATGGGATGAACAAATGTATATGGGAGCTATACTTCGAGGGTTGATATTTATATTTCGGGTCCGGCAATAAAAACACAATAATTTATCATTGGAAATGGTTTTATTGTTTTTCAAAATATTCTCCTTTAAGATCAATACTCTTTTGCATACGCACGAACCAATTTTCAAAGCACTTTTTCCACTCCGATTGAGACACCATCAAAACATGATTTTTGAACGCTTCAAAAGCTGCTTCGGGCGATGAAAAACGTTGACCACGCATTTTTTCTTAAATAAGAAGAAGTCATTGGTCATTATCTATACAATAAAACAATAAATGATATACATTGATTAAAAAGGAAGTTATTAGAATTTCTTATTGTAGCACAATTGATACGCCACCCTGTACCAGGAATATTCGTTCATCTTTCTCACACATCTCCTCGCTGATATGCCCAATTGACTCATTTCAATTTCGTCACAACCATATACCATACATGATACTTAACCGGATTTTTGTGTCTCTTCAACTCAAGTTAGCCATTGTTTCGATGTATTTTTAGACTTTTCTTTAATGCAGCATTTCTTTGAAATATACAGGATGGAGCGCGATAATTTGCTTTTTTGCACTGCAGGCTGTGGCGGCACTGTTGGTCGTAGAGAGTGGAGAGTATGCGTGGTCTATAGCGGCTGATGGGAGATTTGTATTCGTCTGCCGTTCAGTTGCCATCATGCATTTGACACGTGAGGAGAGGTCATTTTGTGTTGAAGCGTATTTTTCAAATGCGCACTCGATCATTGCAGTGCAGCGTGATTTTCAATTCGCTGTTCCCCAAGCGGACGTGTTCCTGCAAGGCAATCAATTGTAAATTGGGTAACTTCATTGAGAACAGCAGGGAATGCATACGAAGGGTACCTGAGAGAACGATTACAACACCACAGAACATAGAGAGAGTTAGAGCAGCAGTACTGCAATCTCCGAAACGCTCTGCTCGGAAGCAATCATTTCCAGACTTTTTTTCAGTCAGCTCTTGAGGCAATGCATTTAAAGAATACATGGAGTGCAGTGGAACCAGCACTCACAGCTAGGGTTACCATGAATGGTTTGAGGCAAATTTTTCCTGGACGGCTTACCTCTTTGAGAGGTGATGTGAACTGGCCGGCACGCTCACCAGACTTAGCCCCATGCGATTTTTCCTTTGGGGTTACCTGTAGTCGAAGGTGTATATCAACCGTCCCAACACATTGGAAGACCTAATTAACAATATTAAGGCTGAAATTGGCAGAATACCAGTCGGCATGCTTGTTAGAGTTCATGAAAACTTCAGAAAACGTATGGAGCAGTGTGTGGATAGCGAAGGTCGATATATGCCTATTTAAAACCATGTACAACAAAATTGTTCTAAGGTTCATAATTTCTTTATTATACTCCCAAATAAGCAAACTGCCGCGCTCCACCCTGTATATCCAATCGTCCTACGTAAAGATTTTAAACTTTTCGCAGCTTTCTTTCGATACGCCTCCTTTGTGTGTAGAAAAAAGTACGTCAATCGATGACTAAAAACTCAGCCGATTACAACCCACATAGAGCAACTCGACTCATATAAATCCCAATAAATGCATAGTGGGTGCAGGAACATAAGTACACTTTAATCATGGCCATAAAATGTATGATTTATATAAATCGTCATGAAATTTGCAAAGAAGTTGATTGCTTCAAACCTAAACAAGCAAATGCACTTGCAATATGACAAATGAAATTCGCACAAGTGTCTTTAAAACCGATGTGAGCTTCGCGCCGCCTGTCCACATTTATTATCTATTTCCGCCCACACTTCCAATGTGACAAGCGGGCCATCCATCCGTCTACAATCAGCAATAGTTAAAGACCACGAGTAGACGAACGGACGGACAGTCGAATAGTAGTCGCCGCCATATGCAGAGGAACTCGTGTATTATTATCGCATTATAGGCCGAACAGTGTAAAACGTCTTCATTTATTATGGACGTTTTTATGCAGCCTTTTGTTTTTGCTTTTAAATTTTCTTCCATTAAAGCCACAGCCTAAACGTACGTCTGGCTGTCTGTCCAGCCGTCCATCTAGTAAAGCGCGTTGCTGTTATCGTCGTCGCCGATGTCGTTCGTTGCATTGCATTGCATTGTCTTTCAACAGCCGTCGCTCGCTAGCACGAGTGTTTATGACTTTTGAAGGTGTTTACCTTATAAAGCGTCAAGTACGTTTTTTTTCGTCTCTCGTAGTCTAAGTCGCCGTTGTCAGCGTCTTATTCGTCTTCGTTGCTTATATTGTCTTCCGGAAACAATTCATTGACGACTATTTTACATACACATATTCCTTGTACAGCTGTAATTTACATATCAAAAAAAGCAACCAACCAGTCGCCCTCCTTCTTTATACCGTGGTTACTACAGTGGCTCGAAACAAAAAGTTCGCTATAATCCGATTTATGATGGAAACCCATCGATTTGGTACTTAAATTTTAAATAAATTGTGATGTGTTTGAATTTTTATAATTTGATTTTACTCTTTTGCTATAAATCAATATGGATGTGTAAAAAAGTTGGCGTTTTTCATGCCACACGCAGAAAAAGAATATAGTTACTATATGCTCACGACATTAAAAATATGTTCTCCGCAATAAAGGTATGTTCGTCGCAACCACAGTATCGTTAATTGAATTCAATTTTGACAAAAGTATGATTGCTGCAATATTAATATGTATTGTTGAAATGTAAAAATAGTATTATTGCCAAATTAATAATGAAAATATGGTTGTAGCAACAATATAAATATAGTTGGTGCGACAAAATTATTGTTTTTTTTGGGTTTTATGTTAACAATAATATGATTAAGACAATCATACTGTATGATTGTAGCTTTTCTTCATTTGAATATGCTTTTAAAACTATTTTATTGTTACGGATCTAATGCAATAATAGTACTTTTGATATGGCAATTACAATTTTTCAAACAAACTGCTTTGGAATTGTCCATCTGACATTTCCATTGATAAGTTTGACATTTTTTAGCACAAACGTACTCAGAACGTTTTGAAGTGCGACCATCATTTGTGTTGTTTATAGTGACTTGAGAAAATCAATTTGGCAAAAAAATGGAATTAACTCGTGAACATTTTCGTGCGATCATTTTTCACAACTTTCGACGTGGACTATCCCGACAATAGTGCATTGATGAACTTAAATCTTTGTATGGCGATGAAACACCATCCTATAGCACGACGATCGCTCAAAGACGAAGGTCATCCAAAAACGGCCGTCGTACCAGAGAACATTAATGCCGTGCGTGAACTGATAATGCAAGATCGTCATGTGACATACCGTGAGACAGAGACATCCTTGGGCATATCTTCTACCAGCATACATTCGATATTGCATGATCACCTGGCCGTAAAAAATCGCTCAAAAAAGGCTCGTGTCGATTGGTGCAAAGAAATTTTGAAAAAAATACGATCGCGGTGCTTCAAAAGACGTTTATAAGATCGTCACAGGTGACGAATCATGGATCTATGCGTATGAGCCCGAAACAAAACAGCAATCGACCGTGTGGGTCTTCGAAGTCGAGCCAAATCCAACGAAAGTTGTTCGTGGAAGAAGCACTTCGAAGCAAACGGTCGCCTTGAGCAACGAAGGATGGTCAATTCTGAGTGGTACACCACAATTTGTTTGCCTGAAGTCTTCGGAGAAATTCGAAAAATAAACAAGAGAAGACGAATCATTGTGCACCATGACAATGCGCGCTCTCACACATCGGCTCAAATCAGCGACCGCCCAATGACTTCTTTTTATTCCCGCACATTAAGAAAGAATGCGTGGTCAAAGATTTTCGTCGCCAGAAAATGCTGTTGAAGCGTTCAAAAACCATGTTGTTGAGGTGTCTCAATCGGAGTGGAAAAAGTGATTCGACAATTGGTTTAAGCACATGCAAAAGTGTATAACTCATGCTGGAAAATGCTTTGGAAAAAAAGAAAACCATTTTTGATGCTAAATATTCGCAGTTTCATTATGAGGCCAGAAATATATATAGCAGCCCTCGTAGTGATTATACTATGGTTTTAGGGATCATAACATGGTTGCGCGTGAGCCATTCTGTGGTGGTGTGTTAAAATAATACTATGGTTGTGAGGATCATAATATGGTTGAGTGTGAATCATACTTTTATTGTGAGAAGTATGATTATGAGTGATTCATACTATTGTAGTGAGGATCATGGTATGGTTGTAAGGATCATAGAATGCTTGTATTTTAATCATACTTTTGTTGTATGAATGGTAATATGGTTGTATTTGAATCATACTACTGTTGTGAGGATCAAATTATTTTTGTACCACCACCATATACCCAACAATAGTACTCGTATGATGCTCTTCGAATATTGTTATCCTAACCATACTTTTTTCTACCTGCATATTTAAAATATATATTTGACAAAACCGATTTCGGTCTATTTCCATCACATATCGGAATACTCGTACAATTGCTAACTATGAGGCAGTATTAACGCTGACATTTTTTAATAAGTAACTTACCGGTCCAAAACGTGAAATTAGCTTCTTCTCGAAATGACCTCTCAATAGATTTATTCTTTGAGCAGCTGTATGGCAAATGGCACCGTCCTGTTGAAACTACAAGTAAATGTCGTCAAGATTACGGGCTTCAATTTAAGGTAACAAAAAGTCTGGTATCACAGCGCGATGACGGGCAGCATTCACGGTCACGTTCCGGCCATCATAATATTTCAAAAAAATAAGTACCGGTGATTCGACCAGCCCATAAACCGCTCCAAACCGTGGTTTTCTCTGGGTATATTGGCACCTCTTCCGGTTGCTCTTCAACCTAAATGCGGCAATTTTGTTTATTGACGTTGCCGTTGAGCCAGAAATGGTAGGCCGATTATGGCTCACGAAAAACGTTTCTTACCGAACTTCCATTTCCATAATACAGTGTCACAATTTAAAGACGGTGTTGCGGTGTAAGTCTTTCCCTGATGAAATGGCAAACAATACTGAAAAAAACAAAAAAATAAAGTTTAACACAAATCTGTGAAAAAAGTCTATCGAAAAAAATACCTCTAGATTGATCACCCGTTGGAAAATGTTTTGAGTGATATTCTTGGCATGCGAAAAATTAAATTCTTTAGGTTTTGAATGAATACTGATCCCGAATTCAGAGTTTGCTAATGGAAGACAATCGTGTCTATTATGCACGCCGACGGATTTACCGCGAAACGGATAGACTCGATCCGCCTTTGTATCACTTCCTAAGGAAAATGGTATTATGCAAACCGTCGGATGACTCTATTATCGACATGCAGTCGATGCATGCGGTAAACTATCAAAATTCCCATTTTTGCAGCAATTTTGCAAAACAAAACAAACAAATGTTGAGTCCACTAAATACATTCATCAATTGTTTTTTACACGATAATAAGTTCGAATGAGGGCTGTTTGTGTTTTCAAATTAGCCGATGCATTGTTACATTAGCAAGACAAATTTTTATTCAAATGGAATAAATTTTATTTATTTCCACTGCTTTCTCATCTTACCTTTTAGCTTCCAAAGCAAGGTTCAAAAAATGTTAGTATTCGCAAAAGTGAGAAGTTCGCAAAGTCGTCCACTTGCTAACAAATAAGCAACAATTTTCTATCGGATATTTATCGGATCCTTTTGTATGAGAAGTGAATCACATGCGTAATATATAAGTATAATACGCATTTTCCGAATGCGGTCTTACCGACGGCTTACATAATACCAAAATAGTCAACTGAGGAAAAAAATCCGATCCACAGCCATCCGGCGGCAACTGTACGAAAGGCGCTTTTAAATGATAAATGTTGATAAATATTTTTTGCTATAAATCTGAAATATATAAATCGGAACGCATACGTTCACAGATTATTCCAGAGAACTTTATTATACACATTCGAAGAGATAAATTTCAGAAACTGTTTTTATAAAGAAAATTTGAATGGATGTACGATAGAAAAAAAGGACTGATGTTCTTGTAAATGTAAATGAACATATTAAATTTTGATTATGTGTCAATTTTTTTGAATTCAATTTTTTTATCAAGCGTTTTTTTCAATCTTCGCTAATTTTTGCCGCCAGAGCGGTACAGTGTTGTGCAGCTTAAAGATTTTGTTGCTATCAGACTTCAGTGCTGCCAAATCGATTTTTTATTTATTGATTTTTCGGTGTTTTTGGCGTAGCACCAAAGTTCTGCTATCATTTCAGAAGAAGCATATTTAAATGGAACATAAAGGGCGGTCCAACTAAAGCGCACCATTATCGTAAAAGGCTTCAACAATTTAAACGCGCTGCTCAATTGTGTACCTCTCCATGGTTGAATTTTTCAAACACTGCAACAAAGAAAGGTCAAATAAAGTTAGGCAAATAACTTGACGTAGGTGTGACTCACAATTAACATCGTTCATTATGGTTAACTCACCCTTTTTTTACAAAACATTTTTATTTATAACCACTGTACAGTCAGTCGTTCATTCATTCCGTAAGTTTTGGTTATACATTTTTTTCGCTTTCTTTAACCACCAAAAAGTTAATGTTTTCCCTTGTTTAGTTTCTTTATTGGCGAAAATCTTGTTTCATGTTTTTTCTTTTCAAAATGATATTTAGACAGTACAATTCACAAGTCGTTCGTAAAATTTAACCCATCATAAGAAATTGTTGAAAATATTACCCAAGTTTGTTGTGCTCTAGTCCACTCACACAGTCTAATATTTATTTAAAGCTTTCAAGATGTTCAACAAATTGTTATGTGTGAACACTGCTTATCAAAAAACTAAACCTAATTTGCAATTGTTTATGCCGTTTACGTACATTTTCCGATAGAACTTTTCAGGCACAAAAATACTTTCTATATTGTAAAAGTTGGATATCATTAACACTAATGGACACGGTTGAAACTATTTTCAATTGTTTCGTTTGCCTCGTACGAGTATAAATAGAAATGATTTTGTATTAATTACTTTTTTAATTTCTTGGTCAAACTTGATGTCAAATGTCTTGAAAAGAATTTAAGTCTGAACTCTGGCAAAGTAATTTTATTATCGTTAATCCCTGGAGGGAAGTCGGTTTAATTTACAGAACTATATAAGTAATTAAATTCCTCATTTCCTTCAAACATATTTTTGGCATTTTATAAATTAAGCATTCTTTACAGTGGCTCAAAACTAAACAAAACAGCATGTTTTGTACATTCTGTTTTGTTTAGTTTTGTTGAATAAAAATATATAAAATTTAATGAATAAAAATATATAAAATTTAAACTCAAATGCATCATTTTAAAGCTTTATCTAAAAGCCATTTAAAATGTAATTAATAAATACTATCTTTATATCGCTATATCAAATAAAATAAGAAAAGTTGTAAAAGTAATTCTTAGCATCAAAATGAAAGTGGGATAGCTGGTAACTTTCTTCTTTAATTTAGTTTTTGTGTCTGACAACGCGTCATACTTTGTTGTTGTAACACCTAAAACTGCTGATATTTATTTTTCATACTAACAAGTTCCAAAATGGAATTCAAGTGACCAAACTTCTGTGGAAATAAGAATTGGTTATCAAAAAACAGTTAAGACTTAAAATCGGTCCGAGATATTGGAAAGATTGTAAATAGAAGTCATTCCACGGTTCATGGATGGATAAAGCAGCAAATCAAGCAAAATATTAAGCTAAGTGCCCCAAAGCTGACGGCGACGGTGTCCCACTATTATAAAAAGGATGCCAATCTCGTAACAATTTTAAATATTGTTTAGCTCGTTTGTTTTATTTCGGTCTGTTGCTTTTACACATTGAACAGGGATTAACCGGCTCAAGACCTCTTGCTTCTATATTTAAATAGATGGCAAGTTTTTAACAAAATGGCAAAGTGACATTGATTTTCGTGGCTGCACACTGCTTTAATCATGATTTCGGGTTCGTGACAACCCTCTTCAGAAAGCCTGGCCTTATAGAATTCGGTTTTACTATCAACAATTGCAGCCAACATTCTGAAGAGGGTTGTCACTTTGCAAAAAACTACCAAATACAAAATAAAGATTTGTTATACGAGGGCTGAAATAAATAGGCCTAATAATGAAAATGCGAATATTTATCATCAAAATGGTTTTATTGTTTTTCAAAGTATTCTCCAGCATGATTTATACACTTTTGCATGCACTCAAACCAATTGTCGAAGCACTTTTTCCACTCCGATTGAGACACCTCCAAAACATGGTTTTTGAACGCTGCAACAGCATCTTCTGGCGACGAAAATCGTTGACCACGCATTGTTTCATGATGTGCGGGAATAAAAAGAAGTCATTGGGTGCCAAGTCAGGGCTGTACGGCGGATGACCCATCAATTCGACGTTTTGGCCGGTCAAAAAGGCGCTGGTTTCAGCCGATGTCATGGTGCACAATGATTCGTCTTCTCTTGTTCGTTTTTCGAATTTCTCCGAAGACCTCAGGCAATTAAATTGTGGTGTACCACGTAGAACTGACCGCCCTACGTTGCTCAAGCGAAACAGTCGCCACATGACCAGTTTTGCCGAAGAAACAGGCGACCATTTGCGTCGAAGTGCTTCTTCCACGAAAAACTTTCGTTGGGTTTGGCTCGTCTTCGAAGACCCACACGGTCGATTGCGGTTTTGTTTCAGGCTCATACGCATAGATCCATGATTCGTCACCTGTGATGGTCTTTTGAAGCACCGCGATCGTATTTTTTTAAAATTTCTTTGCACCAATCGACACGAGCTGCAAGCTAATAAGATCAGATTTGTTGTTGTTTGTCGTAAAGGGAAAGAAAATTAAGTCAGCGAAGTAAAGCAAACACATCACTGGTAGACGCACGTTTCGCCGTCGGTGTGGGACGGCTCATCGGTTCCATATATGTGTGCTGCCGACATGGTCTTTACTAATTTAACAATCTGTATATGCATTGCATTGATTTTGCAAATGCGAAGTATTATTGTCGAAGAGTGAGACACATGCGACTCACTGAAACAATTCCTACCTTATTGACAACACTGTCCGACTGACGTTTTGTTCTGTTCAAGTCATAATAATGATAAAAACCGAATAAATGTAAACAAAAAAAAAATGATTTTTAACAAATATTTGACAAATCTGAACTAACCATTAGTCAATTGTAAATAATCGATATCGATACTCGAACTTGCAAGGAACATTCTTTCTGCGCATTTTCCATTTTTAATTGAAAATTGTTTTTTTTAACTTTGTTTCATTTAGTTGAAATTATTATTTCCAATAACCTAGAGTATGCAAATATTAGCTTAATTACCCACAACAAGAAAATTCTCATTAAACTTACAAATTCATCAACAATAAAATCCTTGCACGAAAATACTAAATAATCAAAATAATAATAAAGAAGAAATTCTTTGTAACCAAATAAATGCTGGTTTATTAATTAGTTTGGCAAATTGCTTGTTTATTTTTGCGTCATTTAAAAATGCCATAAAGTGGCAGGCAAAAAAAAACACATACAAAAACTCAAACTGCCGGCTGGAGTATGAATTAATCTTCGTCACGTCGGAGTACATTGACTATCAAATATAAAAACAAAAAGAAATGAAACGAACGCCTTTTTCTACTTAATCGAAAAATTATATGTACATAAGCGCAAATATTCGAATTTTCAATAGCGAGCCAGCCAGACTGCCACCCATATTTATCCAACGGCCTTAAGCGGAAGTTATTAAAAATTATTATGGACATTTAGAAAACAACAAAACGGAAGTCACACCTTCTTGTAACTGTTGGGCATTTGAGGTCTTTTTGTTTGTTGGGCCCTGCCAACTAACCAAAGTCAGCCACTGCGAACGACATGAAAGCCTAAGCCTACAAAAAGTTCATGTCAATAGACGAACGTAAATGTTCTTCTAACGAGAATAGGTAATAGAAATAAAATTATAAATTTGTGAATTTCGTAAACATTTTATGGAAATTCATCACTTGGTTATTAAACATATAATATTGATAACACTTACAATATTTATACAGTGTAGGTCCAAAAAGCAAAAAAAAAATAATTTTTTACTGATATTTTTCTTTTTTTATTATAAATCTTATTTATTTATTTGAGCATAGTAAAGTTAAATTCGAATTGAAAACGGACGAAAGACGCCAGTTTATTTTTTAGATATTCTTATTTAAATTTAGACGATCTATACTAAAATGATAATAGTAGTAATTTAATAGAAAATATTTACCCAGGGACTACAATTTTTAAAAACATTTACGAGAGTTGCTGTTTATGTTTCGGGTCCTGATAATTCTACTGTTCCCAGATGCAAACTGGAACTTCCATTGGAAACTTTGACATTTTTTAGCATTATTTCACTCAGAACGTTTTGTCATTTGAGGGCGAATTGTTTTGTTTACAGTGTGTATTTTTCAACTCAGTCAAAAAATGGAATTACCCCGTGAACATTTTCGTGCGATGACTTTTTACGATTTTCGGCGTGGGTTATAGAGACAAGGGTGTTTAATCAACTTGTTTCGACTTTTGGCGTTGAAGCACTATCAAAAACCTCTGTTAATCGCTGGTACCAAGAGTTTAGTTTCGGGCGCCGTTCACTCCAACGTCCAACTTCGGTCACTTTGCCAGAAACCATCGATGCTGTGCGTGAACTGATTAAGCAAGACCGACATGTGACATACAGTGAGATTGAGACATCCCTGGGCATTAATATGACAAACATCGATAAGGAATTGCTTGTTCATTTGGCCGTAAAAAATTGTTCTCGTTAGATCCCACATAATTTGACAAATGCTCAAAAAAAGGATTGTATGGATTGGTGCAAGGAGATGTTGAAAAATTATAACTGCTGTAGCTCAAAGGCAGTGTATAACATTGTCACAGGTGACGAATCATGGATCTATGCATATGAACCCGAAAAAAACAGCAATCGACCGTATGGGTCTTTCAAGACGAGCCAAATCCAAGAAAAGTTGTTCGTGGAAGAAGTACATCGAAGCGAATGATTGCGTTGGATTGGCGCAAGGAGATGTTGAAAAATTATAACTGCGGTAGCTCAAAGGCAGTGTATAACATTGTCACAGGTGACGAATCATGGATCTATGCATATGAACCCGAAAAAAACAGCAATCGACCGTATGGGTCTTTCAAGATGAGCCAAATCTAACAAAAGTTGTTCGTGAAAGAAGTACATCGAAGCGAATGATTGCGTTTTTTTTCGTTATAACCGGCCATGTTGCCAAAGTGTGTTTAGTGGAACGTAGGAGGTCAAATCTAAGTGGTAACCAACAGTGTTCGAAGATATGAGGAAAGATAATAAGAGAAGACGGATCATTTTGCATCACGACAAAGCGAGCTCTCACACATCAGCTGAAACGATGAGCTAATTGATCATTCAAGATGTCGAATTGATGGGCTATCCACCGTACGGCCCTGATTTGGCACCCAATAACTTCTTCTTATACCCTAGCATTAAGAAAAAAAATGCGTGGTCAACGTTTTTTATCGCCCAAAGCAGCTGTTAAAGCGTTCAAAAATCATGTTTTGAAGGCCTTTCAATCAGAGTGGAAAAAGTGCTTCGAAAATTGGTTTGTGCGCATGCGAAAGTGTATGGATCTTAAAGGAGAATATTTTGAAAAACAATAAAACCATTTTGAAAAACAATAAAACCATTTCCAATGATAAACTATTGTGTTTTTATTGCCGGACCCGAAATATAAATAGCAACCCTCGTATACATGGCTTCCTCTTTATTTTACATAATTTATAAGTTTTTAAAAATCGTCAGTTTCTGCTTTGTTACACTGAAATGTCTTCAATATTCATTTGGTCAAATTCTAGCTTAAAAATCGTCAAAATGACGATAAATCGCCAGCTCTGCCGCCAAGTTCAAATTAGGTTATGTTTGATGAAATTTAAAAAATAAATAAAAGAAAACTTTTGAATTTAAATTTATAAAAAACTAACAAATACCTTAGCCGCCTTATAATTTAGTGTAAGCATAACAAATTTAACACTTTGAGGAGAAATACTTTAATTTTGTTTTTAATTGTCATATTTTCACACACGTCTTTCTAAAGTTGCATTACCACTACCTTGCTCTAATAAATGACGGGCCGTCTAGCGGTTATTTTGACACCGACGAAATATTGACAAGCCAGTATCAAAACTCCAAACCAGCGTGTTCCTCATACTCTAACGTATGAACTTGTATGATTTCATTGTAAACGAAAAAACAAAACAGACATATTTCATAATTGTGGTGAATTTTGTAAAATGGAAGTAATAAAAATTCTCCAATTTCACACGATACAACAACGGGTGTCTACTACGTTGAGTACACACACAAAGGGTTTTCACTCACCTTTTTTAGGTTTCGAAATTTAATATAACAAAAAACTCATTCAGTTTTAATTACAGTTTTGCGGTTATTACAAAACAAACGTACGAATCTAGTTTTAATTGTAAACCTTTCGAAAAATGTTCGCAGTATGCCCATATGTTGTGATAGATTTTGAAACCTTGTGGAAATCTATTAATATCAATTACGCCGAAATGTTCGTTATTTCGCTTTATTTAATAACATGTGTTTAGATTTGTGCTATATTTGCTAACATTGGTATATTGCTATTTGAATGAAACAGCGATGTATATAGCGGTTAGTATATACATACATAACTTTTGCCAAATTTTCTTTCTTCTTTCGTCATTGTTTTGTTGTTGCTCTGCCGGCTACTGACTGCAAGAAAACAAACGCCAAGCTTGCATCAAGTCGTCGGCGACAACACGTAGTTCTTTCCCGTTTTGATATTGAAAGAGTGAGTTCGTTACCCCGTGACAGTGATAGTTTACTCAAAATCTTGTGCTAACAACATTTAACATTAAAATCACAAAACCCATAAAAATTACAAATTGTGTAAACATAAAAACAACATTGAATTTACAAACAAATCATTACAAACATAAGTTTTAAAACTAAACATTATCAAAACACAAACAAAGAATAAAATTAATTTTTTGAATTTAAACATTGAAAACAACACAAGTATAACTTTCATTAAAAACGGTTACAAACAAACATTTGGTCCATTTCGAACCGAATTAGTGTCAAGTTTTTTTAAATTATTAAAAAACCAAAACCCACCCTTATTTTGTGCGTTTATACATATGAACATCTAAAAGAAAAATAACCAGTGAAAGTGTAAAACGAATTAAGTGAACTTTCAAAAAAATAAAATAATAATATTTAAATAAAATCGAAATTAAGTGAAGTGTTGTGATTAAAGGTTCTGAGAAATGGTTAAGTGGTATCGCTTTTAAAAAACAAAAACAACTCAGAGCGAAAATTCCAAAATTAAACAAAATTTAAAATTTTGCTACTTAACCTATATTGCAAATAATCAAAAAAAATACTAAATACTTACCCTAGCTAAATTGCAAAAACATGTAACTACACAAAACAAAAAATACAAATCTATTAAATCACGATACAAATAAAGTACACTTTACTACTTAACCTAAAATAAATAAAATAAAATTTAATTACATAAACCTAACCCAATGGAAAAAAAGGTGTAACGACACACATAAAATCGCAAAATTAAACAAAAAGAAAAGGGAAAAATATATTAACAAAAGTTTGCTACTTAACCTATATTGCACAAAATAGAAGAGCTTAATACAGAAATATCTAGCTAAAGTGTAAAACGGAATAACTACACAAAACAAAAATTATACGTCTAAAATTTTGCACAACAAATTTCATTTGAATAAAAAACAGTTACGACACCAAGTTTTCAAAAGAAACACAACAACACAAAATTTAACTAAATTGAACATTTAAACCAATTTTCTTATCGCTTTGCGAAATTGGAACCGTTATAACGGTCCAGAAAGAAGGACGCCAAGTCTCAACATCAGCAGCAGAATCATCAGCAGCAGAATCATCAAAAAAATTCAAAGCGGCGCCAGTACATAAGGGCATTCTCTCTCTCGCCTGCCGACGCCAACACAGGTACTCACACACACATATACCAGTGACGGGATCAAGCAGTAAGTACAACCAAACCAAATCACGAAAAAACAAGCAAGGAGATAAAGGGTGCGACGTGCTTTTGATAAATCGCAAGCAACATTTCGAATGTATATTACTTCCTGACCCTGTAATGCTTTTTTCTTGTCGTTACGTGTGATACTGATTAGAATAGAGATATTACCAGCAATTATTTGACACTCAATTTTTTGACACCATTGTGCCGTTTTTGATCACTTCATCGAGCTTCCGTCATCGTTTCCCGCAATTTTTACGCTGCAGACTCTTCCAATTTTCGCGGTATTTTTGTGAAATAATTCTCCGCCATTTTGAAATTAATCGAACGCTGCAGACTCTTCCAATTTTCGCGGTATTTTTGTGAAATAATTCTCCGCCATTTTGAAATTAATCGAACGCTGCAGACACTTCCAGTTTTCGCGGTATTTTTGTAAAATAATTTTCCGCCATTTTGAGAATTAATGCAGACATAACTATCCGTCATTTATCGTGTCACAAGAAAAATAAAAAGTTTTTTTTTTTGGGCCATTAATTTTTTATCGATTTTTTTTGGTCGTTTTGGATACTTTCGTGACCAAAACAGGAAAATCGCTTTGCCTAGAATATTCTTTTACAAAAATCTACTGAAAAATATGCTGCTGGCCCTTAATTTGGACTGTGCTGTTAATTAAAAATATTGTTGTCGTCAATTTTCTTTGCAAAATTTTGTTGCTGACCATTTGATTCATTCTTGAGCATCTTCTTTTGACCCTTCTCTCATAATTGGCTTAAAAATTTACCAGTTTAAAGATGGACAGGGAGCTAACTGAGAAATTTGTGAATTGTGTCAACGATTTAAAGGACTTTGAGAGCATCCACTCGGTGACGAGTTCAGAGGATACTATCCATGGTTTGGAGGTTCTTAGGGTGGAGCTCGATTCACTTTGGGATCAGATTAAGAAATCCTATCAGGGTTGCCGAGATAGGATATCAGAGGGGGAGGAAAAGCCTATCGATAAGGGTAAGCTTCGGACACGTTATCAGGAGGCCCTATCGGTTTATAAGCGTTGTTTAAGTTCAATCAATGGGGATATTCAAGCAATATCTGATCGCAAGGCCCAGGAACAACTGGAGTTGGCGTCAAGAACCATGAAATCTGCTGGAGAAACCGAACGTACACCAATCTCTAGGTTACCACCATGCGACACGGATGTATTCTCAGGAGGGTACAGCAAATGGCCGACTTTTCGAGACCTTTTTTCAATTTTGTATGGAGAAAATACTCGCCTGAGCAAAGTCGAGAAATTATTTCATCTTACGCAGAAGACAGCGGGAGAAGCCCGTGAGATAATAGGCCATGTTCCTTTGACCCATGACGGATTTGAAATTGCATGGAAAATCTTAGTCGATCGCTACGAAAATAAGAGAATGCAGGTTAACGAGCAGCTGAAAATTCTCTTCACCTTACCGAATGCTTCTGTTGACTCAGGGTCCTCTATTCAGAAGCTTCAACGCACCTTAAATAGTTGTATCCAGACTCTGAACACCTTGAAGATCGATACCGATGGATGGGATCCAATTTTGACCTACCTCTGTTCGGCTAAACTACCACGAACTTTTCTGGAGGAATTTGAGAATACATTACCCGATTGTTCGGTACTACCGACCTGGAAGGAGTTTGATCGCTTTTTGACCCACAAATTTAAGACTCTCGAATCTGTGGGGAATATTAAGCCGTTCATTCAAAAGATAAATAATCAGCCTAGATCTGATTTTAATAAGAAACGCACCAATTCGTTTCAGACCAACGTCCATCAGAATACGGGGCCGAAGATCCACGGTTTCAAAACCGGAAATGATGGTAAAAAAGGCTCACGTAATATTAATGGACAAAGTTGTCCTCTTTGTAGGGACAATCATTTCTTGCGAGTTTGTCCTAAATTTCTGGAGAAAAGTATCAATGATCGCATCCATGTTGTGAAAGTATCTCACTTATGTTACAACTGTCTCTCTGTGGATCATGGAGTCAAAGACTGCAAAAGCCGATATAGTTGTAGGGAGTGTAGCCAAAGACACAACACTTTGCTCCACAAGGGTAAAGATACCCAATCTGCAACTAGAGACGAAGCACAACCTAGTACAAGTGCTGCGGCTCTAACTACTTTTCTACAGTCCACATCGAACCTAGAATCTTCGCCAATCACCACTTTGACTCTCCAAGATAGGCCACCTAGTCAACAATGTTCACGAGAAACCTTGTTATTCACAGCCATTGTGCAAATTGAGGCACGAGGGCAGAGATACGACGCACGCGCTATCATTGATCCAGGATCACAATCTACTTTCATCTCCGAAAAGATCAAGAATCGATTGAGGCTCCCCACAAGACGAAACTTAGTACATGTAACAGGGCTCAGTCAAACTATGGCGGAAACCTCGACTAAGGCTTGCCTTTTCAAATTATGCTCAAGAGTGGATCCTCTTTTCGAGCTGCAAGTTTGGGCGCCGGTCTTGAGGGCCCTTCCTTCGAATCTCCCACCTCGGAATCTGGACCCCAGCCAAATTAGGGATGCTGCCGAACTCGAGCTGGCAGATCCCAGATTTTACACAAGCCGACCCATTGATATCCTTATTGGTATGGATGTAGGACCTCTGATCTACACAATGGGTGTTCCCATGGAAACAATCGGATCTCTCCTCGCTCAAAAAACGGTTTTCGGCTGGGTCATCGGAGGACCACTTTATCAGGAAAGACAACAGAAGACTCAGATTTCTCTCTGTAGCACAATTGCTCTTGAAAAAATACTTACACGTTTTTGGGAGGTGGAGGAGACCCCAAAAAAGATTTTGAGATCAGAAGATGACAAGTTCTGCGAAGAAAATTATAAAAATACTACCCGACGAAATAGCGTGGGAAGATTCATCGTGACACTGCCATTTAATACTTGTGAGGAACTAGGCGCATCCAGGAATATTGCATTAGCCCAGTTTTACCGGATGGAAAAAAGACTTCAGAAAACCCCGGAATTAAAGGAGCAATATGACAACGCCATTTTGGAGTATCTTGATCTAGGCCACATGCGGAAAATCTCTCACTCGGAAATTGAGAAGACACCCCATTACTACTTACCACATCATGCCGTTGTTAAGCCAGACAGAGTAACAACCAAGCTCCGAGTTGTTTTTAACGCTTCTAGTCCCTCGTCAAATAAGAAAAGTCTTAACGACATATTGCACCCTGGACCAATTCTCCAACAAGATTTAGTTTTACAAGTTTTGAAGTGGAGGTTTTTCAAGTATGTCTTTAACGCGGACGTTACAAAAATGTACCGACAAATCTTCCTTGAACCATCTCAGACAAAATTTCAACGGATTCTTTTTCGGAAATCTCCAAATGATCCAGTGGAAGATTTTGAGCTATTAACCGTAACATTTGGCGTAAACTGTGCGCCATATCTCGCCTTAAGGACACTTCTTCAACTTGCGGAAGACGTGAAAGACTCTTTGCCTCACGCAGCTGAGGTCATTCGACACTATTTATATGTCGATGACGTATTAGCTGGTGGACACACTCTAGAAGAGGCGGTCATATCTCGAAGACAATTAGTAGAGGCCTTAGACTCAGCAGGATTTGAGCTCCGAAAATGGACCTCGAACGACCCTCGTATGCTACAGGGACTACCATCAGATGCCCTTCTACCAGTAGATTGGTTAAATTTATCAGAGGATTCTTCAACTAAAACCTTGGGTATACGATGGAATGTCTCTACCGACTCATTTACTTTTACTGCGCCTCAGATCGAAAAAACATGTGCTAGTACAAAACGAGAAGTGCTTTCAACTATTGCAAAATTCTTCGACCCCTGTGGATGGTTGGCTCCGGTCATTGTAATTGGAAAGCTCATCATGCAGCAAGTCTGGTTAGACAAGATCCAATGGGATGATATTTTAAAGACAGTGACACAAATGAATTGGCAGAAATTTGTTGACAACTGCCCGGGAATCGACACTATTGCGATTCCTCGATGGATATGTTTTGAACCAGAAAGTCGAATCGAGATTCACGGGTTCTGTGACGCCTTGGAGAGCGCGTATGCCGCAGCGATTTACGCAAGGGTTGAAAATGGCCCTTCTCAAATCCATACCTTTCTCTTAGCAGCGAAAACCCGTGTTGCTCCTATAAGGAAGATCTCTCTACCACGACTCGAGCTTTGTGGAGCTGTTCTTTTGGCTAACCTGTCAGCCGCCATAATTCCGAATCTTCAGCTCAAACAGTTTTCTACACAATTCTGGACTGATTCAACCATAGTTTTGGCTTGGCTGAAGAAACCACCCTGTGCCTGGAGTACATTTGTTGGCAATAGAGTCTCGGAAATACTTGACTGCGTGGGTGAGGCTAACTGGCAACATGTGGATTCCAAAGATAATCCGGCAGACGTCGCAAGCCGAGGTTGCACTTCTAATGAGCTACAATCCCATGAATTGTGGTGGCATGGGCCTCCGTGGCTAAGGTTATCAACGAATCAATGGCCATTAAACAAGACAATCGCAGACACGGACCTTGAATCCAAACCACTCCGAGTATTCACAACAACTACAGTCGAGGACCCCTTGAATAGATTTTCGTCTTTATCTCGCGCTTATAGGGTTTTATCTTATGCGCTTAGATTCTGGAGAAACACAGGCAGAAATCGGTCTCATCTACGAATTTCCTCTGAGGAAATAACAGCAGAAGAAGTCCGAGACATGAAATTCCGGCTGATAATGTTGACTCAGAAACACTATTTTGCCGCTGACCATCAGGCTCTGACGCAAAAAGTGCGTATTTCGCCAAGCAGCAATCTTTTGACTCTGAACCCTTTTCTCGATTCAAAAGGTGTTATCAGAGCAAATGGCCGGCTTGTTCAGTCACCTGCCCTAACATATGATGAACGCCACCCAGTTATTTTGTCTTATGATGCAAAGTTGACATGGTTGTTGGCGGAGTTCTGTCACAAAGTCTCAATTCACGGTGGAAACCAGCTAATGGTTCGAATATTAAGATCCGAGTTTTGGATATTTAGACTCAAACCCCTCGTAAAGAAAGTCATCCATCATTGTAAAACTTGTTTACTCTACAAGCAGAAGACGCAGACTCAGATTATGTCGTCATTGCCACCTGAGAGAACAATGTTGTCAAGACCCTTTTATAACACGGGAGTTGATTTTGCGGGACCATTTCCGATCAAAAATTACACAGGGCGTGCATGTCTCATCACCAAGGGATACGTGTGTGTCTTTGTATGTTTCGCTACGAAGGCTGTCCATCTAGAAGTTACTAGCGACTTGTCGACCCAGTCATTCTTAGCCGCCCTCTCGCGTTTTATTGGACGACGTGGTTGTCCATCCCGAATATATTCTGATAACGGCACAAACTTCGTAGGAGCTGCTGAAATGATACGTAAAGATCGAATTTCTTTTATGAAGAATATTCAAAGAGACGCCCAGCACCAGCACATTGCCCAAAATCTCGAGTGGAGCTTCATACCTCCTGGAGCTCCGCATATGGGCGGGCTTTGGGAGGCGGGCGTGAAATCGTTTAAGACACATTTGCGAAAATTTATTCCACATATGAATTTCACATTTGAGGAACTTTCGACGATCTTAGCTCGTATAGAGTCCTGCTTAAACTCGAGACCCTTGAGTCCGGCTAGCGACGACCCTAACGATCTATCCCCTCTGACTCCGGGCCACTTCATTATCGGAGCTCCCATGATGGCGCCAGCTGAACCCGACTTGACGGACGAAAATATTTCCCTCGCCAACCGGTGCAAGCGATTGAAGATTATTTCTCAGCATTTCTGCCATAGATGGAAATCTGAGTACTTGAACGAACTTCATCGTCGATATAAGTGGAAATACCAGACAGATAATGTTAGCGTCAACGATTTAGTCGTCGTCAAGGACGAAAAACTTATTCCTCATGAGTGGAAAATGGGCCGAGTAATAAAAACCTATTTCGGACCTGATCAAAATGTACGCGTGGTCGATCTGCATACCTCAAACGGCACAATTAGTCGACCAATAACAAAAATTGTTAAATTATTTCCTAACTAACTTGCCTCATAACGATAACACTCTACCAAACCCATCTTCTCATACGCTTTCTTATATTTCCCTAGATATGGCTGGCCACTTACCACGTCCGGACTATTTGGATGAGCGCAGAGTCCGATCACCAGAACGTCGCCATCGATCGCCAACACATCGTCATCGATCACCCGCCCAACAACATCAACGCCAACATAGACCTGCTGACTGGCAGTACTCGTGTGGTCTATGTCAGGAGGACCACCCTTTGAAAACCTGCCGAAGATTTCTGCATCTCTCCCCGCACAGACGCTATGAAACGGTAGAAAGACGAGGCTATTGTAGGAATTGTCTCGCTCGAAGTCATCTGGCCCCCGATTGTCCAAGTTTAATCGGCTGTCGCCGGTGTGATCAGCGTCACCACACGGAGCTTCACGGTGCCCCACAGTTAAAGGAAAGGCCCCAAATTGCCATCATTGAGACGCCATGTTTTAAGTGGACTACAACCTTTGTGCCCACGGCAACGATCCGTGTGTCTGGTGACGACTTTGAAACATGGAAGTCATTGCGAGCCATCGTTAGCCAGTCAGCAGCGGTCTCCAAAATAGCAGGATCAACTTTTCGACGTTTGGGTCTGCGCTCATTCCAATACCGAGGTCAAAAATTCACCAGTTTTAAGATCAAGGCTCGTAATCAACGTCGCAACTGGGTGTTACGAGTCACAGCCTTGATCACCGACGACCTGCCTAGACGACCCTACTCTGACCCGATGATAGATGACCCAACTGTCGATTTACCACCAGAATCCCTAGCAGACACCGACCCAAGAAGCAACACACCAATCGACATCGAGTTAGCCGCAGATACGCATTCCAGTATCGTGCTTGATGGATCCATTTCAACCGGAGTTGGCGAAGTGAAGGCGTTCAACTCAACCCTGGGATACATCCTATCAGGACTTATTAGAAGTCCATTCTAAATTAGTTTATATTGTTAAATCACTGTTTCACGGGGGGCGGGATGTTTAGATTTGTGCTATATTTGCTAACATTGGTATATTGCTATTTGAATGAAACAGCGATGTATATAGCGGTTAGTATATACATACATAACTTTTGCCAAATTTTCTTTCTTCTTTCGTCATTGTTTTGTTGTTGCTCTGCCGGCTACTGACTGCAAGAAAACAAACGCCAAGCTTGCATCAAGTCGTCGGCGACAACACGTAGTTCTTTCCCGTTTTGATATTGAAAGAGTGAGTTCGTTACCCCGTGACAGTGATAGTTTACTCAAAATCTTGTGCTAACAACATTTAACATTAAAATCACAAAACCCATAAAAATTACAAATTGTGTAAACATAAAAACAACATTGAATTTACAAACAAATCATTACAAACATAAGTTTTAAAACTAAACATTATCAAAACACAAACAAAGAATAAAATTAATTTTTTGAATTTAAACATTGAAAACAACACAAGTATAACTTTCATTAAAAACGGTTACAAACAAACAACATGCGATAACATTATTTGAAAAAAAGAAAAGAAAAACGCAATAAAAAATCGTTTGCTGCGCGTGCATATTCATTCATATTCTCATACTCCATCCATATAGCATTTATGGGATACAATTTTATTTTTGGCGATTATCAAATGGAATTAAAATCACATTCTGTATGTCTGAATAAGTGAATTGATTGCTAAACAATCAAAGGTATTCGTATACATTTCGCATGTCCAATTCTGTAAAGCCATTCGTTACAATATGTGATTGATGAAATTCAAATCCGAATGATTTATTATGTATAAACATCCCCCCACTTATACATAAACATTTAAAGGAAAAGTATTGAAATTCAAATTTTTGTTTCATAAAAATATTCTATAAACGTATTGGATTTTTTTTTAAATATGGAGAGTGTGTATACCTTACAATAAAACAAATTATAAAAACTAGGACAGCATTGAGTAGAACAAGTACAGGGTGGCGCCGAATCGTGCTACAAAAACAATACGTAATAACTTTTTTCTGTGAGAGCAATCGTCTTATTCTTTATTTTATTTGGAAGATTAGTACGAGGGTTGCTATATATATTTCTGGCCTAGACAACACTATGTGTTGCCTGGCGCCATCTGACATTTCCATTGTAAAGTTTGGCATTTTTTTTTAGCATAAACGTACTCAGAACGTTTTGACGTACGACCATCATTTGTGTTGTTTACAGTGACTTGAAAAAATCAATTTGGCAAAAAAAAAAATGGAATTAACTCGTGAACATTTTCGGGCGATCATTTTTCACAACATTCGACGTGAATTATCACGACAAGAGTGCATCGATGAACTTAAAATTTTGTATGACGATGAAGCACCATCCTATAGCACTGTGAAAACTGGTTTAATGAATTCGATCGTGGCCGACGCTCGTTCAAAGACGAAGGTCGTCCAAAAACGGCCGTTGTGTCAGAGAACATTGATGCCGTGCGTGAACGGATAATGCAAGATCGTCATGTGACATACCGTGATATAGAGGCATCCTTGGGCATTTCTTCCACCAGCATACATTCGATAATACGCACAATTTGACAATCGCTCAAAAAAAGTCTCGTGTCGATTGGTGCAAAGAAATTTTGAAAACATACGATCAATATTCTGAAAATTATTTCAGACAATCGGCCTTCTAGCGATAGTAGCCAGTACCAGTAGCAATAATCTGGCAGTAGTCTGATTGACGAAAGTATTTCCAGTTGTCCTCCATGGACGCAAAAAGATCCGCTTTAGAGCGATTTCCCCCAAATTTCATATTCCAGGTGAAGAATTCGATATTCTGAAAATTATTTCAGACAAACGGCCTACTAGCGATAGTAGCCAGTACCAGTAGCAATAATCTGGCAGTAGTCTAATTGACGAAAGTATTTCCAGTTGTCCTCCATGGACGCACTTAGATCCGCTCTAGAGCCATTTTCCCCAAATTTCATATTCCAGGTGAAGAATTCAATATTCTGAAAATTATTTCAGACAAACGGCCTTCTAGCGATAGCAGCCAGTACCAGTAGCAATAATCTGGCAGTAGTCTGATTGACGAAAGTATTTCCAGTTGACCTCCATGGACGCACTTAGATCCGCTCTAGCAATTTTCGCCAAATTTTATATTCCAGGTGAAGAATTCAATATTCTGAAAATTATTTCAGACAAACGGCCTTCTAGCGATAGTAGCCAGTACCAGTAGCAATAATCTGGCAGTAGTCTGATTGACGAAAGTATTTCCAGTTGTCCTCCATGGACGCACTTAGATCCGCTCTAGTGCCATTTTCCCCAAATTTCATATTCCAGGTGAAGAATTCAACATCCTGAAAATTATTTCAGACAAACGTCCTTCTAGCGATAGGAGCCAGTACCAGTAGCAATAACCTGGCAGTAGTCTGATTGACGAAAGTATTTCCAGTTGTCCTCCATGGACGCACTTAGATCCGCTCTAGAGCCATTTTCCCCAAATTTCATATTCCTGGTGAAGAATTCAAAATTCTGAAAATTATTTCAGACAAACGGCCTATTAGCGATAGGAGCCAGTAACAGTAGCAATAGTCTGGTAGTTGTCTGATTGACGAAAGTATTTCCAGTTGTCCTCCATGGACGCACTTAGATCCGCTCTAGAGCCATTTGCCCCAAATTTCATATTCCAGGTAAAGAACTCAATATTCTGAAAATTATTTCAGACAAACGGCCTTCTAGCGATAGTAGCCAGTACCAGTAGCAATAACCTGGCAGTAGTCTGATTGACAAAAGTATTTCCAGTTGTCCTCCATGGACGCACTTAGATCCGCTCTAGAGCAATTTTCCCAAATTTCATATTCCAGGTGAAGAATTCAATATTCTGAAAATTATTTCAGACAAACGGCCTTCTAGCGTTAGTAGTTAGTACCAGTAGCAATAGTCTGGTAGTTGTCTGATTGACTAACGTATTTCCAGTTGTCCTCCATGGACGCACTTAGATCCGCTCTAGAGCCATTTTCCCCAAATTTCATATTCCAGGTGAAGAATTCAAAATCTGAAAATTTTTCAGACAATCGGCCTTCAAGCGATAGTAGTTAGTACCAGTAGCAATAGTCTGGTAGTTGTCTGATTGACGAAAGTATTTCCAGTTGTCCTCCATGGACGCACTTAGATCCGCTCTAGAGCCATTTTCCCCAAATTTCATATTCCAGGTGAAGAATTCAAAATTCTCAAAATTTTTCAGAAAAACGGCCTATTAGCGATAGGAGCCAGTACCAGTAGCAATAATCTGGCAGTAGTCTGAATGACGACAGTATTTCCAGTTGTCCTCCATGGACGCACTTAGATCCGCTCTAGAGCAATTTCCCCCAAATTTCATATTCCAGGAGAAGAATTCCATATTCTGAAAATTATTTCAGACAAACGGCTTTCTAGCGATAGTAGCCAGTACCAGTAGCAATAATCTGGCAGTAGTCTGAATGACGACAGTATTTCCAGTTGTCCTCCATGGACGCACTTAGATCCGCTCTAGAGCAATTTCCCCCAAATTTCATATTCCAGGAGAAGAATTCCATATTCTGAAAATTATTTCAGACAAACGGCCTTCTAGCGATAGTAGTTAGTACCAGTAGCAATAGTCTGGTAGTTGTCTGATTGACGAAAGTATTTCCAGTTGTCCTCCATGGACGTACTTAGATCCGGTCAAGAGCCATTTTCCCCAAATTTTATATTCCAGGTGAAGAATTCAAAATTCTGAAAATTTTTCAGACAAACGGCCTATTAGCGATAGTAGCCAGTACCAGTAGCAACAATCTGGCAGTAGTCTGATTGACGAAAGTATTTCCAGTTGTCCTCCATGGACTTGGATCCGCTCTAGAGCCATTTTCCCCAAATTTCATATTCCTGGTGAAGAATTCAATATTCTGAAATTTATTTCAGACAAACGGCTTCTAGCGATAGTAGCCAGTACCAGTAGCAATAATCTGGCAGTAGTCTGATTGACGAAAGTATTTCCAGTTGTCCTCCATGGACGCACTTAGATCCGCTCTAGAGCCATTTTCCCCAAATTTCATATTCCTGGTGAAGAATTCAATATTCTGAAAATTATTTCAGACAAACGGCCTTCTAGCGATAGTAGCCAGTACCAGTAGCAATAATCTGGCAGTAGTCTGACTGACGAAAGTATTTCCAGTTGTCCTCCATGGACGCACTTAGATCCGCTCTAGAGCCATTTTCCCCAAACTTCATATTCCTGGTGAAGAATTTAATATTCTGAAAATTATTTCAGACAAACGGGCTTCTAGCGATAGTAGCCAGTACCAGTAGCAATAATCTGGCAGTAGTCTGATTGACGAAAGTATTTCCAGTTGTCCTCCATGGACGCACTTGGATCCGCTCTAGAGCCATTTTCCCCAAATTTCATATTCCTGGTGAAGAATTCAATATTCTGAAAATTATTTCAGACAAACGGCCTTCTAGCGATAGTAGCCAGTACCAGTAGCAATAGTCTGGCAGTAGTCTGATTGACGAAAGTATTTCCAGTTGTCCTCCATGGACGCACTTAGATCCGCTCTAGAGCAATTTTCCCCAAATTTCATATTCCAGGTGAAGAATTCAATATTCTGAAAATTATTTCGGACAAACGGCCTTCTAGCGATAGTAGCCAGTACCAGTAGCAATAGTCTGGCAGTAGTCTGATTGACGAAAGTATTTCCAGTTGTCCTACATGGACGCACTTAGATCCGCTCTAGAGCAATTTCCCCCAGGTTTAATTTTCCAGGTGAAGAATTCAAAATTTTGAAAATTATTTCAGACAAACGGCCTATTAGCGATAGGAGCCAGTAACAGTAGCAATAATCTGGCAGTAGTGTGATTGACGAAAGTATTTCCAGTTGTCCTCCATGGACGCACTTAGATCCGCTCTAGAGCAATTTTTCCCAAATTTTATATTCCAGGTGAAGAATTCAATATTCTGAAAATTATTTCAGACAAACAGCCTTCCAGCGATAGTAGCCAGTACCAGTAGCAATAATCTGGCAGTAGTCTGATTGACGAAAGTATTTCCAGTTGCCCTCCATGGACGCACTTAGATCTGCTCTAGAGCCATTTTCCCCATGTTTCATATTCCAGGTGAAGAATTCAAAATTCTGAAAATTATTTCAGACAAACGGCCTATTAGCGATAGGAGCCAGTAACAGTAGCAATAATCTGGCAGTAGTCTGATTGACAAAAGTATTTCCAGTTGTCCTCCATGGACGCACTTAGATCCGGTCAAGAGCCATTTTCCCCAAATTTCATATTCCTGGTGAAGAATTCAATATTCTGAAAATTATTTCAGACAAACGGCCTTCTAGCGATAGTAGCCAGTACCAGTAGCAATAATCTGGCAGTAGTCTGATTGACGAAAGTATTTCCAGTTGTCCTCCATGGACGCACTTAGATCCGCTCTAGAGAAATTTTCCCCAAACTTCATATTCCAGGTGAAGAATTCAAAATTCTGAAAATTATTTCAGACAAACGGCCTATTAGCGATAGGAGCCAGAACCAGTAGCAATAATCTAGCAGTAGTCTGATTGACGAAAGTATTTCCAGTTGTCCTCCATGGACGCACTTAGATCCGCTCTAGAGCCATTTTCCCCAAACTTCATATTCCTGGTGAAGAATTTAATATTCTGAAAATTATTTCAGACAAACGGCCTTCTAGCGATAGTAGCCAGTACCAGTAGCAATAATCTGGCAGTAGTCTGATTGACGAAAGTATTTCCAGTTGTCCTCCATGGACGCACTTAGATCCGGTCAAGAGCCATTTTCCCCAAATTTCATATTCCTGGTGAAGAATTCAATATTCTGAAAATTATTTCAGACAAACGGCCTTCTAGCGATAGTAGCCAGAACCAGTAGCAATAATCTGGCAGTAGTCTGACTGACGAAAGTATTTCCAGTTGTCCTCCATGGACGCACTTAGATCCGCTCTAGAGCCATTTTCCCCAAACTTCATATTCCTGGTGAAGAATTTAATATTCTGAAAATTATTTCAGACAAACGGCCTTCTAGCGATAGTAGCCAGTACCAGTAGCAATAATCTGGCAGTAGTCTGATTGACGAAAGTATTTCCAGTTGTCCTCCATGGACGCACTTAGATCCGGTCAAGAGCCATTTTCCCCAAATTTCATATTCCAGGTGAAGAATTCAATATTCTGAAAATTATTTCAGACAAACGGCCTATTAGCGATAGGAGCCAGAACCAGTAGCAATAATCTAGCAGTAGTCTGATTGACGAAAGTATTTCCAGTTGTCCTCCATGGACGCACTTAGATCCGCTCTAGAGAAATTTTCCCCAAGTTTCATATTCCAGGGTAAGAATTCAATATTCTGAAAATTATTTCAGACAAACGGCCTTCTAGCGATAGTAGCCAGTACCAGTAGCAATAACCTGGCAGTAGTCTGATTGACGAAAGTATTTCCAGTTGTCCTCCATGGACGCACTTAGATCTGCTCTAGAGCCATTTTCCCCATGTTTCATTTTCCAGGTGAAGAATTCAAAATTCTGAAAATTATTTCAGGCAAACGGCCTATTAGCGATAGGAGCCAGTAACAGTAGCAATAATCTGGTAGTAGTGTGATTGACGAAAGTATTTCCAGTTGTCCTCCATGGACGCACTTAGATCCGCTCTAGAGCAATTTTCCCCAAATTTTATATTCCAGGTGAAGAATTCAATATTCTGAAAATTATTTCAGACAAACAGCCTTCTAGCGATAGTAGCCAGTACCAGTAGCAATAATCTGGCAGTAGTCTGATTGACGAAAGTATTTCCAGTTGTCCTCCATGGACGCACTTAGATCTGCTCTAGAGCCATTTTCCCCATGTTTCATATTCCAGGTGAAGAATTCAAAATTCTGAAAATTATTTCAGACAAACGGCCTATTAGCGATAGAAGCCAGTAACAGTAGCAATAATCTGGCAGTAGTCTGATTGACGAAAGTATTTCCAGTTGTCCTCCATGGACGCACTTAGATCCGGTCAAGAGCCATTTTCCCCAAATTTCATATTCCTGGTGAAGAATTCAATATTCTGAAAATTATTTCAGACAAACGGCCTTCTAGCGATAGTAGCCAGTACCAGTTGCAATAATCTGGCAGTAGTCTGATTGACGAAAGTATTTCCAGTTGTCCTCCATGGACGCACTTAGATCCGCTCTAGAGAAATTTTCCCCAAATTTCATATTCCAGGGTAAGAATTCAATATTCTGAAAATTATTTCAGACAAACGGCCTTCTAGCGATAGTAGCCAGTACCAGTAGCAATAATCTGGCAGTAGTCTGATTGATGAAAGTATTTCCAGTTGTCCTCCATGGACGCACTTAGATCCGCTCTAGTGCCATTTTCCCCAAATTTCATATTCCAGGTGAAGAATTCAACATCCTGAAAATTATTTCAGACAAACGTCCTTCTAGCGATAGGAGCCAGTACCAGTAGCAATAACCTGGCAGTAGTCTGATTGACGAAAGTATTTCCAGTTGTCCTCCATGGACGCACTTAGATCCGCTCTAGAGCCATTTTCCCCAAATTTCATATTCCTGGTGAAGAATTCAAAATTCTGAAAATTATTTCAGACAAACGGCCTATTAGCGATAGGAGCCAGTAACAGTAGCAATAGTCTGGTAGTTGTCTGATTGACGAAAGTATTTCCAGTTGTCCTCCATGGACGCACTTAGATCCGCTCTAGAGCCATTTTCCCCAAATTTCATATTCCAGGTGAAGAACTCAATATTCTGAAAATTATTTCAGACAAACGGCCTTCTAGCGATAGTAGCCAGTACCAGTAGCAATAACCTGGCAGTAGTCTGATTGACAAAAGTATTTCCAGTTGTCCTCCATGGACGCACTTAAATCCGCTCTAGAGCAATTTTCCTAAATTTCATATTCCAGGTGAAGAATTCAATATTCTGAAAATTATTTCAGACAAACGGCCTTCTAGCGTTAGTAGTTAGTACCAGTAGCAATAGTCTGGTAGTTGTCTGATTGACGAACGTATTTCCAGTTGTCCTCCATGGACGCACTTAGATCCGCTCTAGAGCCATTTTCCCCAAATTTCATATTCCAGGTGAAGAATTCAAAATCTGAAAATTTTTCAGACAAAAGGCCTATTAGCGATAGGAGCCAGTACCAGTAGCAATAATCTGGAAGTAGTTTGAATGACGACTGTATTTCCAGTTGTCCTCCATGGACGCACTTAGATCCGCTCTAGAGCAATTTTCCCAAATTTCATATTCCAGGTGAAGAATTCAATATTCTGAAAATTATTTCAGACAAACGGCCTTCTAGCGATAGTAGTTAGTACCAGTAGCAATAGTCTGGTAGTTGTCTGATTGACGAAAGTATTTCCAGTTGTCCTCCATGGACGCACTTAGATCCGCTCTAGAGCAATTTCCCCCAAATTTAATATTCCAGGAGAAGAATTCCATATTCTGAATATTATTTCAGACAAACGGCTTTCTAGCGATAGTAGCCAGTACCAGTAGCAATAGTCTGGCAGTAGTCTGATTGACGAAAGTATTTCCAGTTGTCCTCCATGGACGCACTACGGCCTTCTAGCGATAGTAGCCAGTACCAGTAGCAATAGTCTGGCAGTAGTCTGATTGACGAAAGTATTTCCAGTTGTCCTCCATGGACGCACTACGGCCTTCTAGCGATAGTAGCCAGTACCAGTAGCAACAATCTGGCAGTAGTCTGATTGACGAAAGTATTTCCAGTTGTCCTCCATGGACGCACTTGGATCCGCTCTAGAGCCATTTTCCCCAAATTTCATATTCCTGGTGAAGAATTCAATATTCTGAAATTTATTTCAGACAAACGGCTTCTAGCGATAGTAGCCAGTACCAGTAGCAATAATCTAGCGTAGTCTGATTGACGAAAGTATTTCCAGTTGTCCTCCATGGACGCACTTGGATCCGCTCTAGAGCCATTTTCCCCAAATTTCATATTCCTGGTGAAGAATTCAATATTCTGAAAATTATTTCAGACAAACGGCCTTCTAGCGATAGTAGCCAGTACCAGTAGCAATAATCTGGCAGTAGTCTGATTGACGAAAGTATTTCCAGTTGTCCTCCATGGACGCACTTAGATCCGGTAAAGAGCCATTTTCCCCAAATTTCATATTCCAGGTGAAGAATTCAATATTCTGAAAATTATTTCAGACAAACGGCCTTCTAGCGATAGTAGCCAGTACCAGTAGCAATAGTCTGGCAGTAGTCTGATTGACGAAAGTATTTCCAGTTGTCCTCCATGGACGCACTTAGATCCGCTCTAGAGCAATTTTCCCCATGTTTCATTTTCCAGGTGAAGAATTCAAAATTCTGAAAATTATTTCAGACAAACGGCCTATAAGCGATAGGAGCCAGTAACAGTAGCAATAATCTGGCAGTAGTGTGATTGACGAAAGTATTTCCAGTTGTCCTCCATGGACGCACTTAGATCCGCTCTAGAGCAATTTTCCCCAAATTTTATATTCCAGGTGAAGAATTCAATATTCTGAAAATTATTTCAGACAAACAGCCTTCTAGCGATAGTAGCCAGTACCAAGAGCAATAATCTGGCAGTATCCTGATTGACGAAAGTATTTCCAGTTGTCCTCCATGGACGCACTTAGATCTGCTCTAGAGCCATTTTCCCCATGTTTCATATTCCAGGTGAAGAATTCAAAATTCTGAAAATTATTTCAGACAAACGGCCTATTAGCGATAGGAGCCAGTAACAGTAGCAATAATCTGGCAGTAGTCTGATTGACGAAAGTATTTCCAGTTGTCCTCCATGGACGCACTTAGATCCGGTCAAGAGCCATTTTCCCCAAATTTCATATTCCTGGTGAAGAATTCAATATTCTGAAAATTATTTCAGACAAACGGCCTTCTAGCGATAGTAGCCAGTACCAGTAGCAATAATCTGGCAGTAGTCTGATTGACGAAAGTATTTCCAGTTGTCCTCCATGGACGCACTTAGATCCGCTCTAGAGACATTTTCCCCAAATTTCATATTCCTGGGTAAGAATTCAATATTCTGAAAATTATTTCAGACAAACGGCCTTCTAGCGATAGTAGCCAGTACCAGTAGCAATAATCTGGCAGTAGTCTGATTGACGAAAGTATTTCCAGTTGTCCTCCATGGACGCACTTAGATCCGCTCTAGAGCCATTTTCCCCAAACTTCATATTCCTGGTGAAGAATTTAATATTCTGAAAATTATTTCAGACAAACGGCCTTCTAGCGATAGTAGCCAGTACCAGTAGCAATAATCTGGCAGTAGTCTGATTGACGAAAGTATTTCCAGTTGTCCTCCATGGACGCACTTAGATCCGGTCAAGAGCCATTTTCCCCAAATTTCATATTCCAGGTAAAGAATTCAATATTCTGAAAATTATTTCAGACAAACGGCCTATTAGCGATAGGAGCCAGAACCAGTAGCAATAATCTAGCAGTAGTCTGATTGACGAAAGTATTTCCAGTTGTCCTCCATGGACGCACTTAGATCCGCTCTAGAGAAATTTTCCCCAAATTTCATATTCCAGGGTAAGAATTCAATATTCTGAAAATTATTTCAGACAAACGGCCTTCTAGCGATAGTAGCCAGTACCAGTAGCAATAACCTGGCAGTAGTCTGATTGACGAAAGTATTTCCAGTTGTCCTCCATGGACGCACTTAGATCTGCTCTAGAGCCATTTTCCCCATGTTTCATTTTCCAGGTGAAGAATTCAAAATTCTGAAAATTATTTCAGACAAACGGCCTATTAGCGATAGGAGCCAGTAACAGTAGCAATAATCTGGCAGTAGTGTGATTGACGAAAGTATTTCCAGTTGTCCTCCATGGACGCACTTAGATCCGCTCTAGAGCAATTTTCCCCAAATTTTATATTCCAGGTGAAGAATTCAATATTCTGAAAATTATTTCAAACAAACAGCCTTCTAGCGATAGTAGCCAGTACCAGTAGCAATAATCTGGCAGTAGTCTGATTGACAAAAGTATTTCCAGTTGTCCTCCATGGACGCACTTAGATCTGCTCTAGAGCCATTTTCCCCATGTTTCATATTCCAGGTGAAGAATTCAAAATTCTGAAAATTATTTCAGACAAACGGCCTATTAGCGATAGGAGCCAGTAACAATAGCAATAATCTGGCAGTAGTCTGATTGACGAAAGTATTTCGTCAATCTAAGTGCCTCCATGGACGCACTTAGATCCGGTCAAGAGCACTTTTCCCCAAATTTCATATTCCTGGTGAAGAATTCAATATTCTGAAAATTATTTCAGACAAACGGCCTTCTAGCGATAGTAGCCAGTACCAGTAGCAATAATCTGGCAGTAGTCTGATTGACGAAAGTATTTCCAGTTGTCCTCCATGGACGCACTTAGATCCGCTCTAGAGAAATTTTCCCCAAATTTCATATTCCAGGGTAAGAATTCAATATTCTGAAAATTATTTCAGACAAACGGCCTTCTAGCGATAGTAGCCAGTACCAGTAGTAATAATCTGGCAGTAGTCTGACTGACGAAAGTATTTCCAGTTGTCCTCCATGGACGCACTTAGATCCGCTCTAGAGCCATTTTCCCCAAACTTCATATTCCTGGTGAAGAATTTAATATTCTGAAAATTATTTCAGACAAACGGCCTTCTAGCGATAGTAGCCAGTACCAGTAGCAATAATCTGGCAGTAGTCTGATTGACGAAAGTATTTCCAGTTGTCCTCCATGGACGCACTTGGATCCGCTCTAGAGCCATTTTCCCCAAATTTCATATTCCTGGTGAAGAATTCAATATTCTGAAAATTATTTCAGACAAACGGCCTTCTAGCGATAGTAGCCAGTACCAGTAGCAATAGTCTGGCAGTAGTCTGATTGACGAAAGTATTTCCAGTTGTCCTCCATGGACGCACTTAGATCCGCTCTAGAGCCATTTTCCCCAAATTTCATATTCCAGGTGAAGAATTCAATATTCTGAAAATTATTTCAGACAAACGGCCTATTAGCGATAGGAGCCAGAACCAGTAGCAATAATCTAGCAGTAGTCTGATTGACGAAAGTATTTCCAGTTGTCCTCCATGGACGCACTTAGATCCGCTCTAGAGAAATTTTCCCCAAATTTCATATTCCAGGGTAAGAATTCAATATTCTGAAAATTATTTCAGACAAACGGCCTTCTAGCGATAGTAGCCAGTACCAGTAGCAATAATCTGGCAGTAGTCTGACTGACGAAAGTATTTCAAGTTGTCCTCCATGGACGCACTTAGATCCGCTCTAGAGCCATTTTCCCCAAACTTCATATTCCTGGTGAAGAATTTAATATTCTGAAAATTATTTCAGACAAACGGCCTTCTAGCGATAGTAGCCAGTACCAGTAGCAATAATCTGGCAGTAGTCTGATTGACGAAAGTATTTCCAGTTGTCCTCCATGGACGCACTTGGATCCGCTCTAGAGCCATTTTCCCCAAATTTCATATTCCTGGTGAAGAATTCAATATTCTGAAAATTATTTCAGACAAACGGCCTTCTAGCGATAGTAGCCAGTACCAGTAGCAATAGTCTGGCAGTAGTCTGATTGACGAAAGTATTTCCAGTTGTCCTCCATGGACGCACTTAGATCCGCTCTAGAGCAATTTTCCCCATGTTTCATTTTCCAGGTGAAGAATTCAAAATTCTGAAAATTATTTCAGACAAACGGCCTATTAGCGATAGGAGCCAGTAACAGTAGCAATAATCTGGCAGTAGTCTGATTGACGAAAGTATTTCCAGTTGTCCTCCATGGACGCACTTAGATCCGGTCAAGAGCCATTTTCGCCAAATTTCATATTCCAGGTGAAGAATTCAATATTCTGGAAATTATTTCAGACAAACGGCCTATTAGCGATAGGAGCCAGAACCAGTAGCAATAATCTAGCAGTAGTCTGATTGACGAAAGTATTTCCAGTTGTCCTCCATGGACGCACTTAGATCCGCTCTAGAGAAATTTTCCCCAAATTTCATATTCCAGGGTAAGAATTCAATATTCTGAAAATTATTTCAGACAAACGGCCTTCTAGCGATAGTAGCCAGTACCAGTAGCAATAACCTGGCAGTAGTCTGATTGACGAAAGTATTTCCAGTTGTCCTCCATGGACGCACTTAGATCTGCTCTAGAGCCATTTTCCCCATGTTTCATTTTCCAGGTGAAGAATTCAAAATTCTGAAAATTATTTCAGACAAACGGCCTATTAGCGATAGGAGCCAGTAACAGTAGCAATAATCTGGCAGTAGTGTGATTGACGAAAGTATTTCCAGTTGTCCTCCATGGACGCACTTAGATCCGCTCTAGAGCAATTTTCCCCAAATTTTATATTCCAGGTGAAGAATTCAATATTCTGAAAATTATTTCAGACAAACAGCCTTCTAGCGATAGTAGCCAGTACCAGTAGCAATAATCTGGCAGTAGTCTGATTGACGAAAGTATTTCCAGTTGTCCTCCATGGACGCACTTAGATCTGCTCTAGAGCCATTTCCCCATGTTTCATATTCCAGGTGAAGAATTCAAAATTCTGAAAATTATTTCAGACAAACGGCCTATTAGCGATAGGAGCCAGTAACAGTAGCAATAATCTGGCAGTAGTCTGATTGACGAAAGTATTTCCAGTTGTCCTCCATGGACGCACTTAGATCCGGTCAAGAGCCATTTTCCCCAAATTTCATATTCCTGGTGAAGAATTCAATATTCTGAAAATTATTTCAGACAAACGGCCTTCTAGCGATAGTAGCCAGTACCAGTAGCAATAATCTGGCAGTAGTCTGATTGACGAAAGTATTTCCAGTTGTCCTCCATGGACGCACTTAGATCCGCTCTAGAGAAATTTTCCCCAAATTTCATATTCCAGGGTAAGAATTCAATATTCTGAAAATTATTTCAGACAAACGGCCTTCTAGCGATAGTAGCCAGTACCAGTAGCAATAATCTGGCAGTAGTCTGACTGACGAAAGTATTTCCAGTTGTCCTCCATGGACGCACTTAGATCCGCTCTAGAGCCATTTTCCCCAAACTTCATATTCCTGGTGAAGAATTTAATATTCTGAAAATTATTTCAGACAAACGGCCT